>OX101821.2:15911821-17111821 GCA_944452925.2 Chrysolina oricalcia
GTCACCTCGGATACGCCTCCAGTAATGAGTAGGGATGTTCAGGTGGGTCAAACGGTCCTTGTAATTCAAGTTATTTAGTCCACTAGCAAGTTTGGTACAGCGACAGCGACAGGTGCTGCAAATTCAAGCAGGGGGCGGATGTAGGACTTATACAGGGTGCACAGGAGCTTCGGGTTAGGGCTCAGAAAAGACTTTCTCATTAAATACAATGCACTGTTTGCAAGCTTCACTATTTTATTGACGTGGCAGGACCACGACATATCTCGCGTCATAGTTATTCCTAGGTCCACTTGTGACTCGACATTGGGGAGAGCCGTAAGATTAAAATAAACTGGTTGTTCTGGATTATTAGAGCCCAAGTGTAGTACTGCACATTTATTCACATTGATCGGAAGTTTCCATCTGATACTCCAGGATTCGACTTTATCAATGTCTGACTGGATCACGTAGTCATGCGAAGTTGGTGTGTTGATAATTTTCAAGTCATCCGCAAAAAATAGGGCCATAGATGACAGTTCCTTTGACAGATCACTGATATACAGTAGAAACAGTATGGGACCGAGGACAGAGCCTTGGATAACACCACTTCCTATTTTATATTGGTTTTAAATAAAATTATCCTGACTGTAACCTACCACTTAATTTATGTAACATTTTATTAATGATTTATGGAACATTATTTGATACGAATATTATATTCAACCTTAATTCTAGATTTGTTGAACCCTCCACAAAAAACAGAACATATCACGACTGTAGAAACTCTCCCCTCAAATTTACTTTCCAATTATAAGACTTTTATTCTACCTCATTCATGTGTCGAACCCCACCGATTATCAATACAATTAATTTGATTGTCTAAATCACATACACAAGTAGTTGATACTACTTCTGTGATCTACTACTATTTATTCACAAGTTTAATGTATACGTGTAATGTTAGCATTATTAATTGCTATATATTGTATTTTATGTATTTGTATATGGAAATATAGTGAATAAACATTATTATTATTATTATATCTCCTTTGACCAATTTTGCAAAATCTGCAAAAAATGTGTACACATTCCATAAAATTGATAGTATGGGAAATATTTCGTAAAAATGGAAAATCGGGATATTGGACGTACTAATGAAACAAATGAAAATCTCAAAATCTTTACAAGCCACACTGATATTTCCAATCGGTTTTTCTCCGACTCGATTAAAAAGTGGAAAAAAATTCAAATAATTGTTTTTTTATCCAAAACTCGAAAACGATACAAGATATCGAAAAACTTTATATAAACAGTTTTGATGTTCTAGAACAGATCTGCAAAACGTTTGAATATTTACGTTTTGCAGATGGCTAATGGCTAATGACACAAAATTAGCCATATCAAATATAAGAAGTATCCATGAGAGTGTCGCATTTAAACACTTGATAACGACTGTAGATTTCAACAGTTGAAAGGTCGTGAATAAAATTGCAGAGAATTGAATATTTCTTTGTTCTTTTTTAGACAATGAAGGTACAGAATAACCTCACTTGAAAACAAATGTTGAGATGTGGACTAGGAAATATTTTAATTTTGTTTTAAATACCTATCAAAAACTCGAAGACGAACGAGATATCGAAAAAATGTATATTAACAGTTTCATTGACATTCAACAGGTCTACAAAAAGTTCCCATGGAGTTTTTTTAATTTTTTCTTTCAATTATAGCATCAGTATTCATGTTATTGGTGCCCAATTATAGTTTTAAACGGATTTGGTGATAAATAATAGATAACCACCCGAAAAATTCCTCTTAAACTCGTAGTATTCATATAATTGGTAGTAGTAGTTTATTTGAAATAGATAAAATCTAATTTACAAACATTGAAATAATTATTAATGATATACAGAATTTTATAATTTTATAAAGATGATATTAAAACTATTGAAGTGATAAAAATATAAATAACATTAAAAAATATTACAATACAAATCATCTAAAAATGCCACTAGACTCTTCTTAAAATTAACAACATTATTGGAATTTTTCAGATATATCGGGAGTTTGTTGAATTCATTCAAACCTTTAAAAAATAGGTTATTCATGCATCTTCTCGAATTAGTTCTACTAATATGAAAGTTGTTATTGTTTCTAGTGTTATGATGATGAATATCTCTATTTAAAATCACATAATCATTAAAATACGCTGGTTGCAAACCCTTGACAATCTTAAAAATAAAAACCATTATTAAAAAGTATAACATTTTCTTTACTGGTAACCACTGAAGAGAATTCAGCATATAAGAAATTGAAGTATAGCGACTGCATTTTAGAATCATACGCATTCCGCAATTTTGTAGTTTTTGCATCTGAGACAGTTTATTTTGATTGAGTAGAATTAGTAGAGAAGCACAGTAGTCAAAGTGTAGTTTGATAATGAAGTTGTAAGTCGTTATTTTAGCATAAGTGCTCAAACAGTTCGAAACTCTAGAAAAGAAAAAGAGCTTTTTTGATATTTTTTTGATAATATACTCAGCCTGTTTGTTTAATGTCAAAGAACTGTCAAAAATAAATCCGAGGTATTTGATTTCAGATAAAATTTCGATACTTTCACCACTGATATTGATTGTATTCAAATTACTCAGATTTTGCAACTTATAGTCTGATGCTATGATCATTGCCTTTGTTTTATTGACATTTAGTTTTAGTTTATTAAGTTTTAGATATTTTTCAATATTACTGAGAAAGTTGTTTATATGTGAAATTGCATTATCAAGATTATCATCCGCAAAGAGATTCAAAGAATGCGAACCTGGTGTGTAGTGAATCTCATTTGAATATATGATGAATAAAAGTGGTCCCAAAACGCTTCCTTGAGGAACTACCATTTCATTTAAAATTTTGTCAGATAGAATGTTGTTTATCTGGATCTGTTGGAAACGATGGCTCGGTAACTTTTAAACCAACTCAACAAATTGCCAGATATGCCATAATATCTCAATTTTTCCAAAAGGATGTTTCGATCTATCGTTTCAAAAGCTCTGCGTAAATCCAGAAAAATTGCTACAGTATATTTACTTAGATCTAATGCCCTTTTCCATGTTGATATGGTATACTGAAGAGATGTTTCACAAGAGTGATTTTTACGAAAGCCAGATTGAGCACCAATAAAGAGTTCATTGAAGTAATTTTTAATCTGATCATAGACTGCTATTTCGAAAACTTTTTCAAGTGATGGCAAAGTGTTAATTGGTCTAAAATCACAAGAATCTATTGAATTGTTAACTTTGGGGATAGGAATAATGGTGCTAATTTTGAAGGGAATATACCTTTTTCACGAGGTGTATTAATAAAATTTAATAATACATGTCCAAAACAATTAAAAGTTTCTTTCAAAAATTTACTATTTAGAATTTCCTGTTTGTTTATTTTGTTGTCTAATGAGAATATGATCCTACGGAGATGACCCATACTTAGTAGTGTGAATTGTGAATTTACTAAGTGACTGATTAATAGGGGGATAGTTATGGATCGACCACAATTCTTCATCGTCAATACTGTTAGCAATTTGTTGAACACTGGTAACAAAATACTTGTTGAAATTTTCAGCAATCTCTAAGCTATCAGTACAATACCGGGGTTGAATACCATCAGTAAATATAATTTTATCATAACAAAGGTCATTTTGGGGAGTAATTAGAAATTTCAAGTTTTTCCACATCAGTTTAGAGTTATTTCTGTTTAAATCTATTTGTTGTTCATAGTATGACAGTTTTTTATGTTTAAGATGGTCTACATACTGATTTCTCAGATTTTTAAAGTTTTCTCACATCTGGTCTTTAAGATTCTACTACCCGTAGAGGGAAGTTAGAGAGCTTAGGACCTCTGACCCTACAAGGTACCCTAATCCAGCTGTCAGGGGAAGTTAAATATCTCGGGGTGATTTTAGACTCGAAACTCACCTGGAATAAACAGCTGGCAAAAGTAAAGAAGAAAGCCGAAATGACACTGATGTTAGTCAGGCGGGCACACGGAAAAACGTCGGGGCTAAATCCCAAAATGGTGTACTGGATATACAACATTGTGGTGAAACCCATGATTAAATATGCATCTTTGGTATGGTGGACAAAGATAACACAAAAAATAGCCGCGGCTGAGTTGAGCACGGTACAAAGACTTGCATGCCTCAGCATAACGGGAGCTATGAAAACAACACCAACATTAGCCATGGAAGTACTGTTGGACCTCCCACCGATTGATATAGCAATCATGGGAGAGGCAAGAATGGGACTCCTGAGGCAACAAAATACGAGCAACAGATCGGATCACAACAAGATAAATGAAATATTGGTAGGCAACATTCTTGAAATGAAACCAACAGACCACATGACTCCTAGATGCTTCTTCAATATCAACTTCGAGGCTATCTTGCAAGATCGAAGGGAATGGACAGACGTCAATACCAGGGGCAAACCTGGAGAGAGGATCTGGTATACGGACAGATTCAAAACCAGAGAAGGAACTGGTGCTAGAATATACAGTGAGGGGAGGAACTCCCAAATAAGCTCACTAGGAACAAACACCTCTGTATTCCAGGCAGAGATGTTCGCCATCTTGCAATGCGCGAAAGAAATCAATATGAGGGAAATGCACAATGCACGGATCAAAATATGCACCGATAGCCAGGCGTCACTGAAGGCTCTTATGAACCCGAAAGTGACATCAAGACTGGTATGGAAATGCCGAGAAGAACTCAGTGTTCTCACAGAACACAACAAATTAACTTTGATGTGGGTTCCAGGACACTGCGGTATCGAGGGCAATGAAAAAGCTGATGAGCTAGCTAGAGAGGGCTCATCAACTCCATATATTGGCCCAGAACCCGCACTCGGGACTAATAAATTCGACATTCGAGAATGCATTCGGGACTTGGTCAAGCGAAAACAAAAGGAGAGGTGGCACGAAGCCCCCCTCATGCACCACGGGAAAACATGCATTACAGAACCGTCAAAACACAAAACTGAAGAACTACTCAAGCTGAGCAGGAATCAAGTTAGAACAATAACGGGTCTTCTCACTGGTCACAGTCCAATGAGAAAACACCTGCACAAAATGGGTCTGTACAACGGAGAACTTTCCTGCAGACAATGTGGTAAAGGGACAGAAACAGCAAAACATATACTGTCAGAATGCGAGGCATTAGACCGCAAGAGACAGGCAATTTTTGGGAAACCCAATTTAACTCCCGAAGAATACAACAGCCAACCGGTGAAGAACCTGTACAGACTGGTACAGGGGACCAGAGTTACGGAGTGGGTGCTGTAAAACTAACACGGAAAACACAAAAAGCCCAAGAGGCTGAGGTGTAGCTGGTGAAAGGACCAGCATCCGAGGAAGGATAAAAAAATGGTGGTTTTCCTTGATTAAAACGGAATGTTCCGGAGCTAGTTTGTCAACAGTGATTGTAGTTTTTGAAATAATGTCATCCAAAATATTATTAACGTCTATTGAATTTAAAAACCAGTTTTGAGAAAGCAGTTCCATATTTATGTTCTTGTAAGTGTCTTGCAATATTTCTAAGTTTGGATTTGAAACAACTTATTATAATAACAGAGTGATCCGTGATTTTTGGAGTATCAATAATGTCCAATTATAGTATTAAACGCATTTAGGTTGTAGTCATCATATTATTGCTGTCCAATTATAGTTTTGAACGCACTGAGATCGTATTATTCAAAAAAGCCCTACTACTTCTAGGCCCTTTAATTTCCGTATAGTGGGGTGTTTAGAAATTAGTAATTCGCCACGTAACTTCCGGAAAATGTCCCTTCAGATGATCTATCAAATCTTGGTGAGTTGTTACAGGATCCACTCTACAGAAGTATTTCAACCGATATTTTTCAAACCAATCCACACACCGTATTTCTTTATTCAATGTTCATCGAATCACACTTCTACAAATCGAAATCGACTCGCACCATATCCAACTACTACATAATATAAAAGTTGCCTCCGGTCCTTTCTGATACCAAGCCCGATATTCGGCTTTCCTATCTGTGTTATTCTCGCACACAATGGAAACACTCGTATGATTTGAATAAAAAGCTATGGTTGATTTATCAGATGATTTTTCTGTTTGGCCGCGGCAAGCTTTCCCTGCACTTTTATTTAGTTTTTCTTTCGGGAAATGTGGAAATTGCTTTCAATTTTTGCGAAATGGGAATAGAAGAAAAATGTGGGGATTTCGAGGGTAACTGATGTTATCCATGTGTTCAGCTCGTATCCACAGGGTGGGTGGATGAGTAAAATTCATCAATCAGATGATAATTTCCAGTACCTATAATAATAAATAGTCTGGAATGGAATATTATGTTAAAATTCCCTCTCAACTCTCTTAACCAGAAAATCTATGATATTTAATAATAATTAAATAATACAAGTTTGTTTGGAGATCGGAAGGCGTACGGAAAGGAGTACGGAGTAAATGAAATACAGGAAACGGACTATCGAGAACAAATAACGAACAAGCCAAGTATCTTCTTTCATTTGATTTCCAAAAAACACATATAGTAACTTTCAGATGCTCACTTGATAATCTTTCTTTGGATAACGGAGTCATTGTTTTAATTTATATTATTTATTGACAAAAAAGTGTATTGAACATTTTATCATTGTTAGTTTTAGTTTTAAATTTTAGTTCAAGTTTTAAATTTGACTCTATCTTTGAATCTGTTTTCTTTCCTTTTTCTTTTTTCAGGTACAAAGCTTTCTAGTGTATCAGGCTTTGTTGACAAGAAGGAATTTTTAATGACAATAAAGTATATTAATTATTGTTATTATTATTATTACAAGTAGCACAACTGCAGCTCCCAATAACATAGAGCAAATAATGCCCTTTATTACCCCGAAGACTTCCACGGTAAAAATTAAAATCAATGAGCAAATGAAGGAGGTTCCGAAAAAAAACCGAATAACCGTTTTTAGAAAATAAGTCATTTTGTGAATTCATCGTACAAAATTTATTTCTCTTCCTTAATGTTGAATCTTTCTTATAATTGTCTACGCTCAACTTTTCGATTCGCTCATAATATCCTCTTTGAAATTGGCCAATAGACTCCAGCAACATATTTTTCATTTTACCTATCTGAAAACACTATATTTACATGCTTAAATAGCATACTGAAAAGGGTTTTTTTCCGTGCGCTGGTGTCATTACAGCTGCCTATTTACATGTCAAAATCAAATAACATGTTGACAGTTCTCTAGAAATTGCAAATTGTTTGAATATTTCCTTACCAACAGGGTAAATAACGCTTGATTTGGGCAATTTCTGGATATTTTTGTACCATAAATATTTCAATTATTAAAATATGTTTGTGTTCTTTCATCATTAAAAATAAATGTTTCTTATAGTATAGGTATATTAGGAGATGTTGAGCTAAAACCTCAAATAAAATTGGGCCGTTTTGATTTTTTAGATTCTAGGAGGTTTTGGGGTACCGAATAAGTCTAGCAACTCTTCATAAAAGTACGGGCACGGATTTTCGAAATTTTGGGACTTGAAACTCAAAAATATTTTGAATCGCGAATAACTCGGAAAACTATGAAGAATTTGAAAAAAATGGCCAGAACAAAAAATGTAAATCACAAAATTCTCCACAAAAAAGTATCCAAAGTATTTTTTCCTAACCTCAAAATTTTCACCTTAAAACGGATTTGAATACTCAATAATAGTTTGAATCGCGAATAACTCGAAAACTACGAGGAATTCGAAAAAAAGACCCGAAGCACAAAATGTAGATCACAAAATTCTCTACATTGGCCCCTAAAAATTTTTCCTAACCTCAAAATTTTCATCGTAGAATAGGTTCATGTACTCAAAAACACTTTGAATTGCGGATAACTCGAAAACTATGAGGATTTCAACACAAAATGCCGGCACAAAAAACTTAGAGCTCAAAATTCAGTGCAAGAGAGGTTTCTCTTTTGTCCTAACCTAGGAAAATATTTTGATTCAATTAGATTTATGATTCACAATTTTTGCACTGGCCCCAGTGAACAATCCAATTTATTTATGTGAAAAACACCGTGAAGACTACGGAAAGCAGTACGCACTTGACAAATGTTTACTACACAAAACACGTCGTCTGCACCACAGAAATCATAATTATATCTTATGATATAATTATGAGTTCTGTGGTCTGCACACGTGCGTGGTTATCGGTGATAATGGCTGTGGTTGCCAAATTCTTCGCGGGAAATAGACGAAAAGAAAGCTTTCGTATTCGAATACAATTTAACGACCCGCAATCGATTCTTTGTAACGTGTTTTCACAAATAAAACATGAATTTTTAGAAGAAACTTACTCTTGGATAATTAAGGAAATATTTACGGAAAATGGGAAATTTTGACCTTTCTATGCATTTTCAAAATCTTCATAATGAGGATACATCATACTAAGAATGTTTTTATAAGAACTTGAAGCTGAATTACCTCATCTTTGTATAAGAGAAACTATTAAAAAGTCTGTGAATATCGAAATAATAATCAATCGAGAACGAAGATCGTGTTCATAATCGCGTTTTTTGAAAGTTAGTTCATTTGAAACCAAGAAGTAACTCATGTATGTTATATACATGAAAATATTGATAATAATACGAACGACAAATCTCTCGTTGGATTTGCTTGTTTATATTGCGAGTGATGGAATATATTCATTGAAACTTCAAGTGCTTGTGTGGCCAATATACCTCTTCATCTCGCAAGATTTTCGAAAATTTCATTAGTCGAAAATTATGCTACCTTACCGGAGTACAAAATAGAGAACTTACCAATCATTATGCATTTTGATTCTTTGAAAACGGAGTAGTTTTCAACGAGTTAGAGCGCTTGGGATGTATATTTGCTTGAATTCGCACTGGCGGGAATTCGCGAGCGGGTGCTCCGGCTTTCGGCTTTGAGAGAGAATTACTCAGAAATAATGGCTCCAACGAAAAAATGACTAGAGACCTTTTTTGTGCTTTACATTTTTTGTCACAACAATTTTTTTCGAATTCCTCATGGTTTTAGAGTTATTCACGATTCAAATTATTTTTGAGTTTCAAGTCCCAAAATTTCGAAAATCCGTGCCCGTACTTTTATGAAGAGTTGCTAGACTTATTCGGTACCCCAAAACTTCCCAGAATCTAAAAAATCAAAAGATCCCATTTTTTTTTGGGTCTTATCCTATTTAGCCTGTACTATTAACAATCTGTGGTTTTCAGGTAAATATACTGAAGAATATCGTTCATTACTCGTCCATAAATGCTTTTTCCGTGCTTGCACGACTTCCCGTGTTCAGCTTCGTATCCCACGGGACATGTTGCGCACGCACGGAAAAAGCTTATTTTCTGAACTCATGATGAAATATACTATCACATTTTTACTATTTCAATTCGTTAGTTTTACTTTTAACTAGGGGCTGAATTTTATTATTTGAATGCTTTGATCTGAATTTTTCAACCACCATTTTAGATAATACAAATAGTTATAATACATTAAGTTAGAATGTGTTATATGTTTGAAGTTATCAAATGAAAACACTTAAAAAGAGATCCGTCGGATAGTGTAGTGTTTGAAAGGGAGTAAAACACTGTTTCCCTAATTAAACAATTACTATATTGCGTACTTTTACCCTGAAACAAACTCGTACAATAATCATGGTGTCACACTGATAATGGGGGCATTGTTGGTGCGCATGCGTGGCTGAACAGCTGCCTGCGCGATCAACACCATATAGATGACAAAGCTACTTCCTGGAACTATGATGAATATACATTACACACTCCTCCTCTTAATTGACATTATATTTTTCTTAATACCTAAGCCTATTTGGAACATTTCTAATCCTTTTAGGACGATTCACTGGAGAAGTATTTGAAAACGAACAATGATTTCGTGAGTCAATATCAATGTGGTCAAATTGTGTTTCATCAAGAGGGTTATTCTGTGAGCCTTGTTTTACTTTGGGGGAAGTTTTCTCTGACTGAGTAATCAGGTTTCAAGACAAAATCATTATCAGTACAGTACCTTATTGTGTTGAAATGTCTTTTCCACTCAATACTTGTCTTAAACTCTTTTACCCAACATACATTTGCACCACAAAATTTTTAAATTTCTGCCTTGCACCAGTTTTATACCTCTGTAATCTCTAACATATACAATCTGTCCTATTTGAAAATCATTAACTCGCCTCCACCTGAAAAATCGTTTGTTTGCTTCTTGTGCTTTCATCATGTTATTTTTTACCTCCAAATTGCTCTTAACTATCGGATTGCTTTGTTACTTTGGCATGCTGAGATTCAAACGAGTTCTCAAAGGTCTTCCCAAATATAATTTTGCTGGCGTTTCACCAGATGAACAATGGGTGTTTCGATACGTCAACAAAAATTTATATAGTGATGGATTACCATTCTTCAGTTGATTGTCAGAAATTTCTTTATGTAAAAATTGTTTAACTGTTTTCACAGAATTTTCCGCTGCTCCACTGGAAGCTGGATTATACGGAGGAATGGTAACACGATTGATTCCATTAGATTTTATAAATAATCGAAAGTCCTCTGAGACTAGTTGAGGTCCGTTATCGGATACTAACATTGAGGGTAGCCCAAAACGGCTAAAAAGATTTCTTAATTTTTCAATTCTGGCTACACAAGTTATTGAACTCATAGGAAATACTTCCAGCCATTTAAAAGGCATCCGTGAACTCAAAAATATTTTTGTCTCAGTGGGCCAATGAAATCAATGTGAATACGTTGCCATACCTGACTAGGAATTGGCCATGGTTTCAAAGGTATTTTTTTCTGGAGTAGCGCGAATTTTCTGACACTACGGGCACCCCTTAACAATTTCTTCCACATCCTTATTTAATGTAGGCCACCATACGTAGGATCTTGCCAGTGATTTCATTTTTACAATTCCTAAATGGCTGTTATGTAACTCATTTAAAATATCTTCACGCAACGAAGAAGGAACAATCACCAAAGTAAAACATTTTCATCTAAGTTGATTTCATCTTTCCTTCTGAAAAAGGGTTTCAAATTTTCAGTCGAGTCTCGCACAAAATTTCTTTCAATACAGGATCTGTCTCTGTCTCGCGTTATATTTTAATGATATCAATAGGCATTGACGTACAACTTGATAAGAAATTTAAAGAATGTGAGAACTCTCAAATTCCTCCATATTATCTTCAAATTCCAAAGTCTGCACTTTTTCTTGGTCTTTGATAGGCAAGCGCGACAAAAAATCAGCTATATTTTCAGATGTATTAACGTTCTGTATAGTGAAATCAAATCCGCTCAAAAAGTAAGCATACCTCTGCAACCGATTTGCCGCAATGATTGGAACGCCGTTTTTTGGTCCAAAAATACTAACTAGCGGTTTATTATCACTGCACAAAATGAAATGCCTACTACTCAAAACTTCATAGAATCTTTTGACCTCAAAGACGATTGCCAAAGCCTCTTTGTCCAACTGTGAGTAACGTCTTTCAGATTCAGATAACGTGCGAGATGCAAAACAGACCGGTCTCACCACGCAATCCTTACATGATTGCGACAATACCGCCCCTAAACCGTAATCACTACTATCAACAGGTAAAACTGTCTCACAAGTTGGGTCAAAATGAACCAAAGATGTATCAGAAACTAAAACACTTTTAACGTTTTTAAATGCCTCCTGGCATTTATAGTCCCAATTCCAAGTAACATCCTTTTTTAATAATCGATATAGAGGGCTCACTACAGTAGGCATGTTTGGTATGACTCTATTATAATACGTAATCATGCCTAAGAAACATTTCAAGTAGATTACTGTTGTTGGTACTGGCATATTTTCAATGGCTTTGAGTTTTTCCGGAGATTTGTGTACTCCAGCTTTGTCAAGAACCAACCCCAAATATGAAATACTATCTTGAAAGAAGAAACATTTTTCTTTTTCAATTGTCAGACCTGTATCAAGTAATATCTGTAAAACTCATTCTAAATTGGCTAAAAAACACCCGACGCCCGGTACATTCATAATCAGCTTCTCCATTATCTTCTGGAACTGCGCAGGCGCAGATGCCAGCCCGTAAGGTAAACAATTATAAGCGAAGAGACCCTTATGAGTAGAAATTGTTGTTAAAATACGTGAATCTTTGTACAAAGGTATCTGTTGATATGCATGCGCAAGTTGGTTTTTGGAGAACTGCTCTCCTCCACTTAATTTTGCCAACAAATCATCTATCCTAGGCAAAGGGTATTTATCCACTATCAAAAACAGATTTACTGTGATTTTGTAATCGCCACAAAGTCTGACTGTATTGTACTTTTTCAAGATTGGGACAACCGAAGTTCCAAATTCACTGTATTCTACAGGTGAAATAATATTATTTTTCAGTAATCTTTCAATTTCTTCATCAACCTTAATTTTCAAAGCAAACGGTATTGGGCGCGGCTTGCAACATTAAGGAAACGCATTTGATTTCGATGTTAACTTTAGCTGAAATTTATTAAAGCAACCCGGGGTATCAGAAAACACTGCTTTGTGTTTATTAGTGAAATACTATATTTCCGTGAATTTTCCTTTCAAGTACTTTATCTCTTGAAAATTCATATTGTCTTGACGAATAAAATTCCTGCTAAGTAAGGCGGGACCCTTCTTATCCAAAACGCAAAATTCTAAAAAATTCTTTTTATCATGGAAAGTTACGGGCAATTTTAATACCCCTTCTGGAAAAACTCCCGAAAAATACAATAATGCTATGTTTGTATTCGATAACGTATTGTTACGAAAGTATTTTCTATACGCACTAAGCGGCAAAATTGACGTCGCAGCTAAACTAATTATTTTCATAAGATAGTTCGTTAATGAAAACCACAGTTATGGCGTTATAGAGGGCATTATGAATCATAACGCCCGCTGAATATTTTTTTCTGTAGTTCATAAATTAATTACTCAGAAAAGTTTTATTTATAACTGTACATAAGGGGACTAATTACTTTCTCTCAGATAGAAATTAGAATTTTCAAATTTTCCTGAAAAATTAGTACCAAGTGTGAGTTGACCGATGATGAACTCCTT
Organism: Chrysolina oricalcia; assembly: GCA_944452925.2. Lineage (NCBI taxonomy): Eukaryota > Metazoa > Arthropoda > Insecta > Coleoptera > Chrysomelidae > Chrysolina > Chrysolina oricalcia. The sequence goes on from OX101821.2 coordinate 15,924,903, forward strand.
CAATGTGCATTCGGTTTCAGAAACGAAATGGGCTATCATTGTAGCAATTTTGTTCTTCGAGGAGATACTTTCTTCAATATAGCTCTCCTCTACCGTACTACTCTTCCATTTTCCTTGTAATTTTAGTGTTTTAAAGGAAGCAGCACCTTGAACAAGAAGCGTTGACTACGATAGGTGAAGACAATGTCCGGTGTAATGTTTCGGGTTTTCCAAATCAAGGTATTTGGCTGTGATAGAAGGAACACTTCCTATAGTAGTTTTACCCACAGGTAACTCAATTCATTCATTATTTCTGTAGGTTAAAAAAAAAACCTACGTTGTTTACATCCTTCTGGTCGTAGTGCAATGTACTTTTCAACTGAGTTCAAGGCTCCTATTTCGCTTTCTTCAACAATGGTGAAACTTTTTAGGTGCATGTCTTGGTTTCTGGTCATCAATGTCATCAATTGTCATCTTGACCATTTCATCACGTCTTAAGCCTCCAAATACACCCATTACCAGAATAACTTTATGTATAGCAGAAAAGTATCATCTGGAGCTTCTCTTATGAAAAGTAATACTTGTCCACCTTCCAACACCTTCGATTTTTTAGGAATGTATACTTTTGATTTAACTTTCAGAAATGCCATCAGTTGACTGAATGCTGATATAATAATGTTTTCTTCAACAATCAATAATCAAGAAGGTGAGATAAACTCACCAGTTCCTGGAAGTATGACAGTTTCATTTATAGTGAGGTAGCGTAACGAAATTAGCGTTACCTGGCGGATAAAAGCACCAAATTTGGTACGTATCGCCCATTAACTCAGCATTCAAATGATCCTACAGATTTTTCATTTTTAACTCCAGGTCATTTCCTGATAGGTGCGCCCATATCGTGCTATCCTGAACCCGATATCACAAAAATACCAGAGAATCGCTTAAAATTCTGGGAGGTGTGTACTCAAGTCCAACAAAATTTTTGGAAACGATGGCACAAAGACTACTTGTCCCAGCTTCAGAGCAGGCCTAAATGGAGGCACGAAATTCCAAGTTTGAAGGAAGATATGCTAGTTTTGTTAAAAGAGGACGATGTTCTTTCTTTTAAATGGCCAATGGCCAGAATTGTTAAAGTTATACCTGGCAGAGATGCCAAAGTAAGACTAGTTCAGGTGCGGACGCAAAATGGAACGTATTTACGTTCAGTTACCAAAATAGCAGTCTTACCCTGCAACAATTAAATGTATATTTTTGTAATACTTGCAAAAAAATGAGGCCTTCTCGGTCCAAAAAATTCAAGACTTTCGTAGTCCAAGGCTAAGAATTTTCTTAGTTTAATAAAATAAATTAGACCTTCACCGTACATAACCTTTTTGATTTACATTCGCAAGGATAGTCTTGTAAAGGTCTTAAGAATTACTTGCACGTCAAGTCACTTTGCATAAACATTTATAATAATTGCTAGATTCACTGTGGTGATGTCAATGGGTCATTTTCTTTTAATTTTTTTTATCAATCATGAGTTTCTTTGAAACCACAAGGCCCCGAGCATGTTGGAAACATAATCCAACAAGATTCACTAAAGTATTACTAAGTTGGCAACACTTGCTGTCCGCCTGCGCGCGGTTTGCCTGCCAACGTTTTTCCCTCCTTTTTGTAGGAGTACATTATCATCATGCCATGGATGCCGGCCGCTTAAGTTCGGCTCCATGCACAAGTTAAAACAATACAAAAATTGCTCTACCTTAGCGGTATCAACAGTTTGCCCTACCTTCTTGGTATCAAACAAAGTTCAGAGTTAGTTGAGTTAGTAAACCATGTACGTAGTGTAAGTGTTGTAAATTGTAAATAGTGCTTGTACAAAGTGTAAAATAAAGCCATCAAACTACAGTCCACAAACTTCTTTAATGTAGTTATTCTACATTGAAATTGGTGAGTCCATGATATTTTCGTGTTGTTTTCCATTGTGAAACCCATTGTTTAAAATCACACTCAATTATTTTTTACTGTGTAGGTACCTTAGGGTATACTAATGAATGTTAGCCTAGGAGCCCTCTGAAATTTCTAAACAATTTTATGTACGGCTCTAAAATCCAAAATGGCCGATAAATACGTCAAAATATCACGTTTAACACAAGCTAGTTTAATATAAATGTTGTATCACAGCGTCAAGCCAGCTAAGTATAATACATATTCAACTTAAGGTAGTCTACATATTAAATAATATACAATAAAATATATTCCTGCCATTAATAACAGTAATTTATAATGTAATTCAAATTTTGAAACTTTATTCTCTTTTATCTTTATTGCCTTTGTCAGCTTCGAATTATTAAATTGTAGATGACAAGATTTTTGCCATGAAGCGGAATGAGAAGCAAAGTTCATTTATTCCAAAAGAAAGTTCAACTGGGAGATCATCAATGCTTCAAAAATGTTCTACATTATTTAGGAATGTTGTATAAGCATCTGTTTTTTCACCACTTGTGCCTGGAGTCAGTAAAGGACATTTCAAGCTTTCACCAGTGTCATTCAACTCAGATTTAGCCGGATATTTTTTCTGGTTGTTTTCGAATAATTATACTTTCATTGGCAATTTAACGAGATCGAGTTAAATTACCTACATGAAAGTAAGTATGAGAAAACCACCGGAAAAAATATCCTGCTAGATTTGAGCTCGCTTGGAATTTGGTAAGACAATCCCAGGAATATCTATTCAATTAAACTTTATTTAACAAACTAAAAGAACAATTAGTAGAAGAATAATGTTTAGAAAGAACAATACTTACTGGAATATTATTTGATGTTTAATTCTGTTCTTGACAATCTTGACATTTACAATTGTCAATCTGACGTGCAACGCTTGATAAACGAACATGCTAGCGTTGCTACGGTAACGTAATTTAACCGATATTTTTGTCCACTTGCATTTCTGTTCCTTCCTATTTAGCCGATAGCAAACTACGATTTTGGTATTCACAAATGGCAATTATTATACATGAGTGGGATTGTCATATAAATAAACTGAAACGAAATCTAATATGTTAATTATTAATACACTAAATTGAGGTGAATTAATCCAGGGTTAATTAAGGCAAAATAAATTAAATTAATCCAAGATGGTCAACATAATTGTTAAATTATTGTTAAAATTGTTATTTCCACCAACCGGCTGCCCCCTTACGAGCAACCCTCAGAAGTTTTCGAGAGACTTGTGCGAGCTAGGGAAGATGCTGCCCTTACCTTTTAACGTGTGATGCCATGCACGAGGTCGGTGACGGCGCGGTTAAAACCCGTGTACCTTGGCATATCAAGCGAGAACACTACCGGCGCTCCTCCAAGACCTATGCAATACAACATTACAAATTTGGAAGTACTACCGCGTTGTCTAAAAGATACCGTGAAATATAGAAATGTATGTTTCGGTACTTTAACAACGTTGACGCATATTTGGGTTAGGGGCTCTCATGGTCCAATGCAATGTCTTCGTGGGTTGCGAAATTTAAAAAAAATCATAAAACACATAAATTTTCTAAAATTTTTCGAAATTTCAGGGGGCTCCTAGGCTAAAATTAGTAAGTATACCCTAAGGTACCTTCATACCGCCTTTCATCCGCCAGGTAACGGTAATCTTAAAATGCAGCTCTGCCACCTCACTATTACGGTATTCACTCTGTTTTCATCTTTCCATTTAAAAAAATGGTCATACACCTTTTCGTATAAGTATTTGGATTTCACAGGCAGTAAATTTCCTAACGCTTTTTCAGCTCTGAGCATCACATTCTGTGGGATCTCCATAATTATTATGAACACAACCGTGTTTAAGGTGCATTTAGTCAACATAATGTTAAAATTTTGCTCAAAGATATGTCAAAAGCGAAAGTTGAATGTGTTATATTAAATGGCGCCATTTAAGTATACAACAATGTTAAGTTCATGCTGAAAACCTTTGATGTTACCGTCAAGTTTATGACAATGCTTGTGCTAAAGTTGACTAAATCCACCCTTAGTTTCCTCCACTAACAAGCTTGTCAATTCTTACAAAAATGCAGCTTCATTTTATGGAATCGGGCATCGGGCAACATTCATCCCTCGGGCCAAAGGCCCTCGGGTGAATGTTACCCTCCGGGCGTTAGGATCCATAAAACGCACTTGGTACATAAATAGCTATTTCGCTCCATTGCAACCAACGACCATCATGAGAGAGTCATTGGCCATGGTAACATCTACTCCGATGTATGTATGTAGTGATTCCAAGATACACTTCGCATTTAAAAGTCTCTCTGTATAGTGAACTACATTGAAAATGTCTATAACAAGCTGATTCTTTTTTCTGAGAATTGATGAGATTATCCTATTTCCTACTCGATTCGATACTGCACTAATTTATTTTGTATCCAGCACTCCACCAAGTATTTATTCCATCCTTCATTCTGCTATCAAGTTCTGGTTTGTTTCCAATATCCTTGAAAAAATTATGAACTCGAAACCTAATAAAACATCGTATGTGAAAGATTTATGGACCGAATGCATTTACCCCTGACAAAAATTTAATTTTATTGTGCCATCGGAGAGCCGAAAGTTTTAACGATTCTCACTGATAGGAGAGTTGCTAAAACTCGGAATTGAAGTTTATACGCCAAAAACCCTGGAAAGTTTCTCTATTATTTGGTTCTCTACGGCCTTAAAGGTATCTTACTTTTGTTATCGGATGCAGCGAATAATGGTATGTCAGAACTTTTAAGTTACTTCTAGTTTTCAGCAACTTTGGGATTTATCATTTATGGGTGTTTGATTTATAGTGAAGATCTTCACGATATATCCCTAAGTTAGTGAAGATTGTAGAATGATGATGTGTGTACTTTGCAGTTTCAAGTGATTCAAATAAGTTGACCGTAGCAGTTCTGTTTTTATTTCATATAACAAATGATCTTATTTGGATACATCCGAGATAAATCATTTCAAATTTGGAGAATTTCTATTAACCAACATTTGGGCTCATTAAAATCTATAATAAATACGGTATTTAGTAGTGTCTGTGTGCAATTGAATGTGTGTGAGGCGGTATGTTACAGTTCCACGTAAAAACTGCTCATCCGATATAGCTGAAATTTTGCACGATCAACAATCAGCCCTATGCTGTATCACTTCCGTTACGTTTAGCGGTCAGACGTCGAGTTCAGATTTAGTTATAGTGAATTTAATGTGAGCATACGTTGATTTTGGCAAAGTGAGTCCAATTTTTTCAATTCATTACATACCAGAAAGTGAAAAATTGAATTTCCAGGAAAATCAAGTGTAAAGGGCTTCCCGGGGGTTTCAGGATCGCCAAGCCCAAATCTGGCATTTAGTAGTGCGGGATGATGACTCTACAGGGGTGTGAGGGGGTGAATTTCACAAAAAATCTGAAAAACTCGAGAAATCGAGTTTAAAGGGCTTCGTTACTTTCCTTTTTTGTGTAATCGAGTTGTTTTTGCCACGACAAAAAAACATTACCAACGGTTTGTGTGTTCTATAATTTCGTTTGGAGAATATTACTTCCTGCACTTTTAACGCAGGTTATTGTTGCATTTGTGGTCTCTTTTTGAATGGAAGAGTTTAGTTGGAGACAAGAATTTCTTTTGTGCACTGAGGAAAATGAAATTTTTTCTTACAAATTAACCAGTAATTATTGTAAAAAATCAATGAAAATATCGTCAACTTTATTACTGTGCCTGACGATATTGAGAAATGAAATATCTCTCTTTCGTTTGAGATTTAGATATTAATTATAAAACTGAAAGAAGGAGAGATTTTCCTTACGAAAATGAATTCAATGATATGTAGCAAAAAACTACGAATCGTCAAATGTAAATTTGAACTTTTCAGTACTCGAAATATGGTGCAATCTTTCCTGGACTGTCTGGAATTTTTCGCTTCTGCGCACACTATCCTGAGCAGTTTCCAAACAGTTTTGAATTTGTAAACTAGAACAATCCTGGTATAGTTGTCGTCAAACATATAAGATAAATTAAAAAAAGGCGCAAAAAATGGTCTTATCTTGTCCATCTCTGCCTGGAAAGGGTCACATAATATTGGGGGCAAGTGGTGCAAGAGTTTGAAATAGCTAGTGTATTATTGGTAAATTCGCCATAGGTAAATAATTTTTCAGTTGCATCAAATTCATTATTGAGAGAGTTTTAATTAATTCTTTTTGTTTAGATAAACGAGTATACTAGAGATCGATACTAAGTTCAAAGACACAAAAAAATATATGCAGTATAATGATTCGATTTATCATTCATTAAAAAGTTATTCAACAAATAGAATAACAAATGAAAAAATTAACAACATTCTCGTATATACATAGTGTTTATTCAGTACTGCATTCTTCACGACTAAACATCTGGATTGTCAGGAATTCAGATGTTTTTGTTCGGATAATTCAAAAATGATCTAGAGAAGGTAATTCTCAAATAAGTGCATATACCTACATGGTCTTCAATGAAAATAAATTCAACTTTCCAATTGGTCGCCCTGTGTTCCATTTATATGAACTCTCTGTAATCCTATATTTTCAGATCGGATAGTGCGTTGCCACGTTATCATTATTTATACAGATTTTATTGCGAAAAATTACTTACTTTGAACTGGAATAATACTTTCGCGGTTGAAGATTTTTTAATAGATGATTTGCACTCTGTGTGAATTTTTCTGATGGAAGCTCTCAGTATGGTATGTCAATGATCAATTGTGCTAAAATTAAAAAAATTATATTCATCATATGGGTGTCTTGAACGGAGTTTTCATCCGACACAATTACATTAAATTTTGGTGCCGAATATGGTTTTCTCGTTTTTTATCGGTGATTTCTATCAAGTTTTAGTGCAATCATATTTGAAGGGACCAGTGGAAAAACGATGAGGTTTCATTTTTTCCGAAATCGACATTTTAGCGGCATCTGTTAGCTTATATATAGCTCGAAGTATCGACATCCCAAACCTTACTGGGGACAAACAATGACATTCCATAAAAAACTGCGGTCGAAAGTTGGCAGCACAGTGTAAAAACGATGACACTCCCACATTAGAACCTCATCGTTTTTCCACTGGACCATTCATTCATTTCTAGCATAAAATTGAATCATATTCTAAAATCAAATTCGGGAATATAATCAATAATGGACACTGGCATTCTGTTTCGTAGAATCATATTTTTATTCATCTGCTCTAAGGTATTTTGTGATCCTCCAGTAATAAAAGTAAATTCAATATTGATTTTCAACTTTAACGCCCTGCATTTCGAAAACGAATTTCTGCCTTTTACATGTTCACCTATAGATATTATTTTCCTTGCAATGTAAGAAATTAATGAACGGACCGGTCCACCTCAGGAATCATCATGCGTAAGCAAATATTGTGATAGTCCTCACATTTCCTTCAAAAAAATTAGGCAAGTTATCAATTAAAAAGTACATATTTCTGCCAAAAATGCATAGTACCACGCCATTCAGTGCGAGTCAATATTAATAATTACATAAGTTCAGGAAATTAATTCATATTTTGTCAATAACCAAACACAGTTTTTAGACAAAAATTGCAATAAATCAATAAATAAAATTATTGACATCTCTAACTTTATTCAAATTATTCCACCTATCGCCCCCACGTAACACTTGGCGCGGAAGATGTAAAGGCCCGCACAGCAATTAGGTATGTTTTTTTCCATGCAGGGTCGGGCGTAGTTATAATAGAAATCACAGCTGTGTGCGGTACGCGCAGCTAATAGCAAATTTGATTTCGACCGGGCAGTTGTTTACCTAATCTAAGGATATTATTAATTATAAAAATGGATTATTATGAATACAAAAGTTACAGTGCTTTTGTTAAATTAACTTGATTAATCTTCACGCATCACAATATTTAGTGGCATATGTACTAGTCCGACCCTGGTCGGCGGCATGGGAATCAATTTCGTGCTAATCGACCATTTTTTGCGCCTTTTTTTATTTATCTTATATGTTTGACTACAACTATATACCTATCAGCTTGAATGTTTGGGTACTATTCCAAAGCTGCTGAGAATTGGTTTATAGCTTCCTTATTTCATTGTCAATATTTTGAGCCCTTATAGGTTGTTGTACGACCTACAGCAAGCGAGATACAAGGGAAAACCTGAAATAAATGCGTAATTTTTGGCGGCCATGTTTTTTTCGTGATTTTTGAAAATTGTCTTTCTAATGTCCCAAGGAAGCTATAAACTTCAGCAGCTTTGGGATTTTTACGCCTTTAACTAATTTCACAAGGCCATATATGTAATCCCTGCAACGCGTAAATCGTATCGTATTTTTGGAAGCTTTGTAAATAATCTTGCACATATAGATCATCGAGGCCACGTTACCTTCGAATAAGGCTAAATTTACCCACCCAAATCGTATGCAAATGTTATAACACCCATTCATGGGTGAAAATGCAGGGTTCAACCAAAGGGCATACCTTCGTGAATAATCTGAGAGAAATGTCCGTAAAGGGTAACGTCCGGTTTGTATGCCGCCATTGAGGACCTACATAGACGTGTGTAAATCGGCTAGCACCCGGTTAATGCAGCGAGATTCGACTATTCTGATTCAATGTAAATAACCTTCTTCAATATTATTTTCAACATTGCTTTCAACCGGAAGCTGATTGAACAGGGAGAGGGGCGACCGGGTACCGATTCAACAAACCACTTTTTTCTCGATAATCCAACTTGATCTTCATGCCCCTGGAAGGACATATCGTAGATTATCGACATCCCTAGTGTCATGGGCCAACGGTCAAATCAATGACTCCATTGACCGCCACCTAATATAAAATAACTCAAGATTTTTTTAAACAAACATTAATGGACATGGAACGTTAAATGTGATGAAATCATTGAAATCATAAAAGATGCCTGGTATTTGTAGAATAATATTTGAAACCCTCAAAGAAATAGAAGGGAAATAGTAGAAGCTCTAACTGATTTAATAGTCACAATTTTTGGAACTGGGATATTTCTCGATGAATAAAAAAAAACGATTGTAATCACATGTTCCATAAAGGCAAGTAGTACAAAATGAGTAATTTCAGACCTATATCCATAATCTCAGCAAAAACTGAAATTATAGAAAAAGCGGTAAAAAACAAAATGACATGTTATCTAAATAGAAACTAAATTATAATATCAGACAAACAGTATGGATCCAGAGAAGGATTATCAACTATAACGTTGATGGTATGTATACAGGGCAATTCAAATTCGACCCCCACCATTGGGATCTCCTAAACTACAGGAGATACGTCGAAGCTTAAATTGGGGCAAAGTTGCTTATTCTGGTGCTTAACAAAATACTGTTTGGAAACTTGGAAAATTCTGAGTATTTCCGGAAATATCGGGAAAAAACTGAAAATCGGAATTTTCGTTTTTATTTTTTTCTATCGTTATTTGACAACATAGCTCAAAACCAAAAGTACATTTTCATCGATACTTTTTTTTCAGCTACACGTTTTCATGTTCAGATTTACCATCCGACGTTTCGTCTTCTGGCATTCATCATCAACTTTTTTTTCTGTTATGGGCGCCATATTGTTTTTTTATACAGAAAAATAGTGATTCTCATTCTGATTTCATTGATGTATAATTTGTTATGATTTGCATTTCTGAAACCACAGATATTAAAAAAAAACAACTTCATCTGAGATAGTCATGATTACATCGAAAAATTTTGCACAAATACTTCAGTCGAAATGTCCTCATTCTCAAATGAAGAAAAACGAGATATGTTGAAATTTTATTATAAATTTGATAGGAATAGTACGAAAACAACACAAATATATTTTGAATTATATCCGGAAAGACAACAGCCGGATAGAACATTATTCGGAATTTTGGGCAAACACTTGGCTGAGTACTGTGCGTTTCAAAAAACAAGAATGAAATCATGGGCTTGTAAAAAATGCACAAGAAGTATTACAACAAGTGTTCGAAATGATAGCCTTCCTCTTGAATACATAACCGAGCTCGTCGTCTCAAATTAAGAACAGCCCTAACAATATCCCTTCTTATAGATAGATAGACCTGAATTGCGTGATGATATTGTCTCTAAGTTCATCTACCGTGTCATATTCTTGCTCTCCATAGATTCTGTTCTTTAAAGTGCCCCACAAGAAAGTATCCAAAACTGTAAGGTCCGGTGACCTTGCCTGCCACTTCACTGGTCCAGAATTTCCTAACCACCTATTAGGAAATCTTTGGTGTAAATATTCGCAAACTGCTCTTTTATTGTGTGGAGGAGCCCCGTCACGCTGAAACCAGAACCTGTTATAATTAACAAGGGGAAACGTATCCATATATTCTTCGAATTCGTTTCTTAAGAACCGAAGATAGGTTTTCCCGTTCAAAGTATTATAGAAGAAATGAGGTCCAAGTATTCGGTCGTCATAAATTCCAGCCCACACATTCAAACGAAACCGAACTTGTGGTCTGACTTCTTTGAAGCGTCGTGGATTATTTTCATTAAAAACACCACAGTTCGAAAAAGTACTTTCGTCGGTACAAATAATGTTTTTCAAGAAGTTTGTTGGGTCTACACTATTCGAGAGCCAGCTACAAAATTCCATCCTTCTCTCAGGATCACTTGGATGTAATTTTTGTGAAATATGTATCTTGTAACATTTCGAACCACTTTTTTTAATTCCCCCCAAACGCTCGAGTGCGGCACATCCATTTCTGCCGAGACTTGATGTGTTGATTTGGAAGGATCTGCATTTATCTAAAAAAGTATCAAAATTAATTATACTTCTTCGAATATGGAATGAACAATTATTTTACTTCGGCTAATAAGTTACGTCTAATATTTTGTTCCATTCTGCTTCCATATTTTATTCTTGGTTTTTGAAACGCACCGTACTCAGCCAAGTGTTTGTCCAAAATTCCGAATAATGTTCTATCCGGCTGTTGTCTTTCCGGATATAATTCAAAATAAATTTGTACTGTTTTCGTACTATTCCTATCAAATTTATGATAAAGTTTCAACATATCTCGTTTTTCTTCATTTGAGAATGAGGACATTTCGACTGAAGTATTTGTGCAAACTTATGATGTTTAATGAGTTCTGTCAACTAGTGTTTATTAAACAAAATTTTTCGTTGGAGTCATGACCATCTCAGATGAAGTTTTTTTTAAATATCTGTGGTTTCAGAAGTGCAAATCATAACAAATTATACATCAGTGAAATCAGAATGAGAATCACTATTTTTCTGTATAAAAAACAATATGGCGCCCATAACAGAAAAAAAAAGTTGATGATGAATGACAGAAGACGAAACGTCGGATAGTAAATCTGAACATGAAAACGTGTAGCTGAAAAAAAATGTATCAATGAAAATGTACTTTTGGTTTTGAGCTATGTTGTCAAATAACGATAGAAAAAAATAAAAACGAAATTTCCGATTTTCAGTTTTTTCCCGATATTTTCGGAAATACTCGGAATTTTCCAAGTTTCAAAACAGTATTTTGCTAAGCACCAGAATACGCAACTTTGCCCCAATTTAAGCTTCGACGTATCTCCTGTAGTTTAGGAGATCCCAATGGTGGGGGTCGAATTTGAATTGCCCTGTATAAACAATTGACAGAATTATAGGACAATCAATAGAGGAATTTTTTGTTACAAAAATACTAGTACCCGACTGTGCCGTCACATGACAGACAGCCTGTAGTTATATTCTGTTTTGGACTAGCATCTGTCATTTATAAATTTGTTATAAACATTTGATTACAAAAAACGTTTTTTTTGTGTTTTACTTATAAAATGAAAATTGATATAGCAATATGGTTGCACTGCTCAGAAAAATTGTAGAGAACTGTAATACGAATATTCTGAAATTATTTACGACCTGATTGGATCATCAGTAACTGAGAAAATCTGAAAAAAGCGGAAAATACTGCGATTTTTTTTTAAATTCATTACTCCGCCATTTTTCAAGTTGTAGGGGTGGACCTTCTCAGGAAGGTATTGAATCATGTGTTCAAAGGTTCAAAGGTTCGAAGGTTCATTTATTTCTTGTTGGACAACATACATTGTATAAGAAAGTGTCAGTGTAAAAGTGTATACAAAAACGAATAAAGTATATGCTCTAAAGTTCAATCGAATATACATGTAAATGAAATCATATAATAAAAACAGTTTAAAAGGTGAAGCATGCTCCAAAATTGAACAAAGAGTTGAAAGAAGAGTTTACTGCATTCCATTGAAAAATTCATTCATGTTATACGGACATAAGTTTGTTAGATGTCTTTTCAGTTGACATTTGATCGTCTTTTCACGTTCTATATTTTTTATAGAGGATGGTATGTGATTAAAAATTTTTGTTCCGATTCTTCCTGGAGCGTTATATGTGGCGTTTACCCTGCTCAAAGGTAAATATAGATCATTTCTATTACGGGTATTGTAATGGTTTAAATCCTTATTTTTAAAGAACATATTTTCATTTTTCCTGACGAACACACATACCTCAAATATATAAACTGCAGTTAAGATGAGAATTCCCAAATTTTTAAAAGAATCCCGACATGACTGATCTTTTTTCAGGCCAGCTATAATTCCTAGAATTTTTTTTTGGTTGTCAAAAACGTTTTGAGAAAATGATAAGTCTCCCCAAAGGCATACTCCATACCTTAACCTACTTTCGACTTCTGCGTAATACAATTGAATCAGTTGATTCTTTTCCAATATGGATTTTATATTCATGAATATATAGTGCAGAGAGGCAAGTTTTGCACCTAGCAGAGTGCAATGCTTCTTCCAGTTCAAACAGGAATCAATAGTGAGACCCAAAAACCTTTCATTTTCATGGAAGTCAATAACTGCATCGTTGTGAAATATTTCAATATGTTCCAGTGACTTTTGGGCTGTATGAAAATGTAATAATTTGGTTTCATCTGTATTAAAATGTAGATAGTGATATAGGAACCATTGCATCAGTTTATGTAGAGTACTTTCACAGTTTTCCTTTAGGCTGACGTTATCTCTACCAGAGAGTAGAAGAGTTGTGTCATCCGCATAGCTTGTGACTTTTATATCTGGTAGGATATTACCTATCTCATTGACATATAAAATGAAAAGGATTGGGCCCAGTATCGAGCCCTGTGGTACACCTAGATCAATTTGAATTTGTGATGAGAGTACAGATCGGACTGAATCTTCTTTCTGGTGATTAACTGACACATATTGAAGCCTTGCTTTAACAAATGATTCTATCCAGTCCAGACAAACACCCCTAATACCATAATTAAAAAGTTGGGAAAGTAATATATTGTGGTCCACACAGTCAAAAGCGCGTGTACTTCATGTGTGCACCTAACAGGCGCTGTCAGACAATTATAGTTTTCGCACAATTGCAATTTGAATTTTTCTTGATGCGTGCCTGGATGCTGTTGAGATAGTCTTGATTTCAATTTCTCAGATTCTGAAAGTAGAAAATGCTTACAAATATGAATGAAAACGGACGAGCATGCGTAAGCGGTCGAGTAGTAGGAGAGACAGAGAGATGAGAAAATGTTACATGACCAAAATTATAATTAAACATTTTATTTTATTTTTCACAAGAGAGTGTGTACTCTTCGTTAAATTGAGTATATACCCAATATTTAGATTATAAATATTCATCAATACTTTACATTATACCTTTATTGTCTACATAATCATAAATCCAGTTCAATATAATATACAGTAAATTAAAGGCAAAAAAACAATATTCATGCATAACCTCACGGCTAAAAGGATCTCTCTATTTATTTTCTACCAAGTAGGTGCATATAATGAAAATGTTAATAGTAGTCTGGAAATGAATAGTTCCATGGTTCTAAGAAGAATAAACTCAAAGATTGTTCAACCTACTCCGATAGTACAAAGATTTTTTTAATACTATTCTACTATTTTCCATTCGAGCGATCCATCATTTCGGAAATAATAGTTATGGAAAGAACAATTTATGAAATATAAGGTGAACAATGTTTCTCCTTTCAAGGGGTATGAGTGAGAAGTTTTTTTTTGTTGGATCGAGCCCTCATAATTTACATCGATGATCTCCTGAATACTTTCCCACGGATTCGGTAACATCTTTGGTGTGAAGACAATTATGACACGTAGAATAAATACTATCTGAATACTTCACATATCAAGTGATTGTTTGAAAAAAAAAAATTAACTTGGAAGGCACACGTATTATATCGCAGTCACCCCGTTATTCACTTGCGCATATATATGAAATTTTGAAAGTATATCAAGGGTATTGTATAATAACCAAAGTTGCTACATGAGTTCACTATTATAATTTATGTTGTCTAACTTTGTGATATCTTTTACGGCAAGAAGTGAAGTAAAATTTATATAAACACCTTATCCAGCTCACAACACATTTGTCGCTGTCTGATAAAACACACGAGTAGGTATTCATAAATGTCAGGTAGACAACTTTATTGCGGAATTTTGTTTGATGAATGAATATGATGTTGAAAATAATAAAAAGGGCGAAGTTAAATGGTACAACTCAAATAAGATCCGACACAGGGCAAGACAAACAGTAGGTTATTGTTACAATGTGCATATTAATCGTTTGCAAACGTTTCTGTTAGTATTTTTAACTGCTTGATGATGTAGAATATGATATTCTAGTGTGACTTATACGTGGTTTAGTTTATAACTTTTTGAGTCCCAGGAAATGGAAAATTTTGGTTTTCTGTATTTGTTAAAATGGAGTACTGGCTTTGAATTCATAACGTATTTTTCGATATGACTACAAATAATATACATCGCATAGTAAAACAAGTGGTGTTGCGGATTACTTTTTCTTTGCTGAAAGCCTTTTTGTTTTGATATATTAGCGCATGGAATTTTTTATCGATTGAGTCCGCTCCATTCTATACTGCGTTGTTTCTATATGATAGCTTTGTAGTTATGTTCAGTTCTTTTCGAATGTTATGAGTATTCAACTTTTGTTTTTGTTCCAATACAATATAATATAAATAAAATTTACAGTAGAAATCAAAGTACCCCGAAAATTCCTTATATTGAATTTGAGTCACGGTGGACTTTCTTGAGTTTTTGGTATAATGTAGTCCATGTAATTCTCAACCAATGTTACTATTGCGACAACCCAAAAAAATTAACAGTTTTGCTGCTTGGGGGCGTTGAAATCACCCCTTGCGCATATCAGACTATTTATTTTTGGATCCAGTAACAATTTTTCACTTGTTTCATTGTTGTTGATGTTGCACAATATTGTGCTGTTTTATAAAAAAAATTCTTACACGCACCCTTCCTTTCAACTCCTTCAACGAATCGCAAAAATATGCCTGAATGAGGAAAATAGCAATTTTTAATTATTATGATTATCCCCCCTTCCTCCAAAGGGAAAAAACGAAAAAATTTAGGTGGATTTTTCTGAATTTTTCCACCAATATTTTTTTGAAGGGAGGAAATGGTGAAATGAAACGACTGTACGATTTCCTTAATTTGAGCTGATTAAAAGAATTATTTTGAAAACGAATTCACAAGTAGTCGAAAATTAATTATTGTCTTGTTTTAAAATAGGGGTTGGGGGTAAAGTGAAGGTTTTATATATTTTTTATAAAAAATGATGAAATTGTTCAGCATAATCTAAACTAAAATACGTTGAGATATTGTTTCCGCCTATAATAATGAATAGTCTATTCTGAGCAAGGTATGCAACGCCCCCTAGCATCAAAACTATTCATTTTTGGGGTTTGTCACCCAATTTATTTCTATTCAAATAACTTGAACTGCATTATATTGAAAATTCAGAAAAATCCACCGAAATTTTTTCGTTTTGTGCCCTGTGGGGGGAGGAGGGATAATCATAAAAAACTAGCAACAATGAAACAAGTGGAAATATTGTTACCCGATTCCAAAAAAAATAGTCTAATCTGCGCAAGGTGTGATTTCAACGACCCCTAGCAGCAAAACTAATAATTTTTTTGGTTGGCGCAATGGTAACATTGGTTGAGAATTATGTGGACTACCCATGACTGTAGGTCCCGGATCTCCCTTGCTCTCACAAGCTCTGCATTTGAGGGGTTTTCTCCGAAAACCTGGGAGTTTCGTAAAAACAAATTTTATAATTTTTTTTTTTATGAAAGGCTAGGTCTTGTGCATGTGTATGGTACACAATCATTGTATAGGAATATGTATCTAGTTAGGCTATTCTTCATCTATGTAACGCTATCCTATAGCTATAGACAATTATGGAAAAGATAGAAAACGAAGGAAGACAAAAGGGAGAAATGGGAGAGATATATGTGTATGTAAAAAATACATTTTTAGGTGGGTAAATTTTAAGGAACCAAAATAGTACAAAATCTATTCTGTGTGAAGTAGATGTAGATTAGCCAATTTTTTATGAATTATTTCATTTATTTTTTGTGTTGATACTGTTAAAATCGATGCTTTGATTTTTTCTTGAAGAAATATTAACGGTTATTTGTTTCTTTTTATTGGGGATTTCAGAAAATATGGTACTTAGGCGACTAAACTATTTTTGGTGTTTGGTGGTCGCTACTTTCAGAATTTTTGTAGTTCTCTGTTTAAATCTGATCTGCTGTTTTGTGTATGGTCGATTTGGTTCATGTTTGTTTTGTTTTGCGACTGATAAGTGTATTTTTTATTGTTAATGAATTTTAATATTCACTTTTACTTCACATCCATAATGTTTGCACTTAACTAAGATGTAGTATTTACAGCTGATCAAGTGAGAAGTTTTCTGAAAAATCTCAATTCGTGTATGAGCTATCTAACTTTTTTTGGCAGTATATTCGGAGTTTTCCTTTTTATTTGCAAAATGTTTCTGAAGTTTTCATAGATGGTGAATAAGACAAAAAAGATTTTGTTAATGTGTATCGTAAGAATTCTACTCTCGGACCATTGTATTATGTTGATGAAGTCATTTTCAACTTTATTTTGTAGATCCTACCAGTTTCTGTCCAGGTCAACCACAGCTGTGTCATCAGCAAAACTCACTATAGTGCCCTTGATATCAAGGTTGTAGATATCTTTCAGGTATATATTGAACATAAGAGGTCCAAGAACCGTGCCTTGCGGTACTCCATATGTCACATACTGTGTTTGGCTGACGGATTGTTTGACATTTACTCTTTGTTCCCTTTCTGTCAAATAGCTCATAATGAGTGTCAGTGGGATGCCTTTGAAGCCAACATTTTTCGTCACTTTTAATAGTTTTTTATGGTAGACAGTAACGAACGTCTTAGTTAAATCGACGGAAATGCACAGGGTTACGTCGCTTTTATCCATTGTCTCGTATATTTTTTTTGTCATGTTAATCATTGCGTCCTGTTTAGATTTGTCGTCTCCAAATCCGAACTGTTCATCAAAAAGTTATTTTTTTTTATCAGGTACGTACTTTTTCAAACTAGTTTTAGGTATTTTTTCGAAAACTTTTGCCCAATGATTTATTATCTATATATACAGGGTGAGTCAGAATAAGACCGACAAACTCCGACTACAGATTCCTTGCCTCATTTCGAGATGAAAAGTTTCTATCAAGGTATGTCCTAAAATGCATCCCCTCTGAGATACAGGGTGTCAAAAGTGCGAAAAAAATTTAGATTATTTTTTTTTCTCTAAAACTCCTGGAGAAAAAAATTTCAAACTTGGTGCACTAATCAAGGTTTATCAACGTGATAATTTGAAGTTATAATTTTCAATTTTCGTAAACCAGTGGCGTAGTTACGATGGTATGTGGTCATATTTTCCTTCATATTTTCTTTGTACAACTGAATTGACAAATGAACGTTTGACATCAGTTAGGCTCATCCACACTCAACCTAAAAGTCATAACATTCCATTTGCCTAAAAGTGAAGGTTTCTGAGATATTTGCAAAAAACTGAAGATATGTCCTGAGAAGAGACATAACATCCTGTGTGCCATAATCGCATGATGCAACTTTATTATAACTTATAGGAATAATTGTCAACCTCTTGAACGTTTTTTAATGTTGGGAGTATTCATTACATAGTACAGGTAAGTCAGAATGAGACCTACAAATTCCGTTTTTTTATTCGTCATAATATTTGAACGAATCGATTTCGTAAATTCACCGATATGTAACCATCCATTGTTGCATAATGATTATTCTGAAAGAACCACTGACAAACCCAGCCTCAAATTATAATTCTTAGAGGAGAGTTGAAGCCTAAAATAATATTTGCGAAAAACTGTAAAAACCTACTTTTAAATTTGTTAAATTTTATGTTGGAGTATCATTATCAAATTCATTTCATACTGAATTATCTAGGAAAATATTTTCCAATCATCATGTTTTTGGTGAAGAAAAAGAATTATTGTGTATTTATATGTACTCAAATAATAGAAACGGTTTATAGGGTACACAACATAAAAACAAAAAAGGCTCAAAGCAAATGTTCAAATGGACCACCATTTTGTTCGATACACAATTGGCATCTCCGTATCATTGACTGTCGCATGCTTTGGAATATTCCTGGTGTATCCTGTATTAACGTACATGCTGCTAAAATTCTTGCCGTTAAATCTTCAACAGATTCTACAGGTGTCGAATACACCAGGGATTTAAGGTATCCTCACAAAAAAAGTCTAGTGACGTTAAATCCGGAGAACGTGTAGGCCAGTGTATGGGACCACGTCAACCTATCCACTGATTATGAACTGTTTCATCAAGAAATTGACGAACGATTCGTTAAAAATGGGCCAGCACTCCGTCCATAATCCATTTTGAAACGATCTTCACTGACTGAAATGATGAAAGATGACTTGACAACAATACAAACTTGTTTGGGTTACTATCGATAGTGTCTCATATCTACTATGCTGCGTTCGAGTTGACGCCCTAAACGATCCGGGCGCGCTCCCAATAACCTTATCGGGCTTCAACTCAAACGTAGCTCTAATGTAAGTATCGATATATCAGTTTGTTTCTACCGGAAACAATGACTGTCTAATTCAGACTCATCCGAACGATCTTTTCAATTCTTTCAACATTAGCTTCAGCTTTTAGCTTCTGAGGATGCTTACTATGTCAATTGACTGTACTGTTCCAGACCAGTTTGTATACCATTGATCAATGCATAAAAAATACACAAATTTTTTGTTCTTGTTCTTTTTCAAAACCATATGCTGAATGGATCAATTTTCCTCGATACACCAATTAGAAAAGGCTCTAAAAATGATACTCCAACATAAAATTCAACAAATCAGGAGTACTTATCTTCAGTTTTTCGCAAAAATTGGTTCAGATCTAAAGTCTAATTTGAGTGGAGTATTATTAATTTGAAGTTGGGTTTGTTTTTTTTATTATTGCACATAGCAAATTACGTTTATACTCCTTCACTTTTAGACACATAGAATGTTATGACTTTTAGGTTGAGTATCGATGAGCCTAACTCATGTCAAACGCTCATTTATCAATTCAGTTGACCAAAGAAAATTCGTTCAAATAATATGACGAATAAAAAAAACGGAGTGTGTCGGTCTCATTCTGACTTACCTGTACTATGTTATGAATACTACTAACATTGAAAAATGTTCAGGAGGTTGACAATTATTCCTATAAGTTATAATAAAGTTGCATCGTGCGATTATATCCCACAGGATGGTGTGTCTCTTCTCAGGACATATCTTCAGTTTTTCGCAAATATCTCAGAAACCTTCACTTTTAGGCAAATAGAATGTTATGACTTTTAGGTTGAGTATGGATGAGCCTAACTGATGTCAAAAGCTCATTTGTCAATTCAGTTGTCCAAAGAAAATATGAAGGAAAATATGACCACATACCATCGTAACTACGCCACTGGTTTACGAAAATTGAAAATTATAACTTCAAATTATCACTTCAATAAACCTAGATTAGTGCACCGAGTTTGAATTTTTTTTCTCCAGGAGTTTTAGAGAAAAAAAATTAATCTAAATTTTTTTCGCACTTTTGACACCCTGTATCTCACAGGGGATGCATTTTAGGACATACCTTGATAGAAATATTTCATCTCAAAATGAGGAAAGGAATCTGTAGTCGGAGTTTGTCAGTCTTATTCTGACTCACCCTGTATATATAAAAAAAAAATTGAAATTTGGTTTAACGAAACTCCCAGGTTTTTCGGAGAATCCCCCTCGAAAGCAGAGCTTGTGCAAGCAAGGGAGATCTGGGACCTACAGTCAATAAAGTGGGATCCGAACCACTTCAGCTCAGTGACACGCGATCGAAGATCGAACCCGGACCGCCTAGGTGGAAGCCAAACGCTCTCACACCACGAAAACTTCGCAGGATATTGGCAGGTAATGGGTGACTTAAAATTTACATTTCATCAGCTGCTTTGTAGATAGGTTTGATTATAGAATTTTTTAAATCGTTCGGAAAAATACCCGAGTCCGTTGCATTGTTTATCATGTACGAGAATGTATTGATATCTAGTTAGCCTAGACCAGTTCCCTGCATAAACAAAATATTGCGTTACCATAGCAACTTATTAGAAGTGTCAGTGTAAAGTTTGACGTCAAAAAAGTAAACCAGAGTTACGCAATAAATTAAAAGAACAAATGTGTCTACCGAAATTGTGAAAATCGAAAAATTGGAGTATCGAGCCATCATCAAGTACCTGTATTTAAAAGGGTTAAGAGCTAAGCAGATTTACGAAGATATGCTTAATACCCTTGGTGATCAATGTCCTTCGTATGCGACCGTGAAAAATTAGACTGCAAGATTCAAAAGAGGTAAATTTTCCATTGAAGATGATGACCGATCGGGAAGGCCAGCTTCTGTGTCAGTCTCCGAAAATATCGATGCAGTTTATGACATGATTTTAACAGACCGTCAAATTGGGCTAAAACGGATATCTGAAGCACTGAATATTTCACACAAACGCGTTCATCATATAGTTCACGTCAATTTGGACATGAGAAAAATTGCTGTAAAATGGATCCCCAAATGTTGGAATGTTGACCAAAAGCGTGCAAGGGTAGTAGCATCGCGTTCGATCTGTGCTCGATTTGAAAACGATGTAGACTTCTTGAACCGAATTGTTACTATGGATGAGACGTTGGTACATTTCTACGATCAAGAAACAAAGCAACTATCGATGGAATGGCGTCACTCCGGTTCTACAAGACCTAAGAAGTTTCGTTTCCAAAACTCTGCTGGAAAAGTTTTTGCTTCAGTTTTTTGGGATTGCCATGGAGTAATCATGATTGATTTTTTGGATAAGGGTAGAACAATAACTGGAGAATACTATTCGACATTACTGACCACTCTACGGGAAAAAATCAAAGAGAAAAGACGCGGAAACCTATCCAAAGGTGTTTTGTTTTTGCAGGACAACGCCCCTGCACACAAATCTCATGTTGCCATGTAAAAATTCGTGATTTAGGGTTTGAATTACTAGAACACCCCCTTTATTCACCAGATTTGACTCCGTCCGACTATCGTCTCTTTCCTCAACTGAAAAAAAGTTCAAAAGGTCGTAAATTTTCTTCCAACGAGGAGGTAATAAAAGCTGTGGAGGTCTGGATTGCAGAGCAAGAAGAAATATTTTTTTTGAAAGGTCTAGAGACGTTGAGGTTCGCTGTAATAAATGTATCCAATCAAGAGGAGAATATGTTGAGTAATAAAATATTTTGACATTGAAATTTTGTTTGGTTCTATAGTAGGCTAAGAATTTTTCAATACATCCTCGTATTTTCAATAGATTTGAGTTTGTGGAATAGAAACCAATCATTTGAATGTACTTCAGTATAGGGAGACATGAACGCTTGGCGTAAAATACCTTTCTTGGATTGTTTTTTATTAACTCTGAGTAACTAACTATTTCTCAAATGCCCAATATAAAAAATAAAAATCTCATTTTATCTAAGTTTCACAAAAAACTCTTTCAGGAAGATCTGACACTTTCAAGTAGATCAACTTACCTTTCATTTCATTGTTTTTTTACCGACTACAGATTCAACCTCAAGGTTCCAATTCAAATCAAAAGAACAATTGCACAAATTCGTCTTAGTAGCAAATTTATGTTGAAATTCACTTTGAACGGTGCCACCTATAGAATAGATCCAAGGGAAGTTTGTACGATATGCAATATGAATACTTTGGAAACAATAGAACACATTTTGTTTGAGTGTTCAATATACTGTTCAATGACACCCCCAATTATGAGTGTCTCTCCAGTCTCAATAACATGATATTTTCTCTAGAAAATATCACTCCGAACATTGCCAAAGGCATAGCTAATTATGTCTGGAACATTTTGAGACTCCGATCCTTTGTTATTAATGAATAGTTTTACAATAATGCGATATCAAAATATGTTGGTCTTATTTTTTAGTTTTTTTCTTTTTTTGTGTGCAGTAAAGGTCTCTTTTCCACTACAATGTTGTGCTCATATTGGAAGTATCATTTGCACTTTATTATTTATTTTTTCTAGTTTCTTTTATTTATTTATTTTCGAACCCTTGCTATGAAACGTACTGTTTTTTGAAGCAATAAATGTATTATTATTATCATTATTATTATATTATCAAATGGCAAATGGCCAATAAAAAAATTATGAAGTAGCTTGAGATCAGAATTTTATCCACCAAACCATCGAAGAGAAAACTCCTGGTCTAAGGTGTTCTCCAACTAGAAGTTTGAATACACCACATTCTGAATTTTGACCACAGTCCAGAACCTCTCTAGTAATTTGACTCAAGTAACTTTTCGTTTTATACAGGTGAAAAATAATCGATTTACTGTTTCGAAGTCAGTTTTCTTTGACAACGGTTTTCCCAAAGGCATCATACGTCAATTTTGATACATCTCTGCGATCTTGTATGATATGTACTACGAGTTTTGATTAGCTTTATGCTTGCAACTAAGCTGTCAGAGTGACAGGGTGGCTCGCGAAGTGGATCATAACAAAATACATTGTGATGAGATGGACGAATTGGGCGCCAGCTATATGAAGGCAAGCTCACCCTATAGATTATTTAAAATCAAAATGATAGTAGTGAAATGACTGTTACGGGTACGTACTCACGCAAAACTAACTAGCTAACTAAATACCTGAATATCATTAAAATTGTAGTGAGTGACCTTACAAATGGTCTACAGGTACAGCTCAATGACCAAATATGTTTCAAACAATAACAAACCTCTTAGGTGAGATTGTACATGTACTAATTAATAGAGAAGGGTTAAATAAATCCATTATCACACACAAAATACATCTACCGCTATAGGGTAGTAGAAAGGAATATCTCTTAAAAAATCCGCAATGGTATGTTGCACCTTATCTTGTAGCGTTCACACAGTAGCATAAAAAGGATATTAGTACATAGTAGACCTGGTATTTCGAGTGCAAACCACAAGTTTATGGCCCATTCCGTTTAGTGCGCACACTCCAGGTATGGAATGAAAAATGTATAAAAGTCCCGCAGAAAGTAAACGGCTTAATCACGAATGACAAGTGATAAACCTAACCTTGGGATTACTTGAAATATGACGGTACCAAAACATGTTGACGTAAATGCAAAATGGATATACCTGGTAGTATTATGAAAATACGGATGTCTACACTGAATACCGTGCTGTAGGTGAAACCGTTGTGATCAATTGAGAAATAGCGGATTGGATTACAAGTGAATGTACTCTTGAAAAAGCAACATTTTGATAGCAATTTAGGTATTGTTAGTGTTTGAACATTATAAAATAAATGCAGAAGGCAAATAGTGGTAAAATGGATGTAAAATGTGATTCAAAATTTCGGTATACCCTGAATAGTTGATAATAAAAAAAAACGTTACATATGGTACTTTAAATATGGCGAATGTACTGATGTTTCTTGAATAGATTATTGCAATGATGCTTCCACTCAGGCCAAGATTAACGTTTTTTGATTTCATGAGTTCGCATTGTTTTGCTATTTTTTCTACATTTTTGCTGCAGTGATTGGCCTAAAAACAATTCTGCTCCACTCCAATTCGATTATGATTGAGTAACTCGAAACCGTTTTTAAATAAAAGTGAATACTTCAACTCTTCATACTGTCAAATAATTCAAGTGATTTAAAATATTATTTTTCCTTCGAATATAATTGAGTTATGGGTTTCGAAATGAATATTAAAATGCAGTTTTTTGTTTATGAAAATGAATGATGATGATATCAATCATGGAATTATATTTTTGAGCGACCAACTCCATTACGGCAATAAAGTTGAAATTGATGAGTTTTTATTTTCGGAACATAATAATGTAGTCGTGAATATCAATCAATCTATATTCGAGTTTTATTTTGCTGTCAGGTGCAGACTCAGATGGAATAAAGGACGAATGGATAATTATTATTTTCAGTATCTCTGCTTTTATTCACTGAGTATTCAAGTCATTTAGTGTTTGTCAGGTATTAGTTTTTGATGAGACTCACATAATTATGGTGTGCCCAGTTATAGTTTAGAAGTGAATGGAAAATGTATGTTCGTCCATGTAACATTTCAAAAGTACCTATTCGAAGTTGCAGGGTGAAAATTACTTTCAATGCATATCACAAACAGATTCTGCGAAAATTCACATCATGTGAATCTTCTTAATGCTCCCTACAATTTGAATTGTCTCGTTTCCCTAGCTCACACATTATTATTTATCATTTTCATTGATCGGCGGGGCTGGCCATTGGCCGAAATGCACGTGGTTCTGTGTAGAACCATCCTGCTCCCCGCTGTCAGGTCTATCACGTGAGTAAACTCCGAATCGTCTGATGAAGCCAAGGCTTCGCATTTGAACACCACGTGGAAGGCCGTTTCTTTTTTCTCATTACAGAACCTGCATAGAGTGGTGTCTTGGTGTATCCGCAGCATGTACAGGTATATTATCAGGTGGCAGTGCCCTGTTAGGAGTTCAACCACCTTCCTGAGAGAGTTCCGGCTCAGTTCGAGGAAATGTCTTGAGAGCTGGTGGGTTGGCTCTATCATTATTGCCATATTGCCAGATGCGTTCTCCCAGGAGGATTGATGATGGTTTTCAACCCATTTTTTCGTGTTCTGTTCGATGAGAGTTGATTCTGCCCCGCTCTTGCTAGGGCATCTGCGCTCTCATTCCCATGGATGCCACTCTGATCTGGTACACAAGTTTCACCTTTTTCTGTGCTCCTAGGTCGCTGAGGTTTCTGTGAGTCTCTCAAACTAGTTCGGAAGCGAACCTGCATGATTGCAGGTCCTTTATTGCCCCCTGACTATCGGAGATAATGTTTATGGGTTGGTTTCTAGGGCTTTCCTTTAGAATGCCTCTCGTGCAAACGGAAATAGCCATCACCTCGGCTTAGAATATAGAGGCTTGAGAACCGTGGTTTCGACTAATGTCTTGCCTCGGTCTCTCCCCGTATATTCCAGCTGCTACCCAATTGCTTGTCGTAGCCATCTATGTACCAGATTTGTCTTCTTGCCATCATTGGTATGATCTTTGTATGACGGAGGAGTATGCTCCATCAATGGAGTAGATTGGTGTCATTTTGTCCGACGGCATCTCGGATGTGTTGATTCTCATGACCTCCATTATGTTGGAGTGGCCTAGGGTATTACCGTTCCATTGGCCCAGGCACTTTAGTCTGGATGCTTTTAGTCTCGCCTCTACCGTAATATGCAAATGAAGAGGAGGTAGGTTCGGTATCACCCCCAGCCCAGTCAACTCAGAATGGTCTCAGAGATGGTGATGGGATTCACATTCATGTATCAGATCACACCAGTGAATCGCAAAGTGACTTCCATTATTATCGCATAAACGTCTATTCGGTGCCCCCTTGCATCAAAATGTGATGCAAAATGTGACACGAAATTAGCTCAATGTGACATTACATTTATACTTCGGAATCGAATGCACATTGAGTTCCTTTCGATGTAACAATGTGAAATTGAATGGACTGGTACTTATTTGCAAATGCGCTTCACTTTCTGTAGCGTTCGGAATTTCAAATGATTCAAATCAAACTGATTACAGTTTTCATTTGTAAATTCAAATAAAACGAATTACAGTTTTCTTCTGTAAATTCAGCTAATCGTCAAAGTCAATCTCAGAAGTCTATTATTGCGATGTTGAGAAACAGGTTTTTTTCCAACAAGTAAAATCATTTTTATGCACCTAAAGGGAGTATTGGGAAATTGACGGATAGATGGCGTTCCAGGTATCTAATTGTAGATCTTGTGATCGAATTAGGCATCGATGGTCCATTTTGGGATTTAGGCAGTCTTGGCCAAGTTCGACTCAGGTGAAGGTCACCATTGGTATTTCACGATTTAATTTTTCCTGTAGAGTTCCTCCTGTGGAAGAATACTCTTTATGAGTGAGTCTAGCACTAGCAGATTGCTAATGTTTTTCGTAACACTTGCATGGCAATTGTTCCTACTGTTTTGGACATTTCCTTTCAATGGAAAGTTGACCAAGCCAAGAAAGCCATTTCAAGTTTCAGCATATTTTATTAATAGGTTACTCTCCGAGAGAGGTGAGTGATAGAATTATTTTTTGTTATTTAGAAATAACTCAAATTTTTATAGGGTAATTACGGGGGCCACGATAGGTTCGGTATTTCTGATTTCATCAACATTTTGATGCTAATGGACCCTTGTGTTCCTATAAATCAAGTTGGATGGACCGAACGATGTGTCCAGCTCCAACCTCAGCTCTAGGACCACCAGGGGCCCACATCTAGTCAGCCTATATTAGACGGAAGTAACCTGCCGTTACCAACTACCTCCTTCTAGATGCACCCTGTCTTGGACTCGTCATCGTAGAAGACTCCAGTATTCAGGCCAGATTTTTCATTTATTCTTGTTTACGGTTATATTTGTGTACCATGATTGACTCAAAGTTTTAAATCTATCAATCTGTAAAGCTTATGCACAGTACTGAGTGAATGCTCCATTAGGGGTTGAAATAACACCATAAGATACAAGGTATCATTTTGATATTATATACAAGCTTAGTAGAGTTCTGTCGTGGAGTAACAAAACCACTACGTTACATAATTCATAGTTAATGGTCTCATTAGGTACATGTCTGAGACAAAGTGTTATTTGCACAGGGTATGGGTTGATTTCAGCAATGGCAGTAGATGGTACAGGTTTTTCCGATTATTGAATAATTTTCACATTTGTTTCATTATAAAATGGTACTGATTTCTTATCGGTGAATAAGTTTCCTCTTTGTTTCATCATAAGGTGATACCGCTGTGCTCAGCACAAAATTTTACATTTCATTCAAGAATTTTCAATAATTTTCAGCACTGACAGTGCATTGGGTATTGAGGGTATTTTACATATTTTTATATATTTTTACGTATATTTGAATCTATCAGTAAATGTACAATATTGGGGTATGTGTGTTTAACTCCTTTAATTTTCAGCAGATTTACCAATTTCACTAAGTATTAAATACTAAACAATAAATATAAATTTCATCAAAATAACATCTATTGCACTAGTTTTCAGTTTTCTTGTTTTAAATAAAACTACAAAATCTTAGCGAGTAAAACAGGTGGCACCTGGGAAATTTTGCTGACAAAAATTGTTTATTTGGGCCTCCATTGTTATTCCACCTACTCATCACCCACGACTACATGCTCAAATCGACTATTATGCTAACGGAGCATTCGTAACTTATTTTCAAAAAAAAAGAAAAGGTTACATCCTGTGTGTCAAAAATAACACAAATCTCACCAAGTTTCAACATTGATAGAAATTATACCCCAATATTATTATTCTTACTAATGAATTACGGTTCATATGGAATGGAATGCTAAACAAATGCGTGAGTTGATTCCGTAGTATATACTTTTCACAAACAAAAAAAATAACCAAACTTTGTCTAAATCATGAAAAAAAAAGATCATTCAGATACTTAGAAAAATCCGCAATTCAAATTCCAACACAAATCTTCTGGACAGCGTTTTCTTCGCGGCGAAATTAGTATCTATCCTGAAAATGCCAAATTCTGTAAATCACTGAATTTACTTTTCTGAGTTTTTACTCACCGTTCCGGTCCTTGATGGGATACAGTTCTTGGTAGAAATAATAATTGGGCAATGGTAATAAACACATTCGATTTAACCATGAAATAAAAGGAATCAAACAGTACACTACACACTATTTAGAAGTACCTATAGAATATTTGAAGAATGGTGTCAACCAAATACAAATTCTACTTGACTCTGATGAACTTTATGTGTTGTGATGGTAACGTCATGCTCAATTTTGTTACCAACCTAATTACTTCTATACCGACAAAATCGCAATGAAACCAAAATTGATGTTAATGTGCTTGGCAATTTTCTTTACATTATGTGCCTCGGAGCGACACTAACGAGAAGAAAATTGTGAACAATTCATGACATTTGGCATCGCTAAGTGGTAACAGTGATGTCTTAGTGCAACTCATTTTGTTACCTTAATAATCTAGAAAGCTACATCTCGTAGATGTTTGTGTTAACTGGGAGGCTGCTCATAGTGACCCCGAGCATGGCCAGTATTGGTAAACTAGCCAGCCTCTCTTCGGTTGTCACTTATTCAACCTTGGCCACCACAGCAGGGAAATGTATGTTATCAAGGACCTCAAAATCGTTGTGTACAGCCAAAGGAATTGTTTGGGTACAACTCTCCAAGTTTTGCCAAAGGAGCGCCTGGCTATCATCCAACCGGTGAAGGGCAAGTGGGCAAGTAATGCGCCACCGTCGATGAAGTAGGTCCTGGGTCCTGCATTATATCCCTTATACGCTAGAACTACGGCATTATTCGTTATGAAAAAGTTCAAATAGGACGCTTCAGTACATAGATTTGTGCTACTGTAATAAGGGCCTCGGTAGCGCAGTAGGCAGCGCGTAAGTCTCATAATCTTAAGGTCGTGAGTTCGATCCTCACCCGGGGCATTTTTTTTCAAATTCTGCTCCAGGCTTTCATGCAAAAATTTTCACCCTTTACTTTTTTTTGATATTCTTGGACCGTTCTTGAAAATCACGAACGTGTTGGACTTAAATAAATTTTGAAAGTAATATAATATAAGAGCAATGATATTGATTTCTTAGGGTCACTATGACCAAGTGCAATCCCAATAAGAAAAGCCAAAGAGAAAGAAGAATTATACCAGCTTAATCTTTTGTATGAAGTAGTTTTAGTTTTTTATGACTTAATCACTCTGTCAGATCATCATAATCGTACACAGGGTTAAATCATAGGGTTTTCCCAAGTAACCATCCGCCTAGACACTGAATGCATCAAAATTTTCCTCAGTCTTGCCTCCATGGCCTCAATGCAATTCCTTCGAAGTTTTATATCGGGTTCTGTTGGGTTATGCATTAAGAAAGAGTAAAGAAACTACTTGGAATAAGAAGAACAAGAAGTGGACCTTGTTTTCTCATATCCTTGTCAGATGCACTAAAAAGAATGCGGAATCTTCAAGATTAAAACACGCTGTTCTAGAAAGGCTGTTGCTAGGTTACCACGCCAAGTTATCAGTTTTAGCCAATGAATTATAAAATAAACTTCCATGTCAACAATACGTGGCATCATCAGATGTCCATTATACCTACTTGATTAGATGTAATAAAATATGAGGGACAATTCATTTTCAGCATTGTTTTTTATGTCAGAATGCAGGCGTAATAAAAAATTGCCGTTCTTCAAATGCCCACT
Organism: Chrysolina oricalcia; assembly: GCA_944452925.2. Classification (NCBI taxonomy): domain Eukaryota; kingdom Metazoa; phylum Arthropoda; class Insecta; order Coleoptera; family Chrysomelidae; genus Chrysolina; species Chrysolina oricalcia. The sequence continues at coordinate 15,954,590 of OX101821.2, forward strand.
TATACACTAGTATCGTAATGAAAACTAAAACTGAAATAATAAAGTTTCAACTAGATAGGTGAACAAACTTTCAGTAAATAATATTTATTGTAGATACCATCCCTGCCAAAAATGTCACATAGAGACTGATAAAAAAATATATAAGAGAATTTATGAGATCCAGTTTTGGGTAGTGAAACCGCAAATCCGTATAGAGCCATATTTGATATTCATCAGTATTTAAAAGATATTAATTTCTAATGTGTTTTAGACAACTGTTATTCGTTTTTATCACCGATTACTGGGATGGATGGTACATGTTTCTATGAGGTCCTGCAGTTTGGAAATGAATGAGAACGGATGAGCTTTTATCGCACTCACTTGATTATTTCAAAAAAATCAATGATATTCTGCTAGGTCTGCGTTACCGGCACGTTCCATATGAAGATTGAATAAATAATCCGATGGATTTTATAATTTTATATGCAAATTGCACATACAGAAATAATAAAGTCATTTTCGAATTGTAAATCACAGTAATTATACATTCATTTCCAACAGAAACGAAGGAGATAGATCAGGTAGATCTGTGCAGACAGTTTTAACACCATCTGTTCCTCGTCCGTATTATGAGCCGTGATGGCCGTGGTGGTAGAGCGTTCGGCTTTGGAGCGAAGGGTTCAAAGCCACGCATGGTCATCGGTCTCGTGCATGGAATCATACGTTAAAAGTCAAGGGCTTTCGTTCTCTCTCTAAGAATTGCGCGTAGGGGTTCAATCGGTTGACGGAAATAATAATTTTTTAACACTATTTTTTCATTATAACAAGTCTCATCCTTCCGTAGCTGGCTATTTACCTACTCTGATCCCGCTTTATAAACGTGGTCTAGGCTGCACCATCTTCCGAGTAGAGGTAAAAGCTCTCCGAGTAGCCGGTTAGAGATTCATTCATTTCATACATTTAGAGCTCACGACTTGTGAAAGAACTATGCAGTTCAATCGAAAAGAAATGAAAACTGTTTATCAGCAGCAGTTAATAAATTCATTCCGGATGATCCGATTATGATAATAGTTATTTATGCAACAAGTGCAAAAAGTGAATGTTTATTGCACTCGACGTGAAATTGTCCGACGAGGCCGTTAGGCCGAGTTGGACAACACGTCGAGTGCAATAAACAATTTTTGCACGAGTTGCATACAACATTTTTTCTACGTTCATGCAAAAAGCAAAAAATGATTTATTGAGGTGCGGCACTAGGTGTAGGAAAATGAAAAGCGCAACTTGAATATTTTATTATTAATATCGATTTGCATTGAAACAGGAACTAATACGTTACGAACAATTTAACTCAAACTTTATTTTTACCCTCAATGTTGAAAGTGAATGAACAATTGGTGCAATTTTCAATATGAATATTTCGTAGTAAAGTACCTATTGCCAATCTCACAGAATATCTGCTAAATATGTAGTAGGTTTAAACGTTTATGTTTGTCATGATGACAGCACGTTGAAGTAGAATGACAGATGAGTGCAATAAAAACTTTATTGCACTAGTGCAATAAAGAACTTCTATTTCCACTAAATATAGTTCAATAAAGTTTTGCTTTTTGCATGAATGTAGAAAAAAAAATTGATCGTTCGCAATTGAAGTCATTTTGAAATATAGATATATCATTATTTGTACGCGTAAATTAAATAACCTTGGGTACATTATGATTCTTCTGATATGTTTTGAAAATCTGGAGTAATATGATTATAATAATCTATTCGAATATTTCAGCAATATTCTAGAAAGGTTTTCCTGGAATGTTGCATTTCGTTGATCTTGTGTGATGTGATCTTTCTGAAAGAAGTTTTTGAAATATTCTGGCTGGATATGATATTAATAATCTATTCGTATATTTTGGTAATATTCATAGGAATCTCTTATAGGATTCGCATGAAATTGGATACGGAATTCCAAATACAGATTGGAACATGAAGTCCTAAACCCACTTTTTTATACTATACCGAATGAGATTAAAAATTGTGTATTTCCACACATTGGTTCTCAAGATTTTGAATGAGAATGGAACATTACGAGGATATATTGAAAAATTCTTAGCCTACTATAGAACCAAACAAAATTTCAATGTCAAAATATTTTATTACTCAACATATTCTCCTATTAATTGGATACATTTATTACAGCGAACCTGCAACGTCTCTAGACCTTTCAAAAAAATGTTTTCGTACTTCCGGGCCTAAAGTGACAACTTCACTCCCTTGTGACAGGTACTAAAGTGTCACATTTAATCCCTCCGGGATTAAATATTGACGAAACTCCCGGAACGATTAAATCACAAACAAACGAATTTAAGGGATATTTTATTGAAAAATATAATTAATTAGAATGGTAATTAACGTTAATATTCAAATTAATATTGTGACAGTTCGTCATATTGACCAGTCTTTCCTGGGTTAATGCAGCAGGTAACTGACGAGTAACAGATAGGTCCTTTTCATATTGAACTGGTGTTTGTTTCGAAGATCCTGCGGAAACAGGAAGCGAGAATGAGGACTGTGGCATAACTATAGTGGACGAATCGGCGACTTGACCAAATATTTTATCTGAAATTTTTTGTTTATTTTTAATAGACGATTCAATATATCCCTCGGCCACGTTGGAAGATTTCCATCCTCCATGTCTCTTCAGCACGTCTATTGTTGCTCCCGAATCAGCTAACAAAGACGCAGATGTGCGTCTAAAACAATGTCCCGTATAAGACGTCGCATTTTCTAATTTCAAGAAAGCTGCTATTTGCCGTGGAAATGTACCAAACATGTTTTTTCCTACTACTCGCGTAGTACATTCTTTGTTGATGTATTGAACAAAAAATTTTGAATGAGTTGTCCCTGTCTTTCGCAATGCCACATATTTCCGAAATATCGCCACAAAACTGATGGCACTGTTTTCTGAATTTTTGATCACAAAATTTCGGTCAATTTTATTTTTGGTGTTTCTAATCGCAATTAGGAAGGAATCGCCCAAATCTCTCACATCGTCGATTTCTAAATCAACCAACTCTTTTCCACGACAAGCTCCCGCAACGCCCAAAATAAGTGCAACCTACAAAAAAATTGATTTCTTAAAATTTCTGAATATAAACAAATTTCCAAATTTACCTTAAGCATTAAATATTTATCATCCGGAGCCTCCCGTAAGAACTGATCTACCTGCTCAGACGTGAGAATTCTTGACTTCTTTGGCTTAAATCCCTCATTTCTTCTCTTCAAAAAAGCTAATAATTTTGGAAATTTACTTATATCAATATCTTCTCTAATGTTAATAACCGATTTCAGCATTGAGTAATGTGCCCAGAGAGTTGAGGCACAAACCGCTTTTGATTTATCATCGAAGTAGACTAACAGCGCATTTTCAGTAGGTTGTCTCACATTTTTTAAGCGGCACCACTTTTTAAAAGCATCGTACTGCTGCTCGTATAGTTTTCTAGATTTCGGTGGTAACAATTCTTCACCTACTTCGACTGCTCTTTTATCAATATCAGATACACCTTCTTCACTCATGATACCAATAATTATCAATAACAATGTTTCTTTACAATGACACTAGTAATGACAATGTTTCTAAATTATAACTGTCACAACGCAATGTTACTATGGTAACTTATTTTAAAGACAGTTTATTAAATGAGTTGAAGAGAGAAAAAACTGATTGAAATTATTGAAATAATTAATAAAATCATACCGGAAGTACGAAAAGTATCGTATATACCTTGCGACTGAAGTACATTTAATCCTTCAGGTAAATTATGGCCCTCCCTGCGGTCGGGCCATAAACTTTACCTTCAGGATTAAATGTACTACTTCAGTCCCGCGGTATATAATGTACTATTCCTCTTGCTCTGCAAACCAGACCTCCACAGCTTTTATTACCTCCTCGTTGGAAGAAAATTTACGACCTTTTAAACTTTTTTTCAGTTGAGGAAAGAGATGATAGTCGGACGGAGCCAAATCTGGTGAATAAGGGGGGGTGTTCTAGTAATTCAAACCCTAAATCACGAATTTTTTGCATGGCAACATGAGATTTGTGTGCAGGGGCGTTGTCCTGCAAAAACAAAATACCTTTGGATAGCTTTCCGCGTCTTTTCTCTTTAATTTTTTCCCGTAGAGTGGTCAGTAATGTCGAATAGTAATCTCCAGTTATTGTTCTCTTTTCTCTTTAATTTTTTCCCGTAAAATGGTCAGTAATGTCGAATAGTAATCTCCAGTTATTGTTCTACCCTTATCCAAAAAAATTAATAATGATAATTCCATGGCAATCCCAAAAAACTGAAGCAAGAACTTTTCCAGCAGATTTTTGGACACGAAACTTCTTAGGTCTTGGAGAACCTGAGTGTTGCCATTCCATCGATTGTTGCTTTGTTTCTGGATCGTAGAAATGTACCGAAGTCTCATCCATAGTAACAATAATTCGGTTTAAGAAGTCTACATCGTTTTCAAATCGAGCACAGATCGAACGCGATGCTACTACCCTTGCCCGCTTTTGGTCAACATTAAAACATTTGGTGATCCATTTTGCAGCAATTTTTCTCATGTCCAAATTGATGTGAACTATATGATGAACGCGTTCGTATGAAATATTCAGTGCTTCAGATATCCGTTTTAGCCCAATTCGACGGTCTGTTAAAATCATGTCATGAACTGCATCGATATTTTCGGGGACTGACACAGAAACTGGCCTTCCCTATCGGTCATCATCTTCAATGGAAAATTTACCTCTTTTGAAGCTTGCAGTCAAACTTTTCACGGTCGTATGCGAAGGACATTGATCACCAAGGGTATTAAGCATATCTTCGTAAATCTGCTTACCTCTCAACCCTTTTAAATACAGGTACTTGATGATGGCTCGATACTTCAATTTTTCGATTTTCACAATTTCGGTGGACATATTTTTTCTTTTAATTCATTGCGTAACTCTGGTTTACTTTTTTGACGTCAAACTTCACGCTGTCACTTCTAATAAGTTATAGTTCATTGCTATGGTAACGCAATATTTTGTTTATGCAGGGAACTGGTCTAGGTTAACTAGATATCAATACATCCTCGTATTGTGATTGAAATTGGAATACCTCATCGAATTGTGTATATAGTATAGTCTCTTTGCACCACCACTGCCTAAAACAAACTCTTATACCCAGTATCCTTGTTTTATTATCGACACTTGTGAACTCTCAGTGATTTTGAGTTGTATGAATACTTATAGGAATCGCATAAATTTAGATAGGGTATTCCTGATCCAAGCCATCACATCCTGACCACACTGTTTCCACAAGATACCCAATAAAATTGGATACGGAATTTTTGATAAAGACCATCAAATACTGAATCCACTTTCTTCTTAAGATTAGTAATTGTGAATTTCCACATATTTCTCATATGTTGTCAAGCTTGTGAATGAGCATATAATATCGTTGTGATTGAAAGTGGAATACCTCGAATTTTATAGTCTCATCAGACAACAACTGCCTGATACAAACTCGTATGCCATGTATTCGGGTATGCTTATAAATCACACCTACTTATAAATCCTCAAACATCCTTCCAAAAAGTGTATGTGCCAGGGATAACGTACGTGTAGGTTACAGACTTTCCACGTAGTTCCTTATAAATTCTCATAATTCGTCTATATTTTTTCATGAGATTTCTTATGATATTTTTGGCAGGGATGTACTTAGTCGGAAGACTTATATCAAGTAGATATCATGTAGGCGGAAGAAAAGCAAAAAGAGTTAGAGAAGAGTTGAGAATTAATTTGAATTATGTAACCTATCATACCATGGTGAAAAACTAACATTAAAAACCAAATGAATTTATATTAGGATCATATCGGTTCACTCCAACAATATCTTTTCACTGTAAAGTCAGTTTTAGTAGGTAAAAACAAAACTCAGAAGAGATACAAATGACTGACTGACAAACACTCAAATTAGAATTAAAAATCCTGAAAAGGCAAGCAGAACCTTTTTCTTCAACATTTTGAAAATCAGACATAAATGTCTTCTGGAATTATGTAAATAAAAGTAGAAAAAGTGGGAACACTGCATCCAAACAATTTCATTTGAACAATATGAACATACCAACTAATGAAATAGCACAAAACTTTGCAAAATACTTTTTTCCCGCTGCCGACACTGTAAATAGTCCATACATGCTTAGCAACAAAACAGGTAAATGGTCTATATCATTTGTTTACTAATTCATCTTGACAACGGAACTTAATAGTGTCATTTACATGCCTAGGGTAATAATGACTTTGACTTTGACAAGTAATACCTTCAGCGTCATTCATATCAATTTTTAGGTTATGAGACCTTTTGAATATTATTGTTGTCTGCTTATTCGGTAACCTAGTTACACGCACAAGCAACTTAGAATGCAATAGCGAACGAATAATCATGAAGGAAGGGTAAGAAAACAAACTTCAATTCTGGCAAATTTTGAGAAATGTCAACAAGCAGCGGGAAAAACGTAATAAGTAACACGGAATGTATCGACTGTTATCATCCTCGGCAAGCGACAAGCCTCGGCTTTGCCTCGGCTCGTACTCGCTCACCTCGAATGTTAACACGTCTTTACATTCCTTGTTACTTAAATAACTATTATCAACGTATGCACCACAGAAAGCAAATTATGATGTCATTTCTGGTTCAGATAAACTAATTGGTGACTCTTTCATTATGGGTTACGTGAATGAAGCTGACTATCACGGCAATAAAAAAACTCAAACCAAAAAAATCTAGTGGAGTTGACTATGCATACCTCCTTATATTCTAAAAGCATGTGCGATATGGTTAGAAGTTCCTCTGTTATATATTTTCAATTTGGCGATCAAATATGAAACATTTCGTTAAGTATGGAAAAAGGCCATAAGTGTCCCGATTCACAAATCAGGGAACAAGGCAGCTATAACAAAGTATTTCGATTGTATGTGCTTCAGCGAAACTGTTTGAGCAGATATTATATAAAAAAATTTACACACATGTAAAAGACGGTATAAGTCAACATCAACATGGTTTTGTGAATATGAAATCGATAAGTACCAATCTCCTTCTGTTTACTAATGCATTCGAGGATGAGAATCACATGGACGCAATATATACAGATTTCGCGAAGGCTTTCGATAAAGTTGATCATGAAAAAATGTTAAATAAATTAGGTAACTTTTGTATTACTCACGGTATTCTTAAAACTCATCTACAAAATAGACAATTCACTGTGCATGTGTGCATACTATCAGATTTTTAGGAAATCAATTCTGGTGTACCGCAGGGTTCAAACTTGGGACCCTTATTGTTTGTTTTGTTTATGAATGTTCTGGCATATCGGGGCGTGGCGCAGTGGTTAGAGCGTCCGACTTTGGGTCGAATGGTCCGGAGTTCGAGCCCCAGTTGCGGCTGGGATTTTTTAATTTAATTTGACCGATTAAATTATTCAAATCTCGTGGCTGGACTGGGGTGAGTCCTGCACGATTCACTGTTGCGTTCCAATTAACAGTGCTGCTCCTAAGGTGGCGCATGGAGTTAGTAACAAGGCCTATTCAGAACACGTGGCTAATGACCATAGCAGTCGATGCCAAGACACCAAAGAAAAAAAATGATCTGGCATCTAGTCTAGAGAAATCTCAATGCCTACTTTTTGCGGATGACTTCAAAATGTGTAGAGAAATCAGAACTATTAGAGATTGTGTTGAACTGTAATTAAAATACACGAATGGAGCCCTAAAAACGGTCTTAATTTTAACATAAAATAGTGTAATCTGGTAACCTTCCAGCTAAAAATGAATATAATCGAATTTGATTTCATGATTGGAAAATATTCACTTGAAAGGAAAACCGAGATGAAGGACTGCGGGTGCGCTTTGATTCAGCTCCATCTTTCTCGATGCATTTTGATGAGATTTGTAAAAGGTCTAACCAGATGTTAGGGTTTGTCATGAGAAATACCCAAAGATTCACTGGAATAGAGTCCATAAAATTATTATACTTCTCACTGGTCAGACCAAAACTAGAATTTGCATCAGATATTTGGAGTTCACTACCTCAATCGTATCTTGACAGAATTTCATAGAGAATAAGAGGAGAGCTGAATATCAGGAAATAAGAACCACATACCTCAGGGAGAAATTCAATATAGTATCACTGAAAATCAGAAGGGAAGTCTCACATATGATGTTCTTGTATAAAGTTTCAAATGATGAAATAAATAATCCGAGTACTTTAGAATTGATACCTTTTAATATCCCGGCATACCAAACAAGATGTCCAGAATTATTTGAGGTGCGAAAAATGAGTTTTGTGGCAACATCTAGAGCTTCTCTCTTGACTATGTCTCGACTTGCCAATCAGATTAACGCGATGGAAGATATAGATTAAACAATCTCACACAATTTATTCAAGAGAACTGCAATGAATCATCTTATAGCAAGAACTCTTTGATTATTTCAATTGGGAAAATATTATTATTGTTGTTACTATTATTATTATGCTTAGTATCATTGTTATTATTGTAACTACTATTCTTATTATTTGTGCATATGGAATTAATGTTAATGATTCGAATTTTTCCATGTAATGAGGCTTAAGCCTGTATGGAAATAAATAAATAAATAAATATTGAGCTCGGATTTCTGTACGACCTTCTTTAATTTTGCACAAAAAGGGCACATTTTGAGCAGTTAATATTTGATTGTTTCTATCACATTACCGCACAAGTTCATTTGGAGCATTAATGCGGCATACACAGCTAAATTATTCATAATGCAGAGCACACAAACACATAAACGTGTTTACGTTACCGTTGAAGATTTCACAACTCGGAGCTTTCCGTCTCAAGACAAAATTCGACTGCATGCAGTCTACCGGAATTTCTGTTGGAACTTTCTGATAACTTCGAGGCACATCTTCATTTCGCCGCATATAGCGAATAAGTTTGATGTTATTCCGCGAAGTTGAAACGGAATGAATTCGAAGACGCGGTAAGGCGAATGCGTCGGCGAGAGAGAAGGAATATGGAGTTGAAATATTTCAATGTAATTGAATTAGTTGGGAAGAAAAAATGTTCGGCTGGGCGCGAGAAGTTTTGCGGTCAGACTTCTCAAGGTTGGCGATGGAATTGAGAGATTATGTCTGGCCTTCTTTTGAGACAGTTTCGTTGAATTCGTTATTCATTTTAGGCCATGGGTGATTTTCAGAAAATGTGAAGAGTACAAGTAATGTTGCTTATGGGGTAATTCGGTGTTTTCAATTTCTTTGAAAGCCATGCTAGGAGACAACCCTTAGATGGCAAATGCAATAAAAAAATTAAAAATAAAATAAAATTCAAACAACGGAGTTATTTTATATTGAATTTCAAAATAGATTTTTGCCGCATAAATGGCCAGCCCCAAGATGGCCGCATGCTCTGACGTCATTACTCATATCGAGGTAAGTTAAACACAATAAAGAGTAGGTACTCCATTATAAATAGTGCATCTGCGAAGTACTGCGAAAGTTATTGTCGATATCTGTTACTGAATTGTAAGCGTTTCAACTGATTTTATCAATAAACACGTGAAACACCCATTAAAATGCAGAAATCACAAAATAAATGGTGTTTTATACCATGTTGTACGAGTACTTCCCTAAGCACGCCAAATAAGATATTTCTCTGTGTGCCACAAGATGCACCTCGAAAAAGAAAATGGTTTAAAGCAGCTAGAAGAGATATGCCAAAATCGGAATCAATGTTTTTCTGCTGTGAAGATCATTTCAAGGTAAGCATAGATTCCTAGCACCTGTCATATCCCTCATTATTATCAATAGAAATTAGAAATAGTTTTGTTGTCATCGCAGCTCGAGGAAGATATGGAGAATATTGTTTTGAATCCTGGGGTGGTGCCTCATATATTTGACTGTCAGACTGATAGAAAAAGAGCCAGTACTGTCCCTGATAGATCCTTATTTGCGAAACGACAGAGAAGACAACTAGTCCATGAAGCAGTTGCAGAAAGTGATAGAAAGCAGCACAATATGCTACTGATGAGTCCCATCGATGAACCATGTGCTAGTACCAGTGCTCAGCTACCAACTCCTATCAATGAACCATGTGCTAGTACCAGTGCTCAGCTACCAGGAATAACAGAAACTGATTGTTCTTATACAACAGATGATTCGTCGATGCCTGCCAATGTGGATTCAACAGAAGGACCGCTGCAAACTAGAAATGTTGGATTACAAGCAAAACCACATTTTCGTAGTAAACATATACTGTGTAATATAACAAGTCGCATAAAAGATAGTGCTACTTCACCAGTGAGATCTTTGTTTCCTAAAGATGCCAGTACTTCTCCAATCAAGATGTCCACCAATGTTGGAAGGATTATATTGTCACAAACAAATAGTAGTAGTAGCAGCGATGCTGAAGTAAAATCAAGTACCAGTTCATTTGTCCCAAGCTCTGATAGTGATTACGAAGGAGATAATTTCCCACAAGACATAAAAGAAGAACAGCTGCAAACATTGAATTGTACTCGGTTATTAGTAGAGAAGAAACCAAAGAAATATACAGGCATCCCTGATGATTTGTTTCCACATGTGATAAATTTGCTCAGCACACACACCAACATTAGTAAAGATAATTTGAATTTAACTCTGATGAAAATCAAACTGAATCATCAATTTTTTATCCTATTGGACATGTTTGGTATGTCTGTCCCCAATGCTTCCAAAATATTCAAAAGATGTTTGTTGAAAATGGTATTTCACCTGAGGAGTTTTATATTTTGGCCATCTCAAGGAAAGATAAAGTATCATTTACCTATACCATTCAGAGCACGTTACAGTAATGTTCACTCCATCATAGATTGCTTCGAAATTCAAATTCAAAAGCCAATAGACCCGGTTAAGCAAGCACTCACATGGTCAGAGTATAAAAAGTGCAATACTCTGAAGTATTTGATCTCATCTACACCTGATGGATTTATCAATTTCATATCAAAAGGATATGGAGGAAGAATAAGTGATTCTTTGTTAGTGGAAGACAGTGGTTTCTTAGATTTACTTCCTAATGGATGCAGTGTGATGGCTGACAGGGGCTTCAAAGACATTGCTAAACAGATACATGATAGAAATTGTCAGTTAGTTAGGCCACCTAGTGTTTCAAGTTCAGTGAAACCCACAAAATCAGAAGTGCTCGAAAGTAAACGAATAGCCAGTTTACGTATTCATATAGAAAGAGTGATTCGAAGATTAAGAGAATTTGAGTATCTGAAACCACACTCTGTGATAGATCACAATTTAGTAGAACATACAGACCATATTATTGAAATTGCTTGTGCATTGATAAATTTACAAGGTCCCATTATAAGGCAAACATAAAGTTGTGAAATAGAAAACTAGAATAAGTAAGGAAGTATCATGACTCCATTTTGTAGCTCTCATATTTTTGAACTCCCAAGTCTCGTAAAACATATCTTTTTGTGTAACCAAATATATTTTCAATAAAACCGAAATAGTTTTCATATTTTATTTATCCGTCATTTCCTAGGACTTTCTACGATAAAACACATTGAAATTTTGTACTTTTTCAATATGAAGAGAAACATCTTGACGTTTTCTTATAAAGTGGTAAGAATTTTGAAATTATTTTCAAAGGCAGTTTGGATAGGTATAATAATGAATATGACACTGTTATTAACTGGGTGAATTTTCAGAATTTTTTTTCAATCAAAAATAAAATTAATAGTTTTGATAATTTTCAGTGAACCTTCCAAAATCAATAAATGTTCACCATCAGTTGATGTTAGTCACTTTCTTTTCAATAATAAAAATCTCATAACAAACCAAAATTTCCAGATTTTTCAGAGTAATTTTTCTTGAGCTAGTACTTTTCTCGACATCAGGAAAGTATAAACATTTTATGGTTGGATTTTCCATAACAATGATACTGAATAAGATTTTCATATGGTACAGTACAGCGGTACAGGTGTATAATTTTAATTTCATTGAACTTAAAATTATTCACATAGTTGATTTGTCTCTCATTTCAAAAAGTAAATAAGTACTACAACGATTCAAACAATATTTTATTCAACAAACAGATTTGTACAGTTTGGGAAATACAAATTTTTCCCAGTTCGTAGAAGCTTTTTCTGTCAGCATTTTTACGAATGCCTCATCAAAGTTCTCATAAAAAATTTGAACATTTTTAGTTTGTTCATACTCTGGGCTAGCTACACAAAATATCCCACGTTTTTTTTGGGCACACAACATTTGCAATTGCATTTGCGCTTTAAATATTCCAGTAATTTGTCCATTCTTCACATAATTTGTTACTGATTTTTCACTGGCTGGACATTTCACTTCAACTATGAACTCTGAAGAAATAGCATCTGGGGAAGCAGCAAATAATGGATAAGATGGAAGTATGAATAAGCCACAGTTTCTAAAATTTATATTCATTTGCTTCTCCACAGGTTTTAGGACATCGCTTTCTAAAAGTATTTCTCTCTTCATATACTTGGTGTCTTTTAATTTGTATGCTCCTATTATTGTTTCCACCAGTGTACCTTCAGCAACTGTACAGTGTGCAAATTCATAGAGTTTTGAAGCAGTAACACGTCCAAACCTAAGTTCATGCCACAATGGTGAAACTGACTGTCCTTTTGTTTCACATTCTGCTTCTTTGCACAACTGTTCACTTACTTGCCCTACACATATAAATGACAAAAAGTGTTCAAATTTCACTCCTTCTTGTGCTTGAAATTTAAATAATTGTTTGTATATGGACAACTTGTTGAACTTGTCTTGTTCTACATCAGATGCATACTTAAGAATCTGCCCTGGTACTTTCCCTCGTTTACTCCAATTGCTACAATTTCATCCATAAATGTTGAACCACGTGCAGACGTACTCGGAGGGCACACTCCACTTGTTTTACTAAAACTAGCAACAGCTATGAATTTCATTGAAGTGCCAACTGCAGATAATCGTGGCTTCATCCAATATGATGTTATGTCAGTTGGTGAAGGTTCCTCACTTCTCTGATGCACCCGCATCAGAAAGGCAAGTGCATGCTTGCATCCACCTATAAGAAAATAACTAATATAAAACACGCTTATAATTTTTGCATCACTCCTTACCTGATGAAGCTGCACAGTCTTTGCAGAATACGTTCAAGACTTTCTCTTTAGTTTCATCAACAGTTAGTTCGACAGAATAATTTTTAGCACGGACTTTGTGCTCTGGACATATTTTGCATTGTAAAGTACACAAAGGGCCCTCTCTCTTCAGCTCTACATACCCAATGGCATTTTCACCGTAAGCCTCACGAGTAACCCTGTAAAAAAATTATTTATATTTCACTTGTTCAGAAATAACCTCAAAATAACGAAGAGAACATTTGAACATTTGTTTATTGTAAATCATTCAAAGAATTTCTAATACATTTCTAGTGAGAATTTCAACAACTAATCATTAGTTATTTCACTTTACTTTACGTACACTGTTGCTTTCACATTTCTAAATTCGGCTGCATTGAAACGATCATCGTTTTTAATGAACTCCATCACCATAAAAATGTCTATCGATGGTAAATTATTTGAAGATGCTTTCACAAACCCTTCTGACGGCATTTTTCGTTGGTTAAATCGAGCGAATGTTTCACTAGTAACCCAAAAACAAATCAACTCTAATTACAATAACCACACTTCAAATGTAAACAAACGATGTTGATATGAGTTTTGACGTCCTGACACACCGGACCAATCAGATGGCGTTTTGGTTATAGTTTGAATTTATTCATTTTCACCAACTTTCAAACTCATATTTCATTATAAATCGTCAAAAATTTCAATTTTTAGTTGGTACAAGTTCTGATGTGAACCTTCTATTTTACATAGATACATAAATTACATTGATATATGCTCAGTGAAAACACCGAATTACTCAAGAAAATGATATTTTTTGGAAGACTTTACAATAATTTTAGTTCTTAATTCCGAAAGAACTACAATGGTTTATCTTTTCCCATAGCTCCAAAGTTATTCAGACTTATTGATCCTTTGTATGATACACTTTGATAATTAATGGAAAACCATAGACCATCAGCATTTTGAGGGCGACGATTTGTGAATTTTCATAAATTTCTTGCTAATGGCTCGTTACAGTAAAATTTTGTACAATTTTGGTCTTACTGCCTGCTGTTGTTACTAAAACAGCTAAATCAAGATCATTGAAATGAGTAATTTTCTTTTGATGCAATTCATGTTCAAATATACACCCATTATGTCCATAACTAATGCAACCTACATTGTAAATTAGTTCACATAAACATATCATATCATAAACATAAAATGGCCGAACATATTTCATCTGGTGCCTTTTCAATGAAATTATCGATGTCATATGGTGTGAATATATTTAACTTTTTTTGGTTGTAGGCTGAAGCCGTTAGACTGTCGCTTGACGAATGCTTTCAGTTTTAATTATTTGGCAATATGTACATTATTTCATGAAAATTGGGTAATTCAATACTGACATCAACTGTAGAATTGAATAAATCTTTCCATTGATATTGAAGAAAACTCTTTACCAGTTTGCCAAGCTTTCGGAAAAGTTTATTTTCTTCCTCAGTACAACTGTAAAAGGACAAATCAATAAATGAAAGAAAATATTTGAATCTACTTACATAACTTGAGTTTAAAATAGGAATTATCATGAAGAATTTGAAAATGAATGGCAATCAACTTCAGATTGATCAGAAACAATCAAGTTGCTCTGTATATCTAGCATCACTGTGCTTTTCGACTTATCTCTGTTCAGTTTCAAAATATAGGTGTACATTTTACTTAAATTGTTGAGATCAGTTTTCCTATTTAGAACTTATTCTATGGTCAAATTCATTGACATTTTGAGCCAATGCACAAGAATTTATAGTTTTTCCATAGTCAATTTTATGTGAAATTGTTCCAAAATTCTAGATGACTGTGCAATGTATACTTCACAATCGTTAGAAGGAATATAATAAACAACATCATCATTTTGGGTTGTTTTGAGGAGAGTTTTTTATTTTGAAAAAGTCGACTAATGGTCTTAATGATTTTTTGTCCAATTTGGATATTGGTTTCTTTCAAGACATTGATCGATTTAGGTGTCCATTCTCTAGTATGTGGTGAAGATCGATATTTTTTGATTGAATAAGAATTTTCTGGAGTAGCCTAAGATGTTACATTCTTCGAACAACAATTTGTTTACCAAATTTTTTGGATAAGAATTTATTATGAGAATATTTTCCATTCCTTTTAGACACTCTACTTTCAACAAGGGATAGCTAACTTCAATAACTCCGTGTTTAATGCTAATAATTATATTAAATTTCATTTCTACTCTTTAGGTAGGTTGGTCAAAAGAGAGACTACGTTAAGACTGATTATCACATAATTTGGTGTGAGATATTGATGAAAGTAGAGTACCTAAAAGAACTGAGAGATGTTCTTACAGAAATTACAAAAAATTTGGTAAAGAAGTTGCTGTTCAATAGAAAGGCTACATCTGAGGTAACATCAGATGCTTCTCCAGAAAATTCTCACCCAATTATAAGATATCGATCATTACCACATAGTAGAGAATAAACACCTAAATTGATTAATGCCATGAAAGACACCAATGTTTTTTTTCAAAGTAAAAAACTCCTTTCGAGACAACCCAAAATTATAATGTTGTTTATAAAATTATTTATGACGATAGTGATAAGGGATACATTGGACAGACATCTAGACTCTTGAAAGGTAGAATAATTTCACATAAAAGTGATTGTAGAAAAAATACCCATTACTGTGCATTGGCTCAACATGTTAATCAATTTGACCGTAGAATGAGTTTCAATAATGTTATTGTTCTTGAAATAAAGATCAACATTTTCAAAAGGATACTTTCAGAAATGTTGCAAAGTAACGAATACAGCAAGAGCCCAAGTAAGAAAACTGATCTCAACAATTTAAGTAAAATTTACACCTATATTTTGAAATTGAACAGAGATTAGTCAAAGAATCATAGTGATGCTGATATGTCCAGTAGAGCAACTTGATTGTTTCTAAACAATTTGAAATTGATTGACATTTATTTTCAACTTTTATTATCTGTCCAATATTTTTAGTTTTATAATACATAATTTGTTTATGCTGATTTCTGTTTTTTACTCAGGTTATGTGAGTAGATTCAATATTTTAGTCCATTTATTGATTTGGCCTTTTGTAGTTGTCTTGTGGAAGGAAACAAACTTTTCCAAAAGTTTGGCAACATGACAAACAGTTTTCTTCAATATCAATATAAGACTACAATCCCAAGATTTATTCAATTATATATTATTATAGATATGTACAGGTCGACAAGCATAAGGATGCCTCTGAGATGCGCAAACGATAGAAAGCGTGAGTAGATGTGCGACAAAGATCGACTACTGTTTACGGCTGGTTATCATCGGAATGTACAATCGGGAGAGAAATTTTTCTGCAACACGTAGGAACGTAGGTTCTTATCTGAATTTTCATTAATTCCTAATGAACTGTTCGAATAAAATAATTGACTGTGATCACTGGACCGTTTATGAAAATTGCATAATTTTCCCGAAGCCATACGACTAGAAAAAGAATGCATCGCCACACAATATCAGAAATAGGTAAATAAATATAATAAAGAACACGAGGAACATACTTACAGAAGTTGACTAACAATATCACATGACCTCTGACCACTGCCACATCAGCATTGTCCATGGTAACTTTTGATTTTTTGTTTCTCTTTTTATTTGGAGTTGAGCATTATTCCATTTCACCTTTTTCAATTTGATTCATTTCTGAATTAATTTTCCTAATGCTTCTAACGCAAACTCCCGTTGCGGCAGCAACTCGTTCTTGAACCTTCACAAGAGGAATACTGGTTTCACCTATCATTGCTTCTGCCTACAAAAATTTGATGACATTACTGACAATTTCCCTACTTTGTCCACCCATAATCTTATTTCTCACTTTACTCTTTGAAGTCAATTTCAAACACAACAAACTACACTATACCCTATCTAATAATATTTCAAAACTATACACAACACAAGGATTTCAAATTCAACACACAATCAGAATTACGCCACAATAATTTTATTCCACTGACTGTACACTCACGACGTTGACTGCTTGAATAATGCAGAGCGAGTGAGCTCCTACCCCACTCCAGGGTTGTGTCTTCTGTGCAACCAATTCTCGGAGGCATCCTTAGGCTTGTCGACCAGTACTTAGAGTCGTTCTCAGCATTGAGAAGTGTGACCACAAAGTATAACTTGATTTATCTTTGGAAAGTTCCAAAATAAGCCATTAGAATGTTCTCTGGAAACAATTTTGTCTTTTGATCTACCTTCCATTCCTAAAAAGATATAAGCGCATAAAAACATATTCTTTAATATTGCTGGTAATTAATTCAGTTTTGTTACCTTCGCTGCGTCTACTATGTTCCGAGGTGTCAAATATGTGCGAATATAACTCTTAAGGCGGGTTGTACAAAGCAAGTTCACCAGAAGTTTAAGTAAACTCGCTTCAGTTGCTAGGGATTAGCCAATAAAATGTCTGGTTCCTTGGTAACTGAACTCAGTTTACTTGAACTGTTGGTGAACTTGACTTTGACAACCCGATCTTAGTTTCCATTTTAATCAATAAAGTTTTTATAAAAACAACTAAGAAATTACTCGTTATCTATTAGTCCAATTCGTGATATTCAATCTAACTCAAATTTTGAGAACATAATATTTCTTCTACTCCTATGTAATCAAAAACTTTTATCACTTTGTTTCGGTACCTCTATCCTAATTGTTGTTCAAATTTCGATGCAGTTATATACAAATCCTTCAGAACGTAGAACTAAAACTTCTTTTCGAAGGTTTAGACAAGACATTTTCTCTTTTTCATTCAAAGAGCTTTCGTAATTGCTACCCTGTGCAGGCGATTTTGTTTCATCAGAATTCGATTTAGTCCATTCAAATGTGAAACATCGTTCCAGTTTCGTACAAAAACATTCCATTTATCCACCTATTCGCACAATGATTTAACTTTCCCGGAGCAGCGATGAGTTGAATTGTACTAAAAAAACAAGCTCGAGAGCAGATCCAGTGTTTGAGTTCCGTTGTCGCTCGCAATTCGTGGATTACTTCTTCAGTTTGAGTTGTTGATGTCGTCGGACGTAAAAAGTCATGCCGTTTATAAGAAGGACCATTACTCTCCAGTCGAATTATTACTTCAACGCAGCAATAAATCATAAGCCAATGAGCTCGAGAACAACAGCGGAATTACTGAGGGGAAAAATTCAAAGGACATTTTACAAAAATTCCGTGAATGGCAGTCATAATTTCAATAGGTGAAATTCCATGCCTATAGATAGAAAGGGCACCGTCTCGACAATAAAATAGCGTTTGTTTTAATTACTAGTTATGTTTGTTCAGTGTCCCAGCTGAAACGTGTCACCCCCTTATCTTCGAAGTCGTAGAAAAAATTGAAAATCGCTCAGACTATTTTTATTTCGAGGAGGAACTCTTTCCCCAAATATGTCATAATTGTGCTGTCAATCCTCTCATCTCCAGCATTACCTACTCCAGAATTTTAAATAGGACTACTATACTTGTTATACAGGGTGTTATTTATGTACGTGGCCAAACTTAAAGGGGTGATTCTTTGAGTGACTCTAAGACGAAAAGTTCATATAAACATAGGTCCGGTAATGCTTCGTTTTCAAGATACAGGGTGTCAAAATTTTTAAAAGAAATCGTTTTTGTCGTAAATATCTTAATAACCCTTCAACCGATTTTATTGAAATTTGGCAGTGTTATTGAAGGTCGTAAAGGGCGAATTTAACCCTAACTATATCAAAATTATCATGTCCAGTGGCGTACCGGAAGGCACTGTAACCAATATTTTTGACAGAAAACATGTGCGCCACTGATTTTTTTTGCAATTTTTGTATCTGTTTCACATTGAGCAACTGAAATTACAACTTTTTTATTTCTAGAATTTTTTTCGTATCTTGCTTTGTTTTTGAGAAAAAACATAAAAATCACTTCATTGCACATTCCTGTGACAACACAATAAAACATTTCAACTACTAAACCATCAAAAACTGGGGTCTTACTGATATTTTTTCATATCAATACTCTATTCTAGTCTTAGAATTTTCTATCAAAATGAATGCAATGAAAAAAAAAAAAATGTATGTATGAATTGCAGCACTTGCCTTCGGCTCTTGGCTTCGGCTCGTGCTGCAAAATGGGCTCAATGTTGTCCATGGACATGCAATAAAGACACTTTTATTTATGATTGAACAATTAATATTACATGGAAGTCATCTTTTAATTTTTTTCGCTCATATTACCTGTTTTCGATGAAACAAATAATGTTGTTATGTATTACTGCAGTGTTTTGAAACTAAAGTAAGAGAGCCATGGAAGGAACAACAAATGTTCAAACAAATTTAACTTCATAACTGTCACAAATTGAAACGGTACATACGTTATTATTTGATAGTAATTATTTGAAGTGTTTTCAAGAGTTTTGAGATATAAAATTTGTTACTGATATCTGAAAATGGTTCGGTTTACAAATTCGGAAATGGCCGATATGCATTTTGTGTATGGAATGGCCCAAGGCCATTCCAGAGCGGCTAGACGCATTTATCAAGAAAGATATCCTCATCGAAATGTTCCAAATAGGCAAACATTTGTGAGAATACATGAAAGGCTGTGCGAATCAGGCACCTTTCAAAGGTCGGCTGCTCTTATTGGGAGACCTGCAACGGTAAGAACAGTGGCGCTGGAGGAAGAAGTTTTACATGAAGTTGAGCGTTGCCCCGATACAAGCACACGCAAAATTGCACAACAATTAAACATTTCTCACTTTACTTTATGGAAGATTTTGAAAGAGTACCAACTGTATCCTTATCACATACAGCGTGTTCAAGCGTTATTTCCTGCGGATTTTCCCAAGCGAGTTGTTTATACTACGTGGCTTTTGCAACAACAGGTTGCATCTCCGACATTTTTATCCAGTATATTATTTACCGATGAAGCGTGTTTTTCCCACAATTTAATTATGAACTTTCATAACAACCATATCTGGGCAGAAGAAAATCCCCATGCGGTTATAGAAAATAATTATCAACAGCAGTTTTCCGTGAATGTCTGGGTTGGTATTGTTGGCGATTATCTCATTGGACCTCATTTTTTACCCCCGAGATTAAATGGTCAAGAGTATCGTCATTTTTTGGAATTTGTATTACCTGTACTACTAGAAAATGTCCCACTGGCAGTAAGAGGAGCAATGTGGTTCATGCACGATGGGGCTCCACCTCACTCCAGCATAGTAGAACGTCAATTTCTGGATGAAACTTATGGAGAAAACTGCATCGGTCGCGCAGGTCCACAGTCATGGCCGCCCAGGTCACCGGATTTAAATCACTTGGATTTTTTCCTTTGGAGACATTTAAAGTCCTTTGTTTATGAAACTCCAGTCAACACTGAAGAAGAATTAATCCAACGAATACGGGATTCATGTGATCAGATAAGACATACGCCGGAAATATTTCAACGTGTTCGGGAAGACGAGTCAATGCTTGCATTGAAGTAGAAGGAGGACATTTTGAGCAAATATTGTAAGTTTTGTGTTAGTTATTATAAAATGTATTCTTACAGAAACAAATTGCCTAGGTACCATTTTTGTTTCAGTGTGGTTTTAATAAAGGGTGTTTCTTGTTTGATGTTGCTTTGGCATTTCTGGCGTTACCACTATGCACGCACTGGCCAAATGAAACAAACAATTTTTAAGCATAACAGATTCACCTGTAATCATTAAAAACCCTATAAAAACAATTTTTCAATGTGTTGTGCCAGGGACGGGCAATGAAGTGATTTTTATGTTTTTTCTCAAAAACAAAGCAAGATACGAAAAAAATTCTTGATATAAAAAAGTTTTAATTCCAGTTGTTCAATGTGAAACAAATACAAAAATTGCAAAAAAATCAGTGGCGCACATGTTAAGGGTTATTAAGATATTTACGACAAAAACGATTTCTTTTAAAAATTTTGACACCCTGTATCTTGAAAACGAAGCATTACCGGACCTATGTTTATATGAACTTTTCGTCTTAGAATCACTCAAAGAATCACCCCTTTGAGTTTGGCCACGTACTTAAATAACACCCTGTATATTATTTTGAATGAAATTCAATCACGAATACATCGGTATAGTTTTAATGAAAAATAAGTGTAAATTAAGATTTTTTTTTCATCACCTGAAATGATATCATTATTTGAAAGGTTCAACCATTCAGTCAGTACCATAAAGAAGTATAAGAGATTCTCGAAATGTATGCACACATGGTCTCGTACATGGCATCACACGTTGAAGGGTGAGGACTACGTCTTACCTATCTCACCTATCTCGATTTTCACAGTATTCTGAAATTATTGAAGAACATTTGCTGACAATAATATTTCCTAGGCTGTTCCTAGGTTCTCAAATCACTGTTGAAAAACAGTATGTTTTCAGGAATGATGGTTTGGAAGTTGAGGCAGACGTTTAAAAAAATATCTTTGGTTAAGTCTTGGTATATTGATGAATCCGATTCACTTCATTCAATCATTTGAAAATCTTCGAAAATATTCAAGAGAGAATGTCAGTTGTACCTAGGTATTTTGAAAATAGACGATATGGTACAGTTCGAATATTCAATGGAATTCATCCAGAAAAAAACATATTAAATCAATACGTGATATAATTAATGAATAAGTTCATGGAGTCAGTATCAATGCAAAATAAAAAACATGATCGAGAAAAGCCTATGAAAAATTAAGGAGTCGCTGTTTCAGTTGTAGGACATGCATAGATGGACAACATTCAATCTTTGAGAAAACTTTTGACTATTTCTGGAGTTTTTAAAAGCAGCACACATCGAATTCTGCAAGAAGCAAAATCCAATCCTTATAAAATTCAAAATGTACAAGAATTAAATGAAGATGATCCGAGTTTTGTGAAATCATGAGTCAATCTTCAATGTGTTCTGACAAATCTTCTTTTCATCTAAATGGACATGTGAACAGGCACAACTGCAGATACTGGAGTGACGTGAGTCCTCATTTGTACAGAGGAACTTGTTCACAAACTCTCCAGAAATTGAGTGTTTGGGATGGGATTATGGGAAACCATATTTCGAACGTATTATGATCTTCTTGATACAACTGTGAACCACAAAATCACTCAACTCCCTGGAGACGATGATAGTCTACTTGAAGGTCAGTTCATCTTTAAACAAGATCGAGCCTCCACATTTTGTTGCACCTGTACGTCAATGAAAATATCCTAGGGAGATGGAATCGATGGAATGGCGTGCTAGATCTCCCGAACTATTACCATTAGACTTATTTTTACGGGGACATTTGAAACCAAAGTTTATATCATTCTGCCCAATTCTCTTGATGACCTTTGAAGAAGAATTGTAGGTGAATGTCATACAGTGACAGCAGAAATGTTAAGAAATGTGCGAAGACATTTAGAAAATTGAGTATACTTCTGTATGGAACTGAATGGTTCACAGTTCGAACATTTCAAATGATGATTAGATTTCAGGTGAGGAAAAATAAAAATATATTGACCACGCATAGTTTTCATTAAAGAACTTTCACAACACTTGATCGATTCCCAATTGCATTCCATCGATGTATTTGTCATTGTATTCCCTCCAAAATGATGTATCAGAAGTGTAGTAGTCCTATTGGAAATTCTGAAGTAGGAGGAGCTGCGTAGGATGTATTTCAGACACCTGGTATATTTTTCCACAGTAGTATTTAACTGGTCCTCATAATAATATAAATTGAACCAACAGGTCTGTGTAAGTTCTCTCAACTAATGCATATTTTTCTCCAGTTATCACACTGTATCGTTTGGTTTCAGATAATATAATAATAATAATAATAATCTTTATTCACAAATTATCACAGAAATCACAAAAATGTTTCAATATCAATTATCGTGAACAAAGTAGCAGAAGCCAATAAGTGTTAGAACACTTGTTTCAGCATTGGTGGAACAAAATATGAAAAAAGTTAAGAAAAAATATATAACAATGGTTAGTAATATAAGATATATATGTAGAAAGGGTTAGTAGTATAAAATCAACAATACAGTACATTTTTAAAGTATTAAAAAAATATAGGACATACCTATGTGACAATATAAAATAGTATAGAATAGAACATTATAAATTTCGGGACGTTCACAGAATGAATACAGTGTAACGTTAATGTTGACATGAATAATAAAATTTATTGTAATACTTATTAATAGTAAGATCGACGACATAGTGTAACTCAAACAATGATATCTGAGAATATGTAAAATTCAAAGAAACAATTCATTTGTGTATTTTCGAATTCAAGAGAAGTTAATGGCCGTTCTATCCGACTCAAGTAGAAATTTTTTTCAATTTTGTTTTGAGAGAGTGTATATTTATGATTATTTTCATATTTTCAGGAATAGTGTTGTACAACTTTGGAGCGAGATAAGAATAAGATCTTTGGGTAGTTGTTTTTTGCCGTGTGTTATATTGATGATTTGGTAACTGGCTTGGTTGCCTATGTGAATGGTATCTGATGCACGAGTTGTAATAATATAATTGTCTGATATCAAATATTTTTGATTCGGCATATAAGAGATTTGTTGGGTATCTAGGATTTTTGGAATGAATAAGCTTCAATAACCTCCTTTCCATTTCTTCCAAATTGTGAAGATGAGTTTTTGGGGCTGTGCCCCAGATGAGTATTCCATACCGGAGGTGGCTTTCCACTAGAGAATAGTAAAGCGTTGTGAGATATTCTTTAGGTATTAGGCTTTTTAATTTCCTGAACTTGTACAATATAGATCTTAGCTTGTTTGAGAGATATGCTATACCGGGTAACACAGCAGACATGTAGCAGCCTGTAGTTTTTTTATTTGAATAGATACAAATTTGAAATTTGCAGAAGTTACGTAATCAATGATAGTGCTTCATTTGAATCTAACGACAACTTTTTTCAACAACCTGTTTGATCGGCAGTAACTCCAATTTCTTTTTTTTGTTAACACCCTGTATATTTCTCCAGCCTATCTCATTTGTCTTGGAATTCTCTATTCAACCGTCTATCAAAAAGTGGCATTCGTTTCTCGATTCGCAGATGAATTGCATTTTATTGAAAAACATCAAGTTGGCTGTTACCCGAATTCGATAATCTTTCGATGCTTGCTAGGCTTGGAAATCCAAAGAGTATCAGTTAAACGATATAATTTCAGTTTTTTCCATACCTGATCACTTCCTACAGATTGTCAATAATTTCTTTAATAAAAAGAAAAAACACCTGAAAATAACTCACGATATTGCGAAAACTGAGATAGGAACTTATTTTTTTCAATTTGGCTACTTGCAAAGAAACTATCTGTCTTTCTCTTTGGCCATGTAGCCATATCATGATCTTTCCATTTGGAAACATAAAATTAAAATTGTTCCCCTGATCCACCAATATATATATATATATATATATATATATATATATATATATATATATATATATTTATATATATATATGTACATTACTAAGTTCATGGGTTGAACCGCGTTGAGAGTTTATAACTCTCAACGCGGTTCAACCCATGAACTTAGTAATGTACATATTTCTGACCGCGGAAACCTTTCCGAACATATATATATATATATATATATATATATATATATATATATATATATATATATATATATATATATATATATATATATATATATATATATATTGAATAAGGTAGGTCCAAGCACAGTTCCTTGTGGTACCCCATATTCAATTACATTTTCGTTACTTAGAGTACTATCGATTCTCACAGTTTGGTATCTGTTGGTAAGGTAACTTTCAAAAAATTTCATATAACTATTTCGTATACCAATATCCTCCAGGGACTGCAAGAGAAGACGGTGACTCACCGTGTCAAATGCTTTCGAGAGATCTATGAATATACACAAGCACGGCTTACTCTCATTCAGACATTCAGTGATTTTTGTTGTCATGGAGATAACAGCGTCTTGTGTAGATATTTTTTCCCTAAACTCATATTGTTGTTTTGGCAAAATTTCATACTTGTTCAAGTAGGTTACTAGACGTAGTTTGATTAATTTCTCAAAGATCTTTGCGATATGTGTGATAAAAGAAATCGGTCTATAATTATTGATGTTTGTTATTTCGCCTTTTTTAAATATAGGTGCTACAATTGATTTTTTGAGGGTTAGTGGGTAAATGCCGTATTATATACAATTATTGAAAATGAATGCAAGGGGTTGTACTATGTGAGCACTGATTGATTTAAGCGTTTTCGGCTTTTATATTATCGTTGCCTACCGCCTTTCCGTTTTTTAATTCCAAAATAATCCTCTTCACCTCTTCTGCGGTGATGGGTGCAAAAACAAAAGAATTAGCTGCAGATGACTTTCCGACTTTATAGTTTTTATTACTTTTTATACGATGTGCTAGTAATTTACCAACTTGGCTGAAACCATTATTGAATTCATTGGCGGTTTCAAATTTATCTTCTAGTAATTTTCCGTTTCCACACTTTTTATATTCTTGATACAACGCTTTTGCTTTTCTGTCCTACTGATTTGTTGCACTATTTTCCATAATCCTTTAGAACTAGATTTGTTTTTATCAATTTGTTTTTTGTAGTAATTTTTAGCTATTTTTATTAATGCAGTTAGTTTGTTTCTGTACTTTTTGTATTCATTTTTGAGGATAGGATGTGGGTTATTTTTGACATTTTTGCACATTTATTTTTTTTATTAAGCAAAGCTGTAGTCAGCCAGGGTGCAATTTTCGTGAACTTTCTCCATATTTGTTTTCTTTCTGTACATGAATCTAATATGTTTCTGACGGTATCAATGAAGTTTGCGGTCGCAGTCTCCGGACTGCCTTCATTATATACATTATCCCAGCATAATCCCTCGAATTTGTTTCTTATTGTTAATGAAACTTATGAATCTATCAATTTTCCGCGATTTGTTTGGTGTTATCATTTAGAATAATTTGTAAAATAGTGGTGTAGTGGTAGCTAATAGTTGATTTCAGCACTAAAGGGATGATGTCAATGTTATTTATTTCAGTTTTAAGAAAAATATGATCCAGACATGTACTGCTACTGCATTGTACTCTTGTTGGTTCATTTTATTGTAGTGATATACCCAAATTCATTCATTCATTCATGTTCAAATACTCTGCTGTATGATTCTCGTTTCGCTTTAGTAGATCGACGTCCAGATCTCCTAGAAATAAAACAAAGTCTTCTGAGTGATTTTCCTTATTTTCAAAAAATGCATCAGATATACAGTGTGTCCCACTTACCATGCTCACCATAGGTATCTTTTTAATGGTAAGAGATACGAGGTCGGTTGAATGACACCAAATGTGGAGTTTATCAAGGCCAACTATAATGTGAAAAAATATTTTGATAAAATCTATTCGTTTTTGTTTTATACGCACATAACAGATTTTGATGATCATTTTCATGTCTCCTGCAAGAGAATTTTGACCCACTTTGGCGGTCCTAATAACTTGAAATTTGGCAGATGTTCATAATTCCGGTGACGATGCAGTATGGAATTTTTATTGAAATAAAAAATAAAAAATGGCGGCTCCTCCAATATGGCGGACGAGATTTGTGATTATGGTCCGATTCCATTCAAAATTGGTATGTGGTGGTTTTTGAGGTCGGAGATCATGATTTTTTTGTTAAAATTCATAAATTCAAGGTGGCGACTTCAAAATTGTTCTTGTTTTTGTATAAATGACGATAACTCTGTTGTTATCAACAAAAAACTTTTACTGTGACATATCATCTGTAAGAGAAAAAAAGGTTATTCATAACTAAGTCATAGTGAGCTATGACCTACATTTGAAAAATAAAAGTTGGTGCTGATATCTCAAATTCTAGAAGAGTTGGTATACATTTCATATTTTTTTCGAAATCCCAATGAAAAACTGCCATGAGAATATGAAATTCCTATTCGAATATTTTCATAAATAAAGAAGTTACGGAGGAGACATGAAAATGATCAAAATGTGTTTTTTGCATATAAAACAAAAACGAATGGATTTAATCAAAATATTTTTTCACATTATAGTTGGCCTTGATAAACTCCACATTTGGTGTCATTTAACCAACCTCGTATCTCTCACCATTAAAAAGGTACCCATGGTGAGCATGGTAAGTGGGACACACTGTATATGTAAAAATTAAATAACTAGTCTATAAATATATTTTTTGTTGAAATTTGGTTAAAGACATTTTACCAGTATACTCAGTATGGACCGATTTACAGTTTGTTGTAAACTGACTTTGTAAGTATACATATCAACATGTACATGAAACACTAGGACTCCCATTCTCCTAAACGTTAATGCGTATATACCAACTTTCATCCACTGGTTTTAAAAAACTGAATAGTAGGTATACTTGCTTACTTGCACATATAATTGCTTCAGCTTCTGCTTCTTCGTCCACAATACATTTCTCTCTACTTACCTCTAAACAAAATACACTTTTTTTTTGTCAAATTGATGCCCTCCATGAACCATGAACAAAAAACACCGAGTATTAAAGTTCTAAAGTACCTACGTAATGGCTGTGTTGTGGCGTTGCCGGCAACAGGCACAGACATGACAAGGGCCCACGGAAGATGCGCAATGTTGTCAAACATCACGATATGACACTATTTTATCCATTGGACATGAGGGTGAGATGAAGGAAATCGAATTATGGAGCCGCGTTGAAAACGCATCAGTACAAATTATCATTAAGTATTCACTGCAACAAAATTAATAATTGTCGAAAATCACGATTAACTATGAAATAACTTGGCCAATTTATGAGATTTCATGATAATTTTCGGTAATTAGTTTTCGTTTATCAAGAAATTTCATCGTTTTTATATAGTTTTTAATTATTTTCTTTTTTTTTTTGTTGTTTTGGTTTGTTTCAAAGGTGCAGTATGGAGGCGGTAACAGTGTACCTTGACAATACTTTGTTGATGATATAAGTGGTGTTGATTTACAGCTCATTCGTTGTGAAAATTATAACCACAAAAATACTTATTACCATAGGAATCAGTACGAACACTGGCCTGAACATCAATTCCATAACTAGGAGGTACATCTTGAATGCGAAACATTCGTGTGAATATGTGTCGTTCATAAAAATATATCTAGTTTTTGATTCACAAATAGTATGATTTGAAGATCACAGTGTGAATTTAAATGAAGATTTTATGCAGTTCTGATTTAGAATTAACTTTCGTCTTATTGTGATATAAATTACACCGTGGGTACAACACCATGATATCAAATTTTGAATAAATTTGATAGGATAGTCAAATTCTGGTGTAAAATCAAATCAGTGTTATTTCTTATAGTCTGGAATCAAAAAACACAACAATATTTTTCTCAGAGTGTACGATTTTTCACGACTAATAACATTTTTCAAATCAAATCCAAAGGATATATTCCGAAATAATCCAAGGTTTTTACAGCAGATCAGGTTCTTTCATTTATCAGTAAAGCTTTGGATAAAATGTATCTGTTACATAATGTAGTTCTAATGATGTGTGTATTTGGAGGACTAAGGAGAGATGAACATGTGAAAATGACTATAAACGACATAAAAGATAAGGTACTTAACTGTTTACTTGTTAAAGTACAGGAAACTAAAACCGGTGCATCAAAAGGATTCAGGATTGTCGAGGAGGAGAAAATAGGAGCCTTGAGGCTTGTCAGAAAATATCTATCCTTCAGACCCAGTGGAGGGAAGAAACTCAGATTTTTCTTTACGTATCAAGTTGGAACACCGTCCAACCTGTTGGCAAAAATTCCATAGGAAGTGTCCCTTCAATGATTGCCAAATACCTAAAATTTGATAACGCAAATGAATATACTGGACATGGTTTGAGAAGAACTTCGGCAACTCATTAAATTGAGGCCGGTGCACGTAAGAAACTGAAAAAATGCAGGGAAATTGGAAGAGTGCATATGTGGTGGAAGGTTACATAAAACAAAGCATTTTTTTCTAAAAACTATGTGTCAAGAATGATAGTAATTCAGTTGTAGTATGACACAAATTTCCTAGCGTTTATTTTATGAAAATAATTTTTTTTTCGAAAAAATCCGAAGGTTTTGGGTCACTTGATTTTTACTGAAAATTCGAAAATTACATTAATTTTAATTATGTAAAATTATTGAAAAAAAATTGATTATTAGAATTAGTTTGTTGTTCTATTGTCATAACGGCCTCTCATAACGCCCTAGGGCAAAATGAGTGTATTTATTCCAACCGTATGCAAGGTAAAATATACAAATAATATACAAGTGAAAAATAAAAAATCGGACGGCCTTTAGGATATCATGTATCTAGTGCCATATCCTTTACAATTAGGAAAAAAAATATTCATTTTCTACTATTACTATTTCCAGAAACAACAACTGAACCATGTTTGGGTAACAGATAAATCAGAGACATCTATAAGAAAATAATCGTATGTTCCCTCACATGAAAATAAGTTTTCCATATAAAATGTTTTGGATAAGATCATAATATTATGGTCTATTTCTATTTATTTTTAATTAAATGTCAATATAATAAATGAAATGAAAAACTTACTGACTTAATTCAATTGTACAGTTTGTTGATTGAATTCATTTACGTTTGATTTTTCAACAATTTCAATTCTATGATGGACATAGTTTTTAGATAGTATTCTTACAAAAACAAAATACCTGAATTATAATATTCCACTTATTCATTTGAAAAATTCAAATATCTACAACACACATATCGGCGAAATTACTTACTCTACGTCACTATAGTTTAACAAAGTGCTCCAGCAAGAATTGTATGAAACTCTGCATGCGGTTAATTCCTCGAGATTCAGTTGGTGGAAAATCGTTGGAACGAATTCCTTAATTGTTATTTACTTTCTAACCTACATATTCTGTACTGCTGAATCGCTCTCCGAAAGAGAACTCGAATGGAAACTTTTCTCGTGAAAAAATGGAAAGAGCCGGAAATAGGTGGGTGGGTTTCTTTCAATAAAGGGTGATCTATGTATTTACTCATACTGGAAGGGAACACAATTTATTGCTGCGGGGAGAATATTGAATATCTGCCGGGAAAGGGTATGATTTTCTATATTTTTTCCAGGTTCCCATTCGTGACTAGAATTGTAATTCAGGTATTTTACAAATTTGTACCAAACTACTACTATTGAATAGTTATAAACTTAGTACACTTATTTCTGCGTGTTTGTTCTGATCTAAGTCATAATTTATACAGTGCTTTCGTGACATACTACTTGATAAATTCGTTAAAAATTCAAGGAATAACTCAAGGAATAACTCAAGGAATAACTCAAGGAAAAACGCTCGGGCCAGTCAAATTTAATTTCAGTGAGGAATTTTTTTCTAGAATGCATTTAGGCTGATTCATGTGAGAGGTAAATTCTACCAAATACTCATTTTTGTGGCAAAAAACAATTTTTTGAGCATCTCTCAATAAAACTTAGACATTTTTGGCTATCTGTGGATGTGTAAATGATTTCTTTGTCATTGCCAAAATGATTCACAAAAAGTATTGAAACTTTACTGTTTGAAAAGAAAATTTTTTCAATTTTTGATAACGGAGGCGAATTTAATCTCCGAAACGTCAAGGTCGATTGTAAACGAAATGAATTATTTAGTTACTTCTAACTTACTTCTTTCAGACATGCAAAGTTAGGAGTACGATTTTACTGATAAAATTTAATGATTCTCAAAACGTATTTCAGACGATATCAATCCACATTCGCAGTTATACATGGAGTGAATTCAAAAACTTCCCACCCCTAATATCTTTTAGTAAAGAATATGAAAAATCGAGAAGACATGTCAATTTAATTTTCAATGGGGACACTTGTGATGAATGATTTTAGCCCTCGTGGTTCAACCCCCTAGGAGAGATAAATGTTACCATTAGAAACTTAAATGAGAAAGGGGTCAAGTGGCAAATGATTTTAAAGTGCGTTTATTTCTCTTTCCAATGGTATCATTACTTATTATTTTTTGATGAGCAGTTTCCAAAAAATAGTGTTCTAAGCTTACAGAAGTAATCAGAACTTTACAGTAGGCGTTTTTAAAAAAATCGACAAGAAACAAATGTTGATAATTCAGATATCTCTAATAACCACTCGGAAATATTAGTCTTTCCAAGTTTCTACACGAACCGTTCAATTTAGATTATAGAGTTGTAGGCATAAACTCGTAGCGTAGAATTCACTGGAGTTGAGAAAAAAAGATTTGCCATTTGAAAAAAAATCAGTTACACAATTTTCGAGATAGCTGAGTTCGGCGCCAAGTTCAGAGGTATAATTTTTATCCAAAGATTTAGGAAGCTTCGGGTCTTATTCGGGCAAATTCTGGCAATTTCTGACCAGACACTCTTCTTGTTTTCACAAAATTTATTTTTATGTGGAGGTCTATATCTATCAGGGCCAGTTTCACAGGTCCCGGTAGCGTCCAGATTAATTAACTAATGGTTAGAATGTGAAGCTGTCAACGCCATTGAAAGAATGTCATTCACCATCTAAACTTTCAGTTAGTTATCTGAAGGTTAACTGGGACCTGTGAAACTGGCCCTCAAACATTTAAATGACTGAAAACTGAAACCCTTTAGACATATGATGATTCAATTAAAGTTGTATTGAAATTAATCGAATATTCTAAAAAACACATAAAACACAAGGTGTTCCATCCGAAAAAACAAAGTTGGGGCTCTTTCGGTATAACTGGAAGTCGTAGACAACTGAAAATGTTTCACCTGAAACGAGTTCCTCGGAAAACTCCCGTATACCAATTTTGAGAAAAATACCCCCAGTAGTTTTCAATATACATGTCAACTCATCTCATCGTGGTATACCCTGTACATGTATCTACAAATGTGATTATAAATACATACAATAGTATATCAAAGTATAGATGGATAAAAGATCTTTTAAACACGCGCAATTTTTCGAGAATGGTAAAGCAGAATACCAAAAATCTAATAATGCGCATAAAAAATAATATTGGCAAGTTTATCAAATGGATGGAAAAGCAAAAGGTAACAGATAATACATGAAGGAGTTGTATAATTGACGTTACAGGTTACTGCTGTCAGATCAATAATCAGAGAGTTGTCATTTAGACTTCACGTTTATCGAATTGTTGATGTTACTATGGTAACTTAAAAAAATGCGCGTTTTTGAGAGTTCGATTTGAACACGCTGAGGCGTGCTTTAAATAGGTAAAATGGGGCACCAATGAAAATAGATATATTTTCAGTTTTTAAGTTCATTATTTCCTAAAATTGAGTACTGTTGATGATACTACTAAATATTGAACTCTCAGTGTTGTGCAGCCATTGCCTGACTTCATATTTGAAAGTGTTATTTATAGTTCTAAGTTATGCTGGTACGTCGTTGAATGATTTTGAAATAAAAAAACGAAACTTCTATGACCTATGGATTAATTTTGACATTTCATTTTTTATGTCTGGTGTAGTTAATATGTTCCACAGGTTGGAATTTTTCATTCAAGAGAACCTATCAATCAACATTTTCAGGAAGTAATAAGAAAATAAAAAATGTTACTTCTTTTGTAAAAGTCGTTACTTGATGAATTTCTTTTCTTTTTGTACATTATTCACAATATCCATTTATGAAGCACATATTAAAATAATTGTCCTTTGCACCACCCCAACCTATGACACCGTAGGTCAGGTATAATTGAATGAGGGCATAGTAAACAGTGTTCAAGTGTTCTGGATCTAGAAACTCTCGAACATACTTAATTCTGCCAAGAAACTCTTTTTTTGCCAAATTGGACATTCGTAGATCCCATCGTGAATGTCTATCAACAATTACTTGACTGATACTGTTCTGGTCGATTTCTAAATTCGCTAGTTGAAGTAAGTAGCAGATGATGTGAATGAAAGATGCAGCGTTTTGTCTGTTTGTTTATTTAACCAAGATTGCTCTGAAATCTCTTTCTACCGTTTATTTTAGGGACATGCTTGTGTTTGATTCGTTTAATATTGCGGTGTCATCTGCACGGCTGAGGATAGTTCCCTTCAGAACCATTGTTTATAAACTGTTTCTGTATATTGTGAACAGAACAGGTCCAAGAACTGTTCCATGAGGTACTCCTTGGCTGGCTTGTGACATCGTTGATTTTGACAAGTTGTTTA
Source organism: Chrysolina oricalcia (assembly GCA_944452925.2). Classification (NCBI taxonomy): domain Eukaryota; kingdom Metazoa; phylum Arthropoda; class Insecta; order Coleoptera; family Chrysomelidae; genus Chrysolina; species Chrysolina oricalcia. The sequence continues at coordinate 15,987,951 of OX101821.2, forward strand.
CGACACGATAGGTATAGCTTTCTAGGAAATCGTATGTTTTTCTTCTGATACCATATGGACTCCGGAGGATTCCTGACAAACCAGGTCAAATGCCTTCGAGAGGTCTATTGTTAATGACCGGATGGCATCGTCGGTTGACTTTCCCTCTCTAAATCCATACTGGTTATCAGAAATCACTTGATATTTGTCTAAAAACTTGACGATTCTAACTCTCTTTGTATTTTCAAATATCTTGGCAAGAGTTGAAATCGATGATATACGAGGATATATTGAAAAATTCTAGCCTACTATAGAACCAAACAAAATTTCAATGTCAGAATATTTTATTACTCAACATATTCTCCTCTTAATTGGATACGTATACTTTCTCACTACCCAGATCATATAAAATTTTACACCGATGCATCTAAGTCAGGAAACAAGGTTGGAGCAGCTTTCATCTTCCAAGATGAAATGAAAAAATTTCCTCTCCCACCGAACTTTACCGTATACAGTGGTGAAATTTATGCCATTCTTCAAGCCCTCAAATTTTTTGCTAGTGATGGGATACAGAAGTCACTCCTCTTCACGGATTCACTCAGCACCATCGAGAGCATACAGCAAATCTACAATGGCAACCCGAATATCTTGGCTATGAAGGAAATAATATACAACCATACCAGCAACTCCAACAATGAAATTGTCCTTTTATGGGTACCTTCACACATAGGTATTCCCGGAAATGAAAAGGCAGACCTGGCGGCCCGAGAAGCGGCAAATGAACGGGCGGAAACTCCAAACGAGCCGATCTGGAGTAGAGACATGAAAAGCCATATTAAGTCGTTGGTCTGGGAAGAATGGCAGAATGAGTGGCAACAAAAAAATTTCAAACTCAATGAAATCAAAAACGCTGTGAAACCATGGACGGCGTTTCCTCATAAGAGAAGACATCAGGTAGTTCTTTCCCGATTGCGACTGGGCCACACAAGATACACCCATGAACATATCTTCAAAGGGGAACCAGCGAAAACCTGTGATGACTGTCAAGTGCTAGTGAGTGTTAAACATTTTCTTATAGAGTGTCCCAGGTATGAGGAAATAAGGCGGAAACATCTTGGAGCGAGATCTAAAATCATTACTGGGAGAACGCCACGACACCTCCAACCTCATGAACTTTCTAAACGAACTAAAAATAACATTTATTGTATTTATTGTATTGATAATGTATTCGTATCGTAACTGTACCTTATGTTGCTAATGACCCACTGTGGTCGATGCAACTTCTTTTTTCAAAATAAAAAAAAAATTATTACAGCGAACCTGCAACGTCTCTAGACCTTTCAAAAAACAGTTTCTTCTTGTTCTGCAAACCAGACCTCCACAGCTTATATTACGACCTTTTAAACTTTTTGTCAGTTGAGGAAAGAGATGATAGTCGGACGGAGCCAAATCTGGTGAATAAGGGGGTGTTCTAGTAATTCAAACCCTAAATCACGAATTTTTTGCATGGCAACATGAGATTTGTGTGCAGGGACGTTGTCCTGCAAAAACAAAACACCTTTGGATAGCTTTTCGCGTCTTTTCTTTTTAATTCTTTCCCGTAGAGTGGTCAGTAATGTGGAATAGTAATCTCCAGTTATTGTTCTACCCTTATCCAAAAAATCAATCATGATTACTCCATGGCAATCCCAAAAAACTGAAGCAAGAACTTTTCCAGCAGATTTTTGGACACGAAACTTCTTAGGTCTTGGAGAACCAGAGTGTCACCATTCCATCGATTGTTGCTTTGTTTCTGGATCGTAAAAATGTACCCAAGTCTCATCCATAGTAACAGTTCGGTTCAAGAAGTCTACATCGTTTTCAAATCGAGCACAGATCGAACGCGATGCTACTACCCTTGCACGCTTTTGGCCAACATTCAAACATTTGGGGATCCATTTTGCAGCAATTTTTCTCATGTCCAAATTGACGTGAACTATATGATGAACGCGTTCGTATGAAATATTCAGTGCTTCAGATATCCGTTTTAGCCCAATTCGACGGTCTGTTAAAATCATGTCATGAATTGCATTGATATTTTCGGGGACTGACACAGAAACTGGCCTTCCCGATCGGTCATCATCTTCAATGGAAAATTTACCTCTTTTGAAGCTTGTAGTCCAATTTTTTACGGTCGCATACGAGGGACATTGATTACCAAGGGTATTAAGCATATCTTCGTAAATCTGCTTACCTCTTAACCCTTTTAAATACAGATACTTGACGATGGCTCGATACTCCAATTTTTCGATTTTCACAATTTTGGTGGACATATTTTTTCTTTTAATTTATTGCGTAACTCTGGTTTACTTTTTTGACGTCAAACTTTACACTGACACTTCTTATGAGTTATTGTTCGTTGCTATATGGTAACGCAATATTTTGTTTATGCAGGGAACTGGTCTAGGCTAAGTAGATATCAATACATCCTTGTAGGTCGATAGTTACCAACGTTTGTTTTAACACCACCTTTATAAATAGGTTTGATCTCTATTTCTATAGATTTCTGAAAATAAGAGTTTTTATGTGCCAGTTCATTATATGACATAGAAGAATAATTCCGCTAATATTTTTATTTCCAGGTACCTTATTTGATTTCAGAGTATTTATAATATTGACAACTTTTTTTTTTTGTTTTTGAATTAGGTTTCCTAGAGTTTTAGTAGTATTTATTCAGTTGTATTTTAGAAAGCGTCAATTGAATTTTAGAATAGTTACTTATTTTTCAGAAAGTATCAATTATTTTTCTGGATAGTGAGGTATATTTCAGAAAATGTCAGATGTATTTCGGAGTCATTTGTATTTCGGAATTTATCAATAAAAATCACTCTTTACCGGATTCAAATTATTTTTCTTACTTTTCCTAAAACTGAAAATCTACTTTGGTAGATACTTTCATCAACTGAAGTTTTATTAGTTATTACATAGACAACAACAATAAAATACTACATTAATTAGAAATGCATAGAATATCATCTGCTCGTATGTTTTTTCTGTAACGGTGATTATGTGTCCTAACGATTTGTGACATATTCAATGTTGCTGCTAATTGTCGGCACAAGCTACAATCCTTTTTCTATCTCGAGAATGGTTTCTGATGTTGGTTATTCTTATAATCATTTCATGCCCAATCAGTGAAGTTCTGCATATAGGATAGAATGCATCTGGTGTATTTACCATTTCTTCAGAACAACTGACATGTAATATATGGTCACAAGGATATACTCTTAAGGCTGGACGTCTCAACATGGACACCCGATAAAAATCACAATTGTCAGATAAATTCATTGTGATGTAAAAGAAAGTAGATGCGAGAATAAACAATGAGCTTTGATTCTCGAACTTTTTGTGTATCTATTGAGTTGTCATAAAAACGACAATGTAGTACCAGCCTACTCCTCCAATATTCACCAAATCGCGAGCCATACACCTTGAAATTTATAATTTTTGCAATATAAATCCTGCTTTCTGAAATTATTTTTACGTTATCTGGAATACAATTGACACATTCCGAAATACGTATGATACTTTCTCCATGATCATCACAGAATTTTCCAATTCTGAAATCAACTTTGATTACAGAATGCTGGAATTCTCTCTCTTGAGATTGAAGAAATATTCTGCAACACCTCTGCCCCCATGCAATTTAAATGTATTTACATTATCTCTCTTGTGATAGAATAATATTCTCACACTGGTTAGTAATAATAACATTAGCCTTGACGCAGTTGATTGTCAACGTAGTGGCAAAATTTGAGTAAGTGTCAAAATTATTGCTGTCACGTTTCCTATCTTTGATCGTGGAGAAAGTATAGTCTGCTACTCGGTTAGAATGAAAATTCGTGATGCTCGTGGTTCCTCACGCTCTCCTTCGGCTCGCGCTCGGAACTTTCCACTCGCATCGAATTTTCATTCTAACCTTGTTACAGAATACAGGCTGATTCACGGTGGATGGCACATTAGACGTTTCTGGTGAACCAGACAACGGATCACTTTGAAAATATAATGGAGGGCATATTCGGACATTATCTAGCCAACTAAAATATTTTCGACAATGCGGTGTTGCCGCTTCTATTAGAAAGCAGTAGCAACTTTGATTTTTCAATGGAACACTCTGTATATAATGATATTTTTGGAATCTCCAACAATTGCCCGACAACTTTTCTTGATATTTCCCCATACCTATCTGTTACCGTTTTCGAAATAAAAATTAATTTCAATTTTTTTCTTCGAAAATCATGACTTCTAAAAATGCCGATATGTTTTAGTTAAGAAGTACTATGATATCGAAATTTGGTTTGGAGTTAGGTGATACTTGGACACTTCCCAGACGTCAGCCTAATCTCCGTTACTTCAATACAGGGTGGTAAAAAAATACAGTTTTTTCGTTTGCTTGAAAAAGTTGCTGAAATTTGATTGTTTTAAATAGAACACCCTGTATATTATTGAAAATTCGGAAAGCTGCTGAAATTTTCTTTCTTTCTATGTAATTCATACCTATACCTAACTAGTCAAGTTTCGGACTTATGAGCATTTATTTGTGAAAATGTCCCTTCAGAATGGTATTTCCATTCGGTATTTGGTAAGCAGGCCATGATTACTATTTGACAGTAGCGTTGTGACATTCTCATAATAATATCGACATTTTCGTCACTTCAGAAGTTGCAAATACCTTCAAAACGATGGAACAAAACTATTCAAACGAAGTTCTTATGAATTTGTTTATTATTTTTGGACAGTGTGACAAAATTATCAGCAGAACATGTAGAAAGTTCAATGAAATGTATCCGAATCTACCGCCAATGAACCTCAAGAAATTTATACGAATTCAGAACAATTTCAATATGTTTGGATAAACTTTAAAAAAGCACCAAGAAACTTGAAATTGGAAATATTGATATGAATAATTATAAAAAAGTAAAACAATCATGTGGAATATTTCAAAATATGTTCGAATCGCTGGCCGTTCACTTCCAAGCACTTTAAAATGCGGGTGTTGACTGCTTTCGTGGTGGCAGATCTGATTTCATTGGGATCCAAATATTCAAATGTTTGGGCAATCCTTTCTAACAATTCATCTCTCGAACGCACGGGTATTTTGTAAACTTTTTCTTTAAACATTCCCCACAAATAAAAATCTGATGGATTAAGATCGGGTGATCTCGCTGGCCAATTCCATGGTCCCAAGCGCCTTATCCACCGATCGTCAAAAAGTCTTTCCAGTTCTGCGCTCACTTCTCTTGTGCAATGTGCAGGAGCTCCGTCCAGTTGGTACCAACAGTTTCGATATTCTTCGAGTGGCAGATTATCCACGAAACTCTCTACAGTATTCTCCAAAATATTCAGGTAGCTTCTGGATGTTAATGACTCCTCGTATATCACGTACCTCAATTTGTTGTCCATCAACATGCAGAAGACATTAAAACTAATTTTTTCTTGAAATCCGGCTTCTTTTGTGACGTGAGGATTTTCACTGGACCAATAATGACGATTTTTTCTATTGAAAATCCCTTCTCTCGAAAATTTCTATTCATCAGTCCAAATAATTTTATTTAAAAAAAGTGGATCTTCTTGAATGCGTGTCAACAACATTTCACAAAATTCTACTCTCTGTTGAGGGTCTTGAGGCTTCATTGCTTGAATTTTGGTGAATTTATAATCATGCATTTTATGTCTTCGCAAGATTCTTTGAACCGTTGAATATTTTATACCCAAATCTTCTTCAGCACTTCTTATCGATGACTCGGGAAATGCGTGAAAATATGCTAAGACATTAATCTGGTTGTCTTCAGAAGTTACGGGTCGAGGCAAGTTTCTTGGTGCTTTTAAAGTTGATCCAAATGCATTGAAATTGTTCTGAATTCGTATAAATTTCTTGAGGTTCATCGGCGGTAGATTCGGATTCTGCTGATAATTGTATCACACTGTCCAAAAATAATAAACAAATTCATATGAACTTCGTTTGAATAGTTTTGTTCCATCGTTTTGAAGGTATTTGCAACTTCTGAAGTGACGAAAATGTCGATGTTATTAGGAGAATGTCACAACGCTACTGTCAAATAGTAATCATGGATGGCCTGCTTACCAAATACCGAATGGAAATACCATTCTGAAGGGACATTTTCACAAATAAATGCTCATAAGTCCGAAACTTTACTAGTTAGGTATAGCTATGATATACATAGAAAGAAAGCAAATTTCAGCAGCTTTCCGAATTTTCAATAATATACAGGGTGTTCCATTTAAAATAATCAAATTTCAGCAACTTTTTCAAGCAAACGAAAAAACTGTATTTTTTTACAACCCTGTATTGAAGTAACAGAGATTGGGCTGACGTGTGGGAAGTGTCCAAGTATCACCTAACTCCAAACCAAATTTCGATATCATAGTACTTCTTAAAAGATATCGGCATTTTTGGAAGTCATGATTTTCGAAGAAAAAAATTGAAATTAATTTTCATTTCGAAAACGGTAACAGATAGGTATAGGGAAATATCAAGAAGTTGTCGGGCAATTGTTGGAGATTCCAAAAATAATATTATATACAGAGTGTTCCATTTGAAAAATCAAAGTTGCTACTGCTTTCTAATAGAAGCGGCAACACCGCATTGTCGAAAATATTTTAGTTGGCTAGAGAATGTCCGAATATGCCCTCCATTAAATTTTCAAAGTGATCCGTTGTCTGGTTCACCAGAAACGTCTAATGTGCCATCCACCGTGAATCAGCCTGTATACTATTCTGAAATACAATTGACTATTCTGAAATTCAAATGATGGTTTCGGAAATCAAACTGATTATTCTGAAATACAATTGAGGCATTCTGAAATCAAATTGACTTTTCTGAAATTCAACTGATGCTATCTGAAATCCAACTTACTATTCTGAAATACAATTGACGCTTTCCGAAAATCAACTCCGAAATATAGATGACTTTTCTGAAATTCAAATGATGTTTTCTGAAATAACTACTTTCATCACTAACGTTAGAACGGTGAAAGTTGACACTATATTATGTTGTTCACAAATCGTAGAAAAACTGATTCCACATTTAGTTTAAGCCCGAAAGAAAACTAATTAAATGGGTAAATCTATTTTTTCTATCGAATGTCGTCCGTACTATCAACTCTTTTTTTCGTTTTCGTATGAAAACGATGCTAGTTCGACTGTAATGCTGCCTGCCGCAAGAAACCATGATTACTTGCAATTTTTGTAAACTCTTTATACTTTACCTTTGAATAAGAGATTGGATAATAAAGAACTCGTACATAAAGCCGAATCCTACGCTCAAATTCATATTATTGTAATTTACATTCCACGCTGGAAGGCAGAGGTATCAACCACAAAAGAGCCGTTTCGAAAAGAATCTTGCTACTTCCGTTCATAACCAGTAAACGGTCTATTCAAATTGCGAAACCAATTTGTAACGTAATGCATCATTCCGTTCAAGAAATTTGGCGATGCGGAAGGAAAGTTACACACAAAGTGATGTATAAGCATAAATATTACCTAGAATCTTCAAAATCGCGCCGGTCATGCAGTGCTGCCGTCTGCCGTTCGAGTTTCGAGACGGGCAATATTAGATTACCGGGATGAGATATGCTCATGAAATTCCACAGAGTCGTGTGCTATGGCTGCGAGAAAGAAGGCTTTCGTCATTCACTTCTGAAGATTTTTCGAACGGGATTTCAGGTCTGTAGGGCATATCAAAAGTTTTCTATTTGAGATCCACTGATAATATATTGAAATGAATTGTTTGATTAAGTTTGGGCAATCAGAAATGTCAGTTGACTCCACTTTCGTGCTATTATTATTCATATGATCTTGAACAATGTTGAAGCATAAATCTACAGGGTAAGTTAGCTACAGGGTAAGTTTCAAGCAAAACTACAAGTAATCGAATAGCTTCCTATATTTGATCTTTGACAATACGTTCCAGCAAAACAGATTTCAGAATATGATTCAAGAACCTTGGTTCAAAAGAAAATTTTTGCAGTGGGTTCCATGATTTGTATTGCATTGCAGTGTTATTAGTATTGATGGTAAGCAGTAGTGCAAAGTTTTATCTTCTACAAAAGAAAAAAAATCTTCTACATTGACTAATCAGTTGTTGACTATTTCAGGTCAATATTTTCCAGTAGTAATCGATTATCAGCAGGGGTCAGGTAGCCGAATGGTTAAAGCGGCATTGTTTCAATTACTTTGGCTTCCAGTCGGCGATAGTTTAAACCATGAAGAAATTTTTCTGATGTTCCGAGAAAGTGCTAGGAATCGCACGTAATAAGGTAGGACCTTGTTAATCCTTAGCTCGCACAAGTTTTGACTACTGAGGGCTGCCGTTCGTAAGAGGACGACAGCTGGTTAACGAAAAAAAAAACAATATCAACAATTTTTTCAACAAGGCAATCTAACAGGGTCGTTGATGGATATAGACAATTGCGTTCTTGCCTTGCATATCCAAGAAACCACAAATCACTCGAAACATGGGCGGACGCAAGTGCCCAACGTTCTTGCTCTGGACAGTAGTACTCACTTACTAGAGGTTCTTCGACATCTTCTTCAATCAATTAATCAAATTTTAGTTAGTTTATATACTTGATTATGGGATAGAACCCGGAACCAGTCGTGAAAATAAAAAACTTTTAGAAGTAAGACAAAAGTGTGTTTCTTTCGTTTCATTAAAGTGATCATGAATTTCCACGAAATAAACAAGTCATCAAGTACACAAATTAATCAAATTCTAAAATATTCACTTCTACCCTCTGCAGCTTATCTTGAATATATGCCGCTGATAGAAGAACATGATGACTTCCTGTTAGGTCTCCCAACTATTGTAAACTGAAATGGGGAAATTCAGGGACATGCATGAAGATGATTCAGAAAAACCCACAGACAAAGTCTCAAATGAAGATTTTTAAGTTAGAGACGGGCTTGAACTATGTTCCCCTGCTGTAATTTTTCCAGCATTTCTCTGGTCAACTCAACAGTTTCTGATATAGTTATCAGAGGATGAAATCGATTTAGCAAACCTCCAGCAAATGCTCAAGAAGTATCCTAAATGATGAGCACGTATTGTTGAAACTGTCTCTTTAAAAAATTTGAAAATTGACTTTAGATGACATTTCCGGGATTCTACAAACCACCTTGTCCTTGTTATACAACTTGCTCTATTTGCGTCGGTCGTCGTAAACTGACGTTGGCCACGGTTGGGAAGGGGCGGCATATGATAGTTGATGCCAAATTATTCTAAAAGAGGTATCGATTCTTGGTTTCCTCTATCCACTGCCATTATAGTTAGAGAGCTGCCTATATGATTTACTGACAGGTAAGGAAACCGTCTGGTGGGCATGAAATATTATTCTTGGTGATGCCCCAAGTCGCCTGGTTGTAGTTGTCAAATTGCTCCAGGACAAGGTCGTTTGAAAACCAGTCAGTTTGTAACCGTTTGCTGGTTCCACATTTCGGTAGATATGGTGCTGCACATACCTTCTGCCAAAAACTACGAAAATCACCGTTTTTTTCGGCAAAACTCTGGATCTTGACCTCGTTCGCAGGTCAAACTTGGCAGAAGGAATGTACAGCACCATATCTACCGAAATGTGATACCAGCAAACGGTCATAAACTGACTGGTTTTCAAATGCCCCCCCCCTCTCCTCCTTGACCTGGAGAAAATTGACAATTACTTCCAGGCGACTTGGGGAAACACCAAGAATATTCCATGCCCAGCAGACGGCTTCCTTACCTGTCAGTGAATCAAATAGGCAGCTCTCTAACTATTATATCCTCTTCTTGAAACCAAGTTCTCACATTGTTGAGGTTTTTCTCAAGATCAAGATGCAATATGGAAGCATCATTGTTCGGAGCATTCGAGAAATAAGGTCTATCAAAAGCAAAGATGAAACCAGCTGGAGCAAATATCACCTCTGGTGTTATGGAATGTTCGTTTTTGTAAAAGCAAGTTTGATATATGTGCAGAAATAAAATAACAAACAAAATTAGCACCTTGCTTTGTGCTGTTTTTCTCTTCTATTATTTTCAATTATTGACACCCAAACTGTTTTTATCTTGTTTGTTGTTGTACTTTAATTACAATTTGTTTTACAGCAATCGACTCATTATGTAGCAGTGCACATAATCGGTTAAAAAACTTCGGATGAATTGCGAAACACCCTGAGGCGATTCTGTTCTGAATTAGAAGGTTCAATTCAAAATTGGAAAACATGTCTTGTAATTATTTCTAGATATTGGATTGAATCCAATATTGCTTTGTACAAATCGTTGCCAAATAGAAAAACGCACATTGGAAATGTTAGAACTGGTAGCTTAGCTAGAAGAATATTGGAAAATCAATCTGAAGATTTCGTCGGATACATAGATAGAATAATTGTTGTTTTGGGAGTAATGTAGAGGCTTTGAATTTGTTAACACTGAGACAATTCAGACCATTATTGTTTCTGGTATTATTATTGACTTTGACAGCTACTCTAAGACCTTGTAAAAATTGGCATAAATAGTCGATACAATAAGGTCTATTAATGAACTGTAAGCCACCATGGAGGGCTTCCAAAAAAAATCCTAGATTATCAAGATGGTGCATACATACCATAACAGTCTGAGGCACATAAATCAGATATTCCGAAAATATTCACCCTGAAAGCAATAGACATTCTGTGAATATTTTCACGAGCGTTACATATCAAACAGACATCAGCTCGTGTTGGGGACGAGTACAGTTTAGGTTATTTTCAATATTTCTCAAATCCATGAGTATTGACTGGCAACAATTGAAACAGGTCCTGGTTGTTTGTTTCATTGATGTCTACCGGCGGCTTGTCTGATTATTGCTATTTCGTATTTGACAATGACTTTTCCACCGATTCTGATCATTTGTCGATTATTAAAAGCTCTGTCACAAACATAACAATTTGCCCTGTGTGCGAACGCCATGAGTATAACAATTTGAAACTCACCAACTCTACACAGGAAATATATTAATGCATGGAAATCGTATTGCACAATTCTTCACAAATCTTCACTTATGAATTAATGCTGTACTTTGATAAAGGAACCCGCACTATCCTTATGGAAAATGGCTTTCAGTTAATTTCCCAGAATTGTTGGTATATGTTGTAGATTTTACCTTACTCTGCAAAAGTGTCCATGGGCACAACAAAATCGGCAGACCAGTTTCCTACATAGATAAAAAGTTAAGCTTTCTGCTTAGAATTTTTAATAATTCCAAAATTTGACAAAACGCCTATGTGTTCTGGGAATACCATGCCTCAATGATGGTACAATGTCATCTTGATCTCGTTTTCATCACACTTTTTCGTTATGTGCTCTACAACAGGATGAACAAAAAAATCCAATTCGATTAATTTTAAACCTACCAGTCTGATGAGAATTGGAGATAAAATTTAGCCTGAGTGAACTCCCATATTTTTTTATACAGGATGGTTCAAAAATAGGGGTACGTCAACCCCCCGTTTTTCAGTTTGGATAAGGGAGAGCATGTCATATATATACCAAACATTCTTCAATGTTGAGAATGTCGCATAGTTATTTCATATATGCAGGGTGAGTAAAAAGAAACGGTTCAAGTTTCTTAGAAAAAGGCTGTTTCGAAAAATAATCGGTTAATTGTCATAGATTTTTGATATAATGTACGATTTGAAGAGACCAAGATATTGTAATCAATATCATAGGTCTCCTCCGGACTGGTTTGTCGGCTATATACTTTTGAATGTTCGGATTTTATTGATAACCCATATACTCCATCGGAGACCAAAATAAGCTATTTTGGGCAATTCTTCTTGTTGAAGAATATTTGGAGTAGATGGGCGCGGTACCTATTCCAATCGTGCAATACTTTATATACAAGGTGAATGAAATGTTTTTCGTTTGAAAGTCCTGTTTCCGACAAAACTAGAGAAAATTGAAATGTATCCCAAAGTTAGGACTAATTCTTTATTATTTGAATGTGGATTCAATTCACCGGAATGATGAATACCTGCTGAATTCCAGTCTATTGTGATAATGGAAGTAGGTCAAACAATCGCAGGATTTATCACTGACAAACAGGCAAACAGGAATCGAAGAAATAAAAGCTTGGGGTATCAATAAAATCCGAACATTCAAAAGTATATAGCCGACAAACCAGTCCGGAGACCTATGCTGTTATTGATGACAATATCTCACACTTCTCAAACCGTACATCATATCAAAAATTCATGAAAATTACCCGATTCTTTTTCAACATACAGGGTATTCATTGAAAAAAACATAATTCTTCTAAGAAACTTGGAGCGTTTCGTTTTACTCACCCTGAATACATGAAATAGCTATGCGTCGTTCTCAAAATTGAAGAATGTTTGGTATCTATGACATGCTCTCCCCTATCCAAACTAAAAAACGGGGGGTTGGCGTACCCCTATTTTCGAACACCCTTTATAAAAAAAATGATTTTTGTCAACTTCGACCGAGATTGTGGGAATTCATTCAGGCTAAATTTAATCTCTAAATTTCAACAAAGAAATCACACTGATCGGTTTAAAATTAATCGAATTGGATTTTTATTTGTACACCCTATTGTAGAGCACAGAACGAAAAAGTGTAACGATACCGAGATCACATTGTACCATCATTAATGCATGGTTTTTCCAGAATGAATACGCGTTTGGTCAATTCTCAGAATTGTTAAAAATTCTGAGCAGAAAGCTTCACTTTTCATCTTTCTTTCGTTCATCTTGAAGAACGTGTCTGCCGATTTTTTTGTGCCTTCGGACACTTTTGCCGAGGAAGTCAAAATCTACAACATATAAAAAATTCAGGAGATTTAACCGAAAGCCATTTTCCATAAGGATAGTAAGGGGTCCTTTATTCTCTTTTACTATAATACGCCTACTCTGTGAATAATGGTACGTAGTGAAAGAGTGTCTGAAATATTTATATTTCGATTTTTCACTTGAACATTATTTGTTAAATATCTTACCGGTGAGATTATCATAAACACACATATTTTCCTGATATTTTATTTATATTCTTGTATTTGATATAAGAGTTTTGTTCATTAAGTTTCCTGGTATGTTTTGTAGCACAATCCATTTACGTATGTTACTTTGGCAACTGATCACTCAAAAAGTGACCAAAGAAGGTGAACAAAATGAAGACTACTCAAAAATCACCTTCAATGTAATGACAAAAAATCGAAGAGTCTAACCGATAAAATTTTGAAATAATTTTAATAAAAATCAAATTTTGGCGTTTTTCTGTTGCTCATATCCTTTGAATCACTCAGTTGACATTACCAAATAAATGCATTTCAAGAATTGTTCTTTTATGGTACCTATATACATTTCGAAATACACAAGATGATTGATGAATACCGGTTTATTTGTAGAACTTTTTCTTGAATCACCCTGTATGATTCTGAAAGTTGTATATGATTTTGAATCCAGGCTCCTAAATCATGATATTTATTTCATAAGTTTTCTTAAGAAACATTGTCAAAGATCAAATATTGGATTAAGTGTATTTTTGTTTGAAATTTACCCTGGAGATAAGTGAAAAATATCACATTTATGAGTCAGCTGGTGGCTGAGCGGTTCGATGCATGGACGTATTAGACCGTAAGATAGTGACATAATGTAGGTGCCCTATTCTCACATACAAGCCTCGAATATGGTTGAAAAGTACATCGATGTTGAGTAAAATGAAGGGAAATATACGAGTGGCTCCTGGGGAGAACATATGGAAATATCAAAAAAGATTTCCATCAAATTTTCCGACGACAAAATCTACTTATCCATTCGTGCCACTCGAGCACGTTTTTCGGTCTAGTGACGATGTAGGTTTTCATAGTTTCAATGGGCTTGTGTGGGAAAATCTGTTAAAATCTCGATTTTTCCTTACAAGATTACGCCCTCATTTTGGCCCTTTAGCCACCTGCAACACTCAAGCTTTTGGTATTACGAAGGTTTTATTAATGATAGTGAACACGGCTCTCGTGAAAATATGGGCAACATACTCCTTTTATTTCTGTTCTGGAAAATCGACTTTTCCATATGTTCTCCCAAGAAGCCACTCGTAAATTTCCTTCCATTTTACTCAACCCTATTCGTGGCTTTTATGCGAAAATGGGGCGCCTAAATATGTCACTATATGACGGTCTATATGTTCGATGTGTCGGTCGTTGAAGCTTCCGCTAGCATCTGACCCGGTTCGAATCCGGTGTAAGACAGAATGTTCCTCAATTGCATCGGTTTCAATAGGCGATCGCATTCCTTGTTGTGAAGTAAGTGCAATGTGAGTTGCCTAGTTGCCAAAGTCGCTCCGGAGTGCCACGGCAAATTATAATAATAGCCGTCCTCTATCCACACAGGAAATGCCTTTGGGTACACTCTTCGAGTGTTTATGAGGGAGTATTATTATTATATTATATGAAACATAATAACACGAAAAAGAAATCGTTCAAGATTTTTGATTGCACAAACTTAATGAAACAAAAATAGTCACTTTCATCTTCAACGCCCTATACTTCGAAATCTAGTTGTAGGACCGTGTTGGGCCAATGAACACTTTTGAAAAGGGTTCCAAATACTAAAACATCCTAAAATTTTTAATAATTAAGCGAAGTCCTTTACATTTTTCATATCTTTATTCCTTATCCGATCTGGAGATTAGCTGTATTTATATTTTATCCATTGTTATCAGTATGAATAGTCATACTATTCACGTGATTCGTTCATTTATGATAAACATTCATTTTGGAAGAAAATATAACGAACGAAAAAAACTTTTTCTCAATTTAATAGCACGTTACGTCCCTGTGTCTAGAAATGGCAGCCGTCGAATTCCTTTTTACCCACTTGATGTGTTTTTCTGCGTCAGTCTGCGATAAGGGCCATCCAGGCATTCTGGAATCCTATAAAATTGAGGGGATGAGAAGGGATAATGTGACATTGCCGCTGGTCTGCATCACCAACTTAACCTACTTTTTGATAGATGTGGATTCCTTATTTTCTTTCTTTCAGATAGATAAAACTGAATATTCCATTCGATTCTGTTTATTGGTAGACGAAATGATCCGTATAATTTCGTAGAGTGCTTCCTATGCTCGCTTTGTTGACATAGAATAATTTTATTATGTTACTATTCATTCAAAACTGTTTCAAACTATTCCCATTCTTAATTTCATGTTGGATCAGTATTTATATTTCGAAACCATCACAGAATTGCTTTAAAGGAAATATTATTTCGACACAAAATACTATTCAGTAGTTTTTGGTTTGTTTTAATGTAAATCTAAGGGTCAAATGAACTTTTTCTGGATCAAAAACATGAAACATGGATATTAATGATCGTTTTTCCATTTTTTGTTGCCCTCTACTACTGAACAGAATAATTAAAACAAGTTCGAATGTTTAGCCGGAGAGTACAAGTGAATGTGAATAAAATCGACACCTTCTCCCCTTCTACCCTTCTCTCCAAATATTTCCACAAAGTGGAAAATATGAGGAAAAAATCTGACAGAAAACAACTACTTCCCTGGCAAATGCCACGACGGGTATTGAACTACATCTGACAACTCAAAGCTGTTGGACCTATCCTTGCACTGATGAGAGGCAACAACTTCGAAACATGTCTGCAGGTAATCATCCCAGCCGAATTGAGGATAAATCTTTTGTTTGTCTACAATAAGCACTTGCAATTGAGTCTTCTTGGAAGAACGTTGCACAAATATCTGTCAGATGTATATCAATATCCGTCGTGGCATCAGCCAGGAAAGTAGTTGTATTCTGTAAGATATTTGACTTATATTTTCCACTCTGTGGAAATATTTGGAGAGAAGAGTACTTCTGCTTTGTCGATTTTATTCTTATTATTTATTTGTACTTTCCGGCAAAACAGTCTTTTGCTGTCTCGAGGAGTGCTTATTGATTTTCCTGGCGGGTGGTGCTGAGACTGACTTTACTGTATTAACAATAGATTTTGATTCATTCGGCAGGGACAAGACAGCTCAAAGTTGTCAGACCTACCTTTGCTCTGATGAGAGGCTACAACCTCGAAACATGTCTGCAGGTGGTCATCCTCTGCCAAATTAAGGATAATCTTTTGTTTGTACAATAAGCACTTGCAACTGAGTCTTTGAAGAACGTTGCACAAATATCTGTCAAATGTGGTTCAATATCCGTCGTAGCATTAGCCAGGGAAGATGTTGTTTTCTGTAAGATTTTTGCCTCATATTTTCCACTTTGTGGAAATATTTGGAGAGAAGGGTACTTCGACTTTGTCGATTTTATTCACATTCCTATTACTGATGTCGATTGTTAATATACAACAGTGGTAATGAGTATATTTTTATGTATTAAGGTCCTAACGTATTAATTTTTGTACCGCGGCATGTAGATAATGAATCCATAAAAGCAAGTTAGTATATTTCACATTTCGTTAATTGTTATGATATTCCATTGTAAATTTTCATTGTACCACTAGGATTGTTACTGAATTCATTATATTATTATTTCAAATCAAATCATCATCAACACAAATCAATAATGGAAGATAATTTTTTAATCATCTTCCTCTTTCTATAAGGAAACAAAATGGAATTGAAAAGTTTCACAAAGAAGTAAAGAAATTGCTCTTACTGAAAATTTATTACAGCACAAACGAATTTCTCATTTACATAAAATGACTACGAATTAGCATCTTTATTATTTTAATTTATTTATCAATGTATAGATATTATATGTGAACTGTTTGTGTTATACATACTGAAAAGTATATAAACACTTCACAATTTTCATGTTTTAGCTTTACAGGATGGCAAAATATACTGCCGAAACGTTGTCCTGTTGAAAATACTGGTTTTTCTTTGAGACGACCTAACCCCAACAACCATATTAAATAATATTTGAGAACATAAAGGCTCTCTAAAGATTGACAATTACACTCAGTAAAATCTCGGTTGGGACTATGAAGCATCATGGTCAAAGCAGGCAGATTAGTTTTTGTGGGAGAAAATGTAACATATTTTGTTTTACTGGTGTTCAAACTCAGTAGGTTGTGATTCAACCATATTTTGATATGTCTTAGATTTGCTTCAGTTTTTCTATGGATCTCACCCTTTATTTCACCGGTAGAAACATGACTGAGTAAATTTCCGTCAGAGTTTTTCTCGATCTCCTACCATTGCTTTGGAACCTTTCCATTAAAGATGCTGGGGTTTATAATATTTACTAGAGATTCTTTTATGAATATGCTTGATTAGTTTAGTTTTTATTCTATCTGAACCTGAATAACAATTGCTTTTTAGGTTTGATTTATTTCATTTGCCCCCATTGGATCCAGGAGTGATGTTTGAACTGCCATTTCTTCTAAGAAATTTTATGGTAAAGGACCACGCACGTTTCTTATGGAAAATGGCTTTTCGTGAATTTGTCCGAATTTTTGGTATGGTGTTGATCTGGATGCACTGATCAAAAGTGTCCATTGCCAAAAACTCCAAAAATGGACAGTTTTCCAGATATGGCTCTATCAATTTACTTTTTTTTGCATTTTTTGGATTTTGGCACATAATCAGTTCCCTCTTATACTTAGGAAAAACCGAGTTTATATGATTTCACTGCAGGAATCGATTGAAAAATAATTATTTCTTCGTTTCAGATACTGCCATTTGAAGAAATTATTATAGACTGCTCGTCACTGACGATGTAACTGGACTATTATTTTCAATGTCTATAGTCCAGTTTTTGTAGAAACAAAAACTTCTGAATCGCTCAAGGTATCACAAAGTCACATAGGTATATTCAACACCTTTCGATAGGGGCACTGGAAAAATAATATTCGATACACACTATAGGAACTGAATCTGAAAAACTTTTTTTTTGAAATAGTTTCCTAGTCGTCAAAGAAATAGTAGTAAATGCAAAATGAGCATATAGAAAATCGTTCATAATGTAAGCTGACGACATTAATACTCGTTTCGAATGCAGTTTGTTTATACCGAGTGTTAAATATCAATAGAAACAAGGGAATACATACCCATTAATCATTTATGATCGCTAATCGAACTGTTAAGGCAAACGGATCCGTGAAAATGTCTGTATATTTGATATAATGTGGATTTCGATGCACTGATCAAGTGTCTATTGCTACAGACAACAAAAAATGACAGTTTTCAAGATATGGCCGTTTCAATATCTGATTTTTTCGTTTTCTAGATTGTGGCCCATAATCGCTTAGCACTTATACCCAAAAAAAACGGAATTCTATCGATTTCTGCGCAGGAATTGACTGAAAAACAGTTGTATTTTATTTCAGATACATTCATTTGGAGAAATTAGCATTCACTGCTCATCAATGGCGATGTAGCTGGGCTATTATTTTCAACTTTTGTATTTCCGTGTTTGTAGAAACAAAAACTCTTGAATTGTTCTAGTTCTAACAAACATACTTATATCCAACACAATTCAATTGTGGCATTTGAAAAAATAATATGCGATACACACTCTAAATATGATTTGAATTTTTTTTTTAAATATTCTCCTGGCCATTAGGAAAATAGTGGAAAATGCAAATTGAGAAACTAGAAAATCGTATTTATAATGTACGATGACGAGATGAATGCAGTTTGTTTGTACCGAGTGTTAAATATCAATAGCACCAAGGAAATACATACCAAAAAATCATTACTACTGTTATTGTTAATTGAATCGTTAAGGCAAACGGATTCGTAAAAATGTCTGAATTTTTTATTCGGTATAGGCAATAGCTTTTTTAGTTGAACAATTTATGAGCGGGAGGTCAACAATAGTTGACATTTCATAAGAAAAATATTCAATTTGTTAATGGACAGATTGAACCACAGTTACTTAACCGTGTTCACTTCATCAAACATATACTTAACCGTGTTCACTTCATCAAACATATTGATTCTTCACAAAAATTATATTGATAGGTACGGTTCTTGGTTATGCATGGTATTTGCAAATGTTCACGCAGAAAAATCCGACAGACTGATTAACCACACTTTGGCAATCTGAAAATCGTGGTACTTGACAACCCGATCGCAGAACAAATCGCATCTCCGACTAGTAAGCTGTACAAAAGTGAACGTAAACAATCAAATGTGGTTGAATATTTCGGGCATTAGTAGATAGATGATACTGAAATTAACGTTTCTCTTTACTATAACAGTTTAGCCTATTCAGATTTTTCAGAGTTCTCCAATATTCTGGTAAATAAAACTATCTTTTTCTTTTTAAAATCGTTCTAAGATGCGTCATAGTTCATCATACTTTCCTGGCAAAAACGTAGTCGTATTTATTATCCAGTTACCAGTATTATCAACTAATGTTGATAACGGCAGTTACCGCCCATAGAATGAAAAAATTACTAACGATTTTGTGTTTATAAGGGATAACAGTAATAATAACCACATTCTCAGTGAATCTGAACACGAAAGTAGTAGTACTTACAGAACAGAATGGTAAACATGAAGTTATATTTGTTAAAATAATCGTTCAACGTTCAGTTGAGTTGCCGGGCGACAACGGTTGAGAGAGGGTTCGTGCACCTACGAAGATTCATTAAAGTTTCATTTTTCTAGGAGCTAACGTCTGAGTCGAGAGGTCTAAGTATATTATTATTGTGAGTGAGCAGTGAAATTTATTACTACTCTTGAAGGTGAGTTTCAAATCAACAGAATTTCTGAATATGGATTCTATAATTGTATACGGTTTTGATATTTCAGAGAACGCATTCAAATACAATTTGTTTCAGCCGCTTCTCTATTACGTTCATTGGACCGAAGTCAATAATTGAACATCATGGGCTCATACATACGCTGAACAAGATTTCAGCGTGTGCCTGCATAGATGAGTGTTGAAGAAAATTCAGATGATGCAATCATTACCGTACGTGAATTAAATCTGAATATACTTCCATGAGCTGAACAATAAGAAAAAGCGAGATAAAAGTTTGATAAAAGTTTTGAATCTACAAATTTGTGTTCCTGTTTCAGTATACCGGTCATCATGATGGCGGAAGAGAGGGGGTCGATATGTTACCACTAAATCATCGAAGAATAGTATCTCTGAAGTATAAACAACCTGATTAGGAAAAACAAATCATCAGAATTACGAAAACAGTTGGAATTCATTCGCTAACTTTACATGAAGGTATGTAACTAGTTTACTTTTCTCGTTATTGAGACGAATAATATTCCTTTAATGATAGAACTAAACAATTCAGTGAAAATACCTTTTCACATCACCAGGAGTCGTGATTATTATACAATGACGTTGTTTTTACTGCTCCTGTAGAGGTATTAATTCCGCGTCTTTCTCAAATTACCACGGGTCGTGCTATATGATAAGATTGTTGTTTGTACTATTCCTGTCGTGGTATTCTATTTTGTACTGATTTTGTGAAGGAAAGAAATAAATAAAATCAGAGAAAATTATCAGGTATTATATTGGTAGAAGATTAAGCATACTTCCTGTCCGACTATACCAGAAAATGATAAATAATGTAGTTTATTCACAGGAAGAAACGCAAAGTACAAACAACAATTTTCATATTGAAAAAAACAGGCACTATACAGAAATAATTCACAAATTTTAATAAATCAGACAAACACAGAATCATATAGATTCATCAATTCAACTCACAGTCTTTGTGTATTTGATAAAAATAATATTCAATTAATGATGATGATAGAATTTTTTTAATTCATCGAAAGTAATGAATGCAAATTCAAGTCACCAGATGTATTTTTTTATTCGTCATATTTATAAGATCAGAGTGAATGTATTTATTTCAAATGAAAATGCCACGTATAGCTTCTTGACTTCACATTCAATTCAGTGTATTATTATTTGCTATCTCAAAAACTGTATCCCTGTATAAGAACAGATATCAAAGAGATAATCATGTAGCTGCTGATATGAACCATAAATGACAATGAATTTTTCAGAAAAACAAGAGACAAATTCGAACTAAAGAGAAATGGAGTCGTGAAAGCATTCCTTCAATAAAGAAAAATTGATTCTATCCATCATAAAAAGTCAACAATATTGAAAATTACAAGAGAGGAACGTTATACAATCGTTACACTCATTATAGTATTAAGAGAAAAAATATGATGAACTCAGAATGATGGATTCATGAAAAAATTCAAATAAGATCAGATGGGTAAGTACACCTTTCAATAATAAGTAATTTGATTTTCAATAATTTAGAAAATTTCAATGAAAACTTTCCTTCCAGACTATACCTCATCTGAAACAGAACGTGGATTGTTTCTTTAAGATATGACCCTTCATTTATTTTCTGATATTCATACGTTTATGGACAAAAAATTGGATATTCATTCATTCAGTCTAATAACCTTCACTACTGAACTATCCCCAAGCGAACAGGAAGATATAGCGTGGTTGACTCCAGCCTCCAGAGAAAAGCCCGATCAAGATATAATTGAAAGCTTTCCTGCGTTTGAACATCAGCTAAATTAATGTAGTTTGGTAAGAAGCTATGCCAATCCATTTTTGGTCAAAGTCTGAACCTTTTTTTTTAGTTTGAATAACACCTCCAGAAAATATTGTACCTGACATGTACCTGAACAGAAATTTGAAGAGAAATGAGCTGTTAGATATTTTGATGTCTCCAGGAATGAAGAATTGTCACCCTTTTACTGTCTATATTCACAGATAAAATAAGGAATACTTATATCTACAGGCTATCAGAGCTAGGTACTTATTCTTTTTGTTAAGGTAAATATCCATACTTGCTATGTGAATATATGAAAAAGATTTGAAATGTAGGGTTTTTTTCAAAAAAACTCCTAGCGTCTAAGTTTTTTCCTAATTTTTTGACCATATATTCGATTCAATTCCTATATGTTGGATTTTTATTTTCAGACTGTTCCAGATATACAACCCAATTTGA
Source organism: Chrysolina oricalcia (assembly GCA_944452925.2). Taxonomy (NCBI): domain Eukaryota; kingdom Metazoa; phylum Arthropoda; class Insecta; order Coleoptera; family Chrysomelidae; genus Chrysolina; species Chrysolina oricalcia. Next base: position 16,009,918 of record OX101821.2, read on the forward strand.
TCTATAAATGAAACAAATATGAAACGTTGAAACTAGCTATGCAATCGATACCAATATTGTTTGTGCACAATCAATCTTTTGTTTTCAAGGATGATGATGTTTGAATTGGACAAACATGTTATATTGTGGATAAACTGTTCTTTAAATTATGATTCCATTTATATTATTGTTATTATTATTATTTGCCTACCTTTATGAGACAAGTTCGAGTACATTTTTTACAAAAACTTGTTTTCTGTATATTCTGATTGTTGTTGAATAAATGATAAATATTAGCTGTTGGTATTTTTTTACGTTGTTTAACCCCATGATATTATAACCCAGTTTAGTATACAATACCATGTCAAAATGTACCAATTGCTAATTTCCATATTAGTTTTAGTCTTGTTTCAAACCACGAGTATAGCAATAATAATCACGAATTTTTAGGAGAAAACAAATTTTGCCATACTTGTGGTTTGAAACAAGACTAAAACTAATATGAAAAATAGCAAATGGTACATTTTGATATGGTATATTATTCTGAACCGGGTTATAATATCATGGGCGAGCGTGTGGTAAACTGTTCGATAATCAGTTTACTAGCTAGTCGTGGTAAAAAATACTCTACAGGTGATATTACAGATGAAAGAAACATATACCGCGAACTTTAGTAAAAAATTCTCTGTTCAAATCTAACAGTTGAATAGGTGGGGGTGCCTGTTCCAGATTCACTAATGAATTATAGTACAAAATAATCAGCGGGTGGTTATTTCAGCGGGTGGTTATTCGATATTACGTAGTCGTGGTAAATATAACCACGATGCTCAGTTGATCGATTTTTGTTTTTCGCGGTCAATATCACTGCATTACCTAGCAATACTTTCTCAGGGTTGTCTCAACGTCTTTGAATAGTACATCTTACTACGATCAAAGTTTGTCCATATTCTTAACGTTTTTCGTGGTTAAATCCTTGACGATTCTAGTAATTTCTACCTTTCTTTTCTCTGCGTGTTGTAATATGTCTCTGGTAATTGACGGCAAATCCAAGTTTGGAGGGACGAAACGTGACTTTCTGGCTGCAGACATCGTTTGACTCACAGCTGAATTAAATATTCGAAAATGATTTTGAAAAATCATTTGGCAAAACTTGTATGACTTTGCATATAATTTTTTTTCTGAATAGCGTACCAAATTGATCTTCTGTAAACAGATCGAGAAGTTACTTTGTACGTATTGGAGTAGAATTTGCAACTGTGGGTCGGTTTGTAGACCCCTATCCTGGCAATAATAATCTAGCAACCGTCTTCAACTGAATTGTAGGAGCAAAATCTTGACATTGAATAACTATTCTTGATAATGAGTGTTGACAATCTTAGAATACTTGCTAGTGAATCGCAAACCATAAATGAATCTCTCAAAATATTTACAGTCGTTTTGTCTTTTTTTCAGATAGGTTTTTCGTCACATTTCTAACGTTTGAATATCTCAGCTCACATAGATGCTGTCGTGATATACAGGGAGGTCGAGAAATGAAAATAATGGTAGGCTTTGAGAAAATCGGAGAAACAACAATCATTAATGTCAGAGTATCTGTCATTGAGTTCAAATTCATTGTTTTCGATTTGTGAAGTGAATCTTTCAAGTGATGGCATATTTTAATAATATTTTAATAATCCAGTGCTTTGTATGTAATACTAGGCTTGCTCCTGGTCGAATGCAGTCAATCCGTGGAAATAAAGAACAGGTTAACCCATTAGCGCCCAAATAAATTTTTTTTGTATTTTTTTATATTTTTCGAGTGTTTTGAGGCAAAAGTAATGTATTGTGCTGAAAAATAGTATTTTTCTAAATATTAGTATTTTAGTGTAGAAAGAAAACACTGATACCAGATGGTAACCGTGGGCGTTTGAAAACATTTTTATTACGAACTTGACAAAAATATAAATATGTCCTTATATATGCTATAATACAGAATAAGTGTCCTATTCAGTATGATAGAAGGCAAAACAGTGGAACAACTAGCAACGCCGCCCTTTTGGCACATTTTTCTATACGAGATAACAAAATTGTCCATCCGATCAAATCGTATATCTGTAAATTCTCTGTGATATTGATTCGTCAACCAGGAACCTTCGCAGGCGTTTTATATATTGTTAGATATACTTGAACGATTTCTATTCTGAAATCTAATGTTAAATTTTTCTGTAGACCAAGCATTGTGCAATGCGACATCAATGAGCTATGTAAAAATGGGCCAGTACCAATTTTTGATCGTATCTATTTACCATTCCTTCTGGCTGACCACCAGCATTTGTAGATGCAATCGTATTGTCTATCTGCCATACTGAGATAGTCTCGTGTCTTTCAATTACATATTCGTATTTCCCACGATTTTTTCTTTTGAAATTGTTGTCTTCCGGTAATTGGACAAGATCTAGGTATTCTATTTTCTCGAATTGTGTCAATTGCCCCATAACCAGAATAACCAAGATAGGCCAATAAATTCAAGCCTGTAAATAAGTTGTCGAAGTGAATGATATGCGGTAGCTCTGCTTTTGAGGGGTTTTCTCCGAAAACCTGGGAGTTTCGTAAAAACAAATTTTACAAAAATTTTACAAATATTTGGTTGTGATAGCTCTTTTAGCATCAGTACCATCGGTGCCTCATATGTGTCGTCATTTGACTCTGGCGGTTCCACAAATATTTCATCAACTTGTAGGAGCAAATCGTCATCGTCACTGAGCGTAAAGCTTGCGAAATCGAAAAATCCCTTCTGAAATGATAGAAATATTAATTTTTTTCCACAAATTAGCATAAGTAATTTTTATCCAAAAACGTCCACGGATACCAAATGGTATCAGTGACTTTGGGAACATAATGGTGCACCCTGTATTAAACGTATCATTTTCATCTATATACAGAAATATTGTATCATTTATAAGCAACAAATAACTGAAGTATATGTACACTGAAATAAAATAGAAATAGTTGAAAAAGTACTTACGACCAACGAATGTCCATTGTTTTGTGCACAACAAAATCACCCAATACAAATAACTAGTATACCACTGCCAAGACATCTCCAAATACAATATCAGCTACAGAATATCAAAAACAACTGTTTACGAAGCACAAAAAGAATTTGCATGATACCACTACTACAACAATCATTATTGTGCATTGGAGAAGGGGAAGATAACTTGCGATACCATATGGTATCCGTGGGCGTTAATGGGTTAAACGAGAAATAGCCATTTCGAGACGTGATGCAAACGCTTGCAATTACAGACCAGACAAGAATTTGTATAAACTGTAACAAGTCAATTTCAACTGAAATATCAGTTATAGAACAAGATGCAGCTTGTCTTCGTTTGAACATTTTGTCGCAAACAACGAGCAATTTATGTATGTTTTGCAATTCACAACTGAATATTCGAAGATTGTCAAATGAATGTCGGGCTAACATATTCATCCTCAGGAATATTTATGTACCGGAAAGTGCAAGATCATGTTCCCATCATTTAGATGAAGATGGCTGTGTGTTGACAATATTGTTGCCGGGATTGAGGTCTACAAACCGACCTTACATAATTGAAGGACCACAGCTGCAAATTCTTCTGGAACAACTGAGAAGTAAGGTGAATAATTCATGGCAGAACAAAGACGAAAACAGTTTCAAAGATGAGCATTTCCGTTCTCTAGCTCCAGTCACTAGAGAACAATTTCAGGAATTATATGGTTTCTGTGATCCTGTTTCCGAAGATGGGTTTGAGAGGCATATCAAAAAGAATTATCTTTTGGTATTCCTGTGCAAACTGAAGCAAGGTTTGCCGGATGAATTTTCAAAAGTGATTTTCAAATATTCAACTCGTCAAGCTGTGAGTCAAGCGATATCCACAGTTAGAAAGTCACTGATGTTACGTTTTTTCCCCCAAAATCTGTAACTCCATTTGCAAATACTTTATATATCCCGGAACCAGATATACCAAAAGCTATCGTGTCCATTGATGGGACATAATCTTATATACCCAAATGCAAAATTTTTCGGATTTTAAGGCAAACTTATTGCATACACAAAGGTCGACATTTAGTTAAACCAGCTTTAATCGTAGCTCCAGATGGATATATATTAGAAATTCAGGGTCCATACTTCTCAGATTTCCGAAATAATGATGCCGAAATTTTACGGCACGAATATGAAGCTGATGGAAACTTAATGAGAGAATGGTTCAGGGATGGTGATATTTTCATTTTAGATAGAGGATATCGAGATATAACCCCACTTCTTGATAATACTGGAATTCACTTTGAAATGCCCATCAATTTGCCTATAGATGACAAACTCAAATCACAACGGAAGAGGCCAATAAATCTCGTTTGGTTACTAAATCAAGATGGATTGTAGAATCTAGAAACAGCTATGAGAAAAGTATGTTTCAATTTTTCTCTAAACTTGTAAACATGCACCATGTTAAAAATATAGGAGATTATTATCGAAAACCCGGTGCAATTATTAATAAATATCATCTTCTTATTTCGATGAAAGGAGCAGATGAGCCATTAGCACTAGAATTGCTTGAAAAGTCACAGATGCCTAATGTCGTACAGGCTAGGGTATATGTAGACCGGCTTCATCTAAGAAATGGAAGATGGGTAGCGTTGAATCAACGACAAGTACCGCGACTTAGTATGGATTATCTGAGGAAAATTAGGATTGGAGTATATCAAGTCAATCTAGCTCCTTCCTACATTCAAGATGAACTCCAAAGGGAACATCAAGAAATGTTTCAGTTGGACGAGTTATTCGAAGAACCTGGATTTTTGAGAGTGAGGGTATATTCTAGATTTCGGAATCATGCCAAATACCAACTGTGCATGGATTGTGTACAAATTCCAGAATGAAGAAAATGAAGAGGCCATAGAATGCTATTATTGCACCTGTAAGTCAGTAGCCAGGACACTTGGTTGTTGTGCTCACGTCGCAAGTGTTCTCTGGTTTCTTGGATATACTCGCCATGATCAAAACATTCGATACCCCTCCACAAACTTGTTGAACGATACACATGATGCAGCCGATAGAAATCCACAATTGCATCCGAATGATGTGTTCATTGTCGAATAAACAAACAAGTAAGGAGTTACTTGAATACCTAGTGAACAGCAAAAAAATATTCATTTCTTCAACTTACCTCTAACAAATAGAATGAGATCACAACAGCAACCACATCATTGTAAAGTACCCTACCCGATTTTGTTCAAACTATACATTTTCCGTTCAATAGTTCTTCATTTAGTGAATGCACCTACATTTCACTTCTGTAAAGATGATCACTGTCAGATTTTTGTGACTTGACTCTGTACTCTTCAAAATTTTTTTTCGTCGTTTTGGTGTTTCAGCTACTGCGAAGACAGACATAGAATTGAGATTGAATAACGTTATCTTATTTGGTTGGTTGAACAATTGACCCTCGTTAAATGTTACGCATAAACGATTTGATGAACGTTTGGACCAACTTTCTTTTACGTACTATTATTCTTACTACTATCATCATCACTTTGGAGGAGAATTAATATTTTTCATGAAATAAAAATTTTTACTGTTTTACAATTTTTCCATTATTAGTTATATATTCTTCCCATGAAAACTCAGTTATTTCAAAATTCAATGTTGTCTAGAGTTGATGGCCGTGAACGTTAAACATCTGAGACCACAGCACTCCTCACCGGTGGTCTCAGTTTTTCAAGTCTATATAGGCTTTCGGCTGTGAAAAATCTGGCCGCTAGGCCCAGACAACATTGAATGTATTGACTACAGCTGTGAAAGCCTACATTCTCTCATCAGTTGTCGGTTCAATTAACAATTATAAATGATTTTTCAGTATGTATATTTAACACTCGGTATAAAAAATCTGCATTCGATACGAGTATTCATCTCGTCAGCGTACATAGTAAATACGATTTTCTAGTTTTTCATTTTGCATTTTCCACTATTTTCCTGATGGCTGGGAGAATATTTAAAAAAAAAATTCAAATCATATTTAGAGTGTTTATCGCATATTATTTCTTCAAATTGAATTGTGTTGGATATAAGTATGTTTGTTAGAACTAGAAAAATTCAAGAGTTTTTGTTTCTACGAACACGGAAATACAAAATTTGAAAATAATAGCCCAGCTAAATCGCCAGTGACGAGCAGTGTATGCTAATTTCTCCAAATGAATGTATCTGAAATAAAACAATTTTTCAGTCAATTCCTGCGCAGAAATCGATGGAATTCTATTTTTGTTGGGTATAAGAACTAAGCGATTATGCGGGCCACAATCTAGAAAACGAAAAAAATCAGATATTGATACGGCCATATCTTGAAAACTGTCCATTTTTGTAGTCTGTAGCAATAGACACTTGATCAGTGCATCGAAGTCCACATCATATCAAATATTCAGACATTTTCACGGATCCGTTTGCCTTAACGGTTCGATTAGCGATTAGAAATGATTATTGGGTATGTTTCCTTATTTCTATTGATATTTAACACTCGGTATAAACAAACTGCATTCGATACGAGTATTTATGTCGTCAGCCTATATTATGAACGATTTTCTATATGCTCATTTTGCATTTACCACTATTTCTTTGACGACTAGGAAACTATTTAAAAAAAAAAGTATGTCAGATTCAGTTCCTATAGTGTGTATCGAATATTATTTTTCTAGTGCCACTATCGAAAGGTGTTGAATATATGTGACTCTGTGATACCTTGAGCAATTCAGAAGTTTTTGTTTCTACAAAAACTGGACTATAGAAATTGAAAATAATAGTCCAGTTACATGCATCATCAGTGACGAGCAGCTTAAAATAATTTCTTCAAATGGCAGTATCTGAAGAAGAAAGAATTATTTTTCAATCGATTCCTGCAGTGAAATCATTGATACTCGGCTTTTCCTAAGTATGAGACTGAACTGATTATGTGTCAAAATCCAAAAAAATTACATTGATAGAGCCATATCTCGAAAACTGTCCATTTTTGGAGTTTTTGGCAATAGACACTTTTGATCAGTGCATCCAGATCTACACCATACCAAATTCCATACAAAATTCGGACAAATTCATGGAAAGCAATTTTCCATAAGAAACGTGCGTGGTCCTTTGTGTTATACCTCAGGTTGCTAATTATTATGACTCACCCTGTAGTGTATGGCCCCGTATACTGATTACTAATAAAGAATTGGTGGTCGATTACATAAGCGATAGCTATCATCGATGACTAGGGAGTCAGTAGATGCGAGACGTTTGTGGAGTCGAGACTAAAGTGTGCAGTTAAATAAAGTGTTTTATTTCTATTTCCAAACGAGCAAATAGTGAACTTTACATACCCCACACAATAAAATTCTGTCAAATTATCTTTCACCTTGAAAAATATCATTCAAAATCCATCACAGCTTGTGTAAGCCTGTATATTCAAATTATACAGAAACAAGAATGAGGATATTACGTTACTCTTTGGTAGAGTATGCTAGTATCCATGTCTTTACCATCTTGCCCTCTTAGCCGTCTGAGATGGGATGATTGGCAAGCAATGAGAATAATCCACATGTTCACCCCTTGCCACACTCTTTCTTTTTCCTACTTGTTCCAAGATAACTTGGTTATCGAGCTGAACATCCGGTGATATAATTCAAGAAACAAAGGAAACTACTCAAAACACCAAAACTACGTCACAATCACACTCGGACGCGCGTTTCGCCAACAAAGTTAGCATCTTCAGGAGCTGAAAGCTTACTTAACCACATATCCCTACTTACTTCTATTTATACCACTATTTCTTAATGGACGTCAAATTATCTAACATAACGAATCTATCTACTCTACCTACTACTTATCTGAGTGGTAACCGCACTCATTATCAAATTTGCCTACTTTTGTTGTTTACTAATTCTAGCAATTCACCTGCTCTAAATTAATTTTGATGTTATCCTACTTGTTTTGGATTTGATTACACACATTTCTTGGAAAAAATATGAATTTATGAATTTATTGTAAAGAAAACACTTTTCAGTGTACTACGAACTTGAATAATGGGCTGTAAGGGATCGGACCCTTATCAGCATTCAACTATTTTTGCACTTGGCAATTTCCAAACTCTGGAATGCATCATGGAGTCTATGGTCATGAATTTGTCTGATTAATTATGAGCTTGTGTCATCAAATCGTTGGTCGTGATACAAAGCATGTTGGACCACACTCGATTTTTCGGGACTTGAATATCGGATATGAGCAATGTGTTCTCTGAACCGTGCTTTCATAGCCTTGAATATCGGATATGAGCAATGTGTTCTCTGAACCGTACTTTCATGGCCCTACGGGTTTGACCCAAATACTTTTTCTAGCAGCCCTTACAGATAATTTCATAAACCCCCGACTTTTCTCTTTCATCTGTTTTATCTTTGGGAGATCCCAATAATGCTTTTGGAGTTTACACGAAGTTTTGTATACCACCTTCATATTGAGGGTTCTGAAAATACCCTCGAAACCTCAAGTAACTCGAGGTTCGAATGGGATGACGACAAATATAGGAGGGCTTTCCTCCTTTTGAGAAGTCGAAGAGCTACGAAGGGTTTCTTTCGCTATCTTTGGGAAGATAGATCGATTTCCAAAAGTCCTTCGTGTAAACCCCTCCTCTAAGAGATGTCCCCAGTGCGCTGAGTGTCTGCGTTTGGTAAGAGCCTTTTATATTTGGAACAAATTGATTATTGTTGTCGTGTATAACATTTCCCTTTGCTCATTGTCCCTTTATTGTGTATCTAGTTGATGAGGTCTTGTGTGCACCAGGTTCATTATTTAATATACAGGGTGTTAATTAAGTACGTTGACAAACTTCGGGAGGTGATTCTTTGAAGGTTTTCAGGACGAAATGTTCATATAAACATATGTCCCAAACGGCTTGGTTTTCGAGATACAGGGTGATAAAAACACATTTTTTTCAAGATTTTTTAGAGTTAACTTCGACATTTTCTACAATAATCAGTTCAAATTAGGCAAGTACAATCCATTCAATAGTACGCACGATACAAAATAATGCATTTCTCAAATAATTCATAGGGTCCTCCTTTTTTCAGAGTCAAGCTTTGTTGAACCCTTCAGAATTTTTTTTTCCGCCGCCACTGACATATTATGAGAAAGGAATAATGAATGTTGTTTCAGTTAACATCTTTTTGCTCTCCTGATGTTTTTCATTTACTTGTACGGTTAAGGAGTTACAATGAAAATATTAACGCAAACATTTTCCAGTAACGCATAACATAAAGAAATTTGAGAAGCAAATAGTCTAACAAACTTGAAGGGTGATTCTTTGAAAGGTTTCAAGATGAAGAGTTCATATAAACATGTCCCAAGCGGCTTGGTTTTCGAAGTACAGGGTGATCAAAATACATTTTTTAGGAGTTTTTGGAGTTTACTTCGAAATTTTCGACAATAATCGATCCAAATTAGTTCAAATTGGACAAGTACAATCCATTCAATAGTGCGCATGATATAAAATAATTCATTTCTCGAAGTGTCATTGCCACTCTCCAAAGATTAGCGCGTGACGCAATACGTCATTTTGTTCTCATTACACAAATAGCTTTTTTCTGCTCGTGTAGAGAAAATGTAATTTTATGGAGCTCCCATACATTTTTTACCATAACTCAGGTTGAATATGTATTGCACAAAGTTAATTATGGCAAAATAATTTTGGACATTTTCAATAGTGAATAACTTTATTATCAAATACTAGAGCAAAGTAACATAAATTCCCTAGGAATAAAATTAAGTTCAGAAAAGGACCATTATTGAAATTGATATGTCAGAGCAGCTGCTGGAAATGGCCACCGCCAACTTCAATGCATGCGTTTATGCGACTAACCATAGACTGGCGGACACGCTCAAAAATACCAGGAGTGTTTCTTATAATTCCGCATGACTCCTGTATGCGATTCCTCAGGTCTTCTTCACTTTGAACTGGAGTTCGGTACACTAATGATTTAAGGTGCCCCCAGAAGAAAAAATCAAGTGGATTCATATCGGGTGAGCTTGGTGGCCAAAGTTGTGTCCCACCACGCCCAATCCAGCGATCAGAATAATTCTCTTCTAAATATTGGCGTGCAACCAATCTGAAGTGTACTGGAGCACCATCATGCATAAACCAAATTCCAATTCTTTCCCTCAGTGGGATCTCTTCTAGGAGTCCAGGTAAGATGAATTCAAGAAAATGTCGATAATGGTCACCATTGAGTCTATGAGGCAGAAAATGTGGCCCGATAAGGAAATTCCCTACAATTCCAACCCAAACATTCACAGAAAACGTCTCTTAAAAATGGTTTTCAATCACGGCGAGTGGGTTTTCATCAGCCCACATATGATTGTTGTGAAAATTAATAATGGCTTTACGGGAAAAGCATGCCTCATCGGTGAATAACACTTGAGATAAAAATCATGGATTTTCCAACAATTTATTTCGAATCCAAGTGCAAAAAGTTAATCTCTTTGGAAAATCCCTTGGCAGAAGAACTTGAACACGCTGTATGTGAAAGGGATAAAGTTGTTGCTCTTTTAAAATTTGCCATACCAATACATGGGTTACGTTAAACTGTGCCGCAATTTGTCTTGTACTGGTGTCTGGATGCTGCTCAATTTCGTTAAGTACAGCTTCTTCTATCTGAACTGTTCTAACTCTCCTGGGTCTTCCTATGAGAACAGCAGACCTCTTGAAAGTACCCGTTTCACGAAGACGGGATTGAATATTGATGAACATTTGTGTGCTGGGAATATGACGTTGTGGAAATCTTTCTAGATACACTCGTCTGGCGGCACGAGCGTTACCATCAGCCATTCCATACATTAAGTGCATGTCTGCCATTTCTGAATTTGTATATTCAACCATTTTATCCAAAGGAATATTGAATTAATCTGCTTTATAGCTTGCACTAATGAAGAATTAACAATGAGACAGTTTCTCAACTTTCGATAACTGTCAAGTTGTTGATATTTAAATAAATGAATTAATCAAAGCCCACTTTGCTATTTTTATGAATTCAAATTGATTACAAAATTTCTGCGTTACTGCAGAAGAAAAAACAAACCGAAATTTCTGATAAAATAATGTACTCCGTACGGAAACAAAAATTTGTTTGATTTAGTTTTTCGGAGTTATGACCAGAGATTCATAAATGAAAATCAAATGTGTAATGATCTGCGACTATTAGATAAACCCTATTAACTATCTTCCATTACAGGATTACCTTTCGGAAGTTTTTTATTTTGAAAAGGAAACGTTCAATTGAAAACTAAGAAATATCTTTTTTTAAAATAACAAAAAATTTGTATGAGTTCTCTATCAAGACTGATGGGTAAAAACATTTTTAATCAAATATCTCAATAAAAATGCACATTTTTACCATCAGAATCTTCAGGTTGAAAGTTAAGGTTTTCCCAATATCTGTCAGATCTAGTTTAATATCCAGCGTACCGCAGTGACGGGGAGATAGTAGTTTTCTGTTAGATATCACAAAAAGAAATCACATCTTTACAATAACAAGCTTTTATTTAGCTTCACTTGTAACTAACAAACAATTTAATAAAAGTTGAATTTGACCCACTTCTAATACTCCGATTAATTTGAAATTTGGCAGGTTTCCGTAATTCCGGTGACAATGCATTAAAAAAATGTTTGTTAAAAAACAAAATGGCGGCTCCAATATGGCGGACGAGTTTTGTGATTATGATCCGATTCTGTTCAAAATTGGTATGTGATGGTTTTTGGGTTGGAGATTTTCAGTTCCACATAAAAAATAAACTAAAATGTTAAAAATGAAAATTATAAAAAGAAAACATTTTAAAGTTTTTATACAATACACTGAAAAGGAAAAAATAATTCATTTCATTGTTTGATCTAGGTAATCTTGTACAGAAAGATTTTGATACTCACAGAATAACCTACAAAAAATGAATCAAATTATTTTTTCATTTTCAGTGCATTTGTATAAAAGCTTGTCTTTATATTTTTTATTGTATAATTTTTATTCATCGTAGATTTTTCTAATTCTGAAAAAATATTTCAATCAATTTACAATAATTGAAAATGTTTAATTTTCAAATTTTCTAATGTTATGCCACACTGGAAAATGTTTAAATTAATATTTTCATTATAGCCCCTGAACCGTACAAGTAAATGAAAAAATGCAAGATATCAAAAAGATGTTAAATGAAACAACATTGATTATTCCTTTCTCATAATATGTCAGTGGCGGCGGAAAAAATAAATCTGAAGGGTTGAACAAAGCTTGACTCTGAAAAAAGGAGGACCCTGTGAATTATTTAAGAAATGCATTATTTTGTATCGTGCGCCCTATTGAATGGATTGTACTCGCCTAATTTGAACTGATTATTGTCGAAAATGTCGAAGTTAACTCTAAAAAATCTTGAAAAAAATGTATTTTTATCGCCCTGTATCTCGAAAACCAAGCCGTTTGGGACATATGTTTATATGAACTTTTCGTCCTGAAAACCTTCAAAGAATCACCTCCCGAAGTTTGTCAACGTACTTAATTAACACCCTGTATATACCTTTAAAGTTGGGAAGTGTTTTTGTTACTTGTTTTATTTATTATAGGGTATCCTGAGTAAATATCAGGTTACCCTTGGGTCTTGCTGACCTACGTCCCAAGCGAAGGGCTTATAGCTTCCCTTATAGAGCCCTATTCGCGACATATGGTGATATAGACAGTTTTATTTCAGAATTGAATAGCCAGTTTCAAACCATATCTTTCACGTATGAAACTGAAAACAAAAAACAGCTGCCATTTTTAGATGTATCAGTAATTAGAAATGACAAAAATCAGCTCGAATTCGATGTCTGCAGAAAGGTCACGAGCATACTCAGATACATCCCTGAGAGCTCCCACCATTGCACACAACACAACATGGCGGGACTAAATTTCTTGGTTAATCGACTCTTGTCGTTCCCACTCAACAAAGAAAGATTTAAAACTGAGAAAATGATAATCAGGGAGGTGGCTGAGGTGAACGGTTATTCTGTGGACTTGGTAGACAAATTGATTAGAAAACATAGATTGCCCCTCAGATCAGTAGTAGGTAGAATAGGTAGATTCGTTATGTTAGATAATTTGACGTCCATTAAGAAATAGTAGTATAAATAGAAGTAAGTAAGTATTAGTGGTTTAGTGAGCCTTTAGCTCCTGAAGGTGCTAACTTTGTTGGCGACACGCGCGTCGAATGTGATTGTGACGTAATTTTGGTGTTTTGGGTTGTTTTTTTTGTTTCTTAAATTGTATTCACACCAAAGGTTCCAAAATATTCATTCATTTGATCCAGTATTATGCAAAGAAAATAATGTGGTGAACATCATTTATTCCCACGAATACAATATCAGGAATATTGAACTTTATCTAATTCAACTTTGACAGAAAGCAGCCGTCCGATTATCTCCCTCCACTTCGAAATCACCCTCTCTAACTCCAGCCGCATCCGTGATCCCAAATCCGTAACAACATAATTTTTTTTCTAAACCCTTATATACACGAGTAAAGAGTTCAGCGACCGATTTCATCCAGACTAGGCCTGGTCGATGCCTGGATCAACATTACAACGGTCGAGATAGGGTAGAAATGAAAGCAAGGATTTACCAAACATCGGCGACGGACGGTGGAAGTTTTCGAGGAATAGGGACCGTGAATCTATATGACCCAATTCACTCGATAAAATTAAGTATATGTTACGGGAATTAGTCCAGGAGCCAGGAGTTTTAACCTGAAATGAGCAGATTTTGAGAAGTACTTTGAGAAAAAAATTGTTCTGCAATTGAGCACCTATGGAAAGTGGGAAAATTCCCAGGAGAACTCGGAAATCAGTATTCCATTAATAATTTGGAAGAAAATGAAAATTTACATCAAATGTAACTTGTAGAGCGTGAAAATTTCCAGAAAAAAGGTCATTACATGATTTTTTGAAAATTGCTTCCTATGAGAGATAATGAGCTAGCTATAATTGATATTCTTAGATTTTCGCGCGAACTCGGGATATCATAAGATTTGCTCCGACGCTCGACTAAAATCCTTGTTTTTGGTCGAAAATTCATAAACTCAACTGATAATCCTTCAACAATTATCATATATAGCTGGCGGGTGTCGGCAGAAGTGGTTGTATTTAATATTCGAAGGTGAAATAATGATCTTTGATATATAAACAATATAGATTTACGATTTTTTTACGTTTTCCCATCTAATTAGGTCGACAAGCTGAGTTTGCTCAAAGATTCATTAGGTCAAATTGGAATAAATCGAATATAACATGCATTTCCTAGTCACCTTTGGCCTAACTGAATCAACTTTTTTTGTATCCGCTGTTTTTTAGTTCGCTCATTTTTGATGTTAATCGACGAAAAATATCAAAGTGCTGAGATTCCTCAAAAAATAACCTGTCATTTTATCTCCAAGACCCTGTACTTTCAGAACATTTTTCTAAATACCTCTGATAACAAAGTTTGCATTCATTATTTTCTACATTTCCCGGAGATTCCCCAAAATGCAGCAACATTTTTCTGATAGTCTCGCGAGTTTATCTCATCGACTATAAGAGCTTTATGATATGTGACTATTGTCACATGAACCAATCAGGAGCTTTAGACTAGGTTGAGTCATCGATAATCCCAAACTTGACTCTAGACTCTGATTGGCCGGTCAAGTTCAGTGTTTTCAGATTTATGTATGTGACAGTTATACGTCAAATATGAGTAATCACGCTTTGCACGCATTTAAAAATGAGCAGGTTTGGGATAAACTCTATCAATTTAAACAATGTTTCCTGTTTTTTGTTCTTTACTGATTTCTCTGATCAACTCCTTGAGTTTTTTGCTAATTTCTTTTAATTCTGCCACGTTTCACATTTTTACCAGTCATTTTATTTTTGAAATATTTTAATATAATTTCATTCGTAATTCAGTTTTGTTCAGAAATGAATCGACAGCCTTATCGCGACAATTATGTGCGAAAATGACTTGTGATATATTAATACTGAAAATCTGCTATTTCTCACGAGGAATTTTAATTTTTTGTTTGAAATCTCAGACCAGTTCTATTTTGAATTTCCAAGCGGCAATTTTCCACCTCGGGTACCGAGTCAGCACAAATGTATGACGTCTGCTCCGGATGTCGTGTTGTAAACAAACACGTCTGTGGAGTTGTTTTTGTGAATGACTTGATCAAACGTTGTGTCAAAGTGTATAAATATCTGTGATTTCATAATTTTTGATTCCGTAAATTGTTACATTTGTCAAAAAACATTGAAAGAGGGTGAAGTAACCAAAAGATGTACAGGTATGCGAAGAGTTGCTCTCGAAAAAAAAGAAGAAGAAAAAAGGTCAACCAGTGTTGCTAGATATAGAGGAAGTGTACACTTTTATTGATGAGAACGATGATAGAGCTTTTTCCATGGAAGATCTATTTGATGCTTCAGTTAAAAATCATACTGTATTGACTTGTTTTAAAATGTTCTGTAACTTTTTAGTTTACTGGTGTGTCATAAACAACTCAGAAACTATTGAGAAGAACTTATTCTTATAATATTTTGCTTTTGGGTGACTTGAATGCGAATTCAAGGATATTCTGTCTTGGTACTCTTTTCATCTCACCGGTGTGTCTTGAACAAGTTAGAACCAATAAAAAAAAGGTTATTTGAATGAGTTTCTTGCTTTTGAATGTCTTCAATATGAGTTTGTGGTTTGTGTTTTATGAATGTCTATGTACTTTTTCCTACTAACTGGCGTGTCAGAATCAATAGGAAATAGATCATCGAATGAGTTTTTTCCTTTCAGATGACTTGAATAGGCATAACTCCTCTTTCATGAATGACATGTGACCTTTTTCAGCTAACTGGTGTGGCTGGAAAAAGTCAGAATCAATAGGGAATGGCAATGATGATGCTGCTGATGATAATAATGACCATGATGATGGTGATGATAATGTTGATGATTGAAAAATGTTGAAGATGATTATATTCGTATGATTCATTACCACGATTTAATAAATAAACATATCTTTAGTAATTCTGATTTGTACTAACTGTTCCAGTTCAAAAATTCTAATTTCTTATAAACTGCATTCGGTTTATATAATTTCACTTTTTCTTTCTCAATTTAAAAATCAATTTTCATTGATGCTGGTCAATAAGACATTTTTTGCGATTTTTGGAATGCTGTTAAGAAGTAAAATCAGCTTCGTTGAATGACTGCAACTCTTCAAGCTGTTTTTAGAATTGGAGAGAGAATTATACGGTTACAGCCCAATTACTTGAGCATGCACGTCGCCCACCTTGCTCCAGGGAGAAACCTCACTCCAGTTTCTCAAATATGACGCATTGTTTGAAAAAACAAATCTGTACCTTTTTTGTGAAGATTTTCACGCTTTATGAGTTTTTTTCCGTACATTATATCGAAATTTTTAACCCCTTCCGTGTTATTGCTGAAATAACCAATTTTCCGAGTTTTCCATATGTGCTCGCGTGCAAAACAAACTTTTTTCTCGATGTACTCTCCAAAAACTGCCCGTGTACCAAAAATTATTCCTATTGGTCTTTTGTCAGGTTTTTGTAACATTTTGGCTACAGCGTCTGGACTAAATGTCACGTAGTGCGTAAAGGAAGAAACAGATAAATAAAAGAAAACGAGAAAACGGGTTAAATCGATTGGGTATTATATGGATGTGTCTTGGAGAAATGCTTTGGCGGGAATTTTTATGGGATGTAGTAGAATTTGAATTGGTAATATTTATTCGTATCGAAGAATAATATTTGGCTTGAGACACTTTCGTTATGGAGTTCCATTGTGCAGCCTGATAATGGTTTATTTATTTTATTAATTTTTAGAGTTCACTTTGTTACAGGTGAGTTCATTCTCACAAAACATAACTTAAACAGAAATGTTACATCACCGATATGAATACAGTTACAGATAATTTGCGTCCATGGTACTTTGTGCCTCTTTCAAATATTACAATGTAATTACAAATTCACTTGAAAGAATAGGTTTCTATGAAAGCGTAGAAGAGCCACATAAAATAAAAAAAATTTAATTCCGACTTCACAACTCGGAATTATACTAATTCCGACTTTACAACTCGGAATTAGTATAATTCTGACTTCACAACTCGGAATTAGTATAATTCCTACTTCACAACTCGAAATTATACTAATTCCGACTTTACAACTCGGAATTAGTATAATTCTGACTTCACAACCCGGAATTAGTATAATTCCGACTTCACAACTCGGAATTAGTATAATTCTGACTTCACAACTCGGAATTAGTATAATTCCTACTTCACAACTCGAAATTATACTAATTCCGACTTTACAACTCGGAATTAGTATAATTCTGACTTCACAACCCGGAATTAGTATAATTCCGACTTCACAACTCGGAATTAGTATAATTCTGACTTCACAACTCGGAATTAGTATAATTCCGACTTCACAACTCGGAATTATACTAATTCCGACTTTACAACTCGGAATTATTATAATTCTGACTTCGCAACTCGGAATTAGTATAATTCTGACTTTACAACTCGTAATTATTATAATTCCGACTTCACAACTCGGAATTAGTATAATTCCGACTTTAGAACTCGGAATTAGTGTAATCATTGCGATTCCATTGAAATTATAGTGAAAGTTTAAACATTGATCCCTAATGTTCAAACTCGTCAATTCATGTGCATTTGTGTATATAGTTATTACTCAACATTATTAGAACGTATCTTTCCCGCACGCCACCTCGGCAGATGCGCGCGGGAAAGTATAACTTTCCGCACTTGTTAAGCATTTTTAATGTAAAAGAGTATAGTTTATTCAGAGAAAATCGTAAAAAAGTACTAGTTTTATGTTTAGCAACTTTTCTACTTAGCAACACGTTTATTATTGATCATTACATTATTTCATCTTGCTAATCTGACAGATTTTTCTTTTATAAATTGAAGCGTTTCCAAGATAAGGGAGAATGTTATTCAGAAGTATCACTGACAGAAAATCGCTCATTCCATTGATGCGTGAATTTTATCTCATTCGCTAGGCCTCCAATACATTTTGGTCGACAAAAATCTATTTCACTCTTCTAAGATCATAGGGAGGTCGGAAAAATTGGAAAACATACTCTTCAGAAGCAATTTCCACTGTAATGAAGAATTGTTGGACTATTTCTGGTGCGGTGAAACTTTGAAAATATTTTTCTGACATAAAACCTGTCATGGGTACGGCACAGGATGGAACAGGATGTTCATAAAGTCAGTTGTGAAATCATCTACGACTGAAAGTTGGAATCTAGTCGCTATTTTCCATCGTACTATTCCTCATTACAGTGTGAAATTGCTTCTGAAGAGTATGTTTTCCAATTCTTCCGACCTCCCTGATGATCTTAGAAGAATGAAATAGATTCTTATCGACCAAAATGTATTGGAGGCCTATCGAAAGTGATGCAATCCACGCATCAATGGAATGAGCGATTTTCTGTGAGTGATACTTCTGAATAACATTCTCCCTTATCTCATTCATAGATAAGAATCTCCAATGGAAACTGGACATTTAATAAATAATCAACTATCTGAATGAAAATGCAAATTTTCACTTTCAGATTTTTTCTCTCAAGTTACATAGGGCCTTTCTCAATATCTATCAGATGTAGTTCAATGTCCAGCGTGACTTTGCCGGGGAAGTAGTTGTTTTCTGTAAGATATTACAAAAAAGTAACTTCAATTTTATCCTAGGGTTTTTCTATTTCGAGAGGAGTCATGTATTGATTCAATTTTCAATCGAGAATGTTTCTCTTTAAAATATGAATCTCTTCCAAGAGAGGTTATCTTGTACGATGTAAAATAGAGACTAAATTCCAACTTTCAGTCGTAGATGATTCCACAACTGACTTTATAAACATTCTGTTTATATTTTCAATGTAATCAACGTTTTCCACTCTTTTGCCGTGTCCACATCAACCCAAAAAAACACAAACAAAATATCAACTCAATCTTTTTCAACAATTTAACAACAAATCTGAAAATTTTCTTTAAAAAAACGAGTCTGTTGTGTTTCTGGTTGCAACAAACCTTTCGCTTTCCCGTTTCCAAAAAAAAGGAAAAAACACGTTTTCAACCTTTATGCAGTGTCCACATCAAACCAACAAAACAGAAATAAAACATGTTTTTAACAATTTAACAACAAATCTGAAACTTTTTATCAACAAAATGTGATGTGTTGCAGTAAATTTTCGCGGTTCTGTTGGAAGACGGTAAACATCGAAGGTTTTCTGCTTTGTTGTCATTGCTGGCAACAATTCCGGTGCTGTTTGTACTTAATTGAAAAACAAAGAAAAACAGGAACCCCTCCAGTATGTCTTTGCGAACTCCTAGGTGTTGTAGTCAGAATTAGGCTAATTTCGAGTTGTGAAGTCAGAATTAGGATAATTCCGAGTTGTAAAGTCAGAATTATACTAATTCCGAGTTGTAAAGTCAGAATTATACTAATTTCGAGTTGCAAAGTCAGAATTAGGCTAATTCTGAGTTGTTAAGTCGGAATTAGGCTAATTCCGAGTTGTGAAGTCGGAATTATACTAATTCAATTCGTAGGTTTCAGAGGAATTCCCTTGAAATTAATTACCAGCTATCTTAGCGAAAGGGAACAATTCACTAGTATTGGAAAAATACTTAGTGAAAAGAGAATAGTGACATATGGAGTACCGCAGGGAACAGTTCTTGGGCCACTACTTTTCAACGTATACCTCAATGAACTCTTTTCAATAAAAGTGAAAGGTGACATTGTCAGCTTTGCTGACGAGACCGCAATTTTTGATGAAAATACAAGTTGGATGAAACTGAAAGAAACTGTTGAAGAAGATACGCCAATTTTCAAATGGTTTAATAGTAAATTACTCACGGTTAACTATAGCAAAACATATTATATGCCTTTCACATCTTATGTCAATAACTTACCAAAACTTTTTTTCCATATCATTGAATCTAAATGGATGGTAAAACAATTTGATAAATCTTCTGTCCAGCAAATTAAGTATTTTGGCATTTATCTTGATAGCCATCTGAAATGGAATAATCATACAAATTATGTCACTTAAAAGCTAAGAAGTATGCTGTATAAATTTAAATATTAGAAATAAATTTTATATCACTCACTTGTCTAATCTCATTTACTATACGGAATAATAACTTGGGGCAGCACCACATCAAATCACCATCTTAATCTCCAAACAGTACAAAAATTGAATATCAAACGAGTTTATAAATTACCCATAACCTACCCTACCAAAAATCTGTTCATGAAAACGAATACCTTTGATATAAGACAATTATTCTTCCAAACACTCCTCGTAAGACAACATCAAAACAAACATGAATTAATAGAGATTCAAACACGAACACAATACTCGCTTCAGAAACAATGCAACTGTCATCCCGAAAACAAACAAAACCATCGCCCAAAGATGTTTCAACTATCTAGGGGTAAAAGCCTATACAACTTGTT
Organism: Chrysolina oricalcia; assembly: GCA_944452925.2. Lineage (NCBI taxonomy): Eukaryota > Metazoa > Arthropoda > Insecta > Coleoptera > Chrysomelidae > Chrysolina > Chrysolina oricalcia. The sequence goes on from OX101821.2 coordinate 16,030,475, forward strand.
ACCTGCTTCAATAAAAAGTATTAACAACGTTAATTTATTTAAAAAGAAAGTTAAAAACTGGATTTTCCTGGAGAAAAGAGAAAACATTCACAAAATAGTTGAAAATCGATTTTAAAATTTTACTCTTTATATTATATTACTACTATACCAAAGAAATATTTAAAACTTATTTGTTCATATATATTTTTTATATGTAACCAAGGCCACAGACATCTACATTCGCACGCCTCATTCTACAGACTTTGTACGTACAGGTTTGCACCTTCGTTCAATGTGAGAATAACTACATCACACACTAAAACAAACCACATTCACACGTTCAATTCTACACATAGATACTCACCCACCTATTATACATACCTACTTATATATTTAGTTTTAATATCCCCGCTCAAGTGTATACTTTTGGGGTTCTCTACTATTTATTTCTATAAAATTTCAAAATGAATGATTGATATGTACAAAATATTGCTTCTGGAAATAAATATTATTATTATTATTATTATTAATATTTAATGTTATATGTTACGTACCTAAATGTATCAGATTTTTCATAACTTAGATGTAACTTTATAACATACATTCAATTATCGTTATTCCTTTATATTAATATTTTGTTGTGCAGTATACAGGGTGGGTCGTAAACTACTTTTTTATATTTATTGATACATTTCTGGAATTTCAATTGTAACTTTTTGGTTGGTGGTTGGTTACCTTTGTATTGATCAATATAGAAACAGATGGGTTACTTGACTCACTCTCCGTATGTTAGAAGTTCAACAGTTAAATGTTACTGGGAGGATAATGTCGAATTAATGTTGAATTAAAAACTAATGATGATAAATAATAATAAGAGATCTCTATTGATTATATGAATGAAACTATAATTATAATCAAAAGGCCATGGCTGATCTCGGTTGTGTGCCATGTAACAAGTAAATCATTATTGAAAATTTTATATCAATTTACTTATGACTGCTATGAACCTAGGGACCTTTTATTTTAACGGAAGAAGGTAAATACAAAATGAAAGTAATAGGTATAATTGTTTATTTGAAAATGTTTGGTAGTTCTCTTAATCACTTAATATTGCAATGAACTTATGGACATAACCAATAGTTACAGATAACTTCTTCACAAGACAAGCCTGTTGCATAATTAATTCAACAGAAGACTGAATATTAAATTTTATTTAATACTATGACAGCTCACCAATTAGCAGTAATAATCCAATATCTAATTCAGAAAAGTCTTCATGCAACCTACCCCTGGAGGTTAAAAAAACATTCATCAAGATGCACTCACGTTAGGGTATGTCTTTACTTTTCAATTCGGAAATTTTGAAATTCTATTTTTTGCCCAGTCCAGACACGATACTGGGTAAGCTCATCTTTGATTATCTATTGGAAACAACTCTTTATTCGATTGAAACCTCCAACAAGTACCGCTTTCTTCATCTAGAATGATAAAAGAACGTGAAAGAATAACGCACTCACAACCAAACTGAAATGAAAAGGTAGCTATTTTTGTGATAATTTGGTGTGGAAATTTTTCAATGTGCAATAATCATGAACAGATTATATTTTCAAATTTTTAATTTCATTCATGTTTTTTTCTGGCACAGTTATTCAATATTTCTTACATTTTAGAAACATCCCTATAGATTATTCTTATTTCCTCTTTCAAGAGAGGTATCATTAACATAAAAAAATTATTTTGTGCAAAGCACATAATTTCCATATAAAACAATAATAATAATAATAATAATAATAATAAATATACTTTATTGTCATTAAAGAATTTCTTCTTGTCGACAAAGCATGAAGTCAGTAAAGAGTGTTATATATAAAATAAATATAAATATACAACTATAGCATTAAAATTACTGTAATAGAACATTGAATAAAAACATTGAACAAATGTTTTTGTCGAAACATACATAGGTATAGAAACAACACAAACTTGAATATATAAGCAGACCTAATGAGAGTGAGGTAATCACAAAAATTCTAATCAGTATACCCATACCTATATTAGGACATTCGAGAAGTATTCAGATTGAGTCATCGTAGAATTCTTTAAGGCTGTAATATGGTCTGAGCTTCAGTAGTTCTTTGACAGTTTTCCTGAATATTTCAATATCCATTAATGTACCCCTAACATGGTTTGGCAAGTGGTTATACATTTTAACACCATTGTAATACAAGGAATCTCTCACCAAAGACGTGCTGGGTATCGGCAGTTTCAAACTATTAATGCTGTGGCGTGTGGAATAATTAGACTGAGCACTGTCAAATTTGGTGAAGTGTTTCCTCACCAAGCATACGGTCTCTAATATAAACAAAGATGTCACTGTCAAAATTTTATTTTCTTTAAACAATGGCCTACATGAGTCGCGAGGTTTAGCTTTATAAATATATCGAATTGCTCTTTTTTGAAGCACCTGCACAGTTTCTAGTTGGTCTAGGGTACACACTCCCCAGAAAGGTATCCCGTACCTTAAATGTGACTCGATTAAGGCATAATATGCTGTTTTAGCAGTCTGGGATCCAAGCTCTTTTGAAATTACCCTCACTGCATAGCATCCAGAGGATACTTTACTTTTGAGTTGCTCGACATGCCTATCAAATTTTAATTTTTTATCTATGAAGACTCCCAAGAATTTGGTGCAGTCTGTATTTTCAATGACTCCGTTATCAAAGGAAAAATTATCAAGTGAGCATCTAAAAGTAACTATATTTGTTTTATTTATATTGAAGGATAGAAGATTCGAGTCACACCATAACTTGATCTTTTTTACATCTACAGATATTTTTTCCTTCAGATCTTCTTCTGTTTTACTGTGCCACAAAATCGTGGTATCATCTGCGAAGAGTGTTACTTTACCAGTCAAGTCAATATTTGTGAGATCATTAACATATATCAGGAAAAGTATGGGACCCAATACAGATCCTTGAGGCACACCAGAATTGATCTCAATTTGCTTCGAGTATTCATTTGTATTTGATTTTACTGTTTGTCTTCGACCTATGAGATATGATTTGAACCATTGCAGAGTCACTCCTTTACATCCATAGTGATTTAGTTTCCGCAAGAGTATCTCGTGATCCACGCAGTCAAAGGCTTTTGTTAGATCACAAAACACTGCCGCCGCAACATCTCCACCATTGATGTTTGAGTAGACCTCGTATAGAAATGTAAACACCGCATCATGGGTGTTTTTATGTTCCTGAAATCCAAACTGATTCTTACTAATAATATTATTCGTTAGGAGGAAAGAGCTGAGTCGTTTCTTAACCAGTTTTTCTATCATTTTCGCAATGGTCGGGATAAGGGAGATTGGTCTATAATTAGAGGGGTCGTCCAGGTTGCCTCCTTTGTGTAGGGGAATAATTACGGATGTTTTCAGGAAGGAATACCAACTGCCAGATAGCGAGTGGTTAAAGCGACATTGTTTCAAACACTTTGGCTGCCAATGAAAGGTTCAAACCCTAACGAATGCAGAAATTTTTCTGATGGCCCGAGAAAGTGCTAGGAGTCGAATGTATACAGGTAAGACCTCGTTAACCCTTAGCTCGCACAAGTTTCGACTTCTGAGGGCTGCCGTTCGTAAGGGAATGACAGCTGGTTAACGGAAAAAACTATTTTAACAACAAAACAAAAAAAAACCAATTGATATATTTGGCACATTATTTTAAATAATAAGGGTCCCTGTAATTATTGGATTGGTTGGCTATCAACCATTTCATTTCATTGAATAAGAATTCGCACAAAATTCAGTCGTACGAATTCTTACGAAATGTCTGTGTAAGAATACGTAAGATTGGTTACATTGGATGATGTGACGCCTCGTAAAAACACAGTAAATCAGTGAATGGAGACTTTTAAAATCGGAGATTGAAATTCACCCAGTCAAAGTAGACTTAATTTTGAAATGTATTTGCTTACTACATTACATAATTATCGACTTGGAGGGTAATTCAGATGTGTTGTAAACTATCGACGACGATGTTTCAACAGAGCTACTGACAAAGCATACGATTTTCGAAACAAATTTATGCAATACTTTAATGTTGTAAATTAGACTAATATAATCAGCCCTATGCTGTATCACTTCCGTTATGTTTAGCTGTCAGACGTTATCCCAACGTGATGTCATATTGCATTAAGTTGGGACAACGTCTGGCCGCTAAACATAACGGAAGTGATACAGCAAAGGACTAATTATTAAGAAAATACTCCAGTGATAACATTCCATACCATTATTAATGAATTAAAACATACCTGTTACTTCATTCCGCTTTATCCCAGCTCCCCTCCATATTTTTTTATTCAGTTCCTTATTATGGTACTGCTTACTGTTTTTGCACCATAAAGATTGCCTTTCTTGAACCAATATTATTAATTTTTCACTATCTATTGTAAATGACAATCAGAAGCGCTCATGCAACAATTTATTTTTTCGTCGACCTCTGCAAAAAATGACATTTTACGTACTAATTTCCGGACGAAAAATCGACTATTTTTGAAGGCAAGTACTTTTCGTCCGCAAACACTTTTCGTCCGCAAACTCTTTTCGTCCGCTGTGGTCACTATGATACGGCACGGTACGAGAGCGGCGATTGAGTCATTTTCGTAAATCCACGTTTTAATTAATACATAGGCATCTGTGACAATAACTGTCATTTGCTGTTGTCAAATTAATTATTTACGAAATCCGCTAGATTTTACGTGTGAATTTAGACCGTGGTGTGAATATTAGTGTTCATAATAATCAAGAATTGATCGAGTCTGCAGTTCGAAGAGTTGGACGTAGCTGAGGCCAGCAAACATGCGAGTATAGTCTTTCCAATATCAATTGCAACAACTCGTAAAGGTTCAAAGGAAATACCGCGGTCCACGTGACCTTAATTGACGTGCGGCAAAATGCAAAATATTCGGCCGAGAGTCATAAATCATCATGTAAATGAGGTGTCGGCATATCAAACGAAATTGTCGGTAAGGCTTTGAAACGAGTTTTTATGATCTGCAATTGATATTGGAAAGACTATACTCACTTTCATAAAGGTATGTAGAGGTCGACGAAAAAATGTAATATGCACCTCGGCGAAAAACTGTCTACTGTCTCGCCTGCTTGCTATCCTCGGCTGCGCCTCGGCTATCAATTTGCAGGCTCGACTATAATAGACAGTTTTTCGTCCTTGGTACATAAATAACTATTTCGTACGACTATTCGCAAAAAAAAAATTATCTGGTTGCATCAGAACATCGAACAATGTCGTACGAGTTCGTAAGAAACATATGTACGTAGTGTAATCGCGCTCACACACCTGTATACACTTGTTTCGTTGTGATGGTTTCGTACGCATTCTTACGATTTCGTAAGAATACATTTTCCTGCGAATTCTTGTCCAATGTAACCGCCGCCTTAAGCAAATGCTGTAATATGGACACCAACCCTACCGTACTACAGTAAAGTGATTGAAAAAACTTCTTTCAAGCACTTCACTGTAACAGTATCTCCTCCAACACCAGTGAGACTGCGCAGTAACACCGCTGCCATGCCAGAGGGGGTTTGAATGAAATATAATTCCCTATGTTTATATATGGAATATAATATTGAATTTTGCCGTGAGTTACAAGGCGACTGATTTGAAAACAATTGTAGTGGGTATAATAAACCAGGGTAATCCAATATCTAGGTTATTCTGCTGACATTAACAAAATTTATGCAGTGTTTCAATTGATTGGACAATTATTTTTATCTGAAACCGAATTTGTATTTTGACCACGTATTTGCAATATTATTGCAATTTGTTGAAATCTACTAATAACAATATTATTTGTCTCTTTTTTGAAAGCTCAGGACTGAATGACAATGCTATAGCATAATTATGTTAAAAATAACATAACAGTAATGTTTGTCTGTAAGGTAAACATTTTGTAATCGGTTTTAAACTGCAATCGATACTAAAAATGCAATAAAAATAGAATGTTCCATTCAAAAGAACAAATTTGGGATACACTTCCAGTATAACCGGAAGTCGTAGACAACTGAAAATATTTTAATCGAAACGTGCTCATCGGAAAACTCCTGTATTAACATTTTCAGAAAAATACTCCCAGTATTTTCGAAATGTATCGACTCAGCTCATCGTGGTATACCCTGTATACTCTTATCTAAGATGAGGAAGTAGGACCAGATTTTCCATTGAAGTAGTAGAAAAAGTAAATTACGCCCTCACAAAAATGCATCTGTGCTGCTACGCGGCTACGGACGCAACTTTCCCAATGGAGGTGCACCATAACTCAGTGAATTCATTGAGAGTAAGTATGGATATGAGCTTAATTGTAGAAAAACAGCTCAGGAAATATGAGACTGCACACTTCATCTGTCTAAAATTATCTTTAGTTTTGTTAGAAATATCTCTAAATTCTGAAATATTACTTTGGTCTTGGCATGTACTCGTCATGACAACTTCCAACTTCAAAAACATCTACTCTGGGGACAGTTCACTTGTTTTACTTTCTGAAACCAGTCAACTGACTAACTTCAGAACCTTCGAAATGGTTCAACTGTCCTTGTTAGTTTGACCAAATATAAGAATGAACTTTGCCGACATTCAACTCGGTTAACTTTCTCTCTGCTCGTTCTTAAACAATAATTTAGACGAGCCTCTCATTAAGAACTCCGTGAACTCTGCGCTGCTCTAGTTTATTACCCAACTTATAATAAAGTTTCGGGGTCCAAGTTTCAACAAAAGGATGTTTAGGCGCGATGAAGAATAATTGTTTCTGAAGAGAGAAGAAACTTCTATGTATTCAGCAAGTAGGGGTGTGTACGTGATTATTATTATTTAAAGTACTGGTTCACATGATAATGTTAATTCTTTAAGATTCAGAGAACTTCATAGGAGCCAAGGGAGATAGGGTAGGAATTTTAAAATTTGCGGATGATATTAGGTAAGTTTCATAATAATTAATTTTTTTTTTCACGAAATGCTTCGAAAAGATACTTGAACAGATAAAAAAAGCAAAAATATTAATACTCAAATTTTTTCGATTTTTGGCGGTTATTTCGTTAAGGTAACCAAATAAATATGATCGGCAATTTTTTTTTACTTTACAAGTCAAAGTTTGACATAAATTTGTAACGGAATATTGAAAATACCTCATTTTTGGTTATAGTCACTACGGAAATTATTGGCCAAATGAGCAAGTCCATCGCAGAAAATACCAAAAAAGGGTAAAGAGTGTATCTGAACACAATTTTTTGTTTTTAAACTCGACCATGACGAATAGAGACTATAATTTCCGTTAATTCCTCTCGAGTAACTTGTATTTTGAGGCAATTCAATTTGACCATATGAAAATTAATAATCATAGAATAACTCCCTCGAGGTAAAGCTCACGGGAGTGACACATATTATTAATTATTATAAATTCTTTCAATAGAATAGGGAATCATACCGGTCATTTTTTGTTTATTTTTTTAATGTTTACAATTCAAACTTGGTTTAAAAACGACTTTCCAATATTTTTTCTTCGATTGAATCTCTCTCAATTTGGAATAGTTTTGAATTGGATTGTAGCCGATATAAAAGTTATTTATGTATCAAGGGCGTAAAGTAGGCGTTTATGGCCTGCGGCGTGGATGATAGCCCGATGGCGTTAGTCGAAGGCCTTAAACGCATTTTACGCACGTGATACATACAAAATTTTATGCACTATGCACTAGTTTATTTAAAAAAAAATACATATTTTTTGGGTTCAACCGATCTAATCGAATATATTGAATAAAGAAACTGTTCACCCCGTAATTATTCAGTTTGTGTAGAAAATTCTGATGAGGAACAATATTGAAAGCCTTGCAGAAGTCTAGATATAGAAAGTGGGCTAGCTAGAAAGTTCAGACATTATTTTATACAGTTTTCTTAAACCAACTGAAATATTTTGAATTATTCATATGTTTTGTCAAAAAAAATAAGCGGTGTTCTGAGAATTCTGATTGTATTCTTGAGTCGTTCACACACTCAAACAACTCTACCAGTCTTCGGGGCAACCGCAGTCTTAAGGAAATAAATTCCAATACCAACAATCCTCAAGGGGAAAGGATAATATTCCTTTCAGAATTACAGTGCAATTCGTGGTGATGTTATTGTGGCTATAAAACCCTATTTTCTAGTTTATCTCAGTTTCTAGCACACTGACTTCAAGACGGTTACTGACCAAAGATTTCATGCTTTTGCTCCCATAAAGCACAATATTCACGTCGTATATCTCCTGAGAGACCCTCTGGGTATTTGCATTAACTTTACCTTCCTCGGAAACGTCGACAGGGTGAGTTGATGCCAGACATCTTTATGAGGGAGGGTTTATGGCTATTCTTTATGAATTGAACAACAAAAGGTAATCCGCAAATGATCAGTTTTCCGAAGGAGCGTTGCTTGTAAGGAGGAAGCCGGTTGACTAGGGAATAATGATATTTGACTATAGATTTCCAGATCCTTTTTTTTTTTTCGTGAAGTTTTTTCCGCTCAGCGAGCAATAGCGAGCTGATAGCCAATCAGGAATAAAAATGAATGAATGGAGAAACTTGTTGTTTTTTTTTCGTTTATTCTTCAGACACAATTTTATATGAAAAATTACTATTATACAGTATGTAAAAATATTGAAGAGACCTTCATTCTCAACAACGCAGTAAACTATGCAGGCAATTCAAATGGAAGTCGCTAATTATCATGGAGTATAGGGTGTATAGGGAACACGCGGAACTTTGCGTCAAATTTTCATTTTCTACCAAATTGTGGCTTTTTTGTACCGTATATTACGAAATTTGTGCACTATTAGTTTTCGAGATAATTAGAAAATTTCCCATTATCCACATACTTGACGCTGTGACGCTGTGATATATTGAATAAATGCGAGGATGGTCCCAGAAGTACCTGGCCTGACCTAGAGATGGCGGTAGTTGCTTGAAAAATACCATTGTATTAAAAAGTACACAATCTAAGCAGCATATGTTTTAAATTTGAAGACGCTACGTTGTTTAGTATTTGTTTGGCAGCTATCAATAGTGAACGTTTTCAGTGAATTTGTAAACATGGAAAAAATTGGTCATCGTTATGTGATAAAATACTTTTATTTGAAAGGCCTTAGCCCAACCAATATAAAATCTGAACTAGATTCTACTCTGGGTGAGACTGCTCCTTCGTTATCAACAGTATAATATTGGGTAGAAGAGTTTAAATGAGGCCGTATGACCTGCGAAGCCGAGCATTGTAGCGGTCGACCAAATGAGGTTGGATAATTTTCATTGACTATATTGCAAAAGGAAAAACTATCAACGGCGAGTATTATGCGAACTTATTGCAACGTTTGAGCGAATAAATCGTGCAAAAACGGCATTTGGCTAAGAAGAAAGTGTTGTTTCATCAAGAGAATGCACCAGCTCACACATCCGTTATTGCAATGGACAAAATTAATGAATTAAAGTTTGAATTGCTACCACATGCACCCTATTCGCCAGATTTAGCCCCCTCGGATTATTTTCTGTTCCCAGACTTGAAAAAAATAGCTCGGTGGTTACGTTGGCAGTTAATGGCTATTTTGAGGAGCTTGACGATTCTTATTATAAAAAGGGTATCGAACTAATTGAACATCGCGGGGAAAAGTGTGTGGAGCTGAAAGGAGATTACGTTGAAAAATAAAAATATTTTTCCCAAAATTTTTGTGTTTTCTTTGTTGGGCCAGGTACTTCTGGGACCACCCCCGTATATCAAAGGCAAATTCATGCCGTTTGTTATGAATTTTGTACTCTTCCGATTTTCGATATATTTCTTTGTTTTTTCTGAGTCATTCACTTGACGCTGTGACCCATATATTGAAATTTAACAAGTTTCTTATTACGCGCTCATCGGTCATTACCAGTGGCGTGAGGCTAAGTGGGAAACGACCGATATTCCAAATCCACTATTGAGTAAAGTGACATTAATATGCAAAATACCAAAAATTTTATTCACAGTTGTTTGCAATTGAATGATATTCCCAGCTATCCAGTGTAGTCAACCAATTACTAATTTTAATAACAACCTAATGCGTTTGCTTTAACTTTAAATGGAAATTATTCACAATAATTTTTGAGTAGTAAGGTACTGAATTGGGATGAATCATCTGTCAAAGCACTTATCAGAACTAACAAAATCTTGAATATGAGTCAAAAAAACAGCAATGGAAAGATAATGAAATAAAGCCAGGATCTGTGAAAAAATCAAAATTGGTAATTGATAGACTGAACTGAATAACTGGAAGTATCATTCAATTGCAAACAACTTTCTCCAATAACGTATTTTGATATCATGAGGAATAAAATTTTCTGAGACACTATTAATGAAAAAGTTTTCCACATGGTTCAAACATTTTGGCAGACAGTATAATAAGCATCAACCATACAATTTACAAAATTAAAATACCTACACAAAAAACAATGTAAGGCAAGAAAATGGCCAGAATACTAAACAGTTACGGTAAAGAATATCAAGATGGCGACAGAACACTCTTATATGAGTCACAGCATCAAGTTGGTGACTAATACGAAAAACTGGATATCTCGGAATCTGAACGAGCACAAGATTCATACATATGGCACAAAATGGGCCCAATTTGGAATGAAAAAAAAATTTCGAGATTTCCATTAATGAGTCACAGCGTCAAGTTGGTGACTAATATGAAAAACTCTCAATATCTCGAAAACTGAACAGGCACAATATTAATAACATGTAACACAAATTGTGCTCGATTTGGTGGAATAGCAAAATTTTAAAATTCATAACATAGGCACAGATTGGCACAAAATGGGCACAATTTGGTTGAAAAACAAAACTTTGAAATTTTCATATAATATTCACAGCGGTGACTTGCATGAAATTTGAAATTTTAACGAGAACAGAATGCATAACAACAGCACAAATTGGCACAGGGTGACTCATATGAAAAACCCTGAATATCTCAAAAATTGATAAGACTCAAAATTCATAACATACAGCACAAATTGGCAAAAACTGGGTACAAGTTGGTAGAAGAACAAAATTCTGAAATTTCTGTACCTATATAAATAACAGCGTTAATTTGGTGACTCATATGAAAAAGTATATACATGGCGTCCCTCCGGTAACTGCATCGATCAATATATAGAAAACCATAGTTGGGCCGAATTTGAAAATTTGGGAGTTCACTATTGTTGATAAGTGCTATCCGACTAAACTATTTTGAAGATTGTGGCACTTCCGGTTGTACCGGAAGTGGACCCCAACTTCGTTATTTTAAATAACCCTGTATTTTATCAAGGTGTTAGATTTTACGTATGATTCTGAACATATTTCATGTAGAATGTTCTATACCCAAGTCTAACCATTTTCGAAATATTTCAAATTTTAAGTTGAAAATTGCGTTTGCAGACCAAATTTTTTTTTTTTATTTCTGGTCATGATAATTTATTTTCGATTGTGTATCAATTTATTCGTAGGAGAGGGCCCAGTTCAGTAGAATTTCGATATCGTTCATTCACATATCAAATATGTCATATAAATATATAACTGCATACCAAAAGAATTTAAAACACTTTCATTGGAAAATTTCAAATCCAAACTCAAGACATACATTTTTTCCCGGCAATAGAAGATCTTGTTTATATCAATCTGATATTTCATCATTCATCCACGGAAGGTTTCAACGATCAAATACTACAAATACTAAAAATACTAATAAGCATTACTAAAAATAGCTGAGTACGTGATCATCTAATGTTACATTTTTTTTTCAAGTGCAGTACGTTCAGGGTTGAGTGGAAGAACAATTTATTATAGATCTAATCTCCAAATAAATTGATCTCCGCCCTTTTCTTTCGAAAGCTGTCGCTGTCAAAACAATTGTATGTATCATTTGAAAGAAATAAAGACGTTAATTATTATTATTACTATTATTATTATTAGAGTTATACAGGGCGTTCACCAGAAAATGATATAGATCCGGTTATAAAAATTATTGTAAGTCCATTTTTTCAAATGGAAACCCCCAATTTTATATTCTCATTCGATTCGGCATCGAAAATGAAGCTCACTTTGAACTCAACAGTTTTCGAAATATTGGCGAATTAACATGTCTCAGTTCCAAAAATTCTCGTATTCTTGAGTTTACTTATTCTTAGTTGGCCATGGCGCCCGCAGTTGTGTTGGAAACAATCAACTGCCACGGAAATGTCATTGTAATCAATCATGCCGGCTCGTTTGAATTATTCGAATGAAGAATACTTCTAATAATAATAATATAATAAATCTATTTATTATTTATGGCGAATGTTATACGGTTATCTCAGGAACAGAAGCCCTCACAAACACTGTTAAACGAATTATAGAAAACTTTAAAAACATTCCATCTCTGCCAATACAAAAGTATCGATAAAGAAATTCTAAAACAATTCGAATGAAAGAGAACAATTAACGATATTGAGAAGTATATAAAAATTATTTGGTCAGTAAATGTTCGAATTGTTCAACTTCCAAACATTTTTCACATCTCACATATAATTCTTGATGTGTCGCTTTTCGTATTGAATCGGGTCTGAGATTCTCAAATGAATTTCTCACTCGTTGCATACAATCTTCCATGGTAGTCAATTGAGTTTCATTGACTTGATTTTTAATTGTACCCCAAATGAAAAAATCGAGCACTGATAAATCTGGAGAGCGGGGCGGCCAAAGAAATGGTTCATTATTGGCTATCCACTGGTCATGAAGCAGTTCTTGTAAACGAGTATTGACTAAGTGACCATTATGCAGAGGTGACCAGTCATGGTAATAAATTAGGTTTCTATAATCAGCAATTGGTAAAGTGTCCAAGTAATCATTTTCGAAATTATGCAAAATATTCAAATATCCCTCAACTGCCCAAAAAAGTACATCTCATTCTATTCTTGTTTCGAAATTGACATCTGATTTTGGTAAAGGTAAGCTTATCGGGCCTCTACGCAAATTAAAAAAAATTGATGTCACTTACGTAGTTTTGTCTCCTGAATACGAATCTGAAATTATTTTGCAGCGTTCTCTACTACTTTCCGAGATATGGCTGTCCAAACATTGATAATTGACCATTTTCAAACACGAATTATTCAGTCAAAAATCACTCAAAGTTTTTTCTTCTTTCGATAGGCCCTTTCTTTATACACTAATCAACCCATATTTCATAATTACGAGTACTAAAAACATTATTTAAAAAAAAATCCACCATTCTTTAGCAACAACACATAACCAACAAATCTGGATATTTTTATCATTTTATATGTAGTGGGTTGGTAACTGCGCGCGCTAACTATTCATTGACATCGATACAACAATTTATCTTTGTCCAGATGTATTGCCTTTGCACTGAACCCAAAAACACTCCCAAATTTAATTAAAAAATTGATAAGTGCCAATCTATTGTTCACCTAAATTAGAAATTCGTAGAATTTTAACATTTTCAGTTTATGATATTTACGTTAAATAAAAAAAACACCAAAATGGCGATATTTAAACAATTGAACATAGTACTGAAGGGGAAGTTTCCTGCCCAAAATCAAATTTGAATAGTTAGCGCGCGCAGTTACCAACCCACTACACATTAAATGATAACAATATACAGATTTGTTGGTTATGTATTGTCCTAAAGAAGTGTGAATTTATTGTTGATAAATAATGTTTTAGTGCTTGTAATTGTGAAATATGGGTTGATTAGTGTGTAAAGAAAGTGCCTATCAAAAGAAGGAAATACTTCTGTGATTTTTTACTGAAAAATTCGTGTTCGAAAACGCAGAAGCCCGATAAGATTACCTTTACCCTGTTCTACTTACCATTTAAATTTTCTTGATAAAAATGCAGTGCCACGACGCTATCACTTCTTATCGCACAATAAACATTGAACTGCCAAGACTCTTGAAAATTCAGTTCCCTGAATACATGCTGATTTGAGTCACTCCAATAATGGCAATTAGGTCGGTTGAAGACACCATTCTTTGTAAATTTAGCTTCGTCTGACCAAATAATATTATCCAAAAATAATTCGTTTCCTTGCGACCAAGTTAAAACGAATTCACAAAATCTCGCTCTTCGTGGAAAATCTGTTATTTTCAGGTGCTGAACTATGGAGAACTTATATGGGTGAAATTTATGTTTGCGCAGTATTCTGTGTACTGAGTTTTTTGACGATCCTGATTCTCTTGCAACTTGTCTCAAAGATATTGTTGGATATGCAGCAAAATATCCCAAAATGGCAATTTCAATATCTTCATCATCAACAATTGGCTTGTTTCTCTGCACTCTTGCTTCTCTGCACTCTTGCTTTGACGGATCCAAAGTCTTTGAAGTTTTCTTTAATTCGTTTAACAGTATTTTGTGGGGGCTTCTGGTTCAGCGGATACCGAATAGCAAATATGTCACATGTTCTTGAGATAACCCTGTTACATTCGCCATAAATAATAAATAGATTAAAGTAATCTTCATTCGAATAATTCAAACGAGCCGGCATGATTGATTACATTTCCGTGGCAATTGATTGTTTCCAACGCAACTGCGGGCGCCATGGCCAACTAAGAATAAGTAAACTCAAGAATACGAGATTTTCTGGAACTGAGTCATGTTAATTCGCCAATATTTCGAAAACTGTTGAGTGTAGGCATAGATAACCTCATTCAAATTTAGCTTCATTTTCGATGCCGAATCGAATGAGAATATAAAATTGGGGGGTTTCCATTTGAAAAAAAGGGACTTACAATAATTTTTTCAACCAGATCTATATCATTTTCTGGTGAACGCCCTGTAAAACTCTTATCGAATTGATATCGAAATTCTACCGAACTGGGTCCTCTCCTACGACTAAATCGATACACAATCGTAAATAAATAATCATGTCAAGAAACAAAAAAAAAAAATTTCGGTCTGCAAACGCAATTTTCAACTTAAAATTTGAAATATTTCGAAAACGGTTAGACTTGGGTAAATCTAAAACCTTGATAATAAACAGGGTTCCATATGAAATAACGAAGTTGGGGTCTACTTCCGGTACAACAGGAAGTGCCACTATCTTCAAAATATTTTAGCCGGATAGCACTTATCAGCAATAGTAAACTCCCAAATTTTCAAATTCGGTCCACCTATGGTTTTTTTATATATTGATAGATGCAGTTCCCGGAGGGACGCCCTGTATAGCACAAATTGGCACAAATATCCAAATATCGAAACAAGGAATGCATTACTTATCGATTCATGCTTATTCAACCCTACAAATTATTCATATGTACATTAATATTGAACGAATAAAGTTTTCCAATAAGAACCCAAAAACGCAACAATTGGTGATAGCGACGAAATAAGCGGTACTGAAGAAAGTGAGAAGTAGGTTTTCGGTATTTCGTTGTGAATAATCAGGCAAACAATTACGACAAAATGGACATCAGTAGCACTACAGTCTTTGAAGAAACAAAACGCCAATATAATACAAAAACAAGAGGAGTAAGCAGCCAAAAGAAAACGAGAAACTAAAGTTGGATAAGAAGAAGGAAGCAAAACACCTTCCACACAAGCGAACACCCCTTGAGGAAATCTAGCCAACTAGTGAAAGGCCACTTTCACTGATATCTCCAAGACCTACAAAAGTGAAAAAAAGTCTTCTTAGCTACGTGTCGACGCATGAAGCAGCAGCAAACGCAATAGGCTGGTCTCCAGAGACCACTCAACTAGTATTGTGTCTACGAGACCAAGCATTAGATATCTTGGAGAGCATCCTCGAAAGTATGCAGAAGAAATATTCCTGAATCGTTTAAGCTTTGGAGATTAGATATGGGCAGTAGTATCACAAACTGTTACAGAACAAACTAAAGAGATGATATCAAAGAGTCAAGGAAACCCTGCATGGGTATGTAGCTGATGTTGAGCAACTCATTAACTTGGCCTACCCACAAGCACCGAAGGATTTCATAGAACAAATTAGTGTGAAGACATTCATCGATGGCTTGAAAGATACTGACATGCAGCAATCCAAAGAGGAAACAATATTTCCTTTCCATATTTTTAGTTTCATCCGAGTTTTCGGACAATGTCATGGCAATTTATGAATGATTCGTTGAAACAACATAAAAATGTTCTCCTCGTACATTGTTGTGGAATCAACCGTTAACAAGATATTCCGTTTTGAATTGAATACCACATGATGAAAATTTGCTAAGATAAAGAAATTGCTCTTACTGGTGATGATCTGAAATGAAACAAATTGCGTGAAATCAGATGAATTGACATTTTGAACACCCACTTTCAAAATCACCATCAAAATATTGTATGAAACTATTGCCACTTTCAAGTTCGGCAATAAGTCTATGATAAAAATTGGTTCCGAAAGATTTTATCAGGAAATGATAACCTTCACTCATATAGAATCATATACCGACTTTCATTGGGTTTATGAATATTGAATTGAAACTATAGGGGTCACTTTCAATTTGGCCTACCCACAGGCACCGACAGATTTCATCAAACAAATTGGTGTGAAGAGATACTGACATGCAGCAATCCAAGGACAATATTTCCTTTTCATATTTTCAGGAAGCATTTCTGAACCTATGTTTATGAATTTTTTCTTCATGTCTGTACAGGTAGAATTAATACCTAAAGTTTGTTACCCTATTTCGGAAACACCCTGTATGTGATGAACAGAGACTTCGTCAAATCAAGAGGAGAAACATTTTCAATCGAAACGCAAAAAATATAAGGTCATTTCCAACCGTAATCAAAGTATGGGTACAGAACCGTATTCGTAAACGTTGGGATCGAAACGGACAAATCGTTGAGACTGGGCTATACAATTATGAAAGTTATGGATGGAAGTTCGATTGACTGGTGGATCAGCGGTCTAAGGAGTGGGCCGTTAAAACTTCTGCTAGCGCTAGCCGGTTCGATTCCGGAAGGCGAGAGAAATTTTCTCAGTTCTATCGGAATCGATAGGTGACCGCATGCCTTGCTGAAAAGCAAGTGTGTTGTGAGTTTCCTAGATGCCAATCCCGAAGTCTAGTGCTTGGAGTATCGACCACCTGGGGTGGTGTTGTAGGTTTTCAGGGTTTCCCTACAGCTGAAAAGTGAGTACGCCACCAAAAATCTGTAAGTCGCCCCGGAGTGCTACGGCAGATAATAATAGCCATTCTCTACCCGCACTGTCAATACCTTTATATAAACTCTACGAGTGTTCATAAGAGAGTATTATTACCAATATTATAAGAAATAGAAGAGTCTGGCGGCAATTCTGAATGGTAGTGAAAGGATTGAAGATCCAAAAACGGAAAATCTGATGCACTGTATATAGAAAAGTGAATATTTTCAATGTCACACTGACTTGAGGAACAATAATAGAGTTATATTCAATAACTGTTTCTTCCTTATCATAACTACAGGTTCAGTTCTGTCGAAACTTCGTGAGTATTACATGGAAATCAATCCTGAAATCATATCTTTTAATATTGATTGTATTCGGTTTGTATTCGGAAAGCTTGCCGTTAAATGAAAATATAGTAACAGTTATTACTCAAATTTCCATCGTCAGTCCCACTTCGCTATAAATTAAAAATTGGGCGGGATGCTGCATTTTGGAATATCCATTTGAGCCCTACAATAATATTAATCGGGATTTCTATCAATATTGATTGCTCCCTTTGAGAGAAATGATGCACAAATTTAATTATTACCACATTAGCGTACGGCCTGTTATCACCGAAGAGTAATTTACATTTGAACAAAATTTAATCAAATGTCCGATATAATAACATCACGTAGGCCTTTAACAAAATATGTTGTTTTAACCATAATTGAAAATTTAATATATGTTGTTGAGGTCTCCGGCTAATGTTTATGTCAGTATCCTTATTACCAAACAACGATTGAGTTTTTCTCCAAGGATGATCAATGACTTCGTTTTCGTTGCGGAGAAGAGATTTTTAAATGGGTTTAGAATTTAAGAAACCGCAATTATCCCCGATCAACTCTTCGAGGTAATGATTGTGGGCAAAGGAACGATAGATTTACCTCTTTAATAGACCGTCAAATAATTAACAATAGAACAGGACTTAAGAAATATGAGTAAGCAAAGTAATCCAGGAATGTAAAGGAGGATTGTTATTACAGAGCAGCTTATACGCCGTCTACGATACCCTTACAGATAGTTACTTCTCTATCAGAAAAATCCACCACCATGCACCGCCTAAGGTTCTCTACTTACCTACTGGAACGTTCACTAGCCCTTCTACCACCTCCGTTCGTTAAAGCGGTCCCTAATCTTGTTGGTGAAAACAATGACTTTAATATACAAGGACCCTCCTCAAAACTGGCTGAAGGGCTGGAAAAACATTTGGCTGAGGGCCAGGTGTTGTATGAATG
Organism: Chrysolina oricalcia; assembly: GCA_944452925.2. Lineage (NCBI taxonomy): Eukaryota > Metazoa > Arthropoda > Insecta > Coleoptera > Chrysomelidae > Chrysolina > Chrysolina oricalcia. Next base: position 16,048,924 of record OX101821.2, read on the forward strand.
AATTTACTGGATTTAATTCAAGGTCGGTTCCTCTTGGTATCTGCAACCTAAATTGGAGATCAATCTTGGTATAAAGCCTGCTGAAGTTGATATTGGCATCGCCGAAGATTCTGCTTTCGTCGAGCTTCTTCAGGGGTGTCGTATAACTGCTTTACAGGTCGTCTGTATTTATCTATGTCTCTGTCGTCTTGCTCACATCTGTTCTCATGGAGATCTGTGAGCAGCTGCTTCATGTGAGTTTCTACTGTATCTAGTGTAGTCCCCGCATGTTGTCTGTTCATCTGGTAGAACGTTCAATTCCTCACACATTGCATCTAGTCGTGTCCGGATCACTTGTTGTTAGGTTAATGGGGCGGTAATTTTGCGAAAACACGTGGTTCTTGGGTTTCAGAATCATGATGACCATTGCTTCTTTCCAACTGGATGACTGTCTGAATCTGAGTGTAGCAATTATGATGTTCGTCAGGGCCGCTAGTTCTTATTTTGGCTTTCAGTGCCCTGACTGCTATGTCGTCTGGGCTCGGTGCTTTCCTGCTCTCAGCATATCTCAGTATGATCCTGATTTCTTCTGGAGATCTGGGCTCCAGAAGAATGTCTGTCGGTTCTTCTGAGTCGTCTGATTGTCTGGTCTGAGTTTGCTTCTGTGTCTTTGACTTCATCGGCGGAATTAACCTTGTTTTCATGGAATTGAATTTTGAATGAGTCCGCAAAAGCTTCTGCGTTGAAGGGGAAAGGCAAAGTATACTCCAGCCGCGTCTGAGGACTTTCTGCATTGAGTCATCTTCGGCCAAACGTTCAGACCACTGGTGCTCTCTCAGTGGATTCAATTCATCTCTCAGCTGTCGTGCCGCGATGTCGAACTTTCGCTTGTCTTCGGGAGTCAGCATTCTCTGGCAACGATTCTTTAGACGTCATCTCTGCAAAGCTATTTACTCGAGCTTAGGTGGAAGTCGAAGTTCGTAGTTGGGAAGTCTTGGGAACACCGGTCCACTGCCGTCAGTATCAATTGTCGCAGTTCGGTTGCCACCGCCTCTAGTTGATATGTTGTATTTATCCTGGGGATGTCTATGTAGTCGTGGACTGCTCTTGAAAGCGTAACCAGTACACTATCCACTTGGTCGAGTGAACAATTTCGGCCTTTTCCTCGCCTATTGTTGGTAGGATTGAATTGTGGTCTGATGATTCTTCGTCTGGTAAAGAGATGTCCACCAAAGTTGAAATCTCTCATTGCCACCGTGATAGTTGGGAACAGTTTTTCCAAGTCTGTTTTCCAGAATTTGGGGCATGGCAGAATGTAGACGGAGGAAATCTTTTGGAGACTAACGCCATCCACTTTCACCCTGATCGCTACCGATTCACCAAATGGAAGCTCTGGGAGTGTATGCTCGTTGTGTTCCAGGTCTGATTTTACCAGGAGAATGTGATCACCCGCTCGGGCTCGGGTTCCTGGTCTGTCGCACCTGTAGCATGTGTATGATGACATGCTGGAATTCTTGCTTTGATTCATCCTGGTTTCTCGTAGTTGCTGTTTTAGCAACTTCTACGATTCACCTTTAGCATCTCATCGCTGCTGAGGAAATTACTCCTCTCCAGAGATTTCGACAATTTTTCCATTATTCTTTCACTTTTCTCTGTTTTTCCGTAACGAATTCTTTCTGAAAATAGGCAGCTCTAAAAAGAACCGTGGCCGAAGCCAGAACTGTGACTTTGGGGTAGTAAAATATTGTACTATGTTTCATACACTACACGTCCTTTCGCACTTATAGTCAAATACTTCGTTAACTGCGTATGGAGCTTCTGATTAAACATCCACTCGCCTCGACTGCTGATCGAACTTCGGTTCCAAGTACAAACATTGGACAAAACTGTTCTAAATGGTATCACCGATCCTACTTTTGGAAATAAAAGACAATGTGATTTCTTGATAGAGGGCGCGAAGGAACATCAATTTGAAAATTTCAAATGTCATGCGGGGTCAAGTGAAAAATTGTTGAAAAGATAATTCAATTCTCTTTTCAGCAGTATCTCTTTTTATGGATTCGTTAATACCTTTTCTTTTTATAACATGCACTAGAAATATCACGTATAAGTGCAGATCTGAATGGTACACTTACCTCAATAAATTTGAACGGAATGATGACAATGGGACAGAAAAATTTTAATGGTATTTCCGATAATACTTTTTGAGAGAAGAAACATTGAAAATAATCCACAGAATATCTTGAAAATTTAGAATGGCCAAGATATCGAGATTGTGAAAATACGTATTAGGAAAATCTAAACTATTTAGATGGTTGAAAAGAGAATCTCTTCGAGCAATGACAATATCTTCCAATTTAAAAAGTAGTAGCTATCGGTGATACTATTCAAAATGGTTTGTGCTCTATGTCTGTACGTCAAATCGTTCAAAAGTTAACAGGGGAGGATATGTATGAAATGCCGCAATGTATATGATTTAAATCTGTAGATAGTATTTTAGTTTTCACAGATTTTCTTTAGCGTTTAATGTTGGAAAGACCTCATTTCAATTTAAAATAAAAAAATAGATCAAACAACATCAATATCTTTGATGAAGACTAATAAAACGCCCCTCGTGCACAGACCTTTGAAAACATATTCTTTAAGTGCAACAATATAAATTCGCTTCTTCATTTCCATATGTAAACAGTGACATTGAATTTTCACACGAACGCCCGACCTGACCAGCCTCAACCTGTAAAATCGATGGAAATTATTAGCCACGGAAAAAAGTCCCGACCGACGCTCGAGTCGCTGTAGAAAACGGCGCTGTTGCCAGATTTCGCGGACTATCTGATTTAGAGTGTTCAACGACGATAAGAAAACCTTCGATTAGCTATAAAGATGTACTGTCAAGGAATTCAGAATCAGTTATGAAGAAATAGACATGTGAAACCATCCTCTTGAGATTGATATTTTCATTTATAGTAAATTCGAATCCCTAATTGATAGGACCAATTAAAATAATATGATATACTTCCTTATAAAGCTACTATGATGTCAAATAATGTAGTACAAAATTCAATTCTTCAATACATTAAATTTATTAGGAGAGATTATATTAATTAATAGTTTAATTAGGTTTAATTGAATCTCTGGAAATTCAGAGGTCAATATCCAGACATTCAAATATCCACGTTTGTATTGCAGCTGAATTAAATTTGAATAAAGACTACTTTTTATTGTAATTTTTTTCACTTTCTAACTACCTTATCACAAACCTTATACTTGAAGAGTTATTTATTACTACAATAACTTTTTTTTCGTGTAATTTGTAATTTTATTTAAGTACCCACTGTTTTTTCTTGAAGTAATTTGGAATTTTGATTTCAGCAAAATCTGTTTATTTGTTTACAAACCCTCATTTCTAGTCTACAATTGAAGAAAAAACTTGAATCTAAAGTTATGCTATAAATGATCTTCGCAGTTTTGAAAATTACTTTGAACCAATTTACTGATGTCTTATAATGAGTTGTAGTCACAAATTATCTGCTGTTTAATAGTAAATATAAGGTCTACGATTTTGTCGAGGGTAATATAACAGCGAATAGATAATATCAGCTAATAGATTTCTCAGTTTCCATGAAAATTGATATTTTAGAATATTTAACTAGTTGAATTCGGAGATTTATGTTCGGAATGAAACCCAAGAGCTTTCAAGCTCAAGAGTTTATTCTTTGAACATTATTCTTCGAATTTAACAACATGAATTTTCTAGTAGATGTACTGGTATACTATCGTTATACAACTATATATACCATTCTTTGACAAACGATGTGTATTTCTGATGAAATAACCCATGTCTAAATAAGTGAAAACTCCCCGAAGGAGTCGTCAAAAAATCGTCGAAACATTAGCACTGTGTTAAGTTTATGCCACTTTTTATTTTCTTTGTTCCTGTTGCCCTTATAGTTGAAGAGCTGCCTATATGATTTACTGGTAAGGAAACCATCTGCTGGGCATTAAATAGCATTTTTGGTGTTGTTCCAAGTCGCCTGGATATAGTTTTAGAATTTCTCCAGGTCAAGGTGAAGGAGGGGGGAGGGCGTTTGAAAACCTGTCAGTTTGTGACAGTTTGCTGGTTTCACATTTTGGTAGATATGGTGCTGAACAATCCTTTTGCCAAGTTTGACCTGCGATCGAGGTCAAGATCCAGAGTTATGCCGAAAAAAACGTGATTTTTGAAAATCACGTTTTTTTCGGAATTACTCTGTATCTTGACCTCGTGCGCGGGTCAAATTTGGCAGAAGGTATATTCAGCACCATATCTACCAAAATGTGAAACCAGCAAACGGTCACAAACTGACTGGTTTTTAAACGCCCCCCCCCCCCCCTCCTTGACCTTGTCCTAGAGAAATTCTAAAACTACATCCAGGCCAAAGAGACTACACTAACAAGGAGGGTTTAATAAGCTCTAGCCAATCATAATCTTGTTGCATCAACGCGTCATAGTGACGTACTTGGATATGAGTTCAGAGTCGAACTCGAACCAAGCAACAAAACTGTCAGCAGTAACTCTCATATACCAAGAGCTAGTCCATCACTACCTATAGAGAACGGCGGCCATGACACGTCCAACTACGTCATATTTCGTCACAAATGTTCTTTCATCTCTTTCTACTAGTGTACCCATTGTCTTATAGGGATTAAACTCTCCGTGTTAAATTTTAGTCTCCTTGCATCCAGGCAACTTGGGCAACCCCAAAAATGCTTTTTCATGCCCAGCAGACGGTTTCCTTACCTCTCAGTAAATCATATAGGCAGCTCTTTAACTATTATCTCGACTTTATCTACTGAAGTAGGTGGATAACATTTAATTTGTTGGATTGTAAACTTTTCTGTGTTATACTGAAAGTTGTAAATTCTTACATCCACTACTTGACTTCTAGATATATTTTAATTAGTATAATGTTGATTGCAGATGGAAAAATTCGTCAATATTTCGGACCATGTAACTCAAACTCATGGGAATCCAAGCAATCGCAAATTATCCGCAGCACTAACACCGAGGAACATAAAGAAGGAGGACTTTATCAAAAAAGGTATTTAATCAGTTCATTTCAAAGATTTTTCATTTCCCTTTTGTACCCTAGGTAGTCGTATAATCTCCTTACGATTCGTACACCATAGCTGTTTCAACGAACCATTGAATGATTTTACTGATTTCTTGGAGAGAAAATTTGATTTCAACAAAGTATGCCATCAATATCATTACAGCGGCGATAAGTTAACAAATATCACTTAGATTTTTTTATATTAGTTCATAACTTTACAACTTATGTGTAATACAGTTTTTTGAAAATGTTTCTTTTTGGGATAAACAATAATTGTATTTTCGATGCAGAAAAACTCAAAATCATCTCCACAATTTAAATCACCATCTAGTGTTGTGCAGTGGTAGAACGGCAAAGTATATCAATCAGTTAAACCGTATATCAGTGTTTCAAACCAATATAGGTTCATCATCAGCTAATTAAGAAATTCTACAATAAAAGCAGAACAATGTAACTGAGGGCAAACTGTTCTTCTTAGTAGTAAAGAAAAACGAGTTACTACTATTACAAGAAAATTGAAAACTAACCAACTATTAATAATAACAGCACCAGCTAAAAATGTTTTGAGTTAGTTAGACAATACAGTGCATGTCATATATGATGCGTTTCCATGGTTACTGGCAAATCATTTCAAAGGTGATTTGTTTCAATTAGTCTGTCAGATAAGGTGGAAAAAACGTCATATTCAAACATCTACGAACTGAAATACAAAATTGGTAAATACATATTAAATATGAGAAAGCATGTAGACTTTCAATGTTCGGTATCTTCAGTCAGCGCACGGAAAGAATTGGAGATCGGGAATAGTATATTTCTTTACATGTTCCCGTGGGAACCGAAGCAAGCAGTCGTGCAAGCACGGAAATAGTTATTTATGTACCAAGGACGAAAAACTGTCTATTATAGTCGAGCCTGCAAATTGATAGCCGAGGCGCAGCCGAGGATAGCAAGCAGGCGAGACAGTAGACAGTTTTTCGCCGAGGTGCATATTACATTTTTTCGTCGACCTCTACATACCTTTATGAAAGTAAGTACTCGCATGTTTGCTGGCCTCAGCTACGTCCAACTCTTCGAACTGCAGACTCGATCAATTCTTGATTATTATGAACACTAATATTCACACCACGGTCTAAATTCACACGTAATATCTAGCGGATTTCGTAAATAATTAATTTGACAACAGCAAATGACAGTTATTGTCACAGGCGCCTATGTATTAATTAAAACGTGGATTTACGAAAATTACTCAATCGCCGCTCTAGTACCGTGCCGTATCATAGTGACCACAGCGGACGAAAAGAGTTTGCGGACGAAAAGTGTTTGCGGACGAAAAGTACTTGCCTTCAAAAATAGTCGATTTTTCGTCCGGAAATTAGTACGTAAAATGTCATTTTTTGCAGAGGTCGACGAAAAAAGCATTTATGGACGAGTAATGAACGATATTCTTCATTACATCTACCTGAAAACCACAGATTGTTGAGAAACATTTATTTTTAATGATGAAGGAACAAAAACATGTTTCATTAATTGAAATATTTATGGTGGATTTAATTTTGACATGTAAATAGGCAGCTATAATGACACCAGCGCAAGGCAAAATTTTCCGCACGGGCGCACGGAAAAAACTTTCTTTCAGTATGCTAAATAAGCATATAAATATAGTGTTTTCAGATAGGTTTAAGGAAAAATTTTTTGTTCGCTGTTTCCGTGCGCTAGCCCATCTCACATTGCAATACTAATACGGATCAAAGGAGTTAAATAAAAATATTATTCTCGTTGGTTATTATTAGTCTAAAACCGCGATAAGAAGCTATACGTCTTTTGTTTGGTGAGATGTCCATTCCTCGAAAACCCCAAATTCCAAATATTTTTTAAATCGGGCAGGGCCCACTCCAGTACGAAGGAAAAATGTCAATCGACCTTCAAAAATAGGGTTTTCTGGCTCCTGAAGAAGCTCCATGCAAAATTTGGAAGTTTTAGATTGAACCCAAATGCAGTTTTGGATTTTGCAACTCGGCCGCTCCCGCGAGTCTTTCAATTTGTTTATTTGGTCAACCCTGAGGCTGGGCCTTGCTATGAAAGTCTTCTACTCGGATTTCACACATGTTGATACCATAAAAAAGTGAAGGAATGCAGAATCAAGCACATAGGAGACGTCGAATTATCGCTTTTGGGGCCCAAAATTTTTAAAAATAGGTTTCGAGTAGTGCTTCAACCAAAACGTCTTACGCTTTGTCATAGAATAGAATATTTTATTTAACTACGTTACACAATATAATGTTTGTAGCAAGTCATATTTGATTTACTTCTGAAAGTAACGTAAATGGTGTAAAAACGGTAAAAACAACAATAGAAAGACTGTGGAAGACTAACAAATGAACGAATAAACAAACAACATCAATCACTGACACAAAAAAATTGTATAATTACATAAATATATCAACCTTTTAAATCAAAGAGAAGCAGTGAGATGTTTATTAGTACAAAAATGAATTCTGAATTCATTGACAGAATAGAAGCATTGCCCAAGCAAATATTTTTTCAAATTTTTCTTGAAAGTGTTCAGACTGAGCTCTTTGAAATTTCGAGGTAGAATATTGAATAGTGAAAAATGTAGGGATTTTTTTCTGGATAAGTGAAGACGAAATCGTTCGAGACGTATGTGGTGTATTATGTTCGTGAATATGAGATTGTTTTGTCAAGGTTGATTGCTTTTTATGTATTTCAATCAAAACATAAAATGGAAATAGAGTTGGTAGTGGCATAATTTCAAGTTTTTTGAACTTCTCTGGACTTTCAATCAAAACATAAAATGGAAATAGAGTTGGTAGTGGCATAATTCCAAGTTTTTTGAACTTCTCTGGACAGCTATATACCTGTACCCAATTTTAGCCAGAACTCGCACAGCTTTCTTTTGCATGCTAAATATCTGAATGGCGCAACATGAATTTCCACAAAGTTGTAAACCATACCTTATATAGGAGTGAAACAGTGGAAAATATGTGGTTCTTAATATATTTGCATTAGTGATGTCTTTCAATTGGCGAAGAGCAAATGGAGAACCCGTGAGTTTTGTTTTGTGAGTTTATGTGCAGACCAGTTAAGTCTATTGTCTAATGTAATGCCTAGTAATTTAACCTGATTCGTTTCACAATTGGAGAACTTGATTATTAGCAGAAATCTGGATGTTTTGTATCTTTTCGCCATTGTTTTAGCTTAATAGATAAAAACCAATCATTAGCACTGTTAGTAATCTTGTCGAGATGAAACTGTAACTTGTCATTATTATTATCTGATAGAATATATGATTACTAGTAACACCAAAAATACTGTTTGACTAGTTACTTGCTCATTTTATACACCAGTGCCTGTGAGCTGCTCAGATTATTACGGGAGGTCATGGGTTTTTTTTTTCTTTGGTGTCTTGGCATCGACTGCTATGGTCATTAGCCACGTGTTCTGGATAGGCCTTGTTACTAACTCCATGCGCCACCTTAGGAGCAGCACTGTTAATTGGAACGCAACAGTGAATCGTGCAGGACTCACCCCAGTCCAGCCACGAGATTTGAATAATTCAATCGGTCAAATTCAATTAAAAAATCCCAGCCGCAACTGGGGCTCGAACTCCGGACCTTTCGACCCAAAGTCGGACGCTCTAACCACTGCGTCGTAATTTTTGTTATCTGCCAGTTTGATAGATAGATCCTTTGACAAAAATTAGATACTCGAAATTAAAGAAAATAATTATACAAGGTTTTTGTCAAAGTATGTACTTTGTGCTTCTCAACAGTAAAACAAAAAAATTCTGAAAACACTATATTCACAATAATTCTTCACAAGTTAAATTGATAAGTTCATAGATCTAAAGATACAATAAAAAATATATAAGCGAAATGGTTTGAATGAGTAAGTTTCTTATAGAAATAACAATTGAGATGGTTTGAATTTACAAATTTGGAAAGAATATAATCGCTTACAATTGACTGGTTTGTTTACTTTGAAGTTTGTTACAAAAATTGTAAAATTTTATATTTTTACAAAGATGACATTTGTCTTAAAAATAACATATCTAAGATTTGCTGAGTTGAACAATGTGTTAAAGACCAAAGTTGTGTGAAGCACAAGAATTTACGATAAAGTTTAAATTTAGAATCTTCTCATACATAATTCGAGAAGAATCCAATCTCAAGCGACCAAGAGAAAAATAATTATCATGAACATAATGTTTTCAATAACTTAAAGAACGAAATATTCAAATTTAAACAGAGTGGCAGAAGGATATCAAATTATTGATCATTTTTATCGATAATAATAAATAATTATAGAATGTCTCCAGATTGAGGAGAAAGAGAAAGTGTAACGATAAAGTGTACAGATAAAGTGTAATGAGAAATTGTAACGAGAAATTTCCTCGACAAATATAAATTAAAGACATATCGTCAGACTGGGGAGAAAGAGAAAGTGTACTGAGAAAGTTCCTCGTTAACAATTTTGCAAAGCAAGCAGATGTTTTTTTTTAGTTTATCTCCTGACTGAGGATAAAGAGAGAGAGAGAGTACTGAAAGAGTACTTCAATATCAAGTTTCAAATGAAGCAAATGAAAGGTTGTTAATGCAATAGATTTTCTCTTTGGCTAGGCTTTTCCATCTGAACGTTGCTGGTGAGTGATCCAGAATAGATCGAATCTAGAGTTCGGAGAATCATCAGTGAGTCTAGCTTCTACAGATTGTAATTGAATGAAATGGAAGCAATGACTCACGCACGAATTCCGTACTCCTAGCTACCAGACCAGTCCTTGGCACAGATCACAAACCAGATTCAAGAGGAGTGCCAAGAGCTCATATTCATTGTCCACTTCTAGCAGGTTGATATTTTCTGAACGTTCCAGGAAAACTTGTGGAAAAACTTGTAGCACTGAAAGTCCCATCAATAATAGAATTAATCGAAATCATCAAAACACGTGAATCATCACTTATAGAGGTTATGTTGTAGACTAGGTAAATTTTGACAATTTCGGACCGACTAGTCAAAAGACGATATGAAACGTTATCCAGATGTTGAAAAGATATCAGGATTACATTAAATCATTTAAGATTTAAAATTTTGAAAATATTTATGAGTGATGCTTATGTGGCCATCTTTGTTCCACCTGTACGTGAAGCCAAATCACCAAAATTTATTTAAAACATTTAAAGAAAAATCTGCCAAAGAGAAAGTTGATATGTAGGTAGATCGATTCGATCAATGGATCGAATTCAAATTCATCGTTATAAAATATACGACCTCTCATTTTTTAGTTGTGGAAAATCAATACATTTTTCGAAGGCAAAATCAAAACAACCAAACGCCTTGAATGCTCGCTTCAGAAAGGGACGATCAAGGGCCTCCAAGAAAGGATATCGCCTTCCCTCTCGCTCTCTCTATCTGTAGTGTTACCAATGCAGAAATGTTGTATTTCACATCACAGAACAATTGGGTACATCGGAACAAACTATCTGAATGTGATGTTCGGAATTAACTATCTCAATCAGATGTGAAATTTATTAAATTATGAAATGCTTTCAAATGGGAATTATAAAAGGAACGCAATGTTATACAGTTCGTTACAACAAATAGAAACCGTCGAAAAAGTCGATAGACATTTTCCTGGAGCGAGCCTTGCCCAAAAATATTTGGAATTTGGGGAATGGCATTTCATCACACCAAAGGAAGATGTATGTGGGTCATCGCGTCTCAGAACCCGCGGCTCTCTAACTATATGTAGTCCTTGAAATTTTTTTAAATAGGTACCGCTTGTTAAACGCTATTCATATGTAACAAGTGTTTCCCAAATAGTTCAAACCAACTTTACTCCTGAAAGAATATTATTCGACTTTTTCTGTCATGCCAACTAAGAGAAATAAAGTTAACTGAACGATAATTATTTGAAAAACTGTGAAATGGTAACATATAAAACAGCTTGGCAACACTGCGCCGTCATTGCAAAACGCGACGCTCTCGCACAATAAACACTGCACGCATTAAACAAGGGATAAAACGGTGGCCGAATGGAATGAGTCAGCTGCACTAGAGGGTCTCTACCCCTTATGCCACATCTCTTTATTGGGTAAGGGTGAACGAGAATTCGCCATAACCACGTTGCAACTGCACAATAACCTGACAGTGTCAGTTTAGTTGTTGTGGAGGTGAAGTCCTGTGTTCGTTATAGATTAGGAAACATTCATTTATGTGCAATAAATACCTTCTCGTCGCTTTGGCTTTGTCACGTTGTTACCGAACACCCGTATACTTGTTGAAAGAGACACAAGACTGAAAATACACAGGACATCTCTGTTTGTGTATTGCTGCCATCCCAAAAACTCGTTAGGATTAACAGCAAATTGAACATTTGATTATTAAGTTTGTTACTATTTTTGTTATTTGTAGTAGCTGTCATAACTTCTTCTTAAGGACACCATCTGTATTTCCTTAGTGATTTAGTAGCAAATAGTGGAGTAAATCGTGAAGAACAGTGTTATTTGTGATCAGTGAACATTCATTCCATTTAGGAAATTCATCGCAAATAAAAACCATATAACGAAAGTGACGATTCTGTTTATAGAATCGTAGTTCCAGTTGTAATTCTAAAAAGTGGGTCACAAGTATTGCTAATATTTTGCCTGAAAACTCGCGGAACACTTCATATCCAGAACTCGAAGGAATTTTGTAAGCCTATTTCAAAGTGCTCTGAGTGTTTCCTCTAAAACATTTCCAGTGTGTTGGTTCGTTTGTTTGACTATATCAGTTCTACCACACTGAGTGAGTTATCACCGAAAACTTTTTCGCCCGTTTCAGTCCACAGAGATAGGACCTCGGGGGTGTATAATCTGCGTTCGTCCCGCCGTTTGAATCGATAATTCGTGCGTGTAGTGTGTTGGAGAGAGAGATCGACTTTTTCGCGTTATCATGCTGATTCCTACATCTCCGGATATGCATCTGTCTGCAAAACATCAACAAACCCTCGGTAATCGGGACGTTATAAAATTGTTCGTAGGTCAGATTCCGAGGCATTTGGAGGAGGAGGACTTGCGTCCGATGTTTGAGGACTTTGGCAAGATTTACGAGTTTACTGTGCTGAAGGATAAGTACACCGGCATGCATAAAGGTAGGGAAAAATTACAATCCATGCTAATTTCTGTGACATTTCACAGAAAGTGAGTGAGAAGTAGTAAATGGAAAATGTTTTCATTAAGGGGTTAAATGAGTTCATTGTTTGGTTATTGTTTTACTACATGTGAATTACTGCGCTATATGAATATATTCAGAAGTAAGAATGCTCTATGGTACTCACACGCCATAAAGTTCAACCATACAGTTTATTTTTTTTCATCAACGTACATGAATATGGTGTGTGCGTATATGTATGTTTTGAGATACGCAAAAATCAGTATGTTATGCAGATGGTTGCTCTCTTTATGCCTCTGACAAGAAAAATAGATAACTTGGAAAAAACTTCCTAGGATATTTCGAAATATGATTATTTTCTAATTGCTTCAAACTCAATAAAACAAAATTTACAATATTGTTTTTTCAACCAACAATACCATCGATAACAGGCTAGAAGTTAAACTATCGGAATTGTTATGGATGGCAAATTAAAATGGTCAGCGCATATTGGGCACATAAGAAAAAAAATTTAAATAAACTATTTTCATGTTACGAAAACAGCAAGTCTTCTAGCATGACAGTTTTGAAACCAGCATACCTTGGCTCATTTCACTCTCACATTAATTACGGTGTAACTCTATGAGGAAACGCTGTAGACTCTGTAGGAATCTTTAGACTCCAAAAATGAGCTTTACGAATAATATCTAAAGCCAATTATACCGGCCCATATTTGAAATGCTTGAAATTCTCACCTTACCAAGTATTTACACTCCCAGTTGTTTGCTAGATATTCACAAGCATGAAGAACATTTTCAAAGAAATGATACATCTTTTGATTAGGTATACCACAAGAAATTGTAATTTGATCCTACCAACTAGACATAGTTTAATGATTTCTGAACGCAGTACCGTGAGGTATGTACACACCGAAAAAACAAACATTCATTTTTGTTCACCTTGTTTGTATGTGTTCCTTGTTCATTGTTCGCTTTGTTGTCTACATAGCGCAAACCTATTTTTGTTCACTTTTGTTCGACTAGTAGTTCACTTCATTAGGAATAGACCATAGTTACCGATGACTATGAACAAAATCCATTATACGCAAATGTGGCGTTTATTATCTTGTATAGTTTACAAAAAAACTAATGAATACAGAAAAAGACAAAAGAAGATACAGACATAAAACATGAAACCTATAGGTGTCTATCAGTTTTAACACGTTTTCATTTGTCCATTCCATCTTTAAAAACTATAAGAAACATTCAGACCAATGGCTATTCGAAATTAAATAATAATTTCAGAATTAATAGTACCTACAATAATTAAATAGGTCTTTACATTTACTGGCAAACTACGCGTTGAGTATGATTAAAAAGAACATTTCGGCGAACATAAATATACAGTCCACACCAAAACTAGATAAACAAAATTTCTCTTTAAAGTACCGACTTCTACTCGAACATTTGTGAACAAGAACAAACAAATGTTTCTTCGCTTTTACCCTGAACAAAATCGTTTGTTCGCTGATGTTTGTTCTCGGTTGTTTTTTCGGTCTGTACATACCTTTAGATGTGAGGTTATATAATAAACTGACAGTGCATTTAAAAAAATGACCTATCCATAAGTTCAAAATACTAATTTGAGAATATTTACACTACTTCAACTCGGCGAGGGAGTATCTGTAGGCTGAATATCATTCCAAAACATGCCATGGGCGCTACCTAATTTATAATAATAATAAAAGTGTATTAAATTGTAGTCTCGTTTGGTACGTCTATTTTAATATTAGGTTTTTACTGTTTACTGTTGACTATCTTCACGAGGAAGCATAAAGTACCCTCCTTTCGCCTTCCTAATGTAGGGGCCAAGTACCTAGAACTTGTCCTTGATCGAAAGCTGTTATGGATAGAAAATATAGAAGAAAGTGTGAAAAAGGCGACAGTTGCACTATACACCTGCAGAAAAACCATTGGCAAACAATGGAGGTTGAGACCCAGCATTGTCCATTGGTTATACACGGCGGTAATAAGACCCACACTCATGTATGGATCATTAATATGGTGGCCTGCCCTATTTAAGGAAGTCAACCGAAAAAGGGTGGGAAAGGTACAGCGACTAGCTGCCGTTCTCATGACGGGGTGTCTCAGGACAATCCCGACTAAAGCCCTGGAAATGATCCTACATCTGACTCCAGTAGACATACGTCTCTCCATTAGACATAGGAAGGAGTGCGCGGCTCTCGCCGCTCTCAGACTCAATGCAGTCTCACCATGGCCTAAGGTAAACTACGGCCACTCAAAAATTCTGAAGGAATTCAATCTCACTCTAATTAACACAGACTACACGAAACCCACCCCGATGTTCGAACGCAAGTTCTCGGTGGACATCCCGTCCAGAGAAAAGTGGACGGCAAACCTAGTTAAGCCAAATGGGAAGCTCTTTTATACAGATGGCTCAAAACTAGAGGGAAAAGTAGGAAGTGGAGTCTTCTCAGAGTCCCCACCCCTCAAACTATCATTTCGTTTGCCGGACTATTGTAGTGTTTTCCAGGCAGAAATGGTAGCTATAAATGAAACAGTCAAATGGATACTCCAAACCGGACTTGAGTCCAAGGAAATATCTATTCCAAGTAACAGCCAAGCTGCCATTATGTCTCTAAACTCTGTCTACCTGACCTCCAAGGCGGCTATACAATGCCGTAGAGCCTTAGATGAGCTGGCGACTAAAGTAAGAGTCAATGTTAGCAAGAGCCGGAACGACGCTCACAGCTATATCCGCTAATACTAGACCAGGGGCACCTATCGCTGAACGGAGGCTGCTCCTCCGGAAGGAAGTACTCCGCCTAACCAACCTTAGATGGCGGGAGGAGCTTTCTTGCACCTCGTCAAGACAGGTATGGCCAGAGCTTAATCTGTGACGAACGAAAGATATTTTATCACTTTCCAGGAACTCCATTGGAAACGCGGTTGCGGCCATCACTGGACACTGGCTTGGAGGATGCCATGCTGCACGTATGGGAATCCTACAACGTAATGAGTTCTGTAGAAGCTGTCAAGACGAAGAGGAGGAAGAGACGATGGTCCACCTTCTCTGTCACTGCCCAGCCCTATCCAGGAAAAGATTTTCTGCTCTGGGACAGCCCCATTTTGATTACCCATCCGATCGGTTGATATCAAAAACCTCATGCTGTTTAATAACAGCAGCAACTGGTTCTCACGGTAATGATGGGGGTGGCACCACCCCATACTGCATCACAACGGTCCTCTGGCCTACGTGGGTTCCATCCCGGACCACCGTGTTAACCTAACCTACTGTTTACTGTTATGTACTGACCTACCACAAATGGATTTTATTTTCTGTTATATGGCCGAATGAGTGAATACCTATCAAGATACTCTTCTTTCTCTCGCACAAGTGTCTTGAAGACTTCTGAGGGTTGCTCATAAGGGTGCAAACGTTTGACGAAAAACAACAAATTTTTAGAAAGAACAAAATTCGCAATATTTCTGAGATATTGCACTATTGGTTTTGGAAATAACATTTCTTGATAAAGCAGTATGACATTGTTTGACAAAAGATCATCAAGATCATAAACATTCCTCACCTCCTTGTTAACCTATACAATAGGGTTATTTTCGTAGACAACTCACCATCAGAAAACAACTACTGTCCCCCAGGACCGTTGAAATGTGTCTGTTACGTTCTTGGAAAATATTCTATAAGAATTAGTTTTTACGGTTTTCTATAAGTCTCATAGCAAAATGTTTCGGTTGCAATAATCTAACAGATATAATTCGACAGTGGGGAGGTAGTTTTTGTTGCATACTTGCCAATGAAATTGTAGGCAGGCGGTCCGGATTCTTCATAATTCATTTGACATTATCAGATATTGAAAATGGCAAAACAGGAATTATTTAGCATTCACTGGTTTTGATATCATGATTTCAAACTTTTTAAAATTAATTGAATCCACGTTCAGTTATGGAGTGAAGTATTTGGGAATTATAATATTATGTTATTTCTAGTGGAATAGATGAATGAACCATCTCACTTGGTTATTAGGATTGATTTTGTTATGAAATATGCGGATTATCGACGGATTGTTTTTGACTGAAATCTCCATGGGAAGGAGGATAACCCAAATAATGTTCTCACTATATAGATATTTTGTTTATAACTGAATGGAGGTTTCAATTTTGAAGTAATATCCATCGATTCTGAAATTTCATTCCACCAAGGACTTCTATGATTAAAACTACAACTTCGACAGAATGGTTTGGGTAAAGCCTAAGGAGTTCAAAGAGAAGATCTTGATATTGAGTCCGTTTTTCCTCCTTTTTTCGAAAGATTTTTTATTCACCTGGAGCGAAAAGCTCCATTACGAAAACCGTCTTACTTTGGTGGTCGAGTAGTACAAATTCAGGCTCATTGGCTTTAATTTGCTTGGGGGGGGGGGGGTGAGAAATGAGTGATTCCAATAGATTCAGCATCTCTCATTCTCCACAACGGATTCAATATCCCTCGGAGCATAGGGTGACACCTGTATTTCGTTTGTACCGTGCAGGTGTCTTAGATGGTAGTACAACACTCGTAGCGCCGTGCCCGTGGAAATAGACTGAGACCGCATAAGCTGGGCAAGCTGTCAGAATGCATTATGGTATCAGGTGCCCCACAACACGCTCTGCATCTATTGCCAGGGACCTATATACCCATAACGTGACATGGTAGAGTAGGGTGATGAAGACACCATCCTGGCAGGCCCTGGAGTCCCTTCGTCCCCAACTTCTGCTCATTTGAACTGAGAAAGTCAAAGGTAAATTTTTTGGATAAGACTTGGTCTTCTATATGTTTTTGCATCGGGTTATCCTTATGTAGCTGTAAGAGGGCCTCAGTCTCCGCAGCTTTGATGTGGGCCCTTTGTTGACCAGGTTTCAATTCGGTGACAAACTTTTGGTACGCCCTTTTAGTATCGAATACGAAACTACATCGGCTGCACGGGCCTTCCTTGAAAAAAAAAATGCTTCAATCCCTGCTTTTCCAGGATATCTGAACTCCTGATGACTTTACAGGCTCTATCCAATACCATTCTATCATGTAGACATCTCAAACTCAAAAGTCCACGTCCTCCCTGTTTTCTAGGGAAGTATAACCGTGAAACAGATTCAAGCTCCTATCAATCATTTTGCGAGTTTTAACGTCGCGTTGTCGCAGCACTTTCTGAGTGCATCCAAAGGAGTAGAGTAGGATCGGAACTGCAAGCATATCAGTTGCAGCAACTTTGTTCTTTCCCGACAGTTCTGATGACCAGAACTGAGTTTATTAAACTTCTACGAAGAGAATTTTCAATTGGGATTACCTTTTATTATTATTATTATCAATATTTATTATTTATAAATAAATTTATAATGAATCAATATCATCATTACCCAAGTTTCCTATTATTTGTAGCTACAAGTTAACTGCTTTTTATTGAAGAATCTAGAAAAAGACTTATTAAACTATAAATATGAATATCTAGCAGTTAGTTTACTCCTACATAGTTGGACTGAGTTCATTTCTATCCAGACATTTCCATGATACTGGATGGTGAGTTGATGGAGTATTGACAACAAATGTGAGAAAATTATAAAAACATTAATTTTTTTTTTGGAATAAGTTTGTGAATAACTCGAAAACCATGAGGAATTCGAAAAAAACAGCCGTGACAAAAAATGTAAAACACAAAATTTTCTGCAAAAAAGGTCTTCAGTCATTTTTTCGTTGGAGCCACTATTTCTGAGTAATTCTCTCTCAAAGCCGAAAGCTGGAGCACCCTCGCGAATTCCCGCCAGCGCGAATTCAAGCAAATTTACATCCCAAGCGCAAATTAAAATTGCTCTAACTCGTTGAAAACTACTCCGTTTTCAAAGAATCAAAATCTCTATTTTGTTCTCCGGTAAGGTAGCATAATTTTCGACCTAGGAAATTTTCGAAAATCTTGCGAGATGAAGAGGTATATTGGCCACACAAGCACTTGAAGTTTCAATGAATATATTCCATCACTCGCAATATAAACAAGCAAATCCAACGAGAGATTTATCGTTTGTATTATTATCAATATTTCCATGTATATAACATACATGAGTTACTTCTTGGTTTCAACTGAACTAACTTTCAAAAAACGCGATCATGATCTTCGTTCTCGATTGATTATTATTTCGATATTCACAGACTTTTTAATAGTTTATCTTATCCAAAGATGAGGGTATTCATTTTGAAGCGTAGAATCTCAGCTTCAAGTTCATATAAAAACATTCTTAGTATGATGTATCCTCATTATGAAGATTTTGAAAATGCATAGAAAGGTCAAAATGTCCCATTTTTCCGTAAATATTTCCTTAATTATCCAAGAGTAAGTTTCTTCGAAAAATTCATGTTGTATTTGTGAAAACACGTTACAAAGAATCGATTGCGGGTCATTATATTGTATTCAATTACTTGGTTTGAGAATACGAGAGCTTTCTTTTCGTCTATTTCCCGCGAAGAATTCGGCAACCACGCACGTGTGCAGACCACTGAACTCATAATTATATCATAAGATATAATTATGAGTTCTGTGGTGCAGACGACGTGTTTTGTGTAGAAAACATTTGTCAAGTGCGTACTGCTTTCTGTAGTCTTCACGGTGTTTTTCACATAAAAAAATTGGATTGTTCACTGGGGCCAGTGCAAAAATTGTGGATCATAAATCTAATTGAATCAAAATATTTTCCTAGGTTAGGACGAAAGAGAAACCTCTCTTGCACTGAATTTAGAGCTCTAAATTTTTTGTTCCGGCATTTTGTGTTGAAATCCTCATAGTTTTCGAGTTAACCGCAATTCAAAGTGTTTTTGAGTACATGAACCCATTCTACGATGAAAATATTGAGGTTAGGAAACATTTTTAGGAACCAATTTGTAGAGAATTTTGTGCTCTACATTTTGTACTTTGGGTCTTTTTTTCGAATTCCTCGTAGTTTTCGAGTTATTCGCGATTCAAACTATTATTGAGTATTTAAACACGTTTTAAGATGAAAATTTTGAGGTAAGGAAAAAATACCAAGGATACTTTTTTGTAGAGAATTTTGTGATTCACATTTTTTGTCTCGGCCATTTTTTTCAAATTCCTCATAGTTTTCGAGTTATTCGCGATTCAAAATAATTTTGAGTTTCAAGTCCCAAAATTTCGAAAATCCGTGCCCGTACTTTTATGAAGAGTTGCTAGACTTATTCGGTACCCCAAAACCTCCTAGAATCTAAAAAATCAAAAGGGCCCAATTTAATTTGAGGTTTTAGCTCAATATTTCCTATGATTACGAAGGGGTACTTCGAAGTTGTAGAAATGCAGAGGAGTTTATGCCAAATAAAAATCTACATAATTGATTAATTTCAACACAAAACAAATACAATTTGGTTAAGATCTAGTTCCGAAACGATACTGTGTTTGAAAAAAGTTCAGTTACTCGTAGCATGCAAAACATTATTTTCATTCAAGTCCAAAATAAATTATCATCACTATGGCTGGAATCGTTCAAATCATGTGAATTTTCTTCGAAGAAGATATATGGACCTTGATTGAAATGAATTTTATTGAAAAAAATAAAAAAAACGCAAAATTCTTTTTGAGTTTGGGTCTTTGTGGATTTTTTCAAACTTTTCCTATGATGTAGTCCATGTAATACTCAACTAATGTTACCATTGCGCCGTCCCTAAGAAAAGCACAGTTTTGCTGGCACATTGAAAAGTTTTGATGGATTTTTCTGAATTTTTTATATGATAAAATACAGGTTATTCTGAATAGAATTTAATTGTGTGACAAACCCCAGAAATTGATAGTTTTGATGCTAGTGTGCTTTAAGTAATACTTTCCTTGGCATAGACCATTCATTATTATTTTCGGGAAAAATATTTCTATTTGTTTTGTATTAGATTGAAATGAACTATTATGTAATTTTATTATTTTATTATTTTAGAACATGAAAAAAGTAGATTTTTGACTATTTACGAATGCGTTATCAAAATAAATGTTTTAATAATCTCAAATGAAGGCAATTGTACACTTGTATAATTATAATACCTCTCGCCGTTTCCTTTGTGTGAATTATATGACTGAATTCTGAATATACGCATAACTAGAATCAGAAAAGGAACAATTTGCTTTTTGGTCATTAGTCTACTTTCCAAATGTGTTACTTTGCATGTACTCCTGTTTCTCCAAAAAAATTTCATCCCCTTCTCCACCCCACTATCTCCATAAATAAAAAGTTCAAAATTCAAATATTCGGACTGAAATCGTCCAAAATTAGGGTTTGCCTGGTAAACAGTGAATTGAGTAGATACCCATTCTGATGAACGTACGTTTATTGAATTAATTTAAATGCGGCTGCGAAACATCTTTTTTTGGCATGCTAGTAATTGTCAAACTTATTCATTGTATTTGTTACATCTTACCTATTATTACTTGTGCTCTTGTGCACATGTAGCAAGTGTGTTATGGTTATTGGGCTTTACATACCATGAACCAAATGTTAGATACCCATGGACGACCCTATTAGATGTAGTAATGTATGCCGCCAACATGACAGCACAAATTAATCCAAATCAGGCACCACTTCGAATTTATATTCTTGAGTATAATTTTTGTTCGTTTTTGAGATTGTCTCCATATCAATTTCTATGCAAAATTACATGTACTACGCCCTATTATAAAGTCATCGAAATCCATATATAATTGGTACAAGTGTTCGATTACCCTAATCCAAGATGACTAAAACATTTATTTTACAAGTACTCGAGAATGTATTTTTTTCGTGTTTTAAAACAGTTTTCGGGGATAAGGAGAGAGTTTCAGATTTCTTTTCAATAAAAAATTACAATATCATTCAACATAAACTAAAATAAAACAAGTTGGAATATTGTTCCCGACAATGGTAATAAATAGTCTATTCTGAGCATGGTATGACTTTAAAAACCCTCCTAGCATCAGTACCATCAATTTTTGGGGATAAGGAGACAGTTTCTTATTTTTTTATAATAAATTACAGATTTATTCAACATAATCTAAAATGAAACAAGTAGAAATATTGTTCCCGACAATAATAATAAATAGTCTATTCTGAGCATGGTATGACTTTAACGCCTCCTAGCATCAGTACTATTAATTTTTGGGGACAAGAAGGAAGTTTCAGAGTTTTTTTCAAGTAAAAATTACAATATCCTTCAAGATAATCTAAAATAAAACGAGTAGAAATATTTTTCTCGACAATAATAATAAATATTCTATTTTGAGCATGATATGACATTAATGCCTCCTGGTATCAGTACTAGTAATTTTTGGGGATAAGGAGATAGTTTCAGATTAATTTTTTTAATAAAAAAGTACAATTTCATTCAACATAATCTAAAATAAAACAAGTAGAAATATTGTTCCCGACATCAATAATAAATAGACTATTCTGAGCATAGTATGACTTTAACTCCTAGAATCAGTACTATTAATTTTTGGGGTTTACCAACCAATTGATTTCTATTTAAAAGAATCTGAACTGAAATATTAAAAATTATGTTATGTGTTCCTTGGGTGGAGGGGTGTTTACTCATAAAGAAGTACAACATATTTCTGAAGCATTTCAGCATACATAAACATCCAACGATGCATTTGAGAGTACTCGAGAAATACATTTTTTGCGTTTTATAATAACACTTGGGGAAAGACGGGGGGAAGTTAAGAATTATTTTCATAAAATAGCACAATACTAAGGAACATGAGGCTCAAGGAACTAGTAACAATATCGTTTCTGGTTTTAAAAATAAATAGTGTATTCTAAGCAAGGGCTGATTTCAATGCCCCTATATCTGCAAAATTGTTAATTTTCTGGTGTGTCGCATTGGTAACATTGAATGAGAATCACGTGGACTACAGCAGTGTTTTTCAATGTGTGGGTCGCGACCCCCTGGGGTGTCGTGCATCCTCTACAGAGGGGTGGCAAGAGGTCACAAAAACTATACCTCAGTAAAAAAAACAATAATATTTACTCCAACCTCACGAATTCACTACTTAATATTCAAAAATATAGATTTATTAGGAAAATGTTAATTTCTATGTTAATACAAGAAATAAAAACCTATGAGCACTCGTCCATCTTAAGGCGAAGGTTGCGCTTGTTTTTCATATACCAATTTCTCCCATCGTGGATCCGTTATGCTACATTGAGAATTGAATTGTTTTCCAAATTTGATCGATTTCTTCGATTATTTTTCATTAGGGCCATGTTGATTATTCTGTTTTTCTTTAAACCAAAAGGTATAAGAATTGGCTGACTTGAATTCCAAGTGCAACACCCCATTGACAAATAATTCCGGCAGATTTTCTTTGTTCTTGATTGCCAAATTTGCCTCATTTATGCATTTAAAAACGGATTCAAGATCCACCTTTGCCCAGTGTTCTCTGATGTCTCTTGCACTGAGAAGTTTTCACACAATTATTCTTTCAAATTATCTAACACACATCCGACTTCAATAAAAGACCATGTCTACGAAAATGAATCAAATATGTTTTGATTTATAGACGATGACCTCAATTTAATTTTTTGTATTAATTGATGACGGATATGATGTAAAAATGTGGTGATTATGTATTTATCCGAATACTAACTATGCAAATGCATACAAATGTTGTAGGGATTGAATATTTGTAATATAATAAAATACAAAAAAAGCGGAAGGTCGGTGGTCGCCAAATATTTTTTTATACTATCGGGGTCGTGTCATGAAAAAAGTTGAGAAACAGCATACCAAAAATTTTAAAAATCCACCCAGACCTAAATTACACAAGGAATCTGCGGGGTTCTTCATTTAGATACATGTTTCTCCCATGGAACAGTAGTGATTGAAATACTCCAGCTTAAACTACGGACATTGATTAACTTCATTTCAGTTGCTGTATCTCTTCAGTCCCATCACTGTGAAGCAGTAACATCTTCCTCATATAGAGCTGACCTCATTAACTGTCAACAAAGGATATGATGATTTGTACGAGGGACGGGGTGCCGTTTACACCCTCGAAAATTTACCCTCTCATCTGACCCATACACCGATCTTTTTGCAGACAAGAAGTGGGGTTTAGCGTCATTTACATAACCGTTCTCGTAACTCATGTGACGATTTTAATATAGCCCGTTTCCAACATCAAAAGCCATTATCTTAAATGCTTTATGTTTCACGTAATTAAAACATCCCCATTTTCAGCGTACAGTTTGTAGTTGTGTTTATCAGTCGGGACGTTACTTTTGTCATTGGGCATTATATGAATTCTGTGGGTTAATCATGATTGCTAGGTCGTGTTCAATTTGGGATTCGCGAAATTATACTGGTGGTTGTAATTCGAATTGAAGTTTAATTGCTAATGTTTTGCGGTTATTTCGTTAATAATTCTTTTTGGGATATTTCTTGAAAACCTGTATGTGAATTCATGAACACCTTAGATTTCTCTTTGGCTATTGCTTTCAGGTTTTGAGACATACAGTACTGTTACACCGGAATTTGTCACTGACTGTCAATTTTTCGACGGTTCTTCGCCATTTTACAAATTTTTTCATTAACTTATTAGTTCATGTTGAATTTTCAAGCTTTGATGCACTGTGATAATGATAATAACGATCATTTATTTCCTTAAGTCAATTGCTTGCATTCAAAATGTGTACCTAAACACGTACAATAAAAAATAAAATAAAATAATACTGAAAATTCCTGATTTTACTGCAGATTCCTATGACAAGTATTCATCGAGTCTTTAAAAACTCTGTTCCGTTAAAAATGATTTCAGCTCACGTTTGAATAATTTGTAAAGCAGTTTTTCACATTTGAAGGCAGAGCATTATTTATTCTGGGGGCCATATGACTGGGAGATTGGTGAGTTATTTTTAATTTTCCGAAAGGAATTGAAAAGTCATTCTTCTGTCTTCTATTGAGGCTATGATTCTATTTGTTTCTCACATATTTTTCAGAACTCAGCACATGAATCTATATACCTACGACATGCGACATGAAACTGCATTTTTCAACAAGTAACTCCGCTTCATGCAACTTCCGGTTTTACCAGAAGTGACATCAACTATCGATTTTTAAAGGGGACACCTGGTAAATGTTAACTTCGTTTTCTTTCCATATGACATGCTCTAACCATATATCATTCATCACATTTTGTTAACAAATTTATTTTCTAATCTAGAGGGTTATTGCTACCTTCAAATCATTAATTTCAGTACTAACATTTTGGGAAAATACGACGCTGTTTTCGGTCAAAATGTTACTGCCATACAAAATTTTATTTTAAAATTTCGACCACGAATTTTTTCATTTGATTCAAACAATCTTACGTTAAATGTTACGTTAAAAAACTCCATAAGATTGAATTAGACATTGCTCAAAATGAAGTATCTTCTGAGATTGAAATAAGATTGAAATGCATAGAGGAACCTGTAACCAACGCAACTTTTAAAACAAAATCATTAATCAAAAAGATTTTCGAAAAATATTTTTTGCAATAACGTACACAATAATCATCTAATTAACTCTTGCAGAAGCAAGGTAAAAATTATATCGACCTGTTTAATGAATTATTTTATTGGTCACAAGTTACTCGATGCGAGACACCTGGTACACTGATTCCCTTGTTTAAGTAATGGTTCAAGGATGCTTTCCATTTTACTTTCCAATGGTGTCATCAAAAAATTAAATTTGCTTAAAACGTTGAATAAACTACATCCTCTATCCAATATGGCTTATAGAAAGATACTGTAATATGAGAAATTGACCAACATTATGTTAACTACTGTAAAATTTTTCAAAACTGAACTGATCTTCAGAATGTTTGCCTCTAAGTATTTTTTGTCTTTTGTTTACACCTGGAAACACTTGAAATGGCTTAAAATAATATAGTACCGTAACAGAAAATCATGTTCAACGATATCGAGTATTAAATTTTCGAAATTAAATTAATATCTCAGCATATATTGATAACTTTTATTTTTCGTTGATTTTTTAGTTCGAAATGCATGTTTCTTTGGCTTTGAATACGAACTAATATTTGCTATGGTTTCCAAAGAAGTATACCTGTCACTATCTCACATATTAGTATTATGTTCATCCTACAATATGCACCGTTCAGTTCTCCTTACAACATTGTTGACTGCATTCGTAATGTTTTCCGATTTTATGGCCCTCGCATAATTATTAACGACAGTTATCAAATGTTCTCTATCCCTAAGAAGACGATGTGCGTAAACTTCGTTCTTCAATCAACCTCAAAATAAGAAATCCATTGTGGTTGAGTCTGTTGAGCTTGCTAACATGGGATACTTTGAAAAACGTCCTATCCATTTTCTGTTCAAATTTTTATTAAAAAATTGTCGTATGGTTGCACTTCGTTGAAAAGTCGTTGCATCGGTTTTTGAAATGGTTAATATTGCTTGTTTCTCTTAATTTATTTAAAATACCTGTTAATGTGGAATGACTGATATGGCAATTAGGAAGCCTGGCATCAAAATTGTCCGCAACTCTTCTGTTTAGACCACTTTCCCTAAACAACAAAAAAAAATCTTGCAAGCACATTGATATTATTTATACCTATACTTATATCAAACAGTTATAAAAGGAACAATAACTAGTTACGTAATGAATTTTCAGTAAATACATTTTTTCACTTGATATTATTGAACATTATTTTCTTGTTACTATATTCTATTATTTTGAAAAATTTTAGTTATTAAAAAAATAAAAATAACTTTTCACCAAAAAAGAAATTGATCGTTTTAACAAAATAGTAGGGCAATACGTAATACTACACGATTTTTTAATGAAACTTTGTGTATCTAAGATGGCGTTTATATATGATTTAAAGCAAATTTAATTTTCAGATGAAAAATTGAAGTTTAATAAGATTAACAGCAATCTTCAAATACTTTATTTTTTCAATGATGAATAAGTTCTCCAAATACCACTTTTTTATATTTTATTGCAACTGGGAATTTTTTGAGCTAGGCAAGCTCATGTTCCAAAATATGTTGGTAAGCATCTCCATCCAAACGTACGGGATGAAAATAGGCCCAATTTAATAATTCCCAATAATTATGTCTACCCATACATCAAAAGAGAATCTGTATTGGAAACGAGTTTGCCCAGATGATAGACAGATAGATAGATATTTATTTTCCATAAAAGTGCTACAAAGAACACAAAGTTTTGCCACTTAAACTAAAGATGTAAAACTATAACACAAAATACACAAATAGTGTACATCAAATAAACTCAGTAATAACACACATTTTTCTTGACCAATAGACAAACATGCAGACAAACATTTTCAAATATATTATTGATAGTACCTCTTTCAAAATACTCAATAAAACGATTGTTATGTATCAAAAAATTCATTTAAGTTATAAAAACTTTTTTCAACTAAAAACGTTTGTATTTTCTTTCTGAAAATGTTGAAAGTTGCAACAGATATGATTGTTATGGAAGTTCATAATACCATTTCTTGAAAAATTTTCACATGTGAAGAGGATTCTCGATAAAATTTGACATTTCTTTGAAGCCATTGAGCAAATTTGATACGAGGTTGGAAATCGTGTAATGTAAAGGCCTGGACACGCTGAATATGATAAGGATATGATTGCTGCTACTTTGAAATTCTGTATACGGTCATTTAAACTTTGGCAAAATTTTTTTGTACTTGTCTCTGGGGTTCACTAATTTCTTCGAGAACCGCCTCCTTTAGTTCCACAGTTCTTGCAGTCCGTGGCCGTCCTTCTACAGAATTTCTTTCAAAGCTTCCAGATTCAGAAGTCGCCTCAAAAGATTCGCAAATGTTGCTGCAAAAGGAGTCACGCGTTGGGGAAACCTTTCCTGATAGATGCGTCTGGCCTTGGTTGAATTTCCATAAGCCAAGCCGTATGCAATAACCATTCAGCATTCGTAAAGTGGGGCATGGTACCAGAAAATTGCTTTACAAACTCCGAACTGTGAGTTTGTCAATGAATAGTTGAAAATGTGACAGCAATCTTCTGTTTTGATAAACAAAAGTTCATAGTTTACTTACTTTATTTGGTTTACTTAATTTGCAAGCAGAATGACAAAAATTATCGAAATAAAATTTGCCTTTACTGATTAAGCAGTTTAGTAATGCTCAGTTCAGAAGAAGTCTGTCCGGTTCTAATGTGTATAAAGTTTGATTAAAATAACTGCACATGCAAACCACTTATGACGAAAACCGACCATGTTTTGGAAAATTCCAACAATCTGTGCCTCGAAAACGAATCATTTTCCGATAAACATTTTATGGGAAAAAATATTTTGACGAGATCTACCACATTCTAAGATTTGGTCATGTTCTGAATAAATTTACTTGGCTTCCTAGAAGCTAAGTAACGTGCATCGATATGGAAAATTGTATACAGAGTTAGTCAAATGTATGGAACCGCCCATTTTCTCAGTTAATATGAGGGTTATCAAAAAAAGATCCAGCTAAGAGTTGAATGGTATTCCACTCTATTATGAATTCAAATATTTTTCAGATGTGCCATTGGTGGAGTAGTGACGTCATCAATATTTTTTTCAAATGGAACCATATGTCATGTTTAGGATAGTTAGAAAGCTTGTTTTTTCTCATTTCAGTAGTACTGATATTATTTCAACTCTCTAGATAGGTACAGTGTGTTTCGTATTTTTGTGTCCACCTCTGTAATTCACTTACCTATTGCTTAATTCGTTCAAAATATGGCAATTTGTAGCAGACAGTGGCGTACTTGAGTTTTTATAAAAAAAATATGTTTTATGTGCTACATTGACAGTTGTTTGATTAAAAAATTCCACTTACGATCTTTACAATTAACATTCGCCTCATTAAATGAGTAATGGTTATTGGATATTTTCAAAATTTACCTCAATGGCTCAGCCATTCAAGACATTACATTTTTTATCTCAGATCACATAAAAAACTAGTTTCCAGGACTAGTGAATAAGTAAACGATATAGCCCCTCTACGTGTGTTGTTCCCCTTTTCATTAAAAAAATCGTAATATTTTAAACTATTAAAACAAATGACTATTTCAGTTTTTTTCTCTTACCTTCTAATTCCTATATAGGAAAAATTCAGGATTAGGACACTTCAATTATTCTGGAACAGAATTTTCTATTTATATTTTCCTATAGAAAAAAAAATTGGGAATGTTCCTCAAAAAATAAGCATATGAGAAACTTATACATACGTACGCCACTGTCTGGATCAAATTGACATGTCGCTTAGAATATCCAACTAGCCACACTCCCCGATTGAAAAAAAAATTGAAAAAATTAAGCAATGGGCAATTGAACGGAGGTGGACACAAACATACGAAACACACTGTACCTATCGAGAGAATTAGAATAATATTGATACCACTAAAATGAGAAAAAAAAACAAGCTATTTAGCGATACCAAACATGACATATGGTTCCATTAAAAAAAAATCGATGACGTCACTTCTTCACCAATGGCATATCTAAAAAAATTTAATTCATGAAAAGGTGCAAAGTGAAATACCCTCCAACTTTCATCATAACTTTTTCTCGATAACTCTCATATAAACTGAGAAAAATGGGATGGTCCATACATTCGAATAACTCTGTATATCTCGAAAATGATCATCTCCAGCGTTATTGAAGAAGTGTACCTTTTTTACTTAAAAAATTTGTGAGAATAAGGTTTTCTCATAGAGAGTTGCAGAGTTCACTGTCATAAGGATCAGGGCAATTTGAAATAAATAATTACAGAGTATGCCTCTAGGCGCTATATAAAAATTATTAGGAAATTATCGTTCCAACCTTAAGAAAAACCGTAGTACCAAATTTCGAACTCAGTTTTAGCAAAAGTAATTTTTAAAAAACGAAGGAAGAAATTCAATTTCTACAACCTGTATCTCCGAAAAGGAGCATTTTATGTTCAGGTGGACTTTTTTTCCAAAATTGTCTCAGGAATACGTCAATCGAATATTTTACCGTATTGTTACACCCTGCATATAAGGGGTGAGCTGGTGTTGGTAGAGGGTGCTAAAAAAGTACCGTGGAGCGGCATCTCTTGCAACTGGAAAAAATTAAATGTAATGAAAAACTTCATGAAGACATTGAGATCAACTACAAGGTTAGCATTTCCAATGTTCCTATTTCAGAAAAATAGCAAGAAAAATATAGCAGATGCGGGAACTGCACGGGACATGTAGCCGAGTGGTTGAAGTGCGGTGTTTCAATTATGTTTCTGATGGCCCGAGAAAGTGCTAGGAATCGCACGTTAAAAGGTAAGACCTCGTTAATGCTTGGCTCGAGCAAGTTTCGACTTCTGAGGGCTGCCGTTCGTAAGGGGACGACAGCTGGTTAACGGAAAAACAATTTTAACGACAACAACAACAAAAAATTGTTATAGAGATCTCTGGTAGAATCTATCTTATAAGTTACTGTATCTCCATAGGGGGACGAACGTTCAAAACCACACTACAAAATATGCAGACTGCTCAAAACACTATGAATAAAATAAGATTTAAAAAAGATAGACAGCATTCAACTACCCTACTCTACGATGAAACCAAATTGCTCAGAATAAAAGAAATATACGTACGTCAATGCCTCTAAAAATGGCTAGCGCAAGTTCCGACTTCTGAGGGCTGCTGGTTAACGAAAAAAAAACAATATTAGCCCATGTCGGCAGAATCAGGGTCAGAATATGATTTAATCAAATTCATTCATATTCAAAAACATTTTAAAAAGTTTATTGCATTTCTTGACGTGACTCCAATTCAATGGTTAAATGAACCTTATCTCCGAGAAAGTTTACGATTACTGAGGTTGGTGTCCAACCCAATGACTCGTCTGAGATGGAATTCAACAAATTGTTATATCACAGGAATCGTGGTCAAAGACTGCAAATTTGAAATAGCCAACAGTTTCATATATTTCGGTATTAGATAATAGAAAATCAGAAGTTGAACATATCATATCGATGATGTTACAGCAGAAGATATTGATATTGAATGTGATATCAAATCGGAAAAATAGCACTACCACATAAAGAATTTAATTGTTTATACAGCCATTGGTAATGACTACACTTCTGTGATATTAAAATGCCTGAATTGAAAAACTGTGAGGACTGGAAAATATCGTAACTATCCATTCAAAAACTGACATTTTTATATTTTTCATTATTACTCCCCATGAAATATTGGTTTCCACGCCATTTTTTTCAGGGAGACAATGGAAATCGTAAAAATGAACGACTCGATTTCCAAAACAAAACAGTGCCATTTTATAATAATCCGAAATCGAGGTGTACGTTTAATGTTCACATAACCATGAATAAAATGCATAAATTGAAATTGGAGAATAATGAATTCGAACGGGATGCACTCTATAATATTTTGACGTTAAAATCGTTACATCATGGACAAATGGGTCTGGTGAATAATACAGTTTTTTTATTATACCTACAATGAATCTACTCAACTGTAGATTACGTGATAAGCTATCTAGTTGAATTAAATGTTGCTATTTATTTTAATATTTGACATAAAACCATCTTTCAAATTATCGATTGAAATATCGTTTATACATATTCGGCTGAGTCAAGCATACTAGAGCATTTTCTGCAGGATTTATGCCTCATGGAACAGCTCCTGAGGCTGTGGGTTCCAGAGCTTTGGCTTTCATCCATCTGCCTGCAAAGAGACGACAAAAGGATGGGAAAGCTGAGTTCTACGGGTCAGTCTCGATGTGACCGATAACAGTGGAACCATTGATGACATTTCAGAATATTCCATCGTCCATGAAAAACTATGTAGAACAGAGACAAATTGTCAACCTTTCTGCGGAGTTCCAGACAAGTGAACGAGCTCGTGAGCTCATCATCACCGACGAGACAAATGGCTCTTTTTGAACAGAATCTAAAAGTTTCAGTGTGAGTTCAGCGGAACAGTATTTCAAGACAGGTTGGATCTGGGCCTTATTTATCATAAACAAATGACAGTTAGTAAAATTGCTCTTGGCACGAAACTGAAAACTAAGTTTTTGAGAGGCATTTTTGGAAATGAACCTCACATGGCTTTCCCATGACAGGGTACTACTGATGGCAAAACCGAGCATCAAAAATGAGGACTTCGGTCGTACTGGTAACATAAATAATGAGAGGTCGGCCTTCCTAGAGAAAAGACAAGCTTAGGATTTATTGGAATTGGTTGTTGGAGCCCTATTCTAGAATGTTTACTGAATCAATATTGAAAACATTCACGTTCCTTTCCTGTTCCTTTCCTCTTCTTCTTTTACGGTCTGATATTGAAACTTTGGAAGAGAATTCGGCATGAAGGGTACTATAATGCGTAAAGCTATGCGCTGTGGAAGAGGTAGCTCCCAATAAATCCTTGAAGTGAAGGAGAAACAGTGTTGGTTCTGTAATGGACCCCTACCATCATAAATACTTTATGAATAGAATTTGTCATGCGCAAATTATGAACGTTCCTCTAGTTTTCTAAATCAAGGGCTAAGTTCAATAACTCCGTGACTAAGATTGAATTCTCCTTGGTTCAGATGGGTAAACTCAGTTCATTCAGTTGAAATATATAGTCGACAGAAATATACTCAATATCCTCAGAACATCAGATTTATTTCTTTGGGTGATTCACAAAATATATTCATATTTTATAGCTTGCTAAATCCTACAAAAACACAAAATTAATTATTTGGCGCCCTCTATCGCCGAACCTTTAGGTGTTGAGGACGTCATGATTGAATCCTCAAGAAGAGTAATTACTTATTCAAATTTTGTTTTGAGAAATCAAATTCCATTATGATAATTAACTCAAATCAACTCATAGTTGCGAAGGCGAATTCTTTTACCTAGAAATTGATTATATTGGAAACTACCCTGCAAAAATATTTCTCGCGGACTTTAGGAATGCTCAGTCGCATACGAGGGCTGACAATAAAGTAAGGTCTCCAACGCTGCAACTTCGCCGGATCACGCGCTAGGCGAAATCTGGCAACACCGCCGTGTTCCTTGGTTCCCCCACTACCACTTTGCTGCTGGGTGAGGCTTCCCCGACCGCTCAGTCTTGGCTGAGCAGCCGTCAACGATGGAGGTACCACTCGCGTCAGCGTCCAAGTGCGAATTGCGTTCTGTAATACGTTTTTTGAGTGCGAAAAAGGTGACACCTATTGAAATCCATCGTCAACTAGTTGAAGTTTACGGGGAAAAGTGTATGGACATAAAAAACGTGCGTAAGTGGAGCCGCGAGTTCAATTCCGGGCGCACTAATGTTCACGACGAGGAGAGAAGTGGCCGACCGTCGGTCTCGGATGCGATTGTTCAAGCAGTGGAGGCAGAAATGCTCAAAAACCGCCGTGCGACAATTAGGGACTTGGAAGAGAAGCTTGGAGGAGTGTGTAGCAGCGAAACAATCCGTCATATCCTTGTGAACAAGTTGCAGTACCACAAAGTTTCTGCCCGATGGGTGCCGAAACAGCTGACCGAAGACCACATGAAGCGGCGCGTGGAATGTGCGACCAAAGTTGTGGCCCGTTTTGAAGAGGAAGGCGATGATTTTTTGGAAGGGTTTGTTACGGGGGATGAAACGTGGGCTCATCACTACACACCCGAAACAAAGGAGTCGTCCAAACAATGGCGCCATAGCGATTCTCCGAAACCCAAAAAGTTTAAGGCGACACTGTCAGCCGGCAAGGTGATGGCTACGGTGTTTTGGGATCGCCACGGGGTATTGTTGGTGGATTTCATGCCAAGGGGAACCACTATCAATGCAGCAAGGTACTGTGAGACCCTGGAAAAGCTTCGTCGTGCCATAAAAAACAAACGCCCGGGATTGCTGAGCAAAGGAGTGAAATTTCACCACGACAACGCGCGCCCGCACACAGCCAACGTTACCCTTGACCTGCTCAAGACATTTGGCTGGGAAATCATCGATCACCCTCCCTATAGTCCCGACGTGGCCCCCAGTGACTACCACATGTTCCCCGCCCTGAAAAAACATCTCGGAGGGAAGAAGTTTGATAGTGACGCGGAGGTTCAGAAAGAGGTTAACACCTGGCTGCGCGAGGCGGACGGAGAGTGGTATTCTGCCGGCATAGACAAGTTCATCGTGCGGATGCGCAAGGTGTTGGAAAAAAATGGCGATTATGTAGAAAAGTAGCCAAGACCTTGGCCTTTCCAACGGTGTATCGCTTTTTGTAAATAAATGTAATTTTCTATGAAAAAAAAAATTGGAGACCTTACTTTATTGTCAGCCCTCGTACAATATTGAATATAAATGAGATATTCATATTTTTTAATTAACTGAATTTCTCCAAAAATAACAAAATTCTTGATTTGGCTCCCTCTAGCGCCGAATCTAGTAATACGATCAAGTTGGCCAATGGAGACTTTTAGTCAGACTGGCTTCAGCTGCAACATATAAAAAAATCCAGCCATTTTCACTGAAAGACTTTTTCCCATAAGATGTGTGCGTGGTGCTTTGTAATCAAGAACATTGGCTACTATAAGATAAGAGGTTGGACGTCCCAGTTCTATTGTTGCCAAATGCACTTTTATCTTTCATCCCAATCCGGAACCAAACCGAACATCAACTCGTTTTTGCAAGTAACTTGCAAGTAAAAAATCAAAACTAGTTTTATTAGTGAATTTACTTATTCATTCATTTGAATATTTTATAGCATAAAATTCTCCAAGAATTACTTATTTTTCTGGAATAATTTTCTTGCATCATTGGCCAATATCTCTGAAACTATCGGCTATTGGAGTTTAACACAATGGTTACTTTCAATCACGAATATTTCCTCACATCCTCATTGGTTTGCAAAGAGAACTATCAAGATGGTTTGTGCCAAAGAATGGACTGATAAGGAGTGGAAAAAGCATAGGAATTCAAATGATTAAGGAAAAATAATGAAACATTCATTGAAGAAGATATGGAAGTATGTGAAAGTGATAAATAATAATTTGTAATCCCACAAATAATACCTTTAAATTGATCAACTTCATTTTTTATTTATTTTATTCAATATCCAACTCCAAAGTTTCTTAGTTATTTGTGAAGAATGGAATGGAATGCAGCTCTGTTCCTCGAAAAATTATTTTCTATGATAGGAATGGTACCGACTGTCCCACTATTTGTGAAATATTTGGTGACTATATTGGGAGTGCACACAGAGAGAAATAAATGTATGTTTTCTACATAATTGTGAATAATTTCAGCATAATTTATTTCTAAAAAGTTGACAGCACCAATTTGTCATTTTTCTTCAATAATATTGTATTAGAGATATTGTGTATAAACGATACACTTCAGTTTTTTATTATTCTGAATAGTTTTGTTTTAATTTTATACACAAAATATACAAAATTAATCGGTATGTTGTGCGACGAATATCAACAACTTGTGTACTGTTTATGCATAAATTGTAATGAATGGCAACAATTTGTGTACCTAGTTTGTACAAATTGTGTAGGTATTTCATATATAGGATGCAAAAAATGTCCTAAATTTGTGTACGCCGCATACATGAATTGTGTAGGTATATTGTACATATTTGTGTACAAAGCAAGGCTAATTTTTGTAGGTACCATTTATAATTTTAAGAAAGGATACACTTGAGGCACATCGAAACGAAACAAGATAAGAATAAGCATCAGTTTCAACCTACTCGCTTTTTCATGTCTTATTCTGTTCAGAAATTATAAGCTTCATTTTCCAGAAGGTTGAAATAAAACATTTAGATAATGTTTATTTCATCACAAAGAACTAATAACAAAAATAACTGAATTATAAACTCTAATTACAAATAAAATAACAGTAACACAAAATACCATACAGAACATAATTGAACCATACATTTTGTTATTTTGGAACACGTTGAACAATAATAATGTTTAAAGTAATCTTCGTGTCAAACTATATTCATTCAAGTAGGAAGTATGTACGAGGATGCACCTTTCAAAGCGTTAAAAATGATGAAAAAGAGTCAGTTTGTAGGTTTCATGTTATAACAAAAAATAATAGCAATACTAACCTTCAAATATTGGTATCAGATTGCAAATATTCTAACACTTCCATTTGACACAAAACCACATACACAGGAGCAAATAATAAATAATAGGTAGGTACACCTAACCAGCTTCGCCCATCGATCAGCATTATTTATTCCGCGCATGCGTATTTAGTTGGATGAGACGACGCTTTGGTCAAGTTGAGGCGAATTACACAATTGTGTTGAAGTAGTATACAATTTGTGCATATCAAATAGAAAGTGCACAACGGGTGTAAGATGAGTTCATTGCGTTGTAGATGTTTTCCATATAAATTGTGTTATGGTACATGTGCATATTTTCGTGTATTTTTAGGCAATGTGGAAGTGCATGAATACTATACAAATTGACTTGCACAAATATTTATTGAATTTCACAAAACGCGTGTGATGAAAGAGTGAACAATTGTGTAAAATATCTACACAACTGTGTCTTACACAACGTTGTGCATGAACCTGCTGCAGTCTTTTCTCTCTGTGCACACGAACCCAATTCAACTTCATCTTCATCCCATCTCAAAAGAAATTCTTGCTATCCTGTCACATTTAGATAATAATGATGGATTCCCTGAAGCATTTTTGAAATCATGTAACGAATGTTTAGTTGAACCTCTTCACATACTGTATAACAAATGTCTACGAAGAATATTCAGAAGGTTGACAGTTATTCCTATATGTTGTAAGAAAGTTGCATTATGCGATTATTGCACACAGGAGATCATTTCTTTACTCGGGACACATCTTCAGTTTTTCGCAAGTATTTCAGAAACCTCCTCTTCTAGGCTTATGAAATTTCATGAGTTTTAGGATGAGTATCGATGAGCCTAACTGATTGGTGTACCAGGTTTCAATTTTTGTCCTAGAAGAAAAAAAAAATAAAATCATACTTTTTTCGTACTTTCGACACCCTGTATCTCAGAGAGAATGCATTTTAGGACATACATTGATGAAAAATTTCCACCTCAAAATGAGGTGAGAAATCTCTATGAGAAGTTTGTCGGTCTTTACATTTACAAAATATTTCATGATCTCATTGATTCCACTTTTCACTGAACTGTTCCTCATATAATACGTCATTATCGAAATATTTGAATTAACTGTCTTCAATGCTCTAAACTAATAAAAAAAAGAAGAAGTTCTGTGTGTTAGCTATTTCAGTCACCCAATGGGATTTTTAAATTTTTAAGCTTCATTTTGCTTGCAACCTACCCCATTTCATTCAATACTGTGAATTTTTGTAAGGATTCCATGGATACATGGAATTCATGTTCAGAAAATTACTGGAAAAAAGCGAATGAAATGATTGCTCACTATCATGTCAAGATGAAAATATCTCGTTAAAAAATTCAGGATATCAAGCAGGGTGAGAGGACGGGCGCGGGCGGCATGATAAATCAGGAGATTACTTTCAAGCGTTATTTTCGTCTGGTCCCTGGGCATTTTGAAGGGAGTCCGGGGATCTGTAGTAGGGCTGATATTAAGGAGGGTAAAGCCTTCTTAGTGGCTCAAGTTATCATGGCTTTTGTTACCATCCATTTGAGGATTATAATGGAAAAAGTATGAAAAATTTCATAAAGTTTGTTAAAAGGAAACCAACTGGTAAATTATGCAACATGAGTAGTACAAGTTAAGAGGGAGAAACGTTTTTGAAACCAGAAGAATTTACTGAAATAATAACATTTTGGAATTTCCAGTGTGATTCTTATTTAACGCCATAAAATTAGATTTTCAATTCGTATAGAAAGTTCAATAAATTTTCTCCCCTCTTGTTAATTTTTTTCCAAAATTATTCAATGTGAACAAATGAGTTTACTATATAGAAGATGAACATGTTATAAAAAAAATATAACTCTGCGTACTTTAGAAATAGGTGCTGATAATGTTGAAATGCTCATATCCCATTTAACATTATTTTTTGGTTTTATCTTCTGAGTGAACCAGGGCATTTATCATTCAGTTATATCAATGACTTGTACCGTCATATTATGCTTTCAATCAATACTATACTATTTGCAGATGACATCACTACGATACATTAAATTCTGATAAGTATCTACATACTCTATCTGAATCTGTCGTTGGAGTAAGCCACTTGATGATAATAATAAAAATTAGGTTGGTAACATACAGTCGTTGCCGACCGATGATGAACCCTTTACTCCCATTTACACCTACTACGTAGACTTAGTATGGCAAGTTCCTTTCAGAAAACAACTACTCCCCTGGCTAAGACCACGACGGGTATTGAATAAAATCTAACAGATACTTGTGCAACGTTCCTCAAAACATCAGAGGACGCAATTGCAAGTGACCTCTATGACCAACCAGCAGAATTTTGTTTTAATTTGGACAGGGTGACCACCTGCAGACAGCACCGAAGCCTTCTGTTTCCCGTCCAAGCCATTACACACCCCGCAGCTTCATCAACTCTGGTTCACGCGATGAAGCGGTTTCTAGGCCGCTCCACCTAGCTAGCAGAGGGAGAACACTCGGAATCTCCGGGTTAAGAGATTTATGTGAAGAAAACTGAGTTCTTTGGGAGATCGTTTAGTAACGAAGAGTCGTTGCCTACCGATGATGAACCCTTTACTCTCATATACACCTACTACGTAGGCTTGCTGACAGGTACCTACGTGCCATACTAAGCCTACGTAGTAGGTGTATATGGGAGTAAAGGGTTCATCATCGGTCGGCTACGACAAAGAACTCTGTTTTCTTCACATAAATCTCTTAACCCGGAGATTCGGAGTGTTCTCCCTCTGCTAGCTAGGTGGAGCGGCCTAGAAACCGCTTCATCGCGTGAACCAGAGTTGATGAAGCTGCGGGGTGTGAAATGGCTTGGACGGAGAACAGAAGGCTTCAGTGCTGTCTGTGTTTACCTACCCTTGCACTGATGAGAGGCAACAACTTCGAAACTAGTCTGCAGGTGGTCACCCTGTCCAAATTAAAACATAATTCTGCTGGTTGGTCATAGAGGGCACTTGCAATTGCGTCCTCTGGTGCTTTGAGGAACGTTGCACAAGTATCTGTTAGATTTAATTCAATACCCGTCGTGGTCTTAGCCAGGGGAGTAGTTGTTTTCTGTCAGGTACTTGCCTTAATAAGCCTACTTAGTAGGTGTATATGGGCATAAAGGGTTCATCATCGGTCGGCAACGACTGTTACTAAACGATCTCCCAAAGAACTCTGTTTTCTTCACAAAAATTAGGTTGTTGATATTCTTATTTCACACTAAAATCTTGACTGGTAGGAAACACTGTTGAATTACTGAGGAAGTGGTTGATGATAAGCTGGATAGGACAGCTCACATTGAACAGCAGTACTTTCTTGATTTTTAAAATTGATACTTTGTTAATTCTGATGTACTTGAATCTACCTATTTCAGTTTATTACACCGTCATATAAAATATAACACACTTCTATGATGGGTCAGCTTCCATTATTCTCAAAAAATTAGGGAGACCATTGTTGACCACTTTCTCCCAGAGGGAAACATCTAGCTAAATTGAGTAAAAGACTCAAAGCATTTGAAAGACCCAAGACTCAACATTGGGACTGATAGGTCTCCAAATAAAATACTAGTGACTCAAAGACTCAAAATTGAAAATGAAATCCAAATTCCATTCGAAACACTCAAAATTGTCATTAAAAGCATTCAATTGCACTTACAATGATTCAAAAGACTTAACGTACTCACAAATCAATCAATCAATTGATCAATCAGTCAATCAAGTTGTCAACAATCAATTGACAACTTGAAAATGAAAAAAACAAAAACACATTTATTTCGATGGTAAATGTGTGGCATAATTGGATGATTGGTATAATGGCAAAAGCAAAAAATTTAAAATCCTTTTTCACATTTGAATGAAAAATATTTCAAGATTTTCGTCTTTATGAGGTACCTACATCTATTGCAAAATTTTCAACTTCGGTGATATCTGTCACGATCAACTTGAAGAATGAATGCTATTTCATTATCAAACCATTCATCTCAGATATATTTATAACAAAATCCGGTATATTTTTATTTGGTCTCGATAAATTTCCATATTTCTACAAAATCAAAAATCAGAATGACAACTCACAAAATTTAATGAAATATGAAAAGTGGAAAAAGTACACTAATTGATTTTATACTGGGTGGACTAGAATTGCGTGGGCGGAAGATTCCAGCTTCATCACTGAATTTAAAAGAAAAAGTTTCAGATAAAAGTTGTAGATATGAATGGGAAAATGGGATCTGAAAATATTTGCCTATGTAGGGGTAACAGACATTTTAAGATTTTGAGTTGGAACAGTATATATATATATATATATATATATATATATATATGTATGTATGTATATATATATATATACGTTGTTTATTTGAATTAGAGTTTTTTTTTAAATAAATGGTTATAATAGTTCAGGTGTTCTGAGCAATTTTTATCGCAACCTGGCCTAGATCAACACCCTGTGAGTACCTTCATTATCGTATACTATTGAAAGTGTCTTCTTTAGAGCTATTTGAGTCAACAATAGAATACATTTGAAATAAACTTA
Organism: Chrysolina oricalcia; assembly: GCA_944452925.2. Lineage (NCBI taxonomy): Eukaryota > Metazoa > Arthropoda > Insecta > Coleoptera > Chrysomelidae > Chrysolina > Chrysolina oricalcia. The sequence continues at coordinate 16,088,826 of OX101821.2, forward strand.
TTGAATTTTGATTCCGAAATTCAATTAACCTCGTTTAAAATTTTGGATAGAGACCATTTTTAACTAAAAATATACCAAATGTCCACTACTATTCGAGAAATTGTTTTCTTAAAATTGAGATCATATAGAAAATAAAGGATTAAAGGATATTCACTTGAAGACGCTACTGTGTTAGCAAAACATGAAGTCATGAAGTTTGTGAAGATCGAATCTTTTTCTGTGTAGTTCGTACAAAAACGGTTAATGACATATATTCTGGAATTTTATTTTCAATATCGAAGAAACGGAAGCGAAACAAAAAACTTAAAATATCAATTGTCTTTGTTTTTCTTTGTTGCATCTCAAGAGACTCCATATATAGAGAGCCATTGAATAACCCCGTACAAAGTATATTCACCACTTACTTCTGGAATTATTATTGTATCAGATGATTTTTGTCGCAACGTTCTAATTCTGATCCACCCAGAAACTTCCACGAGAGATCTGCAAAATAAGTCACCGGCAGAATTTATGATCGGCAGTAGCTAGCAATTTGTAGAACAGAAACATTAGTGTAAAAGTCAAACGAAATCCGTCATAACGTAGATTTGATGTGTTTATGTAAATTGGAACAGGGAGAAATGAACAGGTGTGACAAGTAAGACATTATTCACGCTACAGTTGAGTTTACATGATTTCACGAGTGAGTTAGTAGTAGCCCGGCTGATATATAAATCGTTTTATCTCTCCATTTTTTGTTGGAATAAAATGTTTTATCCGTTATCGATTCGTGTGAATCAGTTTTTGACATTTGGCGGGGTGAGTTGTTGTTCGCTCTACCGTAAAGTGACAAAAATTTTAAAATCATTACTCTTCAACATAATCTATATAGATTAACCGTTAGATTCAATTCAGAAGTGCTACTCTATACTTTTGTTTGATGTTATAGTCCAGTTACCACAAACAAATTTGAGCCAAAAGTGAAGGTTGAAACTTGACTATTTGACATTATGTATAGTGAGAATAAAAATAGATTACCAAAATTAAAGAGGTGGAAGTTAAAAAAAAATGTTTGGGTGCTGTCAGAAAGTGAGAGTTCCGTCGAAAACTGCTTTGAAGGAATGAAGGTCGATAAAATTCTCTTTAAAATATTTCAAGGATACTTTGAATTGGCTATGTTAGGGAGCGTGAGGTAACTGCTGCATATTTCGAGAAATTCGTCTCTTTATCTCTAAAAACGGAGAAAATTGTCTTAAAACTGCTAGGAGAAATATCTACCATGATAGAAAAGAGGTGAGAAAATTTTTGAGGTTATGTTTAAGCCTTACTTCTTATATATGATTAATATCAGGATTCTGAGGATGGTCGACATCATTAGTATAATATGTTATACAACTGTGTTAAAACTCTGCCGATACATTTTTCTTTCCAGAGGTTAATTGAGATTGAAATCGAAATGATAAAAAAAAACAGGTATGTTCTTGCCGAAGTTCCGATTTGAATTGTTTAACTCAAAAAGTAGTTATTTCCTTGGTAAAATTATAAATTCATTACAAATATTATGTTGTGTTATTATAGAATATTTTCACAGAAAGTAATACTTGTTGAGCCCTGGGTATGACATAAATTGAATTCTGAACGTAGGCAAGAATAAAACTGGTGTTTCTGAGATATCCCAATCCCGACTAATCTTCGGAAGGAAAAATTGTTATTGAATCACCAAACCCATCTGATATGCCAATAATGTTGGGTAAACATTAATTTCTATATAAAATTCTCTCAAAGCAAAATGTTTTTATAACAATGTCGTATAAATATTTATACAACTTGCATTTTAAAATTGAAGCTTGCTTTTGGCTTGAAATAGTTTTAAAACGCTTCATAAGACCGATTTAAAACCATTTTGAAAGAGTGTTTTAACCGCTTTCTAATAATTATATAGTTTTGAACTGCTTCTTAGGATCCCTAAGAAATATAATTATAATGGTTGTGAACCGCATATTTGGATAGGCTATATAAATAATATAATAGACATACTCATAAAATAGTTTTTTGACTTTCACATACAGACATTTCATTCGGGGAATATAATTAGTTATAAGCTATATGTTAAAGAACCAAAATATTTTATAATTTGGCCCTTTTTATACGTACTGTATTAGAGCTGTAATGGGCGTTATTAGATATTTGTAGTTTCATTAGATTTGTTGTATAGCAGTTTATAAAACTTTTATAAAACAGATTTTGCTACAGCTTCACGAAATTCGAGAACAACAACAATTTTTACATACTCTCCCACGGATCCCACGATCTTCTCTGAACATTACAGGATTTTCCTTTTCGTGGAATCCAAATCATTAAAAAAATTAAAATTTAAATAAGAGAAAAAGTATTGAGTGCAGTAAAGTATGAGATGAGGATGTTAATCTGATCCCTTCTTCATTTTCAAGCGGCCTTCAACTTCGAAATTTTACCATTGTCGATTAATAGCAACTTAAATTATCAAAAGATAGTAATACTCATTCACTATCTAATCACCGTAATTATCGAAATTCCTACGTCGTAGTAAGGACACAAGAGAAGAGCCGCAGAAAGGTAATGGCAATTGATAAATGTGACTGCTCAAACATAAAGATGTAGAGAGGTAACAGCGGCAGCGGCGGCGGTAATAATAATGTAAAATTCGCGAGAGCAACTTGATTTATGAAGTTGGAAGTTGGAGTAGAGTAGTGCGCTGTTGCCAAGTTTCGGTAATCAATTTAATGCGCGTTGGAGTAAGGCGAAAGGAACTATTCCGATAGAATTTTCTTCTCGAATGTCCTTTTGTTACGTGCCGTATGTTGACAGCCTCAGTGGATTCTAGTTCAGTGATGAGGAAAAATGGTATTTCATCGAGTACGAATCACTAACGCCTATCTCTTATTGTTTTCAAGATAACAATACCGTGCGATCAACTTTATTTATGATGGAGAACGGTGGGAATTTGTGTGCACTTTGAGACAGTCAGTGTGTTGACCACTAAAGTTGCAACCAGTTGACGGAAAAAACAAAGCGAGTTATTTCCGTAGAGAAAATAGTAATTTGAAAAACTCTGTAACAAATAGAATAGTTTTTGTTTGTTCATTTATCAAATCCATACAAGCTTAATCAGCTTAATGACAAGGATTCCTGAACGAAAAAATAATACCAGTAAAAATAATAACTTTTATATTGTAATATAAGTTGTCAAAACAATTTTGACTAATTTATTTATACACATAAAATCTAACTTCTGATCACAATGTATATCACTATTATTAATATCACACTATACAACTTTGAATCAGTCTGTCTATGCTGAACTCCAACTGAGTGTAACTATCTATCTGCCATCTTCACTGACCGCCTGATATTTATATCTACGAAGGGCTCTTCTCTAGATAGTTCAAAAACTACTTCCATTCGCATCCAGGTGGAGTACTTCTAGAAGTGCTGATGACTGTAATGTCAGGATGACCTAATACTCGTGGATTGCAGGCTCGTTTACGAGTACGAGTGTCCGGTCCGGCTCATTTTTAACAAGAATTGTGAGATGAAGATGTGATCCAAAATTTCCTTATAAAATGATGACTGATGCATTGTCCATTCGATATCAATGAATTGATTGAATTGATTCATCAAATTCAACAGAGATGAAAGAGATATCTGGGTGTGCAGGCGATGACAAAATTATTAAATATAAGCGAGTTTCGAGTACCGTGTGATGGTACATGAAAAGAGAGTAGTTCTAGAATGTGTATTGAATCTACCCTGCTGTTGATTAACTCATACAAAAACATATAATCTGATTGAATGGTCTTTTGATCCAGAGCTGAGGTTTTGGATTCCATTCTCGAATGAACGTACCGTGGTTCAGTCAGGATATCTCTTGTATTTTTCAAAATACAAGTAACGAAGACATTAGTTTTGCATTTTTGCCAAACTATATAAAGTTGTAACAAACTTTACAAACCAAACTATTGAAGCAAACTATAATTTAGGTCTAAGTACCGGATAATATAAAAGTTTCACTGTATTTACTTAAGTAGCACACCTATATTGGTAAAATATTGTTACAATATTGTGAACATATTGGCGAAATATTTGAAATGCAATATTAGCGAGAAAAAAAATGTGAACATTCGGCGATATTGGTCCAATATTACTTGAATAATATTGGCGAAATATTCTCTAACTAATATTGGCCTCAAAATAATCGGCGATACTGGTACAATATCGCTGATACAATATTCTGACAATATTGGCACAATATTCAAAAGTTATATTGTCGAGAAATGAAATGTGAACATTTTGCGATATTGGTCGAATATTGATTAAATATTTCAAAAACAGTTTTGGTTAAATATTCTTGAAACAATAATGGCCTCAAAATATTTATCGATATTGGTACAATATCATTTGGATATATTGATGGATGTCAGTATACCTTGGCAAATTATTAAATGTCTTTTAGTTGATGAAGGTGACACCAGAGTCTGCCTTTTGATCGCCATAACCACTGAGTGAGCTATCTTGAAAACAAGTTATGGGAAGTATTTAATATACTTTCGTAGGTTTTAGAAGACGTTCTATATGTAGAGCCACCTATCGGATTTTTATCCAGGTTTGATCATGATATGATTTCAATATGTTTCATTGAATATTCGGCCTATATTATATCTCAATCTAGATGTAGGAAACAATATGAAGACAGTATTGTTTTATCGATATCGATAAATATTATTGAACCAATATTAATTATTAAGATTAGTTTAATATTGGCGAAATGATATTCAACCAATGTGTAATCACACTCGGAGATACAATATAGTTTTTATTCCTAGAATCGATATGAGGGCAATATTGGGACTGCAATATTTATTCTAGATGTTGAAAACGATGTGAAAACAAAATTGTTTTATCGATATTGGTAAATATCATTCAACCAATATTGACTGAATATGAGTTATTACAATTTAATGAAATGAAAGAGTTGTATTTCGTCAAGAAGACTAAAATTTAACAATGAGTTTTTGATTCCCATAAGACAATGGGGACACTAGTAGAAAGAGATGAAAGAACATTTGTGACGAAATGTGACGCAGTAGGACGTGTCATGGCCGCCGTTTTCTATAGACAGTGACGGACTAGCTCTTTGAATATCAGAGTTACTGCTGACAGTTTTGTTGCTTGGTTCGAGTTCGACTCTGTACTCATATCCAAGTATGTCACTATGACGCGTTGATGCTAAAAGTTTCTGATTGGCTGGAGCTTATTAAACCCTCCTTGTTAAATTTTAGTCTCCTTGGTATTTCGTGTAGTTAAATTTATTATAATCTCAAAGCGCTTTCGACTGTTACGCCATCATCAGTGCTATACCTGCAAGTAAGTAATAATGGAGATAAAGAATAAGAAAGTTAAGAAGTTTTGAATTACTTACTCGTCAAGTATTTATATAGCAGTCTTATAAAAAGTCGACATAACCATCGTTAACATTGGTTTGAACGGACATACATACATTTTAAAATTAAGTACTTAATATATACCCAGTAGGGGTTTTTGTTTAAAGTTTACCTCAGATTTGCATTTTTTAAAGAAAAATGCAAATGCTTTTGCTGTGCTATCAGCCACGAGGTACGGCAGGAAAGAACAAATAATTTTTTTTTAATATTTTGACATGTGATAGAACTGAAAACTGACAGATGATGTTTGGTGCCATTGACACAAGGTCTCTGTCCAATGAGAGTTAAAGGTGAATTTATGACATATGACAATGTTTTGTGACTACAGAACTTGAGAGTTTGCATAGTGAGCAAAGAACAATAAATTTAGAAATTATTCAATAAATGAATACTATTTTAATCTCCTATGTGAAGGAATGTGTGATCTGTTTAATTGAACTTGTGTGTTTAAACATAGGTTGTTACACTGTAATTTTTTGTCTATTTGTAAATCTTCAAGAAAATCTAGTCTATTAAAAAATTTTGAGTTGACTTGTTTCAAAATTTTTGAATTGCTATTTGGACTGAAATTATGATTTAATATGGTTTCCAAATGCTAAGTTTCCAGGTTTATTCAGATGTTCGTTTATACGAACTCTCAAAGGCCTACAAGTCCTTCCTATGTAAGAAGCTTCACAATCATTACAGTTGAGTTTATAAATCCCACTTTTTGATAATTTATTAATTTTGTCTTTTGAATTTACTAAATGTTTACTTAAATGATTGTTACTTTTGAAAGAAAATTTTACATTTGCTATTTTATTATTGATGCAACTAGAGACTTTTCGAGAGATATTTTCATTTATAAACGGTAGAGATACAAAATAAAACAATTTGTCAAATAAAGTGGAAATGATATTCAACAAATATGCTATCAAACTTGGAAATATAATATAGTTTTTTCCCTATAATCGATATGACTGGAATATCTGGATTGCAATATTTATTCTAGATGTGGAAAACAATATATAACCAATAATGTATTATCGATATTGGTAGAAATTATTCAACCAATATTGACCCAATATTTTATGTGATAATCTACATTCAAAACTAGTTCAACCAATATTCCTCCAAAATTATTACTATAATATTGTTTTTTGAATATTCACCCATATTGGACCAATATTGATTTTTAATTTACAATATATCTATATTGGCTCAATATGGAACCAAGATTCAGCCCATATGATGTGCTACCTGTGTACTCCATTAAACGAACGTGATTGCTACATCAAGACGTATCTTAATATACCACTGGCAGATCTCACTACATTTGTAATATAGCTTTCGAAAGAGAAAGTATTATGCCAAAGTCTCTTCGTTCATCAAGTGATCAAAAATCACTTCATTTTTTCAGCGAGTTATTATTCAAATAGAGTATTTTTTAAATTGAAAAACATTTTTTTATCATCAACAAACAATTTGTATCATCAACTTCTTTTTGAAGTAATACAAAGTTACTATTCGAATATTTTTAAATATTTTCAAGTTATCCCTAAAGAGTAAGTATTGTGAATACCGATGGCAGATAATTGATAAATACTATGGATAGTAGGTCCTAAGTTAGATCCCTGGGGCACAGCTGAATTTGAATGAAATTTCCCCAAATAATTTCCTTCGTGTCTATTTTGTGAATAGTTTCTAATCATATCTCCCTTGCTTGCACAAGCTCTGCTTTTGAGGGGTTTTCTCCGTTTGGCAAAAACAAATTTTAGAAAAAAAAAACTGTATTCGTTTTTCTTTTTGTTATCTGCCACACTTAGACTGATGTTGAGTGTTGGATGACAGACGTCTTCTTTGACAAAAGGGAGAAAGTTTCTGCTCAGCGCACATTTATAATTTTCAGTACCATTAAGATCAAGTATTCTTTCTTCTATATTGGTAATATTGTTAAGTAATCTGAAGGAGTAAAAATCAATGAGGTTAAAATTACTGATGAAGCTCTCAATTTTCGACAAATCAATACACCACCATGCTTGAAAAAAGTTTTCGAACTAACTGTTTACGCCAACTTTTAGATTATATTAATGAAAATGAACTCCTCATGGAATATCAATCTGGGTTTATATCTAATTATTCATGTGAAACTGCCCTGCAAGTAACATTGTCAAAATGAAAAATAAATATTGATTAAAACAAATATGTAGTAGCAGAATTTCTTGATTTCAAGAGAGCTTTTGAAACCATAGATTTTTCTATTTTACTTTTGAAACTTCAATATTATAGAATTACTGGTAAACCTTACAGGTGGTTTGGAAGCTACTTGGAGAATAGTTCACAATATATCAGAGTAAATGACACACTTTCATCCGATAAAGACATCAATACCGGTGTTCCACAAGGGATTGTACTAGGGCCACTGATGTTAATTTTATACCTGAATGATATCAATAACATTCAGGAATGTAAATTCATTAACATTTTTGCCGATCGCACCTTACTAACAGCAGGTGATATTGATTAAAAAATCAACCGAACAAAATATTAGAATTTCTCACAATCAATAAACTGAAAGTCAATATAAACAAAAATCTATAATTATATCCAATCCACATGACAACGATTTGGTTGGTGTATACTGGAAAAACAGAAATATATGAGGGAACAATTGAATTGGTTGAAGAATTTTAATATTTTGGATTTAGTAGAGACAACTCATTGAACCTAAAAAACAACTTCGAATTTATTCATAAAAAAATCGTAAAACAATAATTTATTTTAACAAATATCATGAGATATCTGTCATTCCAAATCTCCTTAACTAGAAGATCACGTTGCAGTGAGTTAATCCTGCCATAATCAATGACTCACACAATTCTGACTCGTTGGATGTATTCAATATATCTTTGTGAGTGTACAGTACGTGAAACATTCCATTTGATTTTTTCATCAAATGGTTGACATGAGAACTGTATTCCACATCATAATCAATGCATATTTCAAGATTTTTACACCCCATTAGTGTCAATATGATATCATTGAATTTAATCTCGAACCTCGGATCGTGGAAAATTTCGTGTTCGTTAAGACCAAAAAAATATGAGTTAGTTGTGTTTCTGTCTCGTTCACTTTCAAGTTATGTGATTCAGATAGTTCAGCTTTATACCAGAGGTCAGAATTAATTTTAATGAATTTTAATGTATTTTGCAGAATTTAATGTACCAATGGAAGTCGCTGCGCGGAAACCAGATGTCTGGCCTTTAATTTGAGTGAGTTGCATTCGTCTACTCAGGTAATTATGGAAAAACAGCACTGCTCTCTCACTCAAACCAGAGTACCTCAGTTTGTCTCAGAGCAGAGAATGATTGAGTACGTCGAATGCCATGCGAAAATTCAACTTAGACATGTACTGAGTCTAGAATCATATGCACTGTGAATATCGCTAGTAACTTTTGCCAGTACCGTATGGTATCCCTTGCGAAATCCAGACTCAGTTGGTAACCGTATTTTTGCAGCATCAATGTATACTTTCTATTGATTTGAGACTATTTTTTCAAATATTTTTGATACAGTTGGCAAAATACTTATTGGTCGAAAATAGGAAATATCACAGAGATTGCTATTTTTTAGAACCGAGATAACATGTGATATTTTCTACACATCAGGAAAAGAACTTGAAATCAAAAAAAAGTAATTATATGAGTGAGTACTTCACCCAGGCGTGGAAGACAAATTTTCGATATTCTTATATAAAGCGATAGCGTCGAAGCCCTTGGCATTTGATTTGATGAAAACATTTTCGACCTCGACAGGAGAGACGTTGAAGCTTGATTTAATACCGATATAGAACAATCATTTTAGCAAAAATTATGGAAAAATACTTTCACCAAAGTTGTATTTTAGTACTCAATGGAACAATAAAAATTAACGCCCTTGCATAAGGTCGGCTATTCAAAAATGTAAATCATAAACAATTCTCAATATTTTGTAGAAAAAAAAATGCAAGAAGAGTCGAGAGATGACCCAATTTTGTGACCATTTCCAAGTTTGCCGTCCGAGTAAATAAGTTATTCAACCATCCTTTCTTCAATAACTTGGACAAAAAATGTCTGAAAGAGTGGCAGACGCAAAGGACTGTTTCTCTATGTCATATGTCTTGTCGAAACTTTGCCACCTCCACCGATGATGTCAACATACTTTTTATTTTATTTTACACTAAAAAAAATTGTTTGCAACCTGAATTGATTATGAAAATAATGAAAAGAATGAATGAAAGGATGAAGAAGAATGAAAGAATGAATTAGATAGGTAAGTAGGGAGTAACTTCCTGGAAAATACATTAAATTTGACACCACCACAGAATTCGAGAACTTTGTCAAACTTGTCAAACAATGAAAAAATGCAAAATTGTTTTTTCTTTATTTGACAATATGTACGAAATCTGTGGTGGTGTCAAATTAGATATGTTTTCTGGAAAATTACTCCTTACGTTCCTGATCAATTGAAGAAACTTTTGAATTATTTCCATAAACAATTCAGTTTACAAAACAAAATTAGTTAGTGTAAAATAAACAAAAAAATGTGTTGCGTCATCGGCACATTTGGCAAAGTTTTGGCGAGACGTTTCTTTACGTTTGTTACTCTTTGAGATTTTTTTAGACCAAGTTATTACCAGAAGTATGAATGAATAATTCACTCACTCTGCTGCCAGACTTGGAATTGGTCGCAAAATTTGGGAATGATAGAGGGTGCTATTCTCTTCACTGCTGTCATTTTGCGACTCTTTACATTTTTTCTCTACAAAAGAACAAGAATTGATTATAATTCAAGTCTTCAACAATGTTGCCGACTTTGTACAAGAGTGCAAATATTTATGCGCACTGAAAAAAGCATTAAATGCTGAAATGATCCTAATGTTGATTCTTTGGTAGTTTCCTTTCATATAATTCTCTGATGGGTCTTCATATTGAGGTATATTGTTGTTTGTATTGTTATTTTCGTCAACCGATTGCACTCCTACGAGCAACCCTCGGAAGTCTTCGAGAGACTTATTTTTTTTTCCTTGGTGTTTTGGCATCGACTGCTATGGTCATTAGCCACGTAATCTGAATAGGCCTTGTTACTAACTCCATACGCCACTTGTCTACGAAATAGTCAGTCAACTGGTTTGCATCATTGGAAGAATGATCAATATTGTATTCTTTGTTTTTCATATTGAGATGATCGACGGTGTTCCAAAACTCCTCAAGGTTAGCCTTCGATTTGAACTGGAAGTAGGCCTTCTCTTCAGACTTCATGGACATTCTAACGACTTTTCTTAAATCCACATGACAGTTCAAAGGAGGATTGGTTTTAATTTTTTTTATATCTGCATGAGGCTTGTTCTCTCATTGTAGCTTTTAACGGCCAAGAAACGAATCATGGAATTTTGAATAATTAGTCAATGTCGTGAATGATAACCAGTTATAAAAAAATCGTAAAACATTTTCACACCAACTACTTCTCAATCTTAGTAATTTATAACAGGAATCCATTTCAGTGCGTTCATGAACTTCACCAGAAAATATCGGGAACGGTATCCATAACAAAACAATAACAGAGCGATACTTCTCATACCTTCTCGTATTATTCGCGAAGTAACAAAATACGTTAGGAGAGATAAATAGTGTGATTCGGGGAAATTGCCGCACACCTGGCAAACGCCGGGGAAATATTCAGGTATGCGAGTGTGGGTGCATGGCATCCCCGTGGAGCGGCGCAGGCGTTGGGGGGCGGCGCAAGCGTCAAAGCGTGAGACACCCTCGTGGCGGTGACTCGACGTCCGTGCTCGATAGTAGACGCCGCTCTCATCTGACGTCAGTTTCAGTGTTCTGGCATGTACCGCTAAAGAGTGACCTCACTGACCGCGAGTACGCGCTCCACATCTCCAGAACCGGCCGGTGCACAAAAGACCCAAAGGATACGCAGTGCTGCGCACGTGATCTGTTGCTCTCTCACCATAAACATAACCTCGAAAGTAGCAGACGATCTCGGACCACCTGTAATTTGATCTTGTGGTGTTTGTTGTTTTTTTGGATATACTCGAATACGTGCATGTCAAGGTTCGTAGGCTCACACTGAGCGATCGATGCTGTCTGGAGCAAAGTTGTTGGACGTGCCGAAACGTCACTAGTCTGGCTCCCAGCCAACGGTCACTAGATAGATCGTTTTTTGTTTTCGTCAGACTCACCCATCAACACCAGGTAAGGACGATTATTGCGGGTGGAGTTCGATTTTTCACTGTACATGCGACCAGTCTGTTGTCACTGTTAGGCTAAATATTCAGCGAGGGTTTTATGAAATTATTTCAGATCTTTCCAGAATCCGTCTATAATTGGTTGTTGTAGTTTTGTTACAATGGTGAATCAATACAATTATTGTATTATCTGTGAATTGAACAAGTCAATTCAATTGTAACACATTCACTGAATGGTGTTATTACAGAGTTTGTTGAAAGATTAATCCCCATAGTGGGAGAGCTGTACCCAGAAAAGTGCTTTGATGTTTGATATTTACAAACTCAATTAAAATTCACTCTATTACTTGATATGATTATCCGACAGTTTTAGCAGTGATAGTTGATATTTGTTCACTGAAAAATTATCATTTAAGTGGCGCATGGAAATTTGTATGATTGAAGTTTATCGAGCTACTTAATAAATATACAAAATCTCTGAAAGCTTGGTTGGTTCAAAAGTAGTCATTGACAGGAGTCAAGCTGCCAGACAAAAAAAATCACTACGAATGCGTCTGACAAACTGACTACTTCTTTGTTGATATAAACCACGTGTCAAAATTGAGTGGGAAAGCTAACTTCATATCATACAAATTCAAAAATTTCTGTTCTTCGAACTACCTAATTTTTTTTTAATCCGACTTGGCTTTGCCAAGTCATATCCAGGTTTTCTTCATATGCAGATATTATTGAAAAAATCTACCATATATATAGCTTGAAGGGTTTGAAATGAGCTGAACGAATTGGTGATTAACTTACTCGATCATCAACTGAAAGTTTTTTTAGGTGATAACAATCCGAATTTACCAGACAAATTTTCAATGGAAGTAACAAATTGCGTAATTGCTCTAAATGAAAGTGGATTTGTGGATATAAAACACGTGTGAAAATTGAAAATTGAGTGCGACGGCTTACTATCTCCTGAACCAATGAGAATGTTTCAATTGTTTCATATCATACATATTCAAAAATTTATGTTCTTCTAACTACTAAATATATATTCGAAATCTCCGACAGTAATGTTGGTTCAGAGGTTTTTGCTGACAGATGTCAAGCTGACGAAAATTTTTGAAAAAGAATCATAGAATAGAGTAGAATAGAATAGAATATTTTATTTGACTATGTTATACACAGTTGCATATTAATAGCACGTCACAAAAAAATTCTATATAGTTCGAAGTTTAGGATACAAATAACATTGAACACAGTAATTGAAATAAAATGGTTGCCTATTAATAGCACGTCACAAAAAAATTGTATATAGCTAAAAGTTTAGGATACAAATCACTTTGCACATAGTAATTACAATAAAAATTCAGTATAAATAAAAACAATTAAAATAGTCAACTCATTAAAAAATTTTGAGTTTGGTGAGAATGAGAAGTCAAACCACCTTCTTCAACACATTTCTGATATTCCTCTATGGAGTAGAAAGAATTGTTCAACAAAAATGATAACTGACGATTTTTCGGACAAACTGACTACTTCTTTGTTATCACAAACCACGTAGGTGATAATTGAGTGAGACAGTTAAATATCTTCTGAACCAATGAGAATTTTCGAATTCTTTCTTATCACACAAATTAAAAAATTACTGTTTTTCATACGGTAGGCGCAAGTAATATTTTTTTTTTAATCCGACGTGGGTTGCCAAGTCCTATCCACGTTTTCTTCAAATGCAGATATTAATGAAAAAATCTACCGTATATAGCTTGTAGGGTTTGTAAATGAGCTGAACGAATTCGAGATTAACTTACACGATCATCAACTGAAAGTTTTTTCAGGTGATAACAATACGAATTTATCAGACAAATTTTCAACGGCAGTAACAACTTGAGTAATTGCTCTGAATGAAAATGGATTTGAATCATACATCAACGCAGAAACAAGAAAAACTGAAAATAGTACAACAAAAATTGATCAAATATCCGTTAGGCATTATCAACATATTATTGAATCTACTTTCACAAAAATGATCCTGAGCGATTACTATTCTACTCTCTTATGTACCACATTTACAAATCCACAAAACCAATATCAAATACAAGATAATCTAGAAAGATACTTAAGACGACGTATTCAATAAACTCAATAAAAAATCAGGTGATGCCCAGTTGGCTTGTGACATATTCATTCACAATATTAACAGCTTAATACACACATGTTCGCAAACGAGTGAAATTGAAAAATTACAACAGAAAAATCAAGCCTTGGATTACTAATGGCTTAATTGATTATATTAAGCATCTATACAACATCAAGAGGAAGTTGAATATACATTCTTCAGCAGAGATAAAAGCACGATGTACACAATTAATACAGAAATATGGTGAATAGGGTACTGAAACGATCGGAAAATTAGTACTGAATTTCACAAATTCAAGAAGACGGAAATAATGACAGAAGAATTCGAGACAATAAATTGCGCTACAGATTCTAAATCAAGAGAGAGGCAACTGGATGATATAAATATTGAAAACGAAGACCAAATTGGACTAACGGACAATGAAGAAAAAGGCCGATACTCTCAACGAATACTATGTTGATGTTAGAAATGAAATGGAACCAAAAATTAAAAAAAAAAGTTATTAGTAGTCTGGCATTGAACATGATGTGTCATCTTCCATATTTTTTAAACTTGTCACTGAAAATGAATGAACTGATTACTGAGAGAGGAACAGTAAAAAGCAACACTGCGGCAGGTAAAGATGGTATTTATTTTATCAAACTGATAAAGTTCATTCATACTGACATCATTCTACCCCTGACTCACATTATTAATCTAACATTTGCAAGCGGTGTAATCCCAAGTCAATGAGAATAAGCTATAATTACCGTCATTTATGAAGCAGGAGATTATGAAAATACTTCCAATTACAGACATATATCTTTGATAGGTGATTCTGTAAAGTTTAATGGAAAATGTATCAAAAATAGACTGGAACAATTTTTGGGAATTCATGACGTGCTGGCAGATAGAAATTTTAGATTTGAAAAAATGGTAGCACGGAAAATGCAGTTATAGATCTTTTCCAGGAAATAGTGGAATATTTGGACAGTCAAGTAAATTATTGCCTGTGTTTCTTGATTTGGTGAAAGCTTTTGATACTGTCCTTCTCTGTGTGTTATTAGATATGCCTAATTGGGTTGGTATAAGGAGTCATGCATTTAAACTGTCACGAGCACATTGGACCGATAGAATCCAGAAACTTAACGTCGACATCACGTTGAGTGATCTACTAAACATGAACTGCGGAGTACCACAAGGAACAGTACTCGATCCTATAATATTTTTTGTATTTATTGATAGAATAGCAAATCTGAAAGAATTTTAAGGCCACTTAGTATTTTATGTAGATTATCCAAAAATAGTTTTTAGTGGGAATTTTCTGGACGGGCTGTATAGAAAAGTCGGGAAGAGTCTGACCTCAATAAATCCATGGCTAAATTACAGTTCCTTCCGTGGCGGTGACTCGACGTCGGTGCTCGATAGTAGACGCCGCTCTTATCTGACGTCAGTTTCAGTGTTCTGGCATGTACCGCTAAAGAGTGACCTCACTGACCGTGAGTACGCGCTCCATATCTCCAGAACCGGCCGGTGCACAAAAGACCCAAAGGAGACGTAGTGCTGCGCACGTGATCTGTTGTTCTCTCACCATAAACATAACCTCGAAAAGTAGCAGACGATCTCGGACCACCTGTAATTTGATCTTGTGGTGTTTGTTGTTATTTTGGAGATACTCGAATACGTGCATGTCAAGGTTCGTAAGCTCACACTGAGCGATCAATGCTGTCTGGAGCAGAGTCGTTGGACGTGCCGAAACGTCACTAGTCCGGCTCCCAGCCAACGATCATTTGATAGATCGTTTTTTGTTTTTGTCTGACTCACCCATCAATACCAGGTAAGGACGATTATTGCGGGTGGAGTTCAGTTTGTCACTGTTCAACAGGCCAGTCTGTTGTCACTGTTATGCTGAACATTCAGCGAGGGTATTATGAAATTATTTCAGATTTTTCCAGAATCCGTCTATAATTGGTTGTTGTAATTTTGTTACAATGGGGAATCAATTATCTGTGAATTGAACAAGTCAATTCAATTGTAACAAACTTACTGATTGGTGTTATCATAGAGTTTGTTGGATCCCCATAGTAGGAGAGCTATACCAGAAAAGTGCTTTGTTCTTCGATATATACAATGTTGATTGAAATTCACTCTATTACTAAACAGGATTATCCGACAGTTTTAGTAGTGAAAGTTGTCATTTTTTCACTGAAAAATTATCATTTATATAGCGCATAAGAATTTGTGTGATTGAAGTTTATCGAGATACTTAATAAATATACAAAATCTCTGACAGCTTGGTTGGTTCAAAAGTAGTCGCTGACATGGGTCAAGATGCCAAAAAAAATCACTACGAATGCGTCTGAGAAACTGAATACTTCGTTGTTGATATGAACCACGTGAGAAAATTGAGTGGGACAGTTAACTATCTCCTGAACCAATGAGAATCTTTCAATTGTTTCAATCATACAAATTCAAAAATTTCTGTTCTTCGAACTACTTAATAATTCGTCGGTCCCACGCCAAAACCACGAATGTGCAAATTTCAGTGATCGGACTTCGATATGTGAAATATTAATTTTCTACAAAAAATTTCAGTGCCAAACTCATGAATGTGCTATTAGATTGTCTACTGTGAATGAGAGTGAAATCGCGGATGTGAAAACTTACCAAGGTTTTCAAGGAAAAAAGCAGGAATATTCTTAAAACTCTCCTCATTCGAAATGGCAAATTGCACATTCGCGGTTTTGGCATGGGACCGACGAATATATTCGAACAGCAAGGTTGGTTCAGAGATATTTGCTGACAGTGGTCAAGATGCCAAAAATTTTTGAGAAATATCATAACTAATGTGTCTGACAAACTGACTACTTCTTTGTTATCACAAACCACGTACGTGAGAATTGAGTGAGACAGTTGAATATCTGCTTAACCAATGATAATTCTTGAATTCTCTCTTATCAGTCAAATTCAAAAATTACTATTTTTCATACGAAAGGCGCAGGTAATATTTTTTTATAAATTCGACGTGGCTTTGCAAAGTCATATCCAGGTTTTCTTCAATTGCAGATATAATTTAAAAAATCTACCAAATATATAGCTTGAAGGGTTTGTAAATGAGCTGAACGAATTCGTGAGTAACTTACTCGATCATCAACTGAAAGTTTTTTTAGGTGATAACAATCCGAATTTACCAGACAAATTTTCAACGGAAGCAACAAATTGCGTAATGGCTCTGAGTGAAAGTGGATTTGAATCATACATCAACGCAGATACAAGAAAATACTGCAACAATAATTGATCAGATATTCGTTAGGCATTCTCAACATATTATAGAATCTACAAATTTCACACAAAAGATCATTCGAACTATCCTGAGCGATCACTATTCAGCACTCTTATGTACCACATTTACAGATCTACAAAACTAACATCAAATACAGCATGATCTAGAAAAAGACGTATTAAATAAACTCAAAAAAAATTGCCAGAAATATTCGAATCAGGTGATGCCCAGTTGGCTTGTGACATGTTCATTAACAAAATTAACAGCTTAATACACACATGTTCGCAAACGAGTGAAACTGAAAAATTGCAACAGAAAAATCAAGCCTTGGATTACTTAATTCAATTATGCATCGATACAACATCAAGAGGAAATTGAATATACATTCTTCAGCAGAGATGAAAGCACGACGTACACAATTAATACAGATATATGGTGTAAATTATATAGATTCTTTTTATAACTGGACTGATACATACTATAATTCTCTAAAGTATCATATTCGTTCAGATTGATTTCAATTGTAAAAATTAATTTTCATTAAATTCTTTGTATGTTTCACTATGGATTTTGGCATCAGCCATGTGATTGGTGGAAAATCTTTTTTTATATTTTTCATTTGAGTACGAACAATTGGTACATTTTTTTTCTTTATCACTTTTGTTACACTTTTCTTGGTCATGATTTTCTCCACAGATAGGGCATGTTTTTTCATTCCTAAAATTTTTAGTGGAGTGATTGAATCTAATACAATTGTTACACTGTGTCAAGGAGTTATTTTCATAAACTAAACAGGATGTCCAACTAAAATGCAATTTTGATCCAGTCTGTCGAATTTTTTCGAACAATTCTTCATTAACTTCGGCAAATATTGTATAAGTATTACTGTATTTAACGTATTTTAGAAACTCAATTTTGAAAGTATCTTCTTCACTGAAGTTGTTCTGGTTCCAAAACTGCTTCCCAATTTCATCCTTTGAAAGTGCATGCTCAAGTTTCACACCAACAACTTTTATTTTAGGATTCCTCATAGTTTTTTCTTCGATTTTGTATTCTTCTTTCATTTTAATTGAGATTTCTTTTTTCAAAAGCTCATTGGCAGATTTACTGTTACATTTTATTTTGATTGTTCCATCTTTCTGGGTATCTACTTTATTTATTTTCACCTTCAGTTTACTTGGATCTATTTTTTATTTCAAATTTGATAAAGACTCATGTGTGTCCTGTTTTTTTCTTGGTTTCAAAGATAATGTTGAATCTTGTAATGAAGAATTCTCAGACGATCCAATCTGGTTTCTTGATTTCACGGCATCAGAGTAAGACATAATGTTATCTGCCTGATTAGGTCTAATATTTCCAATGAGGGCAATTTCCTTATGTATTTTAGCAAGGCTTTCCATTATGGTATCTTTCTCTACTACGTTTGAAGTTGAAAGTTTATAGTTATATTTAAACCTATCATTTTCGATCAATAATTATTTTATATTTTTAACTTTTTCATTAAGAAGTAGTTCATTAGCTTCAACAATTTTCATTATATATAAATTTTCCTTTTTGATTCTTTCATATTCAGTTTTCAACTCTGATTTAGCACTAGTAATTCTGTTTATACTGGTCATTGACTTATCATAATCAACTTGAGTCAATTCATAATTACTGGTTTGATCCTTCATCTTTCTCCTCCTCTAATGAGTTTTTTAGCTTATCCCTCCTCGTTTTTCCCATTGAATCCTGGACTATTGTAAAGTACTGTTCTTTTCATAATGTCATTTTGACAATGTCACTTCACTTACTTTGGGTTCAATTAACTGAAATTCGATACCTGGCTTATCTTCGATTATCCGATTAGAGTAACTTGAAATTACAGGGAAACAGCCAAAGCGATTTTTTTCGAAGTTTTTCCCACTAAATAATGGACTTCAAGTCTAACGTTTTCTCAGTTGATTAGCCAACAAGTGAAAAATGTATGATTACAGTATGTAGATCAGCAAGAATCCAGGAAAACGCAACTTATTTACCCCAAAAAGAAAAATTAATCTAGCTCGAATTTCCCAGTTGATTCCCAGAATTTTATAGTAATGAATAAGCTTTCTGATAACTGACTGATGTCAAATGACTTGAACCTCAAATTCTATTTGGAAAAGTAATTTAAAAAAATGTAAACATTTAAATTGATAACAAAAGTTGAACTTGTGAGAATAAAATGAAAATGAACTTCAGCAAGATTGCACTTACACTCGAGATTCAAAAATATTCAATTAATAGAAACTAAATAACTGACTCTATATTCTGGATTTTTCTTAATTCAAATCCTCTGTTCCCCTACTATTCTTAAACCCCCGATATCCTCAGCTAATAGGAATGAGTTGACCTCCCTGAAGCTGGATATACTCCTCTTACAACTTTGCATATTTCAGGAAATATAAACTACTCTCAAGACAAAAGGCGATCGAAAATATTATGTAATAGGCGAGGAAAATTTCAAAATTTTGAAATCATTTTTATTTTTATAATTTTTGTTATCCCTTATAACCTGTCGTATTCAATATACTACACGACGTGTGATTGAGGTTTCGTCCGCTGGAAAATCTTTGGTGAGAAAACCACACCGAAAAACTAACCTTTCCTACTCGAAAGACCTTAACTAGCTAACAATTGACTTTATATCTATATTATAATCTACGATCCTTTGTAACAATCTTTTGGGGAAAGCCACACTCAATTTGATGCTGGAAATCTCAGTCGATTTTTTCTAATATTTTTCTTGAATCTGTATGAAATTTATAAACTTTTCCCCGACTAATGAAACTACCCTTAAATGTGTAAATGCACTACACCGTTTGTGACCACATGTCGAATTCGGCGAGTACTAATCAAATTTTGGGTTTTAATTTTACTGCTGCATTATCGGAAACCAATTCTTAGATGAAATATTTATTTATACTAAAGTGTTTGGAGACCACCCGAGTTGAATACAATTTGGTGTGAATTTTAAGTAATATTTCGTTATGAATCTGCCTTACATGTTTTGTTACACTCTTAAAAAACCAATTCGACCGTGAGCCGAACCTTCCAAAGCGAATCTTGTGTTTGTGCGTTGGCCGGTTTTTTGTGTAGTTCTAATTTGTGATTTCTTTCAATCGAGAAAGAAATATCAGACGAAACTCTTATGCTCAGCTTGTTCATGTCAATCACGTAGGGTCGGAGGGTTGGAAAAGTTACAGTTAAGGGTGAACGAACAAAAACTCCCGTAGCGAACTCGGGGTGAACTTTTGTCTGCGGTTCGAAATGTAAATAATGCAAACTCGGCGAAACAAATTCGTTCGAATATATAAACTGATAAAAGGCAATCAGGATCACGAGATATGGAATAGCGGTTGATGAAATATAATGAGAATTTCAACATGCTATCAACTTCATAGGGATTATTTTGAAAAATTGATAAATTGCAATTTCGGCATTTAATTTTTGATGTCACAAAAATTCTTACTATTTGATTAATAAAGTTACCAGTCGGAGTCATATTATAAAAAATAGTTTTCATAGAAAGAATAACGGTTTGATCAACTTATAGTGGAGGAGCCCAATAGGGGATTTACTGAAGTGCGGAGGATTAACATATGGGGATACCTTGCACCTTATTGAGTACCTCCACCATATCTTAGCCTTCTATACAGGCCCGAACGTTTAGGGTAGCCGATCAGAATAGAAAGAAAAAAACAATCGACAGTTGAAAATACTCGAACGGGTCAGGGTAAGGTATGGTGCGGGTTAGTTAAATGCTGAAAAGTGTGCTTTTCAATAATCAGACATTTTGAGCGTGACATAAGGGAGTTGAAGGGTCACAAACTTGCAAAAAAATACGTCATCATGACATTCTCAATCGGAGTTGATTTTTTTTCATTTTGAAGGAATCAATTCAGAGATAACGGAAAACATATAATTTTTCGATTTGCACAAGCCGAAATAACAAATATCGTCGACAAAGTTTAGCACGTGCAGCTGCAGTGGAGCGTGTAATTCCCGCTATGAACCAGTCTCTCTCTATTTCACTTTTTCTCTATCTGTCACTCTCTTGCGTCGTCCCAATACTTTTATTTTATTAAACAAACTAACATGATCTACATTACCTTATGTATTCAGAATAACCACCCAAAATTGGATAAATCTTCCAAATTCAGCCCCACAGCTGTTCTGATTGGTCAATTTTCATTTCACCAATATTTTCTGAATTCTGTAAAGTTATAAATAATAAATCAATAAATAACTTGGATAAAATAATGATATTATTTCATTGATCACACGACTATATTGTCAAAAAGTTCCAAATGTCGTTAAGTATATGTATTTGTATGATGATTAAAAGGATTAGATTCACGTGTGCAGGAAATAAAATTAAAACTTTTGTTCAGATTTATTCATATTTGTTATTTCATTATTACTTATATGCTATTTTTCGTGCATTCTATTTTCCACTTTCAATGATTTGAAAAACAAAATCGTGAAAAAAATTGAAACCGTCAAATTAATAAAATCCCTCCAGATAATCGTTAGGGTGTGCGGAAAATTTTTCGGCAACATTTGTCCGACAGAAATTTGTTTGACAGCACTTCATCGTAAAATATTTGTACGAGCAGAATCTTGATCGAACGGAAATTTGTTCTACCAGCGCTTGTTCAACCTACATTTCTTCGAAAATTTTTAGAATTTTATTTCAAAAAAGCTGCAATGCAACAAAGTAAGCATTATTATGAAATAGCAGTTACTCAAACTAAAGAGAAGTTGAATAATATCTAAGACAATGATATTCTGACCAATAATAACCTTCCAACTTGCGAACTAGGTTAGTTCGTTCAGGTTACATCAGACTAATAAAATACTACCCTCAGAAGAATTTTTACCTTAACTTCCAAGCTCCCAACTTGCGAGCTAGGTTTCGTTTAGGTCAGATCAGAATAATAATTGGACGGGATAATTTTGCGTAAGGTTATTATTGTCTGAGGATATTTTGGACGGGGGATTATTGGCAGGGTATTTTTGACAGGATGTTTTTGGGCGGGATATTTAGTCGTAACATTTACTATCTATCAAAACTATTTTCACTTATATTTGAAAATTAGTCGAACAAATTTATGTTCGAATGAATGCGAGTCGATTAGCTTTCCTCTCGATCAAATTACCAGGGTGCCAAATTTCCGTTCGAACAAATGTTGTCGATCAAATTTCCGTCGAACAAATGTTGTCGATTAAATTACACCAAATCATTCGTTAGATTATGAATCAGCACTACCAGGACATCAAGCTGAACCGTTGGTATGAAAATCTGACACGCTCGAGAATTTCAAAATGGTGATTGTTTTGTGCATTTTCAAAAAGCTGCGTCATGTCCGAATTGTCACTCTTTGGAAGGTGAGCATTCGGATTCCCTTAATATCTCTTCTGAATATCTGACGCACCCAAGTAAATTTTATTTTTTTCCTTTTTTAACCCTTCCGTCAGGCCGCCCCCACCATGAAAACTGGCAAATTAACATTCCTATGTCATCAGAGACATGTGGGCATTTATTTTATACTATTAATGTCTGACGCACTCGAATTTTTCCATGTTAACTTTTTTTACATTTTTGAAAGCCTGTAAGTAACCGCTCCCCCCCCCCCACCAGTAAAAGGGTATACATCATATAACCTTTTTTCTTTCCACCATCTGATCTTCAGAATCCAATGAATCCCGTTTTAGCCTTGTGGGCTCCACTACTATTAGTCTGCTTTTAAGAAAAATTCACTTCATGTGATAATTTTTTGATTTAATTTCTAGAAACCAATAGAAACTTAAATAATTCATGTATGTTTTGGCCAATCGAAGCATTCGTTGTTGGAATTTTCTATCTTTTTTATGTCTTGGTTTCCACGGAAAAAATCCTATAATGTTCATGACACTTAGTAAGAGCCGAGGGAGAGTAGGAAGGATTGGTCTGCCTCAGGGAGCACTTCCCGAAGCAGCGAGTTCCATAGCTTTGTCATTCTTAGGAAGAATGAGCCAAGAGGTTAACAAAAAAGCACAATTCCTAGTTTGTTGTTGAAAACCTTCATGATTCAACAAAAATAATAACTGAAGAGATCAAAATAACTGAACCCTTTGTTGATAGGTAACTCAGAAGCAATGAATGGAATGGCGTCCCTATGTTAACTCAGATTTACGAATTGAATGAAGATGATTTGAAGAGAAGTATTCAGTTTTGTAAAATAATGCTGGACTGGCAGAATAAAAATCCTGCTTCTGAAAGTTGAAATATACTTTATGACTTTCTCTTATTATGTTCCAGTAAATGAACGTACCTGCATGTATTGGTCGAATAAGACTCCCCCATTTATGATTGAGTCTCATGAACAGTCTCAAGGAAACATGTATGTGTGGGTAGGAATATCCAATGATTATATTGAAATTTTTTTTGTCTAGTAGGAATCCAATGAAATCAGTTAAATTGAGGTCAGTTGATTGAACACAACCAATCAGAATAACATTATACTGAAAACAGATCCCATGGGCTGTTTTCACTCTATCACGTTGCCATGAATACAATTTGATTATTTATTTCGATTTTGACGTTTCAAGTAGTTAATATTTCAAAATGTCACGATTTGGTCATAATACTGACGAGAATATTACTGAAATTATAGATGCAAATATCCCAAAAAATACTGTTTACAGTAAAATATTTGTGTGGAAGGCATTTATGGAATTTGTAATGATAGAAAGTATCAATTAAATGGAAATCGGACAGTGAAAGAATTGGCGTCGATTTTAAAAGATTGGGCTGTGAACATGAGAAGAGAAGATGTTACAGAGTTTAAAGAAGCTACGGTCAAAACGATGTGGAACCTAACAAGTATTCTGTTACAAGAAAAATGTTATAAAGAAATGAAAATTATTATTGACCCATTCAAAACTGTTGTGTTTCAACAAGCGTGAGCTGCCCGCGATTCTATATGAGGAAAACTGTAAAAGGAAACATAGTTCAGCAGCATTAAGTTCAACAGAAATAACGAAAATAATAAATTTATGGAATCAAAACACCCCCGAAGGGCTGCAACGGAAATTCTATCACATAGCCGCGGTAGAATTAGCTTGGCAAGGTGGGGATGCTGCTGCTTGCTTGATTGACCTTTTTCTTACCGAATCAAACAAAGATGGTTGGTTGGTTGGTTGGTTGGTTAAAGGCTGACGAGCGAGATACCGGGTTTACTTTGAGGTTTCCCTTAACACTGAGACCAGCTGATGTCTATTGTATTGTTCTGTCGTCAGTGGTTCTTAGTTGAATGGGCCTGTGTTTTTCACCAGGTTCAGTAGTCTATTTACTAGGTGTTTCGGATTCATGACTGTTTCTAGGTTGATCTGTCCGAATATTCTGTTGCGATTGTTGAGCAGCGCGTCACATTCGAAGATGATGTGAGCTCGTCACCACAGAGTCTACAGTCCACGGTTTCTCTATTTATTCCCATGGTGTGTAGGTGTTTCCTAAGGCCGCAGTGTATGGTTAGTAAGCCGGTGATCGTGCGTATCTTGGATCTGTTAAGGTTCTATAAAAAATCGAGTTGAATATAACCCTGTGTTCAGCAGAACTTGCCAAAGTGGTTCAGGAATGTGTGCTTTCAGTAGAAAACAACGACAGCTACGTTTGTCCTGTCAGATTATTTAAAAAATTGATGTCAAAAAGAGACTCAAATATTAAAAACAACGGATTATTCCTAAGAACAAAGGCCGAAAATGATCACTGGCATGAAAATTGGAAGAAATACGATTCAAAATTGGACAAAATCGTCTGCCGAGGCGATTGGCTTGAACACCAAAGAAAAAAATTACTAATCACTTCAATAGATCGACCGCGGTCCGTCGATTGGCCAAAAATTAAGGGTCATAACAATGCCAACTCAATAAAACCCTACTTGAATGTTGACCAAGACCATCATAATCAAATACATTTTCATCAGTTCTAGAAAGTAACACGTCTGGATCTTCATTCAACTTTTTTAATTGTTCTTTTGTTAATTGCACCTTTGAATAAATTGTTTTTGCTCTGTATTTTTTCTATAATTAGCAAAAAAAAAATTATCCGAACGACCCTCGAACATTGATAAATGCTCAAAAATGTTTTAACAATTTTCTCAAGCTTATTGCTTATAGGCAACAGACCTCGAAATCTGTTATAACATTTTTTCGAACAATTATCAATGTTCTTGGGTTATTACTTCTGAAAATAATTCAATAACTTCCATAAAGGTGTACTAACAGGTCAGCAAAACTTATTATTGGAATTGAAATTATTTACTGAATTTGCCAAATGCTTTTCAGATAACATAAATCCGCATTTTGTTAATAGATCGATTTGGTTTCAATAAGTTGGAGCTCCTGTTCATTACTCCTACGATAATCGTGATATTTTGAAACTATATTTCAAACAAGTTGCTTTGAATCGCACGTTAAGTGGTAATGAATACTCGTAAGGTTGCAGCCGGATTACCAATGGAAAAATTTTTGAACATGTCCCGCACGCTCTCCTGAACTAACGCCATTGGATAATTGTCTATGGGAATGATTGTAGAGTAGATGATAAGCCAACAGGCCACTGAATCACTAGGTTTTGATAAATTTAACTAATATTGCATTTGCGAAAAAATATACCCAGTGTTCCATTCGAAAATGAAAAGTGATAGTCATATCTTCGGATCAATGAACATTGCAATAATGTTGATATCAAAATTCAGTGCAGTAGATGACACATTTAGTGAATACATTTGTTCAAAATTCGTTTTGCCATTCCAGAGATTTCAGCGTCTTTTCATACTTCATGCGCGCACTGTATGTGCAGTATTTCTCAGAGAGGCACAAATCCACGTTCTTCTTATAATCAAATATTAAAATTTGTGCTTGAAGTAAATTATTTATTTTCAATTTTTGTTGCCAATAATAATCAACTCAACTACTAAAATACAACATTCAAGTGATTAGTTTCCTGGTAATCGGAGCATAAATCATCACAGAATATTTCGATTATTATCAGAATATTCAAAGTGAGGTTGAACTTGTTTCATGCTAATGTTCCGTGATTATGAATTTACATAATTATATATAAACCAATTGTTGAATACATCTATAATTTATGCCCGCTATTATTGTACGTTCCGATGAAATCCAGATATTTCACGTGTTACTGATTCGTGAATGAATAGTTATTTGTTTCTCTAGTACAAACATTACTGTTATGGAATGAATAAGAAAGTGGCCGGAGGACGCGTATAAATCCCAAAAACTAATATTTTGAATAAATTAAACATAAACTTTTTTCCAATAGTTGCGTCTAATATGTGCAGTTTTTATGACTTTCAAATATCTAGAATGATTTTTGAGTGCAATTTTATTTACACATTGTTCAAATAAGTACAGACCGAAGTTGTTTCAATATCTATAGGTACGACACAATACCCATCATTCTCATTTCAATCGCTTTTATCAAACATAATTCGATCCTCACTAATCTTTAACAAGATTTATATCACTAGTACAATAGGGAATATGCATATTTTTTTAAATTTGTTTAATAGATTGTTTACTTCGTTACAACATAGTAAAAAATATAAATACGGTTGAAAGTCTTGGAATTAATTTTTAAAATAATATATAAAATACCGATTGAATTTGACCTATTTGAACGCCTCCATTTTCGCGCGATGTGGATGACGTCACATGGCTCTATCAATGTTGTTCTTCTTCAGTGTTCGTTGAGACGTACTCTGATTGCTCTACTTGCTTGAAATTGATATTTTATAAAAGAGTAAGACAAATGCAGTACAAGTATTAGAGAGAGATGAACATATGTGAAAGTGATCTCGATCATCCAGAGCAGTCGTCAATGAACAAGTCTTTCTATAGTTATGGCCATTGACAGTTATTAATTAGGTTAGGGATTTGCAGTTTTAATCGCTATTACGATAATGGAAAATGCTAAAAAAGTTACTTTTTTGTTGATTTCTGTTAGATATTACAAAAAAGTTACTTCAATTTATCGTAGGTTTTTTCCATTTCCAGAGGAGTCATGTATTGGTTCAATTTTCAATTGACAATGTTTATCTTTACAACGTTATAAGTATTATTATTACGAATTGAATTTCAAAGAACAGTAAAACGCTTATTTTACTGCGATGCGATCACGACTAATAAAACATAGCTCTTTGCGACTTGGATAGTCGGATAATAACTGCTTTGGACAAACTAAAGTGTAGGTACTGGGATTATTCATTAATTTTTCACGTACTTTTGATTGCGTGAATCACAGCCTTCTGCAGAAAAGACTGTGGAGATATGGAGTTAAATGGAAAATTGGGAGAAATATAAGTTCTAAAGAGCATATACCTGATGGTGTACCTCAGGAATCCATTTTCGGACCTTTTTTATAACTAGTTTTTGCTAATGATTAATGAAAATGAATAATGGGATTTCTTCCTCTCATTGTACATATTGTGCTGATGAAGCGAGTATATTAGTTATTGAAGATGACTTGAGTACATTGACAAATATAGCTGAAATCACTTTCAACAAAGTTATCTCATGGTATGAGAATAATAACTTGCAAATGACTAAACAAATAACAATATTGTTCATATGTAAAAGAACTACAATAGAAGGTGCATCTGCTTGTGTATATCAATTTGGAATTGATTTCAACAACTACTATCAAAATGTTAGTTGTTGTTTATGAACAGATTGCAACGGATGCCACAAATAGATAATTCATGTGAAAAACTAAGAATTGTCTAGTAACGAACAGTCGTTGCCGACTGATGATACTCTCATATACACCTACTACGTAGGCTTATTATGGCAAGTACCAGTCAGAAAACAAATACTCACCTGGATAAGACCACGACGGGTATTGAATTAAATCTAACAGATACTTGTGCGACGTTCCTCAAAACATCAGCAGACGCAATTGCAAGTGCACACCTGCAGAATTATGCTTGCCATAATAAGCCTACGTAGTAGGTGTATATGGTAGTAAAGGGTTCATCATCAGTCGGCAACGACTGTTCGTTACTAAACGATCTCCCAAAGAACTCGATTTTCTCCACACAAATCTCTTAACCCGGAGATTCGGATTGTTCTCCCTCTGCTCGCTAGGTGGAGCGGCATATAAACCACTTCATCGCGTGAACCAGAGTTGACTAAACAGCGGAGTGTGTAATGGTTTAGACGGGAAACAGATGGTTTCATTGGTATGGTATAACAACCTCGAAACTAGTCTGCAGGTGGTCACCCTGTCTAAATAAAAACATAATTTTGCTGGTTGGTCACAGAGGGCACTTGCAATTGCGTCCTCTGATGCTTTGAGAAACGTTGCACAAGTATTTGTTAGATTTAATTCAATACCCGTCGTGGTCTTAGCCAGGGGAGTATTGGTTTTCTGACAGGTACTTGCCATAATAAGCCTACGTAGTAGGTGAATATGGGAGTAAAGGGTTTATCATCGGTCGGCAACGACTGTTCGTTACTAAACGATCTCCCAAAGAACTCTGTTTTCTTAAGAATTGTCTGTTATTCTGTAGGGCATCTCTCTAATTATTATAGACAAATAATTCTATTAACGCTATATTATGCAAATTTCAAGTCCCATATGAGGTATGGCATTCTGAACTGGTGTACAAGCTCCTCTGTAGACAGTGTTCATAATTCAGAAGTATGCTATGAGGATCACTGCTAAAGTGGGATCAGATTTTCTTGTAGGGAATCATTTCAATAGTAACAAATGTTGGAATACACATCCTTGCGGCATGCGCATATGGATACCGCCACAAAAACAAACTGGTTGCCAATAAATCACAACATACTTATTAGACACGCAATGCCCACTTGCTCCTTTCCAGTCATTATCGCACTGCACTGACAATCTTTCCGAGGACATAAAAAAAATCAGAAAATGTATACACTTTCAAGAAAACGTAAATGAAATGCTATTGTAAAAAACTTGCTAATCTGTAGATATGAGTTTCTTGTAAAAAGTCAGTCTTATATTTTATCTGACTTGTACGTTTTTTTCAACAACAATTTTAAACAATTCAAATGAATTATGGTATTGAATGTCTACTATTTTTAAAATTGTATTAACGTTCTCCTCATTTTATTAACGTATTCTACGCTATCGGTATGCAAACTAATTTTTTGAAAATATATAGAAGTTATTATTATTATTACTTGAAATGATCTCTTTGGGGTAATTTTGTATCTATTCAGTTCAAAATCACGGGTGCGTTTCCATGAGAAATGAGACACTGTATATTGTTTTAAAATGTGAAAACGGACCTCCTAGCTGTTTCAAAAACCTTATACTTACCTCGAAACCTACTAGCAGTCACATAAATTCCGTTTTTTTATTTCCTCTTCCAGAATTTTTACCATAAGTAACTTTATCGAATCTTTGTTTCATAGGACATTTCAATGGGGTCATACAGTTTCACCATTAAAGTCAATTTACGCAAATTATGAGTTCATGCGCAATTTATTCTTCGATAATAATGCAGAATGGCGTTGAAGATGTTTTCTCTATGGATCGTCTTTGTCAAATTTGAAATTTTTCCAACAGAATTCCAAAATTTAGATTATTTCTTCAAATAGAAATTTCAGAAAATGTTGAATGCCAAAGTTTTTTCGTTTTCAATTCTCAATCACACTACGGAATTTGAAAAACCTTAATCAATTCACGTTTTCAATTCTTCTGCTCATTCGAATATCGTCATATTTTATCTGTCGTGTATATTTTTTTCCAAAAAAGGGTAGACTTAGTTATATTCACACATAGTTGTAACGGTATTGTTTGTGATCTGTATGTGACGTTTTTATATAAATTCGGAAATAAATTCATTCGTTTTTGTCGTTTTATATTTTTATTCGTATGAATTATGGTTTTTACATGTCATCTATTTTTTTACTTTATAGAAGTTATTATTACTATTACTTGAAATGATCCCTTTGGGGGTAATATTGTGCTTATTCAGTATAAAATTAAGGGGGTATTTCCATGAGAAGTGAGACAATGTATATTGTTTTGAGATTTAAATTTGGACCTTCTAGCTGCTTCAAAAACCTTATACCTACGTCCAAACCTACTAGCAGTCACATAAATTCCATTTTTTTTATTTCCACTTCCAGAATTTTCGCCATAAGTAACTTTCTCGAATATTTGTTTCATAGGACAGTTTAATGGGGTCATACAGTTTCACTATTAAAGTCAATTTACGCAAATTAAGAGTTCATGCGCAGATTGTTCTTCGATAGTAATGCAGAATGGCGCTGAAGATTTTCTCTTCCTAGATCGACTATGTCAAATTAAAAAAAATTTCCAACAAAATATCAAAATTTAGATTATTTCTTCAAATAAAAATTTAGGAAAATGTTGAATGTCAAATTTTTTTCGTTTTCAATTTTCAATCACTCTACGGAATTTAAACAACATTCATCTCTTCACGTTTTCAATTCTTTTGCTCATACGAATATCGTAACATAGAAGAAACTCCTAATATAGTCCGCTGCTGAAGGAGTTTTGTGTGTCAAAATGTTTCTGATTGGATTTCGAAAAAGAATCCAAATGTGTTAATAATATGCTCTCTTACTTGATGCTCTAGTTTCAACAATTAATTTCAAAATTTATAGTGAGTACTTATTTTAATGAACTGAAATGCCATTTTGTAGCGTGATGTTGACGAATAGTAAATAGTGAATTTTGTTATTAATTGTTGAAACTAGAGCAACTAAGCATCAAGAAAGTGTGACATAGGTAATTTGATTGGTAGATTTGGAATTCAAAATTCCAACTAGAAACATTTTCATATATAAAAAACTCTTCAGCAGATGAGTGTATTTGATTCCAAGTACCCTTTTCGGAAAAATTCAAGTAATCAAACAAAATTTTGAAGAAAGAATAGAAAATTCGTAGCTGTTCGAATTTTGCAGATGGGTATTAAATTGAAAAAAAAAAAAAAAGATTTCCTCTATAATATTTCTCGAACTTTGAGAAAATACCTAATCTTTTTTATTTATAGAAAATATTTTAGGAAATCACGATCGATAAAAAATGGTTGGAATCATTTTCTTCTACAAAGCTCATAGTGTTTATGTATCTACAAAATATAAAAAAAATCTCAAATGATGCGAACATACAGTGACTGTATTAATAGTGACACTGTATGTGTGATTTATTTATACTTGCTGTGTCAACAGAGAACAATTGATTCCAGGTACCAATTGAATAAAATATAATAATAATAATAATTGATAATAATTCAACTTAATGCGAATCTTAATTTGTTATTTCGAATATATAATTATGTAGAACCTAATCCTACCCGAAATTAACAGTCCGTCTAAGAATGTTCATTTATCAGCTCCTCGCCCTTTCTCTTTACACTTCCTTTTGTTTGAGGGTCACTGAAATGAGGTCGCATTTAGTCCTCCTAGTTTGCCATGTTTCTCAACAGACGGTAACGATCCGCCCAAAGTCATTATCCATCTCGGTTTCAAATTCACTCACATTCGCATCAATAATTCATGACAATATAGCAGCACCAACCGACCAGACAGTTGATTCCGATAATACTTTGATGTATAATAGTGCAAAGAGACATTTTCACTATATGATGAATGATAATTACGGAAAATCTCTGTTCTTCTGATGATAGTACGTTCAAAGCTACTAACGATAGTATGGTCATAGGAACTGAGAACTTTCAACATTTCTATTTCTAGGTTTAACTAGAAATTCCTCTGAAACTCAGTGGAGGTTTTCCAATATCTACGTCTTTTACCCTCCTAATATTAATAATCACTATGATATCAGGATTTAGATGTTTTTCATTTTCCAAAAATTTTCACTTATAATATCACAAGAGCTTAAATTATTCCCGGAAATTTTTTTAAGGGCACGAATATTTTGAAAATTATCCCATGATTAATTTTCTTGAAATATTCGTGCTCGAAAAAAAATTTCCAGGAATAATTTAAGCTTGCGTGGTATTCGGTAAGAAAATTTCACACCATAGATTGGAATAAAAATATTAATCCAATCTCACATTTTAAATTAATATCACTGCTTGTCAAGTCCACCATGTTTCGTTGAATAAAAAATATTACCAACTTTAGTTACACCAAATGCTAAAACTCAGATGGGTATTAGATCAGTCTATCGCCCTTTCATAATTTTACGTTACTAAAGGTGGTAGAAATGTTTTTTTTGTTAAAGTAATCCATAACAATAATTCATAATAAAAATATAATATTAACATGGTTTGTTGCAGTTGGTGGCCGTGAGGAGGCCATGCTTTTGACAGATGAGGTTTACATTGGTAAATTACATTGAGTAACTGTTTAGTAAACCAGCAAACAAAGATATTCTTATTTAAAACATTTCCTGTAAGCATTTGCGTTAAACAATTTGCGAAAAATGAAATGCTTTGAAAAGTACAATTTATGTAAATACTGCAAAGAGTTGAGTCAAGTACAAATATGTCATCCAAAATCAATATATTTAACGAATTTAATGAAAGATTGCGAACAGGAAGCGTTAGAGTCGAATGGTTTGTTTACGAAAATCCAAGAATGTCTGCTGCAGATGTCAAGTAAATATGGTCTTTTGCGTAAAAGAGATTTGAACAAAATTGTTTCAAAATATTACACATATGTCTTAACACACAGACATGTAATTAATTCGTCACCTTCCTATTCACTATTGAGAAGAGAGGTTGGGTTAGAATCAAGCAACAATTAAATCTTACTGTTTGTAGATCCTACATTTTTTGAAATATAAATCGTTAATGCATAATAATTCAACAAATTTGTGTTTGCTGTTTAATGAAACTTGATAGCGAATAATAAATAATAATGTTAATTCTTATAGAAATTTTGCATTATTCACAGGTATATCTACATTATTTAATGGTTGTAGATCATATGTTTACCTTTTCAACTATCAAAAAATTTCCACTTAAATATCGTGGCGCCACGAAAAAAATTCCGGAAATTTTTTTAGTTGCCATGGTAACTAGTCAAAATTAAGGCATCTTATTGGTTAAAAAGTAGAGGTGTGAAATTTTCACTTATAATCTCCCAAGTGCTTGAATTATGCCGGGAAATCTTTCGAATACATGTATTTCCTGCAATTAATTCTAGCAGGCGAGGGATTCGGTAAGAAAATTTCACACCAAAATATATTAAATTAATGCTAATTTCATCTGACTTGGATATTACTCAAGACAAAACAAGTTATATTATAGTGGGTCATGAATGGCTTCTGTTTACACAATGAGTAATGACAGATACGCATTCGTATGGTGACGGTGTGTTGAAAATATGTGTCTATCAGAAAAAAGCGAAAAGTGCTTTGCTGGATAAAGCATAGAAGCGCTTTACAAGTCTACTAGACAGTCCAAATTACAGACCACTGAACCGCTTCGAATAAAACCAGCGGAAAATAAGTCGCTTTATTTATCTGTAGCGGCTTGAAGACCTGCCAGCCGACTATCACGTGAAGCGTAAAAGCGGCTCTAGCCTCTGCATGCTGTTAGACGCACCCATTGAGTATTGACAGCTCAACCTCTAACCAGTAACCAGTTAGGATCAATTTTCTAGTTCGTATTGTTGTAAAGGTTTCAAGGTTTCAGAAGAATAATTTTGTGGGGAATACTTCATAATTAGATTAGATTAGAAACAAAAACCAAATTTTTGATTGGCCGAAAAAGCGAGGTGTGGAATTTGCAGCTCAAATTTTTGCAGAAATATTGTAATGCCTCAATGTGAGTAAGTTTGTGTCGTCTGCCTCATCAAAAACTCGTCAAAACAGTAACAGTGTTTTCATCATTTTGTCCGGTCGATCTTTGATATCTTCCATCTTTCATTTTCTCAATTTAGAGTTTTTTTTCCAATAAAACTCTCCGAAATGAAAAATTATTACATCTCAGAGAATTAACATTTTTACTACTCTTTTTCGTAAAATTGAACATCATTTTGCTTTATTAGATCTGCAAATTTTCTAACAGGTTAACGATTTTTTCGAAAGATTGATTCACTGATTGGCGACTCCGCCATTTCTTGGAAACACTCTAAACTTTCATGGTTTCCTGTTTTTAGGTTTAGAATGGTTGTCTCACGCAATGCTAATACGGGTGTTCTAATAAATGAGATGATTCAATTCTAGAGTGTAATTAGTTGGTATACTATAATGCGTGTTCACGATAAAAAAACCGGATTCTAATATTAGTCCTCTGATGAGGACTTATGTGCTACTTCCTAGTCACTGGAATTTCTGAAGAATAAACCCTCCGTCTTTTCTACGCTCAGTGCGTTATGCTCTGATTCGTGATATGTCCCGAATGAGTGAACTTTTGTGATACTTAAAGAATCTATAGGAGTGGTCTCACTCAACCAACTGAGCTAAATCGAAATTAATATTTTTATCTACCTATGTACTGATCTGTCTATAGACCAAACTTGACGGAAATAGCAATACAACAATCTGACATAATAAAATAACTAATCAGAGAATATTCTGTATTGGTATTGATTATTAAAAAAATACAATATTTTTGAAAAACTTAAGATACGCGCCTTCGAATAAATATGAACTAGAGAGTGAAAATTGATTTTTTAAAATTCACGTCAATATTGAAAAAGCGTAGGATGTTGAGATCAATAATAGCTATTTGTATAACAAGGGAAGGAAGTGCTACTTTTCCTCCCGAGGATGAAGCTTACAGTAATCATTCAAAGGAAGAAAAAGACACTTTACTTCCATGTTATATACAGGGTGGGGCACCGAAAACGAAACAGATCGAATATCTTCAAAACGCATGTGTTGTGAATAAAATGCAAAACACGTCGATTTCTAATATTTCTATCATAACCTCAACTGTCATACCTCTTCCCCCACCCCTTGGGCACTATCACCCAAGCAATTTGAAAAGGGAAAGTAGTAAGTGTGACACATCATTAAAAAGGTAATTTCATAAGGAATTCAGCCATGTCAATTTTTGCCATCTAACTTTTTATTTTGGCGCCCTCTTGCGGGAAAAAGAACTGTTCCGTGTTCCAAATTATAATACTGCATTTGCAAGCTATTTTGACATAAATTCGGTGACGATGCATTATGGAATTTTTCTAAGAGAAAAAAAAGGTGGCTCCAAAATGGTGGACATGATTTGCAATTATGGTCCGATTCGATTCAAAATTGATATGTGGTGGTTTTCAAGGTCGGAAATTATGATTTGTTCGTCAATGCAAAAAAACAAAATGGTGGCTCCAAGATGGCGGATGAAATTTGTAATTCTGGTCCGATTCGAATCAAAATTAGTATGCGGGGATTTTCAGGGTGAAAAATTATAATATTTTTGTCAAAGCAAAAAACCAAGATGGTGGACGAAATTTGTATTTGTGGTTCGATTCGATTCAAAATTGGCATATATGGGTTTTACAAGTTTTCAGTATAACTAAAATGAATTAATGAAATTGATAAAAAATGCTTTTATACAAATGCACTGAAAAAGAAATAATATTTTTTTCAGATGTGTTACGAAGGTTATTCTATGCGTAATACAAATTTTACCTCGCAAAAGTACCTATTTTGTACGCGCGGCAAGCTTTCGAATCTGTTAGGCACAAAATAACCTATGTCTCACATAAACACAAAAAACATTATTTCCTTTTTAGTGCTTTTGTATAAAAGCTTTATTTTATCAATTTAATTAATTCATTTTAGTCATACTGAAAACTTGTAAAACCCATATATGCCAATTTTGAATCGAATCGAACCACAAATACAAATTGCTTCCGCCATCTTGGAGCCACCCTCTTGTTTTTTTTGCATTGACGAACAAATCATAATTTCCGACCTAGAAAACCACCAAATATCAATTTTGAATCGAATCGGACCATAATTGTACATCGCCATTTTGGAGCCGCCCTTTTGTTTTTTCTCTTAGAAAAATTCGATAATGCATTGTCACCGAATTTATGTCAAAATAGCTTGCAAATGCAGTGTTATAATTTGAAATACGGAACAGTTATTTTTCCCGCAAGAGGCCGCCAAAATAAAGAGTCAGATGGCAAAAATTGACATAGCTGAATTCCGATGATGTGTCACACTTACCACTTTCCCTATTCAAATTGTTTGGGTGATAGTGCCCAAGGGGTGGGGGGAGAAGTATGACAGTTGAGGTTATGATAGGAAGATGACCCCCTTTGATTAAAAATCGACGTGTTTTTGCATTTTATTCACAACACATGCGTTTTGAAGATATTCGATCTGTTTTGTTCTCGGTGCCCCACCCTGTATATGATTTTTCCGCCTCCCTCAAATGACAAGTAATTTTTAAATAATTTATTTATGAATCTAACAAACAAACTTTATCAAAGAACTAAAACTAATAAGTAAGTACAGTTTAACAGTTTAACTTATGGACACGTTCATTTTCATTGTTGCATCCTACATATTTTCAATTTGTGGTAGAGTAATTATTTATATCATTGTTTATATAGAAGTGAGATAGTTAGTCAGTGCCTGTGTAATTGGTGTTGGACGCAAACGCGAGTGTCATCTAGCGTGATTAGTTACAAACATGAATATTTGACGTCATTTTAATGCAGGTTCCTTCAAAAACCCCTGATTTTAATGCTGTCCCATTGTTTCAATCAAGTTACGACATGACTTGGATGCGATCTCACTATTGCCATCTACATGTCGCATCCATTTTGATCCAATTATAATCCCATAAAGTTGACTAACTATCTTCTATATAAACAATGTTTATATCTACTAATACTAAACGTGCAGTATTGAGCAGTGGTTATTTGAATACCATCAGAAGTGAGAGCAGGAGCCAACGCAGTTTTCGTAATATTGTTATTGGGCGCCAAGTTGTAGCAAAACAGACTGTAGGCTTCGTAATGAGACTTCTCAGAGATGTATTGGTGATCAATCAACAATCTGTTTTGTCCAATGGAATGATCGAGATATTGTGGTCAATAATTTATCCAATAGAATGATTTTCACAATGAAATGGAAATACACAGTTTTCAATTCAAAAGGACGCTTTCTAGAATCGAACGAGTTTCTGAATCAACGATATCCATTTGGATGTTGTTGAAGAATACCTCATATTGGCTTATCCGTATGTAGCTGTATGAGGATCTTGGTCAACGCAGCTTTGATGTGAGCTTTTTGCTGAACGGGTTTCAACTCGTTCACATAGTTTGGTATAGCCCATTCAGTACCTAATACGAGACCATGTTCATCGGCTGCACAAGTTGCTGCCTTAATGAGAAATACTCCAATCCCTACTTCTTCATGGTCGCGGACCATGCAGCAAACGGAACCTGAACCCCTGATGACTCTCCAGGCTCCATCTAGCACCATTCTGTTATGCAGACACTTGTCTGGGAATATATGACCGTGAAACGGACGATTAAGGATACAATAAGCTCCTATTGAATAGCATCATTTTGCAAGTTTTAACATCGAGTTGTCGCAGGTTTTCCTGAGTCCATTTCATCACTCCAACGGAGTAGAGAAGGATCGGAACGGCAAGCATATTAGTTGCAGCAACTTTGTTCTTCCCCGACAGTTCTCATGACCAAATCTGTCAGAGTTTATGCTAATACTTGATGTGAAGAGAATTTTTTACTGTGATTACCTCTTAGGAGCGGTGTTGCTCCACTCCTAGATAAGTATAAGTTCCTCCGGCATCCATATGATGCGAGATGCTTCCGTCTACGAGCTGAACATCATCGCATCGTCCCATTTTGAGATGAACTGTGGCACATTTGTCGGTCCAGAATTCCATTCCGATACCATGCGTGTACTCTTCCACCACCCTCAGAGACCGATTTAGGTCCTTTTCTTTAAAGGTGTATAATTTGAGGTCATCCTCATCCTTAACATTAAACACGTTCTTTGAGATAAGATCGGAGAAAATGTTAATGGGGTAAGTTCTGGACACCTAGCAAGGCATTTTACTTCAGTACTACTCGACGTGATTATTATTTTTTTTTTCTTTGGTTTTTTGGCATCGACTGCTATGGTCATTAGCCACGTGTTCTGGATAGGCCTTGTTACTAACTCCATGCGCCACCTTAGGAGCAGCACTGTTAATTGGAACGCAACAGTGAATCGTGCAGGACTCCCCCAGTCCAGCCACGAGATTTGAATAATTTGATCGGTCAAATTAAATTAAAAAATCCCAGCCGTAACTGGGGTTCGAACTCCAGACCTTTAGACCCAAAGTCGGACGCTCTAACCACTGCGCCACGCCCCGACTTGACGTGATTATTATTTAACGGATTCTGTTTGATATGGTATACTATGGGACCCACAAGATAATTGATTATGCTCAACTCAATTGCGCTCATTCAGCAGGAAAGTTATTTCAACGTTCTCCAAATTTTTGGTCTTTTGTACCACAGGCGTAGAATAAGTTATTTTTGAATAATTTTCCATAACTTTGTTTCGGCTTCAGCTTTTTTATTGTTATTTTTTCAAGTCAATTATACCGGGCCCAATGTTTTGCTACCAACGTCCATTCTACTTGTTTGATTCGCGGTCACCATTGGCACCAGGTGGCGCACCAACACTCCGGGAAAACAAAGCAGAAGTCATTTATCTATGAGTTGACAGTTGTTGACGTGAATTCTATTATTGAATTTTTACTTCTAACCTTCGAGTGCTTCTTTAGAAATGCCTGTGGTGAATATTTATTTGGATGATATTTCAGTACTCAAGCGGAAAGAGTAGTCAAAGGGTAGGCAGTAATCATGTTTTATTTTGCGAGGTAGAGAATGTTGAGCAAGGAGTATTTGGATTTTGTCTACAAAATTCATTTGGTTTCCTTGATGAACTAGTTTCTGGATTTTTTTTTATATGGAATGACCCCTTTTAATCAATAGTTTCAATGTCTTGCCTCTTGAGCGTAGAAGATAATTATATTTACGCAAATTGTGGAAGCCTGTTAGTTACAACACTAGATGACTCAATGGATATAAGATAATGAATCCGGACAGTATTAGTGAGTCGAGCAAAGAGAGCGGTTCTCTTGAATGCATGGAAAGTTTTATAGTTTACTATTTGTTACCAATTTGCTATTGTAAATTATAAATAATGTAAAGTTTGTTGTGTTAAAGATAAACTAGTGTTTTTTTTTTCAATATTATTGTGGAGTAACACACTAATTACAAACAAAAATTCTCTTACAAGTTATGAAATATTCCAAAATTAACTGTTCACATTTATTTACCAATTGGCTTCCCGATTTTCATTCGAATTCCCCATGTTTTTTACTAATTTCTGGTTTCTGGAAAAAGAGAGCATGGACACATTTTCAGATGAATAACTCTTGCACTGCGGCACTGAACAAAATTGTTTTGACTTACTAGTCATATCAAAGCTATGCTTTTTGCATTAAATCTTAAAAATCAAACCAAATATAGAACAACTAAGAAATAATCAACAATTTATTAACACTAGATTTTATGGCAGAATGTCTGTTTTCCCGGAGTTTTACGTACACATTTCAAAATGTAGATGTCGCCCACCGTGGTGATCGTAGGGTCACTAAATCCTAGAAGGCTTTGGCCTTCTTACGGGTATGGCCAATGGGTAGAGTCTAAATAGCTCCAATGTTCCAAAAACAACGAAAATTAGGACCGATGTTTGAACTAGTGACACATGTCAAAAGTAAATTTTTATGTCATTGCCGTCATTGAAAATGTTTTCAAAAATAGTTTTAGCAGATTCGCAGTAAAGAAAGCAGATTGTCCCAAGTCCCAAAATCTTCTGATGAGCCCTGCTGTCACTAATCCAACTTAGGAATATGTTGATTACTTTTTTACTTATACAAATATTTCTTTCTTCTGAAAATGAAGTACCTATTGTGCAGTGAAACCTGCAAGAATACCGACAAAATTCGTAAATTATATTGTATTCTCAGAGGTGAGTTGAAGATCAT
The DNA here is from genome assembly GCA_944452925.2 of Chrysolina oricalcia. NCBI lineage: Eukaryota > Metazoa > Arthropoda > Insecta > Coleoptera > Chrysomelidae > Chrysolina > Chrysolina oricalcia. The sequence goes on from OX101821.2 coordinate 16,128,919, forward strand.
TTTGTTTCTAACTTGTTAATTAGTAGATTGAAGAATACATTTTTCCCATTTTCCTCACTAAAGACAATACAGATTATATTTTCATTCAAACTTTTTTTTTTTTCAGGACTGAAACCTTGAGAAAGGAATGGCTATCAATAGTACCAATATTGAATAACTTAGTGTAAAATTGTGACAGAAATCAGGACCACAATTAAATTAAAAAATTAACTAAAGAAATGTATTCTGATGATTTCAATTCCTATATAATATAACAATGTTTCACCTTTGACTGTTTTTGCTTTGATATGACACAATTGTTTCATTTCTTCATCGATTTTTATTTCATATGTATTGCTGTTGAACAATTTATGTAAAAATGTAATTCCTCTCTAAACAGAAACGTTTCTTGGGATCAATTAATAAAGTGTGTGCAGTGTTGTAGGTATAACAATCAGGAGTCTAGGACTGACAATTTTTTTCTGAATTGTTCAGAAATGACCCAAAAATGGTCATGGAAAAAAGTGGCCATTATAATAAGGACATATAATGGAAAAGTTGTAAATTTAAAAAATGGAACCTTTTCTTTCGAACAAGTTTAAAAGTTCTATATTGACGTTTATCTTGAGAAAATTGGTTAGACCATAATAATGTTAGTATATTGGTAATCTCTTTAGAACAGCTGGTTTATTGAAGTGAATGGCTATATTTTCTTGTTTCAACCATACCATATGGAGGTCATAATTCACTATCTCAAGAAACTTCTTATTTTTGATAGGAATACAAAAAAAAAGAATTCATTAGGTATATAAAGGAATTTTTATAATCATACAAATGAGAATGTACAAAAATGTAAGATTGTAAATGGGAGAGTCAGAAATGCAGTATTTCAATCATGTCAATGTTTTTTGGATGTTTTGTAGTACCTTATATGTCTGATAGGTAGTAATTTTTGCTAAAGCTTGATATCATCTGAGAGGCATTCAGCAAGTATATTTGACACGTGTTATGTTCACGAATGCTACGCACTTCTGTAAGATTCACATTCGATAATCGATATTTGGTTTTTGAGTTATTAGCATTACCTCAAATTGATACCCCATTTTTAAAATTTGTCAAACAATGGTAGGTATATATTGTGACTAAGAAGTATTTGGGAGAACAGTAATCTCTAATTTTGAATAATGAACCCATTAATGGAGAAGTTTTAGTGTTTTTATAAAGGGTTTGTAACTCTGTGGATATATTTAATTAATCAATCATTGGCAACCTTTACACATCATTCTGAAAACAACACTAGGTTCTGCCCTTCTAAAAGAAACTCTTGTGCCTGCAGCAGAGATTATCGATGGCTGAATCTCCATGTTCCATAATGGTTGGTGGTCGGGCCACAGAATATCGGGGCCGTGACCGAAAGTCGACGCATTTTTGAAATTCGAGTTAATTGTACACCTGACAATTTCAGTCCATAAAAATAATTAGAATTGATATGTATCCATTGAAATTAAACATACTTATTTGACATTCTGACTTACAAAAGTAACATAACCCAACTTTTTTTTCAAAAGTGTCGGTTCTCTCTCTCTTATAACCCTTTCTTCCTAATTGGCGCTTTCGTGGGTTATTTGGAACATTCAAACTATTTAAAGAGATTGGAACTATTAGACTCCACCCATTGGCCATACCCGTAAGAAGGCCAAAGCCTTCTACGATTCAGTGACCCTAGGTGATCGCGAATATGTAATCATCGTCATACCTACCTGACATCTCTGTTTTCAATACCGTATCGCCAGTGAGATCTATTATGCATTGACCGATTTTCGTTGAATTGTGTTCGTATAAATAGAGTGTTTCAGTCCAGACCGTCCCACTACAAAGCCTGTAACTGAAAGGTGTATAATGCTGGATGGGTACTTTCATTATTTTTTTTACTAGCCATTGTTTGAGTTTTCGTCCACTGCATTGCTCTATACGCCTAGAATAATTGAAAATATTTAAAGCTCCATTGTGCTCTCGACTCTATTGAATACGGTTATTGCATGCGATTACTAGATTGCTTTTTTCATTACCGACGGTATAAGTGGAAAACTGATGATAATGGGAAGTTGGAAAATGTCAACCGGAGCGGATTGGTTTGTTTGGCGTACTTGAATGCTGTAAACGGTTTTCATAGCGGCCGGCGTGGCCTTTCAAAACAATCCCTTCTATTCTGGTATTAATTTATCTAGAGACGATAGTAATTTTCTGCGTATATAGATACTACCATTGGAATTCAGTCAGCAAGAAGGGAGATAGATGGGAGATGTGAGTTTAGCCGACTGAACAATTGGGATATAAGTTTATTCGCCACTGTGAGCATAATAAATTTCCTATATATGAAATGGATAACCAGGGGCGGACTGGTACCCAAAGACCCAATGAGATAACTCAGTTTTGGCTAACGAAAGCATAACCAGCTCAAAAGTTATAAAACAACTCTAAACTACTGCGCACTTTCTACAATTTCTTATCAGTATAATCAGTTATTTTTTTATTTATTCATCAGAAACAGACTGGTTACCCTAATTGAGTGGCTCAGAATTAAAACCAGCATTGTTCCACTTTGATAGTTTTGAGGGCGTTTGTATTAATTTGAAGTGAATATTATTATATACAATAAATAATAATAATTTTGCTTCAATTTTTTATGGTATTCGCAGAATTTAATAAATAAATATGGATATTGCCGGTTTTATTTCTGAGAGGGAGACTTAGCCGGTTTTGTTACTGAAATAGATTAAATTGACCTATACAGGGTGTAATTTAGATGGTGTCATTAATTTCAAGTGGTAATTCCTTGTCATAGTTTATGAAGAAAATTTCAAATAAACGTGTGTCCAAATTTGCTTCGTTTCCGAGATACGGGGTGTCGAAGCTTCATTTAAAAATCGGCATTTCATCAATTACTCAAAAGTCTTTTCGACGATTTTGATGAAACTTGGTGTGGTTATTAGCAGTAACAAGGGTTTCTTTTCATTGAATTATATTCCAAATTATAAGTGACGGATGGTTACCTGATTGATATTTATAGTAAAAATCATAGTAAGCCACTGTTTTCCCCTAAGTTTCATATTTTTTGCAGAAAAAATAATAAAAAATATAGCTTCCTTATAAAGCTGTGAATTTCGAATCAAAGTCATTGGCATATAGAAATGGTGGTTACTCACCATCAAAATTCAGAAAGTTGTGTGAATGATCTATTTTTCAGTTTCTTACACCATATTTCCTATAAATTCTATTTAATTTTGTACACAAATGTATTGTTGAGTTTTGATAGAAACAGTTGGCCAGGAATACAACAACCAACCAGTCCATCAACGACGAAACCAACAAAAGAATTCAGGTAGAAATTAAATAATTAAGAAAATCTATCGATTGATAAATTGTTGCTATTTTAAATTTACGGCATTATAAGACAGTTGTATTTCTGAATGTTTAATTTGATATAAATTTGAAACTCATAGAAAAACAGTGGCGTACAATGATTTTTACCGTATTTATCAATCAGGTGACCCTTCGCTGCTCATAATTTGAGATCTAACCTCATGAAAACAAGCTCCTTGTAACTGCCAATAAACACACCAGGTTTCCTGAAATTCGGCGATTTTTTATTAAAACTTTGACACTCCGTCACTTGAAAACAAAGCAAGTTAGGACATACGTTTCCATGAACTTTTATTCATAAAATGTGACAAAGAATCACCACCTGAAATTAATGACATAATATAAATTACACCCTGTATATAAATCAAGAAAACACGTAGTAATTATTGACTTGGTACTTTATTCAAATGAAAAGAGACTCCTTTATGAAGAAAAAAAAATGAAAAGAAATAATAAAAATAGTTAAACAAGGACTGATGGAATTTCCGGAATGTATTCGCAGGTGGGTTCCTCTTCATTTCGAAGTTGTTGTTCTTCCAACTATTTTGAATTTCTGAGTTTTCGTGATGATGGTTATTGATGATACCTTCATAAAATTTGAGTTCGTCTAGATTTCTCCAGCCATTTCCAAAGTGTATATTTCGAGCTTTCTTCCTGTCAACAGGAGCAACAATTATTCCATTACTAAATTCTAGTAAACCTTAGCAAGGTGCTAAGAACAATTATTAGAATAAGCAATAAACAGCCAACAACGATGCTAACTCGTTAAAAATAATAATGAAACGCACATGATCCTATGATGACTGTCGTCACTTCCAAACCGATTCGTGTTTGGCCGAAATGGACATTACCGCTTATTTCTAAAAGACGTATGGACATTGCCGTTTTTTGTTTCTGAGCATAAGTTTTGATGCTGATTTTGCATTGGATATTGTCGTTTTTATTATAAACTTTATGGTTATTGTAGGAGAAGAGAATTTTACAAAAATTTTTATGTAAGCAACTCATTGCCGGTTTAGATTCTAGGCCCCTCAATTACTTGTTCCTGTGTCAAATTACGTAAATACAAAATACAACATAACATCATAACTTACAATAATCATAATGATAATGATAATAATAACTTTATTCAGAATAATATAATACAATTACAAATCAAATAACTACATGCTAGAGGGAATAAAGTGGTGTAGGGATAAGTGCAAAGCTCCTGTTTCCCGAAATATAGATGCAATATAATAATGTATTGTAAATGAATGGTATGAGTAATGGGTCATACAGGACCTTATGAAAATGAAAAATGTTAAAAACAAAGAAGTATAAAATGTATGAATGTAAAATGTGAGATGGTATAAATATATAAATCATGAAAGAAAAACGAGAATTTAAAAAAATTAAAAAATTTAAAATAAATGTGTAAAATTGTATAAATTTAAACTATAGATTGTTAAAATCAGATAAAATGATACAAGTGATGCATAAAGTTCAATGAAATTCAATGTGTTATATAATTAAAAATATTCCTAATCAATTCAATGTCCATAAGAAGTGTATATACGGAACATATAATAAAAGGAATACACGCACACACATACTTGTTCCACTACTGCAGCTGATCAGAAGCATTTTTTATCAACGAAATCAGCAATTGTTTGTCTGGATGTACTGAATATAAATATTTTTGGTGATTTTTTGAAAATATGAAAAATGTCCATACTTCTAATTGTATGAGGAATAGTGTTGAACAGTTTAGGAGCTGAAGGAGTGTAGGAAAGTACGTATAAGAATGTTGGAGTGATTTTTGTGCTGGTGTGATGACGTGGTGATCCTTTTCCGTGTATTATACCTGTGAGATGGTAAGATATAACTCTTCTCTTTAAAATAAGTTATGATGGTCTTATAATATAGGAGCTGACGAATGCCAAGGATATTAGTTTTAACAGTTTTTCTCGTGAATATCGTTTGGGTATTGATTGAATCAGTTTCAGAAATTTGTTTTGAAATACCTCAAGTTGATGAAGTTGTGCTCTGAAAGCTGCTCCATAGCAAGCTATTCCATAGCGAAGTGGCTTTCTATAAGGGCGTGGTACAGAATTTGCCTTTGGTCAAAAAATTTGTCCAAATCAAGCATCCAAACTCCAATATGCTTCTTACTAGAGCGTTATAGAGATATATTACATCATTTTCAGCAAATTCAAATTTTATATATTCTATATATTCCTGATGAATACGAGGGCCCCCCTTCGAAACGTTGAAATGAAAAATGAAGCACACCGTGGGCCGTGGTGGTCGGCTGGTAGTGCGTTCGCCTTTCATGCGTGGGGTCGTGGGTTCGATCCACCGATTCACCGGTCTCGTTCATGGCATCACACGTTACTAGGTAAGGGCTGCGTCTTCCCTAGCTCACACAAGTCTCTCGAAGACTTCCGAGGGTTGCGCGTAGGGGTGCAATCGGTTGACGGAAATAACAATTTTAACAATTTTTTTTAACACTGTTCATCAAAAATTCTTCATCGAACCAAACCCCTAAGAAGCAAATCTATTATATTATAGAGTTGATGGAACTAAAGTGCAAATTTGAACGTATCATAGAACCTACTAATAATGTATGCTTGAGAAAAAACATTTTCAATGTGTGCCTAAAAATTTTGATTGGAAGAGAATGTGATGCCCAGGTCCAACCACTTCATTTACTCTATTTAATGCGGAATTTTCCATATTGTGGATAAAATGATTTTTAATTTTTGTCGTCTTTAGGTTATGACTTTTTATTTTTCAATGTTGAAGTATTTATAGTTTAGTCTATCTATGGACCAATTATGTATGTTGTCAATATCATTCTGCAAGTGGAAGTTATCATTGATCATCGCTTAAAAAATAAAAAAAAAATAGTATGAAGAGACTTTTTCTGAAAATTGACCCCTGTGGAATTCCTGAGCCAGCTATAAAAGACTAATACTCAGTTCCCGTGAAGATGACATCTTACTACAAATGAGACTAGTTTTTAAAAAAAAGTCAGTATATACTATATCGACTTGTCCCTTCCTGTCCGAAATAGCATGTATATAATTTGTAACATATGATGAAATTGTTTCAATCTCTAGAAGAGTATTATAAATGAATAGGGAAGGAACGTGCATACTAGAGAGATCTTTGAAGATTTCTTGACAATGATCCTTGTAACCAGCACCAGCAATAATTCTCATCGCTCTATTCTGCATTTTAAAGACTTTACATGAGTGAGCAGAGTTTCCCAATAACATTTATGTGAGTGTGGAAGAAAGAGAAATGACAGGACCTTGCAGTGTTGTCGCTGAGTTGATTTTCATCAGCGCACCAGAAATATTGAACTGAACTGCTCTATATGAGATAACTATGATGGTCTATCATCGATAACTACTACGAGAATCTTGACACCTTTTTCATTGCCCGAAATTCCATCAGTGAAAACCAGTTTTTGAGTTTCATTGTTGTTTAATTGGAGGTTGTTAGCAAAAAACCAGTTCTGTGTCCCATTCAAAGAATCAGCCATGATTTATAAAAGACTATCAGCATGAGTAGAAGTTTATTAATGTCATATCGTCAGTGTATGCAACGGATTTATAGGGAGAGTGTAAGAAATCGTTCATGTAGATAATGAAGAGAAACGGACCATGAACGAATCCCTGGGGTATACCATGTAAAATAGTTTGAATAGTTCAACCATGTTCAATAGTTTATGTAGAGTAAGAGCATGTCTCAGTTGAAAATACTGCTTGTATTCTATTGCACTGTAAGACTGTATCAAATCGAAAGAGCCACACCTCTGATGCCATGAAACCGCAGTTTATCCACTAGGCTGGAATGAGCGTTCTTTGTTTGTAAGAAATCACTATTATCAAATTAATTTTTTTTTCTTTGGTGTTGTGGCATCGACTACTATGGTCATTAGCTTGGGTAGGCCTTGTAACTAATTCTATACGCTACATTAGGAGCAGCACTGTTGATTAATAACGCAACAGTGAATCGTGGAGGATTATTCCCAGTCGACACGAGCTTCAATCATTCAGACTTTCACATCTGAAAATGAAAAAAGCCCGCACCTGCTGGGAATTAAACCTGGGACCTCTCGGTCAACAGGCGGGCGCTTAACCACTGCGCTAATCACCGCCTTAAACTCATCTCTTGCTTTCGACCATAAGATCGTGTGAACGAAAATATGCGACTGATACAAAAAAGTATTGATAATCTTTTATGCCAACACTTCATTGTTCTTAGTATCGGTAGGTGTAGCAAATTTCCAATGAATTTAAGTTATTTGTTTGGTTGATTACGATCACTTTGTACATTCACAATGAAAAAACAGTTTATTCATAGCTAACTAAATTAACACTTAATTATATATTCGAATATTGCGGAATAATATTCATTAGAAACAAAATAAATAATGCAATTAAATTATTTAAATATACCTCATTATTATTTAATTGAAATTCATTTCCAATAAATTTTGGTCTCACTAAAGATTTATCAACTGTAAATAAAACATTATTTTTAATAAATGAAGAGGATTTATTAGAATTTCATATTTTATTATCTATAAAAAATATTATTTATTATTAATGAACCAATAGGGATGCAAGATGAGCCTTCTGAAATAAACATGGAAGAAATTGAAATCAATTTACCTCACAATTCACAAATTACCTTGACATATATTTATTAATTCCACAAAACTGTTGTCTTTCAAAAACTTTTCCAACTCCTGATCCTGGTTAGAGTCCCTGTATGCATTTCGACATTAGATCGTATATTAGAGTCGGGACACTCTTTGACAGGACATCGAAAAAACGCGTTTAAGGTTATGTCTACCTTGTGAAGCCGAATGAGCGAAGGGCGTATCGTCAGGGAGGGAATGACTAAAATATGTTTTGAGGTACAAGTAACCCGAGTAACTGTAACGGTACCTTTCGAAAAATTTTCAACTTTTGCTTCCGAAACAAAATACCTAATATGTTCATACCGTAATGTGTGCGATACAGAAATGTAAGAGCAATTCCAATGATTTATATCATTTTCCTTGGGGTCCAGATTCCGTATATGACAGTCAAATCGTAGTCACTTCATTAACTTAAAAGAGATGTCCGTCGACAACTCTGGCGCACTTAATCTGTCGCAGATAAAACTGTTTGTTAGTGGCGAAATCTTTCCACTCGTCTGCTGACTTCACCACTTTGGAATTCAGTCTTGACAAAAGTTTTTAGTGATGTCTCTACCGTTTCTGGAGACAGTTGGTGATAAAATTCCCAGCAGAAATCTAAATGAGAAAAAAGTTGTATTGTGTTCATATATGTCGTCTCTCTCTGACCCTATACAGATTTTGAGCTCCCTTCTTTAGTTCTTTCCTAAAACAACCCAGTAAATTTTGATTTTTATTTATAGACAAAATTCCGGTCCGCACTAGGAAATAGATTTTTGCAATATAGAATCAAAGCTTCATGTTCTGAATTTTCCAACCTTCAGCAACTCAATTTTTATAGCCTTCAGCTCATCTTTTTTGGCCTTCAGCCTATTGTAATTTTTTTGAAAAGGAAATACAGTTGTTATTTGTTATCATTTCTGGATATTCATTCTACCTTCCCACACAAGCTAGATATAAATTCATAGTTTATCTTTCTTTTCGGTTCTGTATTTTTCAGCAGTTTCTATCTGACCTAGGCAAGTCAACTCATGTCCTATTTGGTTAAGGAGTCACTTAATTTGAATAATCCATCGATGAATCATTTGTTGAACATTAATCACACCCTAAACGAATCAGCAAAAACTGATAACTTCTAGTAATTTTGAATAAAAACTTAGAATTTGCATTTTCAAAAATTTGGAGGGTTACAAGGAAAATAAATGAATTTTATGAAAACGACGAATAGTTATTAAATAAAATTTCAAATAAATTTGATTTGATTTTGCATACAGTGATAATAGTCGCCAGTTTGATATGGCAAATCAGACAAAATGCAGGTAGGAGTACCTTATTTATTTTCCCATTGCGAATATGAAAATGAACTTGGCTAAGGTTGCCAGCAATACATCCATTTACAAATGAGTCTTCTCAAATCCGCGGGGAAGGATAAAAAAATGATACTATCATCGTCGTTGGACTATATCTATCATTACTAGTTTATAAGTGAAAAATTATTGGTTTTAATGTTCTACGATCGAAATCACCTAAAGTTGAACTCTTCAAATCTCATGTACAAATGGCTCTTTTGAAAAATCCCACTGTGCAGATATTCTGCTTACATGTTTTGATCAATAAGATTTTTCTCACTCTTTTTACGAAACGCCACTGTTGACAGAGAGGGAAATATATTTTGAACTGTCAATACTATCGTTCGACCGTTGTCACATCAACGGTATAGATATATTTTCTGTTCTTGTTTGACTGATAGAATTCGCCATTTAAAAACATTTGGTTTTACCATAATTTTTAAGATATAACCTAAAACGCGTTTTTTCGATGTCCTGTCAAAGAGTATCCCGACTCTAATATACGATCAAATGTCAAATTGCATACAGGGACTCTAATCCTATTCTATTATGGGGCGAGACACCTTTGATGAATTGCGTTACTTGTAACTTTTACAACAGAATCTATGATTGTATTATATTAGAGAATATATGCACAAACCATTATTGTGCCTTCTATTAATAACTATGAATAGATTGTTCGATTTTGAATTACACTTCAAACACAAATATAAATAACTTATAACATGCGACTTAACCTACACAACGACGAAACACGAAACCCCGACGTACGACGTGACACGTGGCTCATAACCGAGCCCACTACGGCACCTACCGCGGAATTTTATAGTAATGATCAGCGCTGTATTTTCAATGAATATTTATTATCTGGTATTATCACTAATTCATATCAAATAAACTCAAAATTAACGATGACAACACTTTTAGTAATATCCCCAAACAAATGATTGCATTAGGAATGAATGTTCATCGTTTATTATAAACATATCGACCTCAAACAAACTATTTATTTTTTATTACTGAATTATATTATCGCGTTTATTAATATTAAATAAAATTACCTAATACAAAATAAAATTTCATTTTCTTCATTCAGTGTAAATGAAAGGAGCCCAAACGAATTTTTAATAACCATAAGCCCTATCTCTTTTTTCAGTGTATATTATAATGATTGTCAATATTGTCAATGCTATTGTTGAACTGTTGTAATATACCTACTTCTGGTATAACCCAGATAGCAGAACGATAGCGAGGCAAACGCTACCACAAACAAGTAATTTACCATCCTTGTGTGTATCCTTCAATAATTAGTAAATCAGGTCAGACTAATTACAAACACAAAATACAGATTCATCCCTATCGTAACAATTCTTCCGCCAAACAAAAACTTAAACTCTTTGTTTACATCCACAGCTACACTCCTATATGGTTCGGTGCCTTTCAAACACCACCTATGTCTGCTCTCTGCTATCTACTGTTTACAGACGTACCATTGTGTTCTACGACAGTCAATCAATATCATCCCGTGTTTTGTCATCTCGGCTTTTTGTCTCGTTGCCAACTTGTATTAAACAGACTCTTGATTCGATAATGTCATGGAAAAACGTCTATTGTTAACTTTTGAGTTTGTGCCTCAGATGACGAAGTTTGTTTCAAATAGTAGTCGGGATGGTTTTCGTCAAAGCTGGAAGTTTTTATTGCTATTATACGGGCTTTAGTAGACATTTGAATATAACAGCTAGCCAAATAATGTCGTAAAAAGTTAGTATTCTGGAATTTCAGAGGCTGATTAGATGCGACTACACTGAGAGCCAGTTTTTCAGGTTCCAGTTGAACTCCAGATTAACTAACTAATGGTTAGAATGTGATCCTTCCAACATCATTTGAATAATTTCATTCACCATGTGAACTTTTAGTCAGTTATCTGGAGTTTCACTCGAACCTAAAAAACTCTCCGTGAGGAAAATTTTTATGAACCATTGTTAGAAATCGAATCACCCCAGCAAAAATCTCTAATAGCCTTGGAGACAAGCGAGTTATCACCTGTGATTTAAAATTAGACTTTGCTTAATACAACCTTTTCACTGCAACTCTATCTATCCACCCTCTTCACTCGCGACGTGATATTTATATTGTTTTTTTTATTGTTCATCATACAGTGGGACGGGTGCCTGAGAGGGAAATAAAAGCTGGACTTTGAATGCCGTAGTTCACAACTCTCCTGCACGTGTCCCACGCCACTACGATCCGACTCCGCTCCTATTGCGCAGTCTATTCGTTTTCAGCGTGCAGGACGGGTGTAGGATGACATCGACATTCTGAAATATTGAAGAAACTTCTTCCCTTCCTATGGCAGCGTGTACCCATAGTCTTTTCACGTTCCTCCGTTTTGACTTCCTGTCAGATCTCCAAGTTTCCTGATCTTTTTCTCCTTGTACAATAGTCATCATTGCTATATCGTAGTCAAAATATTGGAGTTCAAGGCATTTAAAAAGGCAGTAAAAACATTTCTACTTAGTCATTGTTTTTATGATATTGATAGCTACATTGTCTCAGCGAGCTCATTATGTATGTAATTTTAAATCTCGATGTATTTTTTTTACTGTTCTATTCTTTTCTCCCTGAAAACTCAGGATTGTACTACTTTATATACTTCTTTATGTACTTCTTTATGTACCTTCAAAATAGTTGTTTTTTTAAAAATATTTTGTCAAATTCTTCGACATTTTAAATGTATTTCTGTAGTTTTGGATATTTTTATATTTTTTAAAGTTTTATATTTTTTTATTGACTTGATAATGCCATAATATGTCAATATTGATCTTGAAACAATATTGTTTTTATGACTTGCCCTAAATGTTTATTATGTACATAACATGGTCAAATAAACTACTCTACTCTACTCTATTGAAATTCGTACATATTTCGAAGAACACGATAAATAAACTTTGTAAGAAAGCGTTCGAATCAATACTTGTGGCGGGTGCTTGACAGTTGACAAGATCGGAGAGGATACCACACCGATCCGATAACTCGCGCCACCATCGGATCGGGGTCGGATCCGAATAGTGAATGATAAGTGTGTCCCGACCTTCAATCGGTAACACTTATAAGCATGACTGCCTAACTGGTCTGACTGGTTCCGAGCAAACTCCATTTTCGCAGTTTACAGTTGACGCATTCGTGAAGTAATTTTATTAGAAATATTAGCAAAAAATCGAATAACCACACCTAGGCACAAAATAATCGTAAGGGGGTTAATGGAGTAATTTTTTTTTGGAAGGTTGACAACTGCCAATGAATAAACACTCTTTACTCACTAATCGTTACAAAGAATGTACAGTTTGCAAAATAAATTATCGTAGAATTCAGCTCTGTGACTAGATGAATGGAAAACTTCATCCAAATAGGATTTATGTGGGAAACATTTGTTTCAGCGATAGAAGCATGTTTTCCTTGAATATGGACATGTCAGTAGACAGAATCACCGTTATTGGAGCACTGAAAATCCTCAGTTCAGGCAAACACACTCATTACATCCGAAATGTTAATGTTTGGGCTGTCATTGTTGGGGATGAAGAAAACAATGGAATTGATAAATTACATTACAACCTAAGGCTCAATGAAATGGACCGCTAGCTGTTACTACAGAAATTATTTCAGGATATATGGAATCGCTGGCACAGCGAATACTTGCATACTCTCCAGCAACGTCATAAATGGTTAAATAAAGAAAATTATATTCGTCCCGGCGATCTTGTAGTTGTAAGAAAACGTGCCTCCACTGCATTGGAGGGTGGCTAGGGTGGAAAAATTATTTCCAGGTACCGATGGAGTGGCCAGAGTGGCAAGTATTCGCACTTCAAACGAAATCCTTTAGAGTGCTCTGGTTAAGTTATGCCCTATACCTTCCCAACATTCAGTAAAATAAGTGATATTCCGGTGGGGGGAAATGTTAAGTCCTCGGATGTTTTTCCCATCTAAATCGCTCTAGTAATTAAATTTAAGATTTATAAGTTTACTCTCATTTTAGTATTAAGCATATATCAGATAAGTAATCCGCATTTTTGCCACACCCGGTATGCTCTTTGCGCGTTTCATTATCGTCAAAGGGACTGGCCTGAATGTCTCTTGACGAGCGATGGGCAGTTGTACAAAATAGCGAGTCGGTGGTGCCAGATAAACACGATAGTGCCGGTTTAACGTGTGCTCTCCACATACACCCCCTTATACAGTCCGCTAACTTCCCTACCGATTGGGTGGATGCATCCCCTGCACCTGGATAGCCAGAAGAGGAAAGACAAGGTAAGGCAAAAACCATTGGCGATATTCCGACGACAGGTAGAAGCGTTCATACCTTAATCAAATCCGCAACAAACTGTATCACAGGTCCATATTTCTTGAGAGAAAATTTGAATGGAGACATTTTGCCAGAAATGATTCAGGTATCTGGAAATAACATAGAAAGTAATAATTTTCAACAGGACAGAGCATACCTTCTCATCATTTCAGGACAGTAACTGACATTTTGAATGAACAATTTTAGGAAAGATGGATCGGTAGGAAGAGTTCTAATTAACGGCCAGCTCGCCCGCCTGACTTGACCCATTTTGATTTTTTTCGTAATGATATCTCAAGTCTGCAGAACTGCAATGAAATTAAAATTGAACTAGAGGAGCGCATAAGAGACTTACAAAGGAATATTACGTCAAAAATATTCGGAAATGTAAAAAGTAAATTCAAATGAAGTCAATGGCGAACATTTCGGACATTCAACTCGATTTTTTTTCTCAATTTTTCACATACGTATGTAAAATAAACATATTGTTTTTTATTCTGGATGATTTTCTTAATTTTGCGGAGATTCAATAAAACGATGATCACCTTCAGTCTCATTCAGCTTACCTGCCATTTTTACACACGTGAATTGAATACTTCAACAATGTTGAATGTTTCAATTTTTTCAATAAAATGCATATTGATCTGCGCTTACGTGCTTTCACTCGCTATGTAGGTATATACGAAACGTCGCATCGGATTCATTTCAAGGTATAATTGAAAATTCCAATGTGTTATTAGACATCCCACCGAAACACCTTTGAATGTTTCTCATAATGACTGCAGATCTGGGTGGGGAATACCGTTTTCTCTATTGGGGTAATAAGAAGTGCCATTCCGTTGGCAGCCAATCTAGCTCGTGGTGAGGTCATCATCACACTCCTCACTCCGTCGTCCGCTTAATAAGACGCTGGAGGGCTCCTCTGGCAGCGAGTATTGATCAGAAAGGGAACAGGGGCGGGTTTGGTCGAATGGCATACCAACTCTCACTGTTTCGGAAGTAAAGGTCAAGAATCAAGATAAAACTATTATTTTGATACCTACCATAAACTGTGAATACGTATGTTTACAATTATAAATGCAGTTAGGAGGCTCGTATGATTGAAGTTTGTCAAGCATTCGAGACTCATTGTTTCTTTGTTGTGACTTTGGAGGCACTTCAGCTGAAATTGGATTCATTCTCATCCATTTTTGTATTTGTACTAGTGTTCTTAACTAGGCGGATTGGACTTTTATTCATTCGAATATCAGTTCAGAATACTCTTCTCGTACTGTTGCTCTGGCTATTACCGCGGCGTGTACTCCCTTAATTTGATATCAACTCATAATGTCCCTCCTTTAGTTCTTTACATATCATTTGTGTGGCCGGCTCAGCGTGTGAATACATTAAGCTAGTGTAATAATTTAGTTGTGCCAAAATACTCTCATTGGACACATGAAATGATACTTTTGTGATTAATATAGCTACCCTCACACATGAGGGTTTTCATGTTTTCTCAATGCAACCATTGGTTTACTAATCGAAATGATCATATTTGTATTCTTCTAGGAAGGTCTACAGGGCAGATTCGAAGGTATCTTTAGATACGCACTGGATCACTAATGGAGCAAGATCCCAGAGCCGTCAGACATTACTTATTTTTAAACGAACGAAATGTGTACGACTGAGTATAGTGTCAGTATGTATTATGTTCGCATGCATACCTGCTAGCTTGTCCAGATGACCATTCTTCAGATATTAGGGAATCAAGTTACGTAAAAACACTACTCATTTAGTTGAACTGCCAGTCTACAGAAATGTTTCTATAAACCATGGTGGATCAGTGGATAGAGTATCTGGTTACCATTCCGGAGATCCGAGTTCAAATCTCGTCTACAACAACTTTTTTCTTTTTTTTTTAAACCCAGCAGACGCATCACACTAGGGTTAGTCATCTCGGTTGGAAACGGCTTCGACTCTGGGGGGATTTTTGTTCAAAAAGAAATCTAAAAGAAAACAGAATTTTGGTAAATATAAAATTTTGTTAAGATTTCCTTATGAGTAAAATCCCAGGGCCTTCAGAAATAACTTATTTTTGAAAATATGAAGACTTAGGTTCTGAGTGGTGTCTCGTGTACTTTTAATACCTGCGTGCTCGTGGAGATCGCTCTGTGACACCTGGGCAGGTACCTAACTTGAATCTGGCTGATTTTTATATATATTTTGTAGAATATTACTCTTAAGTAATTTAAAAAGTGTCAGACGCTTTCCATAGACCAGAATTTTTGTCAAACGCTTTAAAGCTACACAAATTATTCAACAAATTATACATAAAAATCAGACACACAAATTTAAGTTAAGTAGGTAACTCTTATTTTTAGTTACCTTTCTCACCTGGTACCTGCCCAAGTGTCACAGAGCGAACTCCACAAGCACGCAGGTATTAAAAGTACATGAGACACCACTCAGAACCTAAGTCTTCATGTTTTCAAAAATAAGTTATGTCTGAAGGCCATGAGATTTTACTCATAAGGAAATCTTAACAGAGTCGAAGCCGTTTCCAACCGAGATGGCTAACCCCAGTGTAATGCGTCTGATGGGTTTAAAAAAAAATGTTGCAGACGAGATTTGAACTCGGAGCTCCGGGTTGGTAGCCAGATAAATAAATAAATAAATAGGGGTTTTATTATAGACTTAGCAAAATAACAGTTCATGAATGATGACATGCCACTGTACGCCATAGGGTAGCCAGATACTCTGTCCACTGATCCACCATGGGTTATAAAAACATTTCTGTAGACTGGCAATTTAACTAGATGAGTAGTGTTTTTAGGTGCCTCGATTCCCTAATATCTGAAGAATGGTCATCTGGACAAGCTAGCAGGTAGACATGCAAACATAGTACATACCAACACTACTCAATCATACACATTTCGTTCGTTTAAAAATAAGTAATGTCTGACGACCCTGGGATCTTGGACTATAATATTCTCAATTACTCTGACAATATTTATTACTTTGCCTTGGTTTAAATTCTAGTGGATTATTCAAGTTCGTTGGCTAGGAAGAGTCGTGTGTAAAAAAATTAGATAAATTTAATATTCATAATAGAGATAATAATAATTATCTCAATTCGTCAATAGTATAACAAATCTTATCCGAAATAAACCTTTTCGTCATGTTTTGAATGTAAATAAATGTTCACAAACTGTTATAGTTTCTGCCAATCTATTATAAAATTTGCATCCGGTTAGTAATGTGGTAGGGGTAAGGGAGTTTTTCCTTCTTCATTATAATCATGTAAATGTTCAGCCATGGTATTTTGATTTTACGTTATTCTAGATTTGAATGACAAAAACTAACTCGAAATGCAACCCTTCGTCTTCATCTTTACCAAATACATTTCCAGAACTCACACGGATACCCAAAATACATAATTAACACGACGTTACTTGACTTTAATGAATAACACATTGTATTTCTCTGATCTTGACCCGATAACCCTGGTCACTACTATTGCAAATATCAACTTGCTCGAAAAGCTATTGGACTTCAAGTTGGACTATCATTCCCACCTCTCAGTTTCGTAGTTAGTGACTCCTTTAGGCTGCCCTGTCATCCGTACCCTTCAACTTAGTCACCCCGCCAGGTAGTTTTGGTGAACATGGAAGATTTTTGTGACAAAGTTATTCAAAATGAAGAATTTTCAATATTGACAATGGCTAGTCAAACCAATTATGACATATAGGTGAACTTTTTATACTTTTTCCTGGAACAAAATTACCACGAATTCTTCACACATTCTTTCGGATGTGTCATATGCTAACATCCACCTGAGTACTTATAACATCACCTTGCATATATAACATATCGATTCAGTTCCGTGTTTTTGATTCATTATGTCCCCTAGGATGATATTCGAAAACCCACCTGTCAAACCAAAATTTCCAAATAAATCCCCAGGAGTCCATCAGTGTCATTGACAAAAAATCGGCGTAGACCGTTTCTTTTCAAAGTATTAAATCATTTATTATTGCTAGCACATTACCTAGAGGTTTTCGTCAACGACTCCTTTGAGGGTTGAAATAATTCCAGTTCTTCAGGTTCCTTGATCGGTAAATTTCTATTGTAAAGCTCGTCTCACCATAAACTTTCAGTAAAACTATAGTGAAACACTTTTGCGAAATCAGCAATTACAAATTTAACTAGCCTCTTGATTCGAAACATGCTCAGAAAATATCCATCCTGTTAGGAAGAGTTGAACTGCCTCTAAGTATATTCATATGATACTGAGTCTGGTTATGTCATCTACTGCAATCCAGTAGCTCACATTCGATCACAATACCCATAATAGGTTTCAGAACGACATCCAAAATGGTTATGGCATTATCCGGGATGGAATAACCTAGAAGACGAAACAGTGTTACGGACCTGGCAATCGATTTAAACATCGATAATTAGTCGTGAAAAGTCATCGAACATTTATAAAACTAAGAACTTCACAGAAGCATCTAGAAACACTCGTTTCCATTCTCGAATTTTCTCAATGTGGTCAACAATTTCTTGGATGCTCTAGAACTTTCATTTTACTTCATAAGGAATCAGATTGTGAGACTTTACAGTGAAATAGTAAATGGTGGATATATGACTGTTTACATTGTTATTGGTATTTGTAGTGAGGTAATTTCTTGCCAGCCTCACCCAAATCTTGCGTGGCTAATCAGAAATATTCAGATTTGCTATACGTTTTTCTAATTCCCTTCAGAATGATTTCTGATTTCAATATGTTGGTTGAAGAGGTGTTCAGAATACGTGAAATAATTTGTGATATCTTCAAGGATTAGTTTCTAGCTTAGTACTTATCATGTTTATTGCTCATTCGAAAGATTCGACAATGTGTCCTTCCTTTGCTATTCAGTTTGAAATTTTGAACATATTACTTTGAATGTTTTTACTATTAGGTCAAAAAATAATTAACGAATCCTGGTGAGGCGAATACACCAAATTGAGTCTACTAACATTATCGTCGTCCATCACACGATTCCACAATACAAATGACACGACTAATAAATATCTTCGAGCAACGTGAGTTCCCAAAATTTCCTACAACTTGGACCTGAAGACCGCCCTGGCTTTGGGAATCCCCTCCATCCTCCTGCAGCAGGTTGAATCACTTTTCTAGTCTTAGTGGTGGATAGATATGGAAATGTATTGACGACACCTATCGAAGTGATACACTAAACGGGCAGTATTATTGATATCGGATACTTGACAATCCACATTGAAAAATAGAATCGCATACCTAGTTTCCACAAAGATTGATGTGCAAGGACTGCAATAACTAGGACTTGAGGTTTGGTTTAAAAACTATGTTAAGCAATATTTGGAGTTGACGAAACATAATTCTGTTATTTTGATTTCATTGAAAATATGAACAGGATGTTCATAAAGTCAGTTGTGGAATCATCTGCGACTGAAAGTTGGAATTTAGTCGCTGTTTTCCATCGTACAAGATAACCTCTCTTGGAAGGGATTCATTCATCTGATAGATGTAGTTCAATGTCCAGCGTGGCTTTTGCCGGGGAAGTAGTTGTTTTCTGTTAGATATTACAAAAAAGTAACTTCAATTTTATCGTAGGGTTATTCCATTTCCAGAGGAGTCATGTATTGATTCAATTTTCAATTGAGAATGTTTCTCTTTAAAAAATAATTCTGTTAATTATCACATTATATTCAAATTGGAGAAATCGTAATGTTCCGAATAATTATGTGTCGCAACTTCAGCACTTAATTATTTGGACGATATTTCCCACACAGATTTTTAGATGTGGAATAGTAACAGGGCCAGCTAGATCTCCATACTCAACGCTATTCGATTTGTTTGGATCAAACAATTATTTCAATAGACTGCACATGTTCATTAATCGAACATTCTGCAGAAATTTCAGTAATATTTCAAGTTTGATCAAAAATAAAAGGGACAATTCAAACACTAAATTCGTCCCTGCTGAGATTTATAATATTTTTCTTCTAATTCTACAATATTTATCTATAATCGAGATTTTTTTATAGTTTCTAAGTACCGTACCATAAATTTGAAAGTAGTTTGAGCAATGAAATGTTCTCTTTCGAACGAGACTTTTAAAAACGGGGGATGCTGTTTATAGAAAATTGTCGAAGAACAATTTCAGAGTTATTTCTTCCTAAATCGCATCTTACAACTCCAAGGATGATGGAAACACCAAGCGTTTATTAATTTCACAATCAATTCAGATCAAATATCATATTGATTTATTTATGAAACACTTTTGCTAACACATTTATCACTTCAAACCGAGTTCGATTGAAATATTCAGTTTGCCAAATGGAGACATTCTATTTTTGGAAGACTCGGAGAAATTGTCACGAGGATTGAATGTCAATTTGTTGTAGCGAATGAACGATGAGTGGAGGGGGTAGGAGATTGCAGGAGAAAGTTTCTTCGTTACTTGAAATTTTTGGCGTTGTCCGATTTGGCAGTGATAATGAAATTTTTATAAATAAGTTTGCAGAAACATGAAATTGTATCCATGCCCGAATACGGCGCAGCCGGAGTGCTCGAAATAAAGCAAGTGTTTGAAAGACCAGTTATCCACGAATACTTTACGCTATTTTTTTTATCGGTGCTATTTGAAATCAAAAATACTGGTATTATTTCTACACAAATGTTGATATGTACTAATAATGTAAAATGGTTGAATTCGTGATGTGTCATCAGTATAGATACCTTTCGTCATGAAAATGAGAAAAACAGGTTTAAATTTGCAATTTGATATCAAAGATTAATTGTTGTCACTGTAGTACCTAAAAATCAATTCTTATATCGATTCTTCGATTCTTTGAATGGTAGAGCAGAATCGCGGTTAATATGGCAAAAGTCTAATGATGCGCATAAAGAAGAAAATGACAAGTTTATCAAACGGATGAAAAATCAAAAGGTAACAGATACAAATGAACGATTTGTTTTTTTGACGGTAAAATTTACTGCTGTCAGATCAATAATCAAATGTTGTCATTTAGACTCGTTAATCCTTGGCTCGCACAAGTTTCGACTTTTGAGGGCTGCCGTTCGTAAGGGGACGACAGCTGGTTAACGGAAAAAACAATTTTGAAACAATTTTTTAAAAGACTCATCTACTACTAAAAGATGCTGTATTTTCTGAAACATCTAACGTAGTTTGAAAAGTTTTTTAACTGAATTTTGTTTAAGACCTAGTAGTGTGGGGTATCAAATTAATCGTAATGAAATGGTCTTTTTTCCTAACTCAACGAGCCACTTCATTGCCATTTGAAAAAAATTTGTTATATAAGTTTTAAAACTAAATATCTTATATTTTGACCAAAAACAGTAAAGTTGTATTTTTCTCAAAATTTCAGGGCTTCAATTGATTTGAACGTATTCATATCTTTATGGATTGAAAAATTAAATTCGAAATTAAAAAAATAATTGGTACAAAAACTAAAAAATGAGGTGAAAATATACTGGGTGTCTCATTTGAAAATCGAAAGTCACTTCTGGTGAAACCGAAAGTTGCATATATCAGAATTATCAGTAGAAAAACGCAGTTTTATATTGAAATATACCTTGTGTGAATGTATAATATCGAATGTTGATGGAAAGAAAGTATCTCCTGGTATATCTTTGACATATTGTCAAGTACCAAAATCAAACTCCTGTCACACATCTGCCAAATAATTTTGAAAGACTTCAAATCGAAATATTCTCTCGATTAGAGATTTCGCTAATCGAATAAACATTAATGAAAATATATATAATACGACCACGTCGAGACGTGGTCGTGAGTTAGAAACAGAAGTACACGTTATCGAAATCTGTGAGAGAGATTTGTTTTATGTCTTCTTGGCAATGAAATTATAAAAGGAAATTGAAGCTGACATATCTATCATTTTGGTTGACATTTGAAAGGAGCAAAGTTTGACCCAACAAAGTTCTATTTGGTGATTTGGTGCGATTGTTGCCATTTATTTTGACATCGTAATCAAGAATTCTACTTATAACGAAAAGGAGATTGTTTCAAAGAAATATTGTAATTAGTCGGAAAATATTTTAGTATTAAGAAGTTTTTGGACATTTGACTAAAAAGTTACTGATTATGTTAGATAATTAGCTGTAATATAATTTTCTTCGTGTTATCAGCTCATCTCATTTCATCCATTCTTCTCTTTCTTCTACTATTATAGTTATCAAACCAAATTGTGAGGTTCTTCGGTCAAACATTGTAGGAAACTATACGAATTTGAATTATGATCAAATTGTTGATAGTTATCTTGAGTTATTTATAACCCACTGCATTCAGAATATTATCTCTATCTTGTCTAGGACAAGAGCTATTTCAATGTCTCATGCAGATCTTTCACATTTTATCTCATTATCTTCAAATACAAATGAGTTTCATCCCTTTTATTACAGAACTAATATTAAAAATGGGTTCAGAATACTCTGAAACTCTTAGATCTCAATCCCCGAGTCATCTGCTTATACCAATATTATAAACTAATGTGAATTTGCAGCTGCGGAAAAGAAAAGTTTCAATGAAGATGACTACAGTGTCTTGAGAGTTAATGTTATATTCCTACAACTGGTTATCATTAATTTTCACTTCATACCCTGGCACGACAAGTTTTGTGTCAATGCCGTTTTATCTTCATCTGTATGTATCGAACGAAGACTAGGGTGGAGTCATTTTGAGTGTCGCCGCCGTTTCGAACGGGGAATTTCTGGCCCAGTCCGGCCTCACCTTAATTAATTTCCTATCTCAATAGCCCTTTGAATAAAATATTCAGCGAATGCACTCTGCTTCACGTGCTCTGTGAGTGCCTACGAGGTAATTATGTTTTGAATTACGTTTTTGTCCGTGCACCTTCGCTACAATAGAGATGTAAAAACTGGGAACTACGTGAAGTTGCAAATGAATTTCACCTGGTCCCAGAATTAATTGCGAAATGTTTCGTCTATAAGCCCAAAATTGATTGGCTTGGTTCCATGAGAGGGTCATGTATAATATGTTTGTTACACTCTGCAATCTTTGCATTTTCTCTGATCGATTATAGTTAGATTGTGAGTTAAGGTTCATGAAAAATTCTGAGAAAAATCAGGTTATGTTGGCATTCGAATTGAATAATTACAGAGATGTAGAAGAAAATCTGATGAACAGTTTTCGAGAAAAAAAATAAAAATCTAATTTTCAGAGTTTTTTTTGAGTTTCCTCAAAAAACATTCATCAGTTTCTATTTCAAATATCATGACATATCAATGTCGAAGTAAAAGATGATCACGATTTTAGTCAGAATTTTCAACTTCAACGTTCTCCCACAATTTAAAAAAATTCTGAAAATCTTGTTATAAAATCAAAGACAGTTGAGAAGAATCGATTTTGCAAGTGATATTTATATGAAATTTAGAATACTGCACATTGAGGAACTATTCATACTATTTTTCAGACATAAAATCGAAAGATTTAAATTTTTGATAATGATTTTCAAAACCTCTGACAAAAAACGGTAAGTCGCTCCAGTAAGTGATTCCTCTGTAGAACATGAACGAAAAGACAAAAATAGTACTGCTAGTGTCCACAAGGTATTGCACAGAATTATTGTCACTGTCATATTTACTGCACAGCGTTGCCAATAGTTCTAGACAGCGGTAACCGATGTGATATGTTTAATTTTTCGAAAATGAAAGTTGCGTCGATACGGGTTTGTCAGTTCATCAGTTGGATGTTGGATTGGTCCGCCTAAAGCCTTGGAGTCCTTGGACACAATTGAAGAAGTATGTAAGTAATAAGTTTCATGTTTTGCGATTTAAAATATCAGTTTTGGAAATAAAACTAAAACAGGACGCAAAACAGAATTGAAAAATAATAATAATAATCATAATAGCGTCTTTATTGTCAATACCAGTTATTTTTAAATTATATTATATACATAAAAAGTAAAAGCATAATAGGCAGAGTTCAGCTTACAGAGTTGAAAAAAATTGATAAAAATAAATTATAGTGAGTTGTTCATATTAGCTGTTCTTTTTGAATTTTACCAACAATATTGTTGTTTGTGCTAAAAGCAAATCTAATCTAAGCAAGATCAAGGACGGACTGACTTTATCTATAACCAACCCATGGGCACTGCAACCCCGAATATCAGAAAAACAAACGAAATTAATACAATGAATAATATACAGTTGAACCGGGAAAAAAGGAAAATACCAAAGATTCCCAGGATCTCCTTCCACAGGTAAACCGACGGCACAGGCATCATCAATAAACCAAAATCTGAGAAACAGAATGAACCAGCTTTAAAGAAAATGGTCCCCACCTTTTGAAACAATAAAAACGATTGAAAAGATAACCCCGTTTAGAACAAAACGAGGTCTCAATTAATGGTAATCCTGGATGTTCTGCAAATCAACCGAAATTTGAAAATACATCACTGTTTCTGAAAAATGTGGTCTACACCAATTACAAAACTGAAGACTCCGCAAATTTTCCGAAACTTGCAGACATGATTGGGGACGGGGGTTAAGTTCGAAAAACGAGGTCTCCACCCAATACAAATCTGAGGGCGTTGCAAATTTCCTCAAATTTTCAGACAGGACACAGCAAGAAACACTGAATTCGAATAATAAAGTCACCGAGGTCTCCACCCAACAAAAACCACAGCCACTGCAACTCTCACCAAATTCATGGTCTCAGCAGAGGTCACCGAGGTCTCCACCCAATAAAATTATGTAGGCACTGTAAATTCCACCAAATTCAGAGACAGGACCAAGCAGAGGCCACTGAATTCTAATAACGAGGTCACCGAGTTCTCCAGCCAACAAAAGAGTGGAGACACTACAAATTTAACCAAATTCGTAGACATGACTCACCAGAGGCCCACAGTATTCGAATAACGAGGTCCCCGAGGTCTCCACCCAACAAAATTATGGAGTCACTGTGAATTAATTTTTAATCATTATCATCTCCATCATCACTTAGATGAATTTGTAGTATCTCTGGTTTTTTGTTGGGCAGAGACCTCGGGGTCCTCGTTTTTCGAATTCATTGGCCTCTGCTCAATTCTGTCTACGAATTTGATTGAATTGGTAGTCTCCGTTTTTTTTTGTTTGGCTCAGACCACGGGGACTTCGTTATTCGAATTCAGTGGCTTTTGTACAGTCCTTTCAATAGATTTGATTGAATTTGTAGTGTCTCCGGTGGCGACCTGGGAGACCTCGTTTTTCGAATTCGGTGGCATCTCCTGTCTATGAAGTTGTTTGATTTTGTATTGTCTTCAGTTTCTTATCGTGTATAGAATTCAGTGGCCTCTGCTGAGTCCCGTTTATGAATTTGGTTGAATTTGTAATGTCTCCAGTCTTTTATTGGATGTATACCTCGGGGATCTCGTTATTCGAATTCAGAGGCCTCTGCGTAGTCCTGTCTATGATTTCGGCTGAATTTGTAGTGTCTCTGGTTTTTTGTTGGGTGGAGACCTCGTTATTCCAATTCAATTGTCCATGAATTTGGTGAAAGGTGCAGTGCTTCCGGTTTTGGTTGGATGGAGACCTCAGGGCCTCATTATTCGGTTTCAATGCCCCTTTGCTGTGTTCTGTTAACAAATTTCAGGAAATCTGTCGCGCGCGCCCTCAGATTTGTCTTGGATGGACACCTCATTGTTCAAACTCAACACCCCGTACTGAGTTTTGAGTGCAAGTTTCAAAAAATATAATAGGAAAATTTGAACCGAAATTATTATAATTATTATTGAAAAAGGAATTGGATGTTTTCCACCATCATGAATCATGACTTTGTATGTGTCTCATCAATGTTAACTTTTTACTATAGACCTCATGTTTAATTGCTGGATTAAGAAAATGAACATTTCTGAAAGCTCGACCAAATAACAAAGTTTATTCTTTTAAACAGCCCAGTATTTTGAATGCATCCTCAAGATCCATCCTCATTTTTCCTTAACTAGTCAGTCGAGACTACCTTTCGCCTTATACATATTATATATGTTCTATATCTTTAATGTAGATAATAAGTAGATAAATAATTCATTAGTGAAGAGAAGGAAATCACAAAATCATCTCCACAACGAACAAGAAATGTAATAATAATAATAATAATCCGGATATCCGTAATATAGCTACATAATGCATTGAACCACATTACCACAATTATTAATACCAGATAATAATTAATAATTTTGTGAGCTATTTCGCAGTACTCCAAATAATATTGAGATTTGGCAACAATGCATTAGCATTAGGGTTGACCGTTGGATATTCCGTAGATATTCCAGCAGAAAACTGTAATTTATTTGAAAATATTATAGAAGATCGCTTTCACTATAGTATGAAAAACATATCTTGCCGGTGCCATCTAAAAGTTCAGAAACGCGAAATATTTGACTTTATAATGATATATGTATGGATTGAATAATAATCTAGTCTTCCGCTTCAACCTATACATTAGGTACATTCGTCGGCAGGTCTCTGAGAGAAAACAACCACTGCCCCATACGACCGTTGAATTATATCTGTTAGATTCGTGGTCAATTTTCTACAAGAACTACTTTGCAGTGCTCTTTAAATACCATAGCTGAAATTATTTTTCGATTCAATTTGGGGAACACCTCCGTACCGGTTTCATGGTTCTTGCCAATCTTTAGCGAAGGCTAGTTTTCCCAAATAAACGGACGAACTGCTTCAGCATTTGTTGGGAATTCCTGAGATAAACACTGAAGTATGATTTCAGCGCCATCTCTAGGTTCCAAATTAATATTTAATCCGTCTTTCATTATCAGTTTAATGGTTTTTCCGCACAGTATCAACAATGTGTTCTCAATTGTTACTAGAGTTTTTTTTTTGATCTTGTTAATTTGGATGCTGTGTCAGTGCTTCAAACTGTTGATTTACGATGCAGACCGATCAAAGCACCAAATGAAATAGGTCGATCTCTATGAGATGAATCGTGAGAATAAACACAATAGAATAGAGTTCAATAAACAATAGAATGAAAAAAGAAGTAATAATAATAATAATAACGTTTTATTCAAGTAGGAAAAAACAAGAAATATGTATAACAGGCATATCAGTAGAAAAATTAATTTGTATAACAATCATATATACGTGTTTCCCTTGAACAAAACAAAGAAAAGCCCATTTAAGACCACAGAGGGTTGCACATGGGCATACGTGAGTTTAGTTGTAATAGTAAATTGGTATAAGGATAGGTAGGTTTACAACCTAAAATAACTTGTCATAGAACTATCTAATATTATTACAATTCTTCATCAATTCTACATCAATATAATATTAAAAATTAGTGAATTAATCGTGAAAGTAGAGTGCTAAAATATTCGGAGAAGTGAACAATAAACAATCATTTTATAAACAATCAGTGCTGATAGACTGGGATCCCACGCCTATTTTCAAAAATGATTAATATCTGGCTGAATCTTCCTGAGTAGCTTCATTTTGCCGAGACGCCCAACTTTTTTCTTTACGAAAATTCTCGATAGTGGTAGCTAATAAAATGCGCAGGCGTCAATCATGTCGATTTGGTGAGTGCAAATAATTCATTAATAACAGTTAGTTTTTCAGTTGAACCTCGAGATAATTCGATGAAGTACTCGAAAAAACTTTTGTCCTACAAAATGGATGATAGGACTGAAGAGTCCCCCACTCCCAACATGTACCAATGACGTGGTCATAAAAATTCATTAATAACCAGCGGATTTTTTTACCTTTGCTTGGTTAATATTTGTATAATTGAAAGGTCATATTGTCCTACAAATTGAATGGTAGGTGTTCCCAGTCCTACGCTCCGAAATTGTCAAATCCATCGCAAAAAAAAAAAAAATTAATAACTGTAGGACAATGATAACACATGATAGGTTAGAGTATTCTTCACCCAAATAAAACAGTGTCCTACAAAAAAACGGGTATGTATGGCTAGTCCTACAAAAATTATTCAAAATAAAGAATTATTTTGAAATTGTGGTTTAGCTAATTTAATATACTTTTATTCGTGGAGTAATGTTACTTTCAATGTATAATGGTTTGTTCAATTCAAAAATATCATAATTTACCTGAAAAATTTCTGAAATGAGTGGGAAATTTTGTTTACCTTTCATAATTTTTATAAACATATTGAAAACAACAATAACAAAGTAAAAACATTGAAATAACCAATCTGCCCTCCGGGGCGGCTTAAATGATGTCGCATGCGCTTCAACAGATGCAGGGAAACCCGGAAAAACCTGCAACACCACATCGTCGTCTGAAGAGCTGAAATTTATAACTGAAAACTTTCAAAGAGGTCAGACGAATTGTGAAATTCTGCTCTACGGTAAAATAGGATGTATGGTATCTCCAGAGGCCTCAAAAAGTCCAGTTCGAAAGAGATATTATATTTTATAGGGGTCAAGTGGCCAATTCTCATATCCTAGTAACAGATATGGACAATTCGTAATAACTATTTCATTTTGATTATGAGAAATAGCCTTTTTAAGCATTCAAATTGTCACTGTGTACATGGAAAACTGTTGAACTAACAATCATAATATGAATCCTCATGTAATTGATAAAGACCCATTCTTTTACAAAGAGTTTGTAAAATAAAAATGATAATGTTATTGATCGTTTGTTTGAATGTTTTAGACGATGTAGTAACTTGATTACTTATATTTCGGGCATCCATCATCTTAATGGTTGAAAGATTTCTATCTCTTTCAAATTTTTTCACAACGTTTCAATTGCTCGAATCCGCAATCGTCTTCTGATGAATAGTGATAGATGATGGACGTCCGAAATATAAGTAATCAAATGGTATTGATATTCATCTATATCTTTGAACAGTGTCTTGTCATGCTATGTAATGCAACACCCTTTGTGAAATATAATTTCTTATTCGAATGGAGGGACTTACAAGGTACAAATTAGATTAAATGTGTTTATTTCTAAAAAAAAATGATTTCGAATTAAAGCAAAAAAATCAAATCGATTCATAATTCGCAAAATAGCAGTAATGAAATTTTTGACACCCTGTAGCTCGAAAACTGGCCATAGGATTGATCTGTGAACTGAACAACGTAATGAGGATGGCAGGATCAAGAAAATATCATATCAGAAATGAGGAAAATGTGTCTAATTACAAAATATTTTGATCATTTTTTATTTCAGAAGGTATGATCGAAATATCTGTAGGCTAGTTAAGCCCGTGGCTTACGGTCAAATAGAATGATTTTACTGCCTTGAAATTAAGTTAATTCAATTGGTTTGTTTCACCATGAGCCATGAGCTTCAGAATTGGGTAAAACTAACTGTTAGCCATACAATTTTTGCGCTCACCAAATCAACATGTCTTTCGCCTACGCAGTTCATTGGCTACTAATAACAAGAATTTTCGTGGAATTGACAATTTCGGAGCGTAGGACTGGGAATACCTACCATTCAATTTGTAGGACAATATGACCTTTCAATTATACAAATATCAGCAACGGTAAAAAAATCCGCTGGTTATTAATGAATTTTTATGACCACGTCATTGGTACATGATGGGAGTGGGGGACTCTTCAGTCCTACCATCCATTTTGTAGGACAAAAGTTTTTTCGAGTACTTCATCGAATTATCTCGAGGTTCAACTGAAAAACTAACTGTTATTAATGAATTTTTTGCACTCACCAAATCGACATGATTGACGCCTGCGCATTTTATTAGCTACCTTTATCGAGAATTTTCGTAGAGGAAAAAGTTAGGCGTCTTGGCAAAATGAAGCTACGCAGGAAGATTCAGCCTGTTATTAATAAATTTTTTTTACCATGGAATTTACAATTTCGGAGCGTAGGACTGGGAACACCTACCATTCAATTTGTAGGACAATATGACCATTCAATTATACAAATATTAACCAAGCAACGGTAAAAAAATCCGCTGGTTATTAATGAATTATTATTTCAACGTCATCGGTACATGTTGGGAGTGGGGGACTCTTCAGTCCTACCATCCATTTTGTAGGACAATAGTTTTTCGAGTACTTTATCGAATTATCTTGAGGTTCAACTGAAAAACTAACTGTTATTAATGAATTTTTTGCACTCACCAAATCGACATGATTGACGCCTGCGCATTTTATTAGCTACCACAATCGAGAATTTTCGTAGAGGAAAAAGTTGGGCGTCTCGGCAAAATTAAGCTACTCAAGAAGATTCAGCCTGTTATTAATCATTTCTGAAAATAGGCGTGGGATCCCGGTCTATGAATAACAATTTATAACTGGGGTTTTTTTTCATAACATAAATATCAATCCATTAGATTATGAATATCCTTTCTTGGAGTGTGCTTCAGATAGTTTTTAATTTGTTTCTTAATAAGTGGCAGTGAGTTAGTGGTAAGAATAAACTCTTTGCATATATCAGGAAGTGCATTATACGCTTCACTATACAAGTAAGTGAATATACGTTGGCCAATGGATTTTTGGGATAGCGGAATTTTTACTGTTAGATGTTGTTTACTGAGAGTACAATATGTGTGGTCCACCTTTTCCAGGAGAGATCGTCGATTTTTGAATTTGAAAATAAGAAGGTTATAAACATAGATCTGCCTAATATCATGGATTTTGGTTTCCTCAAAAAGTAAATCGGTAGAATACCTGATTTTCTTTTTGTAAATTATCTTAATAATTCTTTTTTGAATAACATCTAGTTTCCTTGAGTGATTTTTTGTTGGTCCACCCCATGCTAATATTCCGTATTGAAGACGACTCTCTACAAGGGCGAAGTACAGAATTTTTAGATAACTTATGTTTAAAATATTTCGTAATTACTTAAATTTATACATTAGAGGTCTAGTGTTTTTGTAATGTTGTTTATATGTGTATCCCAGCGTAACTGAGAGTCTATAGTGACACCTAAGTATTTACAATTGCGTTTTCCCTTGATTTCACAGTCACCATCTCCACTGGTTATTTTTAAGTTCTGGTACGTTGGAAGGTTATTTTTGTAGCTTGTGAAGGGGAGGAAAGGATGCATATTAGAGCTACTGATATGAAACAGTTTTGACGAAGTTAAGAATTTGTTGATTTCTCAATTATCAAAAAAAAAATTATAAGCAGTGAGAGTTGCAATAGATCGTTCAAATTAGAGACAGATGTGGAATCGGATTTAAAACAACTTTTATCTCAATTTTTTCGTAATTCGAATAAATAAGCTTATTTTCAGAGATAATTTTGAAAAATATTACTTTTGACAGGCAACGAAAGTCACGTGACCACATTCGAGTAGGTAATTTTCGAAAGCTCAACTTAACCCGGAAGTCGAATTTCAAAATAAATTAATAATGAAAGTTTCTCCCACATGATGCCATCTCTTTGAAGGATACTTTATATTTGAATAAATTTAGACAAAATCCTGGGTTTTATAATTTGAAGACAACACTTTGAACCATACAATTGGAGTATCATCGATTAGAGTCCAACAGAAAAAAACTACTGTCTATTAACACCACTGAATTATGCCTGTTAGATTGTCGACAAACATTTTGAATCAATTTATCATGGGTTTGACGGCCTTTCCTCAAGTATCGCCAAATACTCAACCCTGTTTCGGATATACCTAAGAGTGACGTCATCATGCACATTGCCAGTTGACCTAAGATGACAAAAAACAACTGTATCGATCACATGTTGGAAAATCTTCACCTACTCTCGTTTTTGATTTTTTCCAAGACTAGAAAATGAGTCACACAAATAAACATCTCAGAATATCGTGAAGCTCAGGTGATGTTGTGTACTCAATTCTAAGATTTTGATCTGAGGTTTCGTTTCATTCACTATTAGTTGAAGAGCCGCTGGTCTAAAACCACGATGAGAAGCTATACGTCTTCCGTTTGGTGAGAAAACTC
Organism: Chrysolina oricalcia; assembly: GCA_944452925.2. Classification (NCBI taxonomy): domain Eukaryota; kingdom Metazoa; phylum Arthropoda; class Insecta; order Coleoptera; family Chrysomelidae; genus Chrysolina; species Chrysolina oricalcia. Next base: position 16,160,608 of record OX101821.2, read on the forward strand.
AATATTTCAAATATTTTTGAAATCGGACTGGGTCCACTCCAGTAGGAAGTGAAAATGTCTATCGTCTTTTTCGACGACTTTGACATGTCTTCCGTTATTTTGTTCAGAAAGTGGCTAGTAATCATCTGGCAAAGCGGAAGACGATTTGGTTGAAGCGCGCTACTCGAAACCTGTTTTTGAAAATTATGGCTTCCAAAATGCAAAAATTTGACGTCTCCTATATGCTTAATTTCATGTTCCTTCAATTTGTTGTCCTTACATCGATGAAATCCGAGTGACAAACTTTTTTAGTAGGAACCGGCCTCAGGGTGGACCTAATAAAAAAATTGAAAAAGTCGAGGGAGCGGCCAATTTGAAAAAATGACCACTGTACTTGGGTTCAATCTTAGGTTTCCAAATTTTGCATGGAAATTCTTCAGGGGTCTTAAAACCAAATCTTCATAGGAAATACTTTTTGGCCAACCTATGACCCCTTCCCACCCTCTATTTTTCTTGGTAATCTTTTTCGTTTGAGAGAATGAATTTATCTGAAATTATTTTTGACCCCAAAAGCATTTTTGATCAGTTGTCGGTAAAAGTTGTTCATATAATTTTATTAATTAATTTTTTTTAAAGCCAAAGAATTCATTTAGAGACATTCATTTATCTTCCTCCATTCATGCACCGAAAGAAGTAATATTTTAAGTGATAACAAAACGACTTGGTAAACAATTTTCTTGTTGAAAGATTGTTAGTGTGACAAAACATTTCAGTCGAAAGAACAATATTTCATTGTTACAAGAACAATATGCAAAAATGGTTATTTTGAAAATTTCACACCTCACTTTTAGAGAGAACCAAAACATTCGTTCTTGTTTAGATGCCATGGCAACCCAAAAAATTTCCGGAAATTTTTATCCTCCTGGGTACCCTGGCCGAAATTAATAAGTGGAAATTTTTCTGTCAAATATTTGACAGGGGATAGTTTATATTTTGCTTTGATGTACAAATGGAATTGTATTTTTCATTTGAAATGAGATAATATTTCATATTTATGTATTTATTAAATATTTCGAATGTGTCTGAATATTTTCTTCACGATAATCGCAGAAATTGCAAATTCTGATATCAAATTTCAGAAACACTTCGATACACTAGTTGTCTACATGTAAATCAAAGGCCCCGTGGTGAGTCGGTAAAGTGTCCGCCTCGTGGTCGCGTGGTCACTAGTTCAACCCAGTGGAGCAAAAACATTTTTACTTTTTTTTTTTTATTAAAAAATCAAATTGAAATTTTGTTAAGTGTGCTTTACATATCTATATTTTCATGCATCTTTTTTGTACTATGCATATAAATAGTTCAGGTGAAACCATCGTTAGTTATTTCTTATGAATTGTTGGATGATTTTCATTTCTCGGTGTGAAATTTTCTTACCGAATCTCCCTCGTGCTTGAATTAATTGCCGGAAATTTTTCGAGTACATGAATTTTTTGAAAATTTTCTTTGAAATTCAAGCACTTGGGAGATTACAAGTGATAATTTCAGTTGACCGAATAATGTTATTCAATAGTTTCGAAAAACAAAAATTCAACCGAATACTAAAATTAATTTCAGCAAAAATTGTCTTGCTATACTATCCAGAACTGAGAAATTCAGTTATGGATACGATTCCTATTATTGTCAGGGACATTTTATTGACATATGAAATATAAACTGACGTTTTTACAAAACCACTTCTAACACCAGTGTTAAAAATACATTTAACACTAGTGTTGAAAGTAAAATGACGGATGAGATGATGGATACTCAGTAATATAATAGGTAATATAATAGAAACACTTTAATCAGATATTATAATAATCAGAACTCCTACTTTGAATGAAAGTTCACATGTATTTGGTAGTTTCTGCAATTTGCAATATTAATTATAATAAAGTTATTAATGAGGTGGTTTGGCGTGTGCAGTTGAAGCATTTGCCGGCTGCGTTGTAATCCAAAGTTCGTGTGTTTGAATCCAGTGGATCTTATAATTTTTTTTTTTGCTTAGTAGCAGTAACTGATTATTTTCTGAGTATTTTATTGTTGAAGTAACACTACTTTTAAATGGCTATTTTGATCATCTTTTGTTTCGTTACTCCATCCATATTCACTTAACAATTCTGGGATGGTTATTGTAATTATATATCTGGTTGTGCCTATACTGACAGAAGTATATGGTTACCATAATATTTTTTTTTGTTACCCTAACCAAAAATTTTTTTCAGTGGTGCTCTTTCCCGCTCAAATAGATTATTTTAGTCGGCGGGGGCAAATAGCCCTTATAAAGGGCAATTCAAATTCGAACCCCACCATTGGGATCTCCTAAACTACAGTAGATACGTCGAAGCTTAAATTGGGGCAAAGTTGCGTATTCTGGTGCTTAACAAAATACTGTTTTGAAACTTGGAAAATTCCGAGTATTTCCGGAAATATCACTATTTTTCTGTATAAAAAAACAATATGACGCCCATAACAGAAAAAAAAAGTTGATGATGAATGCCAGAAGACGAAACGTCGGATAGTAAATCTGAACATAAAAACGTGTAGCTGAAAATAAGTATCAATGAAAATGTACTTTTGGTTTTGAGCTATGTTGTCAAATAACGATGGAAAAAAATAAAAACGAAAATTCCGATTTTCAGTTTTTTCCCGATATTTCCGGAAATACTCGGAATTTTCCAAGTTTCAGAACAGTATTTTATTAAGCACCAGAATACGCAACTTTGCCCCAATTTAAGCTTTGACGTATCTCCTGTAGTTTAGGAGGTCGAATTTGAATTGCCCTGTATAGGAATTGAAATATATTTTTGTTATCAATGACTACTACTTGAGGTGACTTTACTGAAGTTTATGCACTGAATTATTGATGAGAAATTTTTTTCAAATGAAACGTATCACCAGGAATACACACAGAAAATAAATTAAATTCAAATGGGCAGGAAGAGGTGAAAAGTTGGTCAAGACTATTTTCCTCAGGAAATTAGGTTTTCTGGCTCCTGAAGAAGCTCCATGGAAAATTTGAAAGGTTAAGATTAAACCTAATTGCAGTTTTCGATTTTTCAAAGTTTTTGAAAGTCAAATTGAAAATATACTTCAATGTCAGAAGTTTTTCTAATTTTCGACAAAGCTTTCAAGTATGAATAAAAATGTAAACTTTAAATGTTATGTATTATATATAATGGTGATAATCTCCCCGATCTGAACATAACTATATGCACTCCGGGGCGACTTAACTTAAAGGTGGCGCATTTGCTATTCCAACTGCAGGAAAAATGGAAAAATCCTACAGTACTACAGTACTACAGTACAGGAGTCACTGAGAAGAGAATGAGCGCATGCAACTGAATGAGAATGAAAATTCAACATTACCACTCTTAATCATATCAAAGGTCCCTTCATTTCTGCCATCTTCTCCAGCCGCAACACTTGGTGAAAACGTTCCAGTCCATCAAAGACGAGAATGTGCATGAAATCATAGAAAAAACATGACTCAAAAAGTGTTCAGATGAAAACAATAAAAAAATATTTGAATTCAACTATGTTCGATTCAGCTTGATGTATGCGTTTCAGAACCCATAATTTTTTGTTTATTTGGTTAACCCTGAGGCCTGGCCTTACTAAGAAGGTCTTCCACTCGGATTCTCCCGATGTAAAAACCACAACAAAGTAAAGGAACATAAAATTAAACATATTGGAGACGTCGAATTTTTGCGATGATTAATTTTGGAGCCCATAATTTTCAAAAATATGTTTCGATTAGTACGCCTCAACCAAATCGTCTTCCGCTTCATCAGAATAGATGATTACTTTTCACTTTTTAAACAAAATTATCATGACGGAAGACATAGAAAATCGTCGAAAAAGTGTATCGACATTTTTCTTTCGTACTGGAGTGGGTCCTGTCTGATTTAAAAAATATTAGGAATTTGGTGTCTTCGAGGGATGGACTTTCACCCCACCAAACGGAAGACGTATGTGGGTCATTGCGTCTCAGAACCCGCTGCTCTCTTACTATATCGCCAAGACGAGCTCTCATTCCTCTCGGAATCATTAATCTATACCAGTTATGACCCATATGAACATTTAAGGAATCAATTTTAAAACCATTGGTCAAAACAACGTCTCAAAATAATAGATATTCAATTCATGTTTCCAAAAACGAATAACAAAATTAGAGTTTTTTTTTCCCAATTCCCTTATGGACGTGTGCAATGTCTGAATTGAAAGGTATTTATAAATTCGCGCACGGCTCACAGGTAACACTATCTTCTGGGTATGAATCGACATCCTGTATGGAGGCATCAATCCTGAATATCGAAAGGAAGAACAGAACGGAAACTGCATAATATTCCATTTTGAACGATGTAAAATAAGTTATCGCTATACGCGCCTCGGCAGATGACACACCTTACTGCAATTGGTGGGTTCGACTGGCAGATAGTACAGTCTGGAAAATCGATAGGCAGTCTTTTATTCGTAATTTACAGTTGAGAAACGTGAGTCAGTCGATTGATGAGGGAGTCAGGCTGTGAAGTTGTCTTGTGTTCGCGAAAGATGAGGCACGTTTTCAATAAAATTCGGATCCCTGGAATAAAGTAGAATCAGATAGATATAGCACGTGATCCTCTTTTTCGTTCTCAGTATTAGCGGGTCAGCTGAACTTTTGGTAGTTTTATACTGATTCGATTTTGAATGAAACGCCTTCAGTTGTAATTGAGTGTATCGATTGAAAGTTTTGTGGAGGAATTTTGTTTCTTGACATGATGAAATCCCAGAAAGACCCAAAATAAAAGAAATGGTCATGTCCCTTACTAAAAAAAATACATTGATTGATGTTATACATACTTTATGTGCACAGTTCGGTACATAATACCAAATGAAATGAATGTAAATATGGCACGCTATGATTGACAATAGTGTATCGTTTAGGTATATCAATTTTAAACATCCAGTGAGGGCTATGCTTGTGACTTCACGATGATAGCTAACAATTATTAATATGCCTTAGTGGCTCAATCTTAATCTAAACTTATCTGATAATTCGTAGATTTTCTCAATAGTGCCAGTTCACCGGTTGTAGTTCATGAATCTGGTGCATTGATGAATACCGGTGTGCACAGTGGGTACGACACAATAAAAAGAAGTACATGTACAGCTGGGACAATACCATCATCGGGAAATATCAATAATAAGGGAAGAACAGCAGGAATACTGAACCACAGAGGAACAGTGAAACTCCAGCGGTACAGTAGAAAGACAACAGTGGAGCACCAATAAACGGTAGCAGAACAATCACAGTGGAACAATCATAGTAGTGGAACACCAATGAACGCTAGCGGAACAACGGAACAGTAGCGGAGCACCCTAGAATAAACAATACCAGTCTGACTTCTGATTACACTTGTATGGGGCCATAAGTAGAGCCCAAATGCAAATGCTAACCTCTATAAAGTGGGGGGGTTCTATATGTTTGCTATCTAATAGCTAGTTTCTCGTTCCAGCGGTTTTACCGATGAAGAAATGACTACAGGCCTTTCTATACTCAAAAATCGGGACACCGAAAAGAGAACACCTAGAAAATATTCATCGTCAAATCTCGCAAACAATATGAGAAAATCTCCAGTTATGAATTTTCCCAAGATCCACCAGAGATGATCAAAATTTTATTGGAAATCTTCGAATTGGTTAGTTGCCTCTTATCAAATATCGAACCGGAAAACGTCACTCAGAATGACTCAGATGTCAAAGTCAAAATCTGTCACTATGAGACAAAGCGCTTCCTTGTTCGTTCGTGGTCTGTGAGATCAGTCCAGGAACTACCTCGAGCTACTCGGACAATTGAACAACGACTCAGGTGAACAGAACACCTGGAGATTTAGTGTTGCCAACTGAACTAAGACGAACCAAACACAAACAAGGTCAATAATTCGAAAGTAAAGTACATCAATGGGACAGAATAGAGACCGAGAAGGTATGTTATGGTTTTGTCTCGAACACAAAACAGTAGACTAATCAAAAGCATGTTTACAAAATAACGATGTCATTCCGCAAAATAGAACAACTGATGACTGTCATTGGCTAAAGTATGGTTTATGTCTGCTCGAACCATTACGGCAAAGGTGAGTACTAAAATACGATGAAAATAGTTGTACTTGACAACAATAAAGTTTTCAATTTGAAACAGTGGCGTACAGAGTGGAAAGTTTATATCAATGACAGAGAATTTCGGATGTTATTGTACTAAAACAAAAAGAGTTTTCCAGTGCAGAATAAACCCGTAACACACTTTACAAGAGAGGAAGAATATATTAAATATTTGGCCACCCAATAAGTAGTTGAATTATGGTATGTGATTGAATGAGCATAAGACAGCTCTATAGTAGTAATTCCGATAGCCTCCACCATTTTACTAATTATTATGACCTGATTCATTCAGTTTTCATTGCTACAAATTCCTGACATTAAAAATTTCAATATTTCAAATTATATCCATAACTGCTCAACTGGAAAACCAGTATGGAGATTTCAGAAAATTAAATTATCATTGTGAAAAAATCTGCAGAATAATCAATGATATATCAGGAAAACATCTCCTACAACTATAGATGACATCATAATTAGAAACGAAAATTCAGATCCAATAACAAACAACAATAAAGAGACAAATACTTTCAATAAGTTTTTTAGTGATTTCGGATTGGAAAAAGCAGAACAGCAAGAGGAAACAGACTTACCTGATTTTTTTTTTAATGGAATGCTAAATGATTAATCTATCTTTTCGAATCGTGCTAGTAGAGCGTTCGCCTCTCAAGCATAGGGTCGTGGGTTTAATTCCCAGCATGGACATTGGTCGCGTGCATGGCATCATACCTTGAAAGGTAGAAGGCCCCGTCGTCTTGCTCGCATAGGTCTTTCGAATAATTGTGAGGGTTGCGCGTAGGGGTGCAACAGGTTGAGGGAAATAAAACAGAAGAACACAAAAATTTCCAATCTTCAAAGCTGATGATTCCAAACAGTTGACAAATTATAGAACTATTCCAGTTTTAAATAACGTTGCTAAATTATTTGATCAGGTTCTGAGAAATAGAATACTCGTATTTTTTTATATCCACAATATCATGCTGGAATGTCTTTTCTCCACGATCATCACAGAATTTGCCAATTCTGAAATCAGATTTGATTACAGAATGCTGGAATTCTCTCTCTTGAGTTTGAAGAAATTTTCTGCAACACCTCTGCCCCCATGCAATTCAATAGTTATTTACCTAACAAGTGCGGAAAGTAGTACTTTTCCACACGCGACGGCAGTTGCACCAACGACGCGGAGCGGAGTTCAGGCAAGCCGTCAAGGTCGGAAAAGACGTTTTCCGCAAGAGTTAGGTACAATGTTTCTCCTACGAGTGTTTTTGTCCATCTTATTTATGAAATGAAAAAAAGGTTTTCATTAAACAAGATTTTATAATAATGATACAAAATGTTACATAAGACAGAATAGTTACATAGATCATTTAGTTAGTCCTCAATATCCTCACTTTCAACAATATAAAAATAGTGCGGAAAAGTTACTTTTCCGCATGATTTTATCTTTCCGCGAGATTTATAATATGAGATCGAATCTAGTCTATTAACGACTGTTTGATAATAACTTTCCGATATTCCGTAATTTTCATAAAATTAATTTCAAAATATAAAGTAATTAAGACATTATCAAAATAAATAGTGATAATTAAAATTTGACAGGATTTGATATGGTATTATAGCAATTAAATTAATATCTGAAACAGCTCAGTTGGCAAAGTAAGGGAGCAGTCGTTCTTCGCTGGTTAATGGATAATGGGGTGGTGGTTCGAATCCTGTGGAAATAACTTTTTTTTTTGTTTTTGTTTTGAAATCGATGAGAGTACTTACTGTTCAATTTTCGTTATATTTTTAATATTTGTATATTCAATGACGACATGAGTGTTCTTGATAGAATCTGTTATGAAAAAAATAATTCGCTCGTACTACAAAATTTCATATACCTACCTACTCGTGTGAAATGTATGTCATTTCATGCTCATTGTACAATATACTAATCTTGAATTCAAATATTGTGCTTTAAAGAGAAAATCTTGCGTAAAAGTAAAAATCGTGCAGAAAATTAAAAATCGTACGGAAAAGTAAAAGTCGTGCGGAAAAGTATAATTTTCAAAACAAAAAATCGAGCGGGAAAAGTTACTTTTCCGCACGCTCGTAGGAAAATGTATTTACATTCTCTCTCTTGTGATAGAATAATATTCTCACACTGGTTAGCAATAATAACATTAGCCTTGACGCAGTTGATTGTCATCGTAGTGACAAAATTTGAGTAAGTGTCAAAATTATTGCTGACACGTTTCCTATCTTTGATCGTGGAGAAAATATAGTCTGCTACTCGGTTAGAATGAAAATTCGTGATGCTCGTGGTTCCTCACGCTCGCCTTCGGCTCGCGCTCGGAACTTTCCACTCGCATCGAATTTTCATTCTAACCTTGTTACAGAATACTGGATACATATATATGAACTTATCAATAAAAATATTATCATTATCATTATTTTGGATTCATAAAAAAATCGAACAAAGAAAATACAGTAATTGATTCACTAGAACATACAATGAAAGTCATGGAAGAATCAAAAAAGTGCTCTGTAGTTTTCCTTGATCTCGCCAAGACTTGCAGTACTGTTCCTCACAACAAACCATTGACATATTACCGTTAGACTTCGTTATTTACATTTCGAGCTGCGGTCAAGACAGAGTCATATTCTGAGCGTAATTTTTACTGCAGCTTATTTCACGGAAATTATCTGTTTATATACATTGTTTATAAGCAGATCATTCAGTAGAAACCTTTGCCGACTTCTGGGTAGACTGCCAACTATTTTCTGCGTAACAAGTGGCGATAAAAATTGTGCTTAGATGTGACCGGAGCTCGAAATGTAAATAACGGTGTCTAGCCGGAATATGTCATTGCAACAAACAGCTTTTAAACTAACAGAATATGGCATACGCGGCACAGCCCTCAAGACATTACTCATTCGACAGATACCAAGTAGTGAAAATGGAAATGAATTTAGCTCAGAGTCTAAGGTTCAAATAGGAGTACCACAAGTAACAGTATTGGGTTCGATACTGTTCCTTGTATATATAAACGGTATCTTTCGAGTACAGAATTCATTGGCCACCTGACATGTTATGCAGATGACACGACACTAATTATAACATGTGAGTATTGGAAGGATGTTAATTACACAATGCGGAGTAGGGATTGAAAAAAGTACCTACTAGTATGGTTAAACCTCAACTCACTAAGTTTGAATATCAAACAAACCAAGTATACAATTTCCTCCCAAATAGTAGCTGATCAACCCTTCCAATGTATTCTCTAAATACATAAGCCAACCTGTGAAAATGATACAGGTCCGAGTTTAGAAAAAACATCCTGGATAAAGTACTTATGTGTTATAAATAGACCAAGACATACGCTGGTCAGAACACATATCTCAAGTGACAAGAAGGATCAGAGAATTAACTTATGCATTTTATATTCTGCGAGACATCTTCTCAAAAAACTCGATTTATTTATACAACAGTCTCGATGAATCAATAATCAGAACCTGTACAGTCGCATGTAGTGGTGCTTTCATTACCACTCTACACTTATTACAAACAGCACAAAATACACTGATTGAGATTATACTGAGAAAGACAGATTATTCTATACCCATTTACTTCAAGACCTGCCTAATACAAAAACACTTTCATATCACCAATCTTTACAAAGACTGTTCAATACGCAAAATGAGATAACAGGGAAACAAATGAAAATATGTTTGAATGTTTTAGATGATGTAGTAACTTGATTACTTATATTTCGGACGTCCATCATTTTAATGGTTGAAAGATTTCTATCTCTTTCAAATTTTTTCACAACGTTTCAATTGCTTGAATCCGCAATCGTCTTCTGGTGAATAGTGACAAAATCAGATGCTACGCGATCTTTTATAGGTCTATAATTAAAGTGTAATTACGCGCAGTCTTGTGGCGCGCGTGGTTTCGCGCTTTTTCTCCCTCCAAAACGGTCCATGAGCGGTTTCCATACGTTTTTAATTTTCACGCTTGGTTGACTGAAGGCACCATTGGCTTCTATGTAGGTGGTTTCCATAAATTTCCGTTTGAACCAATGTTCCTCTCTATGAAGAACACTAGCTTCGACCCAGAGAATTCGGAGGTGTTTTGTCCAGGTGGTCAGCAATTCCCGATTTTGATGTTTCCCCTCGTTGAGTCCACTTTTTGTGTTCGGCTATTCTTACTGATAATGGCCTCTTGGTCTCTCCGATATAGGAATCTCCACATTCACATGGGACTTTGTAAATACAGTTTTTTACTGGATTCTGTTGTGTTCTCTGGTTTCGTCTTGGTGAGGAAGCTTTGTAAGGTACTGCTGGATTGAAAGCAACTCTTGATGTTGTATTTATTTCCGATCCTTCTGGTCTTCTCGGAGATACCACTGATATAGGGAAGAATGAGAACAGGGTTTTGTGGTCTTTCTTCGGTTGTCTTGGTCTTTTCGAGTTGTTTCCGAACTTCTCCTATGAGCTTCTCGGAGTATCCGTTTCGGCGTAGGTCCTTTTTGATGTGGTTGATTTCCGCCTCCAATGACTCCTGGTTGTTGCAAATAGACATTGCTCTCTCCACCAACGTTCTTACGATTCCCCTCTTTGTGGAGTTTGGGTGATTAGAGCCGTAGTTGAGGTACTGTCCTGTGTGTGTCTTCTTCCTGTAAACAGAGGTGAGACAAGTAGTCGAGAATAAATGTTTTTCGTGTTTTAAAATATATGGTTTCCGCCTATTCTGAGCAAGGTGTGATTTCAACGCCCCTAGCATCAAAACTAGTAATTTTTGGGGTTTGGTTTGGATACTGCTATAAACCAGCGATCAAAATAATTTGTATTTTGTAATAAATAAAAATTGAATTAATTGAATTGAATGGTAAATTTTGATTTGTTATAACCAAAGGGCAGCGCATGAAACCATCAAAGAGCAACTCCTACTGGCCTGTTTCCAAAGACCACAGCACGTAAACAATAATTATTAATTAGCATATCATCAATATCTCTAATGCATTCTCATGATGTAATATGAAATGTAGTGGGCGAACCAGGAATAGCACATGGATTGCGTGAGGTGCGTGATACCAGTGTACAATCGGCCTTTCTATTATGGGAATAGTTTCCTTTAAATATTTATGCAACCCTCTGGCGGTAATAGGCCTTAACGGCCCATCAATGTTCAAACTTTGTTAATTAACTAAAGAGCTTGCAAGTGAAGAAAGTATTTAAAGGATGGGGAGAAATGTAAATGTGTGGAAACGTTTAATCCAGTTCGAAACGACTATGTCGGAATTAAAGGTAATGGACTTGTTATAATTATATCCGATTGTTTAGGAACCCAGTGAATATGGGACTAACAAATTTAACTCCACGATTTTTACGTAAAGTGAGCCTGATTGAAATATTCTCCAGAGGATATTTCAGAATGAAATACAGCGTGGAAAAATTTTATTATCATATTTACAAAAAAACTTCATATAAGATCTTTTTTGCATGTTGAAAAACCTATCGATCAATTTTGATGTAACTCACGTGACCACCAATATGGCGGCAATTTGAAACAAATCATTACGAATTGGTAAAAGTGGTGTTATTTGTAGAGATAGCAAAAACAGAATATAATTCAATTTTAGGCTCACACGCGATATTTGAAATATCTGAAAAACTCGAAAATTTTAATTTTTTCAAAATATTTTTTGTTGATTAAAAATTGCTGCTTTATAATGGAACTTTTTAGGATTGTTTCCAATTGGTAGTGCCGAATTTCAAAACTAGTAAGTAACTCCTATGACTCTTACTGATGCAGTGGTTCATAATCGTTCAACTTCGTTCCATTAGTTCATTACTTTTCCTAGTCCACTCTGAAATATTTCATAACTTTGAATTAATTTCACGAAAATAAACAAATATCAAAGATATTGTCCTGAAACTCAAATGAATTCTGGACCGAGATTCATAATTTCCGGTTGAATTCAATTTGAAGCATCTGAAATAGAATTTAGGAGCCGACAAGATGGAAATGATATATTTTCTTGATGCCTTGCGTAACCGATGAATCGTATCACACTAGCTACGTGAGCACAAGTCCCTAAAGTCCTAGCCACTTACCTACAAGTGCAGTAGTATCCTAAAATAGGCGGATCTTCTATATTATCACTATGGATTTCCCTGAATACTACCCACAACAAATGTTTTGTTGCATTCCTAAACCTAGAAAATATTCTAAATCCCAAAAAATTGGGTTCCTTGTCATACTCATCAATTTCAAGTACATTTCCTTCTTCATCTCTCTGTACCGTATCTTGGATATTGGAGGCAGCTAAGTAAATATGATAGGGTCCTGTAAGTATTTTCAAATATTCCAAGTCGACCATTTCTATGTTACAAAGGTTTTCAGCCTCGACTCGTGCCTGAACTATGTTCACTTCCTCAGAATCATGCAACATTTGTGTTGACATCTCTAACGATCCCGTCATTCTAATCAAGTGGTGGAATTTGTTTATAAGTGCACCAGCAATTACATAGAAATCGCGTAATTTCGCAACATGTGTTGTCGAAATTGCACCGCGGAAAAATTTGAAAATTGATTTAAAATGTTCATTTCTTGCTTCCACAATCCATCTGGTGCTAGTGAATAACCGTGCTCTATTGGCTTCGATGGTTGTAAGTTGTCTTTGGTTTGGTGGTAGGAATGGTGGCATATGGTATTGAAGTCCAAGATCCTGTAGAACACCGATAGAGTCTCTGTAACCCCTATCCACTATCACTACGTCTCCTTCTTGAAACCATGCCCTCATGCCATTTAAATCATTTTGTAGCTCATGCTGCAGAATTGTTGCTTCATTATTTCTTGCATCAGAAAAGTACGGTCCGTGAATTGCTAAAATGAAGCAATCTGGAGCAACTATAATTTCTGGTTTAACCATCAGGTGCTCATTTTTGTGGAAGCAATAGTATTGTCTCAATATCCGAAAATTGCTACTTCTCTCAATTTTATTATATGTACAGTCTATTTAAACTATTGCCTTCGGGACATTGGGTGAGGGATTGTATAGCTGATTGGCAAACGGAGATACGTGTCCCTCAATATATTCCCTCCTTGTAATCGAGTTGAAACCGATATTGCCAGGTACAAATCTTTTCAATAGTGACAGTCTAACATTCGATATTTTTATACTAGCTGTTTGTCTTGAACGGTAATTTAATAAGATTTTCAAAAACTCATCCGACACTCCATGCTTCATTTTAATAAGGAAAGTCATTAAATCTTTTTTATATGCCCGCCTTCTGTTTCCTCCTGGCTCGATAACATCACAATATCCATAAAGCTGTTGAAACTCTTCTTTGGAAATTGAAGTCAAAGCTTTAAACTCATCTTCGGTGAAATTATCGATATCTTCCCAGTTTGTAACATGTCTAATTTCAATTGAAACAGTACTAATTCCTTGAAGAAATTGATGAAGATTCGATATTAAATAAGGTTTGCTGACATAAATCAAACCCCCAAGCAAATGGTTCAATAAAAATCCGTGATGGTCAAGATGATGATCAGAAATTCTTAGAAAATCAGGAACATATATATTAGATAATAAAAAAATATTCACCCTACACGCAACAGTCATTCTCTCGACGTTTTGACGGGCATGACGAATTATGCAGACACGGCTAGAAACTGGAACCAATACATTGAGGCGAATTCAGTTGGGATTATCCTCTATTTGATATTGATCCAACAAGGTTGGAACTCTCGGAATCAAAACGAAAAATATATTTCAGAAACATGAACATTGGAACCAAAATAATTAGTTTCGCCAATAATTTTCAAAACCACAGCAATCATAAATGGAAAGAGAGAATTATCACTGATTTTTGCATTGTTTTCTGTATCCACCAAAAACTAGTCATAGAAAAAATCTGAAAATTCTACAGCTTCTAAATAACATTATTTTGAATAGAATAATGAACAAAAAATACAAACCTGTAATAATTCCAAAATACAGACTGATGAAAAATAATGTGGTTTTCTGATATTTTCGTGTGTTTAACATTGGTTTTGGAAATACTAGCACCCTGTATGCTCTAGTTTCCACAATGACATATCTTCAAAAACTGGAATGAATACAATTTATCAACTCAAACATACAAGGCATTCGTAAAACGCCTTGTGTGATTGAGACATGGGATGATATTACATGAAACGACAACAAAATGAGCTGTGATAATTTTTATCCTACAAGTGTTTCCAAACCATATAGCATCAATATTTCGAAATTCGATAAATCGCAAGAGTATGAATTGAAATCACCCTGTAACGGTGAAGAGTTCTTGAGTTTTTTTTTGTAGGGGATAGTTGCCAAAGGATATTTTAAAAATACTGCAACAAAAAATTCAAATATATTGATTGATATTGATGAGGAAAAGTCGTCATTTCCTAACTTTAACACCCTGTATTTCGAAAACTAGTCATAGGATCGAGTTGGGCCCAGACATATTTCATAGGAAGATTGGCTCCTCCAAAATACTAAAAATTTGGAACATTTGACAGAACGCCATTTTATGTAGCAAAAAGTGCGGGGTCCTTTATCAAAAAATACAATTCTACATTTCCGCCTTTGCGCTTCATATGGAACATTCTCCTAGACGACATTTCTTAGTTTTGTTAGAAAAAAGTCAAATCAACTTCGAAATGAATAATTTTCCTCGAATGATTTGTAAATGTCAAAATAAAATTTGTCTCGGTTTGCGAAAAGTCTGCGATATTTCTATTTGCAAGAAGTAAACAGTAAACTTTTTTTTAATGTCACTTACACTTACGAACCAAGATAAATTTGAATCGATTCTGATATTCTTATATGTGGGGATTTCAATCAGAAGCATCCAGAAAAGAACGTTCATAGTCAAGAGTTTTGAGTTTTTAAGAAGCTGGCTTTGAGGATGATTTAAACAAAGTTCCTCATGAAAAGACCGGTGCCAGTGTCGAAATGGCTCAAATGTATCAAAATCAGATACCGAGAATCCGCAAATTCAACAAGGCAACTTACTGTTGAAACAAGCATTGCTAGAATATATGTTCGACGTATTTTGAGGAAGGCAAAATTCTACCCTTATCGACTCAGATTTATACATGTTTTATATGACCGAGATTACGACATAAAGTTTGATTTTTGTGCCTGGAAAAATTCCCATACTGAAAACTTCTCAAAAAAAAAACCATTAACGGATGAAGCCACATTTACTTCCAATGGTCATATTGGATCCCAAAACTGTCGGTGGTAGGCAACTGAAAATCACACAGTTGTACAATAACACAGAAAACGTCTAGAATATAAAATAAATGTAAATTAAAGTTAAAACAAAAATACCAGTAGAGACATTGATCAAGTGAAAAGAAACGATTAAGATTTTACACTCGAATTATAAGAGAAATTCGTCTACAGAGTAGATATTCTTATTTATTAAATGGGTTTTCAATGATATCTTGAATATATTAGAGGCACTTCTAATATTGTGATCCAATTTATTGTAGACCTTGCAGCCAAGAAACAGGTGGCTTCTCTGAAACTTTTTTGTACGGTGTTGGCCTGGAACAAGCATATTTCTAGATCTTGTTTCGTGCAGATGATTTTCTCCATTACGAGCAAACTTATCTCTGTTCTGATAGACAAAAATACACAGCTCATATACATACAGGCCTGCTACAGTCAAAATGCTTAAACTTTTGAAAGTGTCTCTACATAGACCTTCCAATATCCTAATTGCCATTTTTTGTAAAACAAAAACTCTTTCCCATGAAGCAGATGAACCGAAGTTGAGTATTCCATACTTCAAATGGCTATTGATGTTGGTATAATATAAACTTAACACTATAGATTTGCTACAGTGATTGGACATAAATCGCAATGCATAGCAGTTCTTACGTAGTTTTGCACAGAGAGAGACTATGAATATGTGTTTCCCAGCTCCATTTATTATCAATATTGACATCCAGTAATTTAGTTGTCTCTGATGCATCTACTCTTATATCCTCATTTTCAAAGATAGATAGGGTTTCGGTTTGATTGCTCAGGGAAAAATTAACTAACACTGTTTTTTGTACATTTGAAGTTAGGTGGTTTATTGCCGACCACAAAATAACTTTTTTATAGGCAGTTTCAGTTGATTCCACAAGACTTTCGACATCCTTTTGTGATACTATAATATTTGTATCGTCAGCATACGTGATCACTTGGATCGTTGACAAGTTCTGTTAAAAGTGAATGAGATCATTTGCATACATGAGAAACAGAAGAGGGCCCAATATGGAACCTTGAGCCACACCCTGTTTTATGAGTGGGGAAGGGCTCTGTGTGTTTTGTATAACAACACTGTGATGTCTATTTGTTAAATAAGAGCGCATCAACTTTAAGGCTACTCCTTTTATCCCATACCTTTCCATTTTTGATAATAACAGCTCGGGGTTAACACAGTCAAAAGCTCGTGACAAATCAACGAAAAGTCCACAAATTTTGACCTTGCTATCAAGAGCTGTTACTATCTGTTCCTGAAAAGCATTCAATGCCGTTTCTGTGCTCTTACCCAACGTAAAACCATGTTGATGGGGGGTTCTTCAATTTCATCTCAAAAATTTCACTTTTGCTGAATAGGATACTGACTGCCCTGTAGTTCTCTATTTGGTGCGGGTAAATTTTTTTTTTATATTGGATTTATTTGAGCTAGCTTCAATCTATCAGGGTAAATACCGTTTTCAACTGATATATTGATGATATGTGTCAGGGGATAGCTTAACTTTTCCTGACATTTTTTTAAAAGGTTATTTGAAATGAGGTCAATTGATAGTTATGTTGACTATGATTTGTAAATGAATGTTTGATTCTAGTCTGCGGAAGTCTGATAGATATAGTGATCTCTTTTAATTTTCAATTCATTATATCAATTACCGGATTCAGGCAACTACTTGAAAAATGTATTACAAATTTTGAACCAGAAAAACAGACATATTATGAACGAATCAAGTTGATTGAATAATAACTTGTAATTGTAATAAAAATAACTCCTTGGTGAGCAAATTTTTATTTTCGTTCAGTTCTAATAGAGGCTCTCAGAAATTGATCTTCAGTTATTCTCATTCCTCTGATTCGATCCTTTCTTTTTGTTTTTTTGCTTCAGCAGTTCTGTTTTTCAAATCCAGTTCCGTTTCGACGCTTACTCAAACTGACAAGCTGCCAGAATTTCTTTATTTTATAACCACATTTTCAACCGAAGGAAGATAACACGTGTAGTTATTCCGTAAATCATCCTTTTATATTATCCGGGTAAACTCATGGATTACTACCTATGAAAGCTATTCACTGGATGAATTAATCAATTAGAGGTCATTAGACAAGTGTTCAGACCAACCAGATTATGCAGAAGACCGGAAATTCCTTCAGTAATGTACCAACTTAAATGCTGTTCAGCTCTCAAAAGCTAGGAATGTCTGCACATTAGCAATGCCCTAAATTAACTGGGGGATTCTGGTTATTAACTTTGATTAAACGCCTTAGTACCTAATTTCTGTACAATGCATACAGTCAACGTAGAATTTGAACCAATTTGGAATACATACAAAGTCTTCATAGGTTATGAAATACATTTTCTGCCAAGTCTCATCTGTTCATACAGGGTAACAATTATTGTAGAAGGAGCAATAGAATATGCGCACCAACTTCAAAACCAGAAAAAGCATTTGAAAATGTAAAACGCGGTTATGAAAACTTTTAGGATGGACAACTGATCATGAAACTGTTTTTCCCTCGGCTCAAACAGTCACCATCATAAAAATATTGAATTGGAAAAACGGGTCGAGTGAAATTTTCAAATAGCAAAATTTTATCCTTTAGTTTTTTAAAGAAGAGAGCAAATGTTCCGATATTTTTCAGGTTAAAATTAGGCTACTTTTTCATAAATATGTATCCGCAAACGCTTGGTTACGGATCTACAGAGCGTTGAAGTTTCAAGATTTTTTTTCTTCAGTTTTTGAGATATTGAGATCAAATTTGGAACAAAGGTTACGTTTTAGGACTCACATCATCCACCATGCCAAGTGATTGTGAGAACCTAAAGGGAGATATTTTTTCAGGAGTCAATCCCTTTTTCGTCCAATAAACTTTTTTGTGGATTTTAAACTATGGAATGAATTCTTTGTGTTTCGTTTTTTCGTTTTTTAACAAAACAATGAAACAATAATTAATGAGCTTTGAATGCTATTTTCATTCTGACTTTTAGATCTGTTTTGAAGAATTTGACAGTACCTACCTGAAAGTTGGTTTATCTCTCATCTCATCTAACATTAAAATAGGAAATGAACCATTTTCATTCGAACGTCTGGCTGAAATCCATTTGTTTATGGTCTGGCTAATGGTAGAGGACTTAAAGCTCAGAGGTTGTACGCGCTAAAATTTCCCAATCGCTGGCTTCCCAACTATAGAATTGTGAATTGTTATTTCTGTCAATATGTTGCATCCCTACGCGTAATTCTCGAGAGACTTATGCGAGCTAAGGAAGTGTGTTGCCATGAACTAGAACTCTTGTAAATTTTCATCAGCACCTTCGGGAATACGGCAGATGTCATATTCCAAGGCACGATACTGATTCCTAAATTTTTATCTCGTATCCTTTTTCAACATTTTTCGATATTTTGCATATTAATGTCACTTTACTCTATGTGAATTTAGAATATTGGCCATTTCCCGCTTAGCCGCACGCCTCTGGCAATAAGCGATATAAGCCTACTTAGTCTAATTGAATGCACCAAATTTTGTGAAAAATTAATTTTTCCAAGCAACCTTTAGTGAAAAGGTTCCCATATGGTTCCAACATTTTGGCGGACACTGTATATGTTACAATATGTCCAAATCAGCAACATTTCAAGTAGCCAGAAGATAATGGACATCAGTGTACCCCAAGGCTCTGTATTGGGTCCAATACCATTAACGATTTATACAAACGGACTACTGAATCTGAATACTACTGGCATAATTTCTTCATTTGCCGACGATACAGCAGTATTTCATTCAGGAACATCATGAGGGGGGTAATGGGGTAATTACCACCCTCCATGACTACATTGAGAAAAAATCGAACGTTTCTTATTTTCATACTTAATAAAAGATGATGAAGACACAACGATGGGCTTTCACATCTGTCTTCTAGTTAGAGTCTTCCATAGCTTCTAGTCACAATATTAAATCATAATATTGGCAATGAGGATGGCGCATTATTATTAATTTATACTATTTTGCAAATCCAAGTGACATTACTGGTATCTGTCGCTTCGGCAGAGCGCAGTTTCTCGTATTCAAGAAGACTGAAAACCTATATTAGATCAACCATGTCGGACACTCGTTTAACAGGACTTGTCTTGCTGAATATACATCGGGATATAAAAAGTGATATAAATAATATCATACGCAGATTAAGAATAAGGCTATGCAAGAAGAAATAAAAATCATAAAACAGATTGCAATAAATAACCAAATTCCAGTCTACTTAATTGATAAGATCATCTCCAATAAACAGCAGACAATGATCAGGAATGAATTATATCCAAATCAAATAGGACCCAAAGGAGATAAAAAGTATGCTAGTATAAGCTACTCGGGAAAACTCTCAGAAAATATTAAAAACTATTTTTCAAAATTTAATATAATAACTTCATTCACTAGTAGGAGTAATTTAGGGAATATACTATTCAATGCAAAACCCAAAAAGGATAAATGGAAAAAATCAGGTATATATAGACTGGAATGTGGTGATTGTATAGCAGCTTATTCAGGACAAACGGGAAGAAATTTTGAAATAAGGTACCGTGAACATGTGTTATCAGATAAAAAATCAGCTATATATAGACATTTGCAAGAAACGAATCATACAATAAATAAAAATAACATGAAAATCCTTCATACGTGCAATAAAGGAAGAGAAATGAACTTGTTGGAAGCCTTGGAAATAAACAAATTGAATAAAAACCCAAATTTTGATACCCTCAATGACCAGTTAGAATTATATAGCTCTCCACTTCTGAACTTATGAGTTTTGATAACAAAGTTGGACCCACCGATTGTATGAACCCCTATTAGATAAATTAGATTGACTCATCAGGTAGATTCCAGGTATTTTCCCAACTTGTTTTGAAACATCAGTTAGGTAATTTAAACCCAACCTTTCTTTAATTACTTTCTTATGTATAAATATTCACAAACTTAATGAAATCTGTAGTTACTTGAAAATGGTGTAAAAGCCGAAACCGGTCGTAATAAAGTAGTAAACTGTTAGTGGAAACTGGACAAAAGTTATATTTTTTCTTCCTTTTCTTATTTCATCATGAACTTCCACAAAATAAATAGATCATCAATCAAACAAGTAACAGATTAAGTGCTAAAAAACAAAGAATTATGGAATTTACAATTTGATACCATTCATCTATTATAGGTGACTTGTTTCTGTTTGTTTTGTTATGTTTATATATTTTAAGTTATCTATTGTCTCATTTTTGATTCATTATTTTCGTTTTGAATTATTTTTTGGTAATTTATTTTTAGTTACACAGTTACTTATTTTTATCATTTTCGTTTATAACAATATTGTGTTTATTAATTTTAGATTCCTTTATATTCAAGTTTTTGTTTCGAAAAACATTCATTCTGTTATTTATTTTTGGATATACATTTTCTTATTTTTGAGTTAGTCTTCATTTTGAAGGATATTCTTTTTATTTATTTTTACATTCTCTCATATTCCAGCTAATATTTTAAAGAACATTTTTTAAATTTATTTTTTCAAAGAATTAAATATGAATGCCTTATGCTGGATTTATTAACTCAATTAAACTAAGAACTTAGAATTAATAATTCTTAGTTGAAAAGATTTATTTTTAATTGACAGATGAATTAATTTTGAGGAATCAAATTACGTTCCATTCAGGTGCAATCAAGGCACTGCTTGTCGTAAGTATAGTAACACCACAGTCACACAAAATACAAAAAAGTATGGAAGAAATGAAGTAGATCACACAAAATACATCGGTATAGAAACAGACAGTTTCTCAAAATGAAATAAACAAATCTCATCAATAGTAGAAAAACTGAGATCTATAATGTACACATTTAGGCAGTTGAAAAGAATTTCCAACATACCCGAGTTACGATCTGTATAATATTTCTTACTGGTCTACTCGGTTTTACAATAGGTCATTGCCAGAAGGGGTGGATCATATAAAAATGATTCATCGAAAGTGGAAGTTGTTCAAAAAATTAAATTTCCCTACCAAACCAACACTGAAGAACATTGATGTTTCGACCCCTTCGCAACCCGGAGCAAAATCTCCAGAGTTTTATCACAAGATTGTCCTCTTGCTATTCATTAAAGTCGTCATTTCCACGACTTTAATTGCTTATTACTCCTCTCAGACCTGCCCAAACCAAAATTGTTGATTTTTTCTCATTAGTCTTCATCAAAGCCCAAAGTACTGCCTTGCACTCTCGGTTTTCTGTAAAATGCTAATTCTAGATTTTCAATATTCAATTTTTGGCTCGTTCAATGACCAGGTTGTTGATAATATGGTCACTAAATTCCACCAATCTCCATCATTTTCTTCAGCTGGTTGGGTGCTGAAATTCTGTGCTTTATTAAGTCTTCCCCTCTTATATTTCGTCCTCCATGGGAATTACAATTCTCCCATTCGAACTGCTTGATTCGAACAGAAATATTGACGTCTTTCCTGAATTCAAGCTTTCTAGAAAGTGGTCAAGTTATGACACGTTATTGAATGTTCGCAAACAATGAATTTTGCGAAGAATATCGAAGCGATCGAGTGCACTACGGACAAATAATGATTGAGGGAAAATTGTAACAACTTGATTCAATCAAACTTGGTTCGGTTGCCCAGGATCAACCAATCCCTTGAACCGGTCTTTAAAACTCAATTCAGTTCAAGCAGTTGGTACACATATCACCATTTTATTATTATTTCGCAAACAGATATTTACTTTGCCACTTTCGTCTCAATATCTGTTACTTTATCTTTATACGATTGACTTCCTTTTCATGTTCTTTTTCAGAGTGATTTCATGATTCAACTTTTTAGGCAGACTTTTTATTGTAAACGGAATGATTATCCCTATATAAAAGTCTGGGGCAGAGGTAGAAAATAAAATAACAGAAACTTCTCTCCGTCGTCGCGTTCAAGTTCACCCTAGTTCACTTGTACAGCTGACGGTCTTCTGTGTTATCTACAAGTTCCTCAAAATACTTTTCCGAAACAAAGACTATTGTTTTTTATTAACAGACACATAATCGATGCTGCATTTATTTTCGATACTAGCTGGGATATCTGGCGAACATCTGAACTTTTAATCATACGTTATAATGATATTGTTACGAGGCTGGTTGTGTTCAATATCAATTATTCTTGGTTAAAATTTGAACGTCAGAAGTTGTCAGTACGCAATTAATGGAAAAGAAGAAGGAAGCTAGAAATGGAAATTTTCTCATACTGATTTCTAAGGGCGTATTATTCAAAAAGTCAAAACTCATCAAATACATTAGGTTCATAAGATAAACCAAATGTTTAATAGGTGCTGAGAACGCATTTAACCTTAGTTTAGAGCAACTCAATATATGATCAAACTGACGATCTCTTCCCCATTTTACAAACAGCTGACGTACATTATCACTCAATATAGTGCTTATAATATACTCTAATTGAATAAGTTTCAAGACCTGAAATTACCTTTTTCATAAATCATAATTTTAAACAATATGTCATTATAAAAATAATCTTCTTTTAATTCATAGCCTCACTAATAATCTTTCATCCTTTATGCAAATAGCTGACGTACATGGTCACTTGAGATATGGTTTGAATAACCTAACCTAAAAATTATTGGTGATTTAAAAATCTACTCTAGCTTAAATTTATGGTTTTAATTATAATAGCAAAATGTTGATTTTCAAAAATAGTAATTTTCCTAAGAAGTGCGCAAAGTGTTACTTTTCCGCACGCAAATACAGTTAGGTGAACGATGCGAAGCGGAGTTCGTATAAGTTTTTGCGTGCGGAAAAGGCACTTTGCGCAATTGTTAGGAACAATTTTTTTTCTACGAGGTTCATATCAGATAGCAACGAATATAAAAAAATTATAACTGAATAATTTTTATTTAAACTTGATAGAAAAAACTATATAGCAAACAATTACTTAACAATAGAAAATTAAATTGTTTTTCGTAATATTTTAAGGGAACAATTATTTACATTTTGCAAATTTATTGCAGATCCGGTCAGTTCATTTAATGGGTGACTTGTGGTACGGCTTGATGAACACTGACTTAGCGCAGAAGGGCAGTTAATAATATGGTTTCATACCAGTGAGAGTTTTGAGTAGTTTTACTTTTCCGCACTTAGTATTTGTACATACTTTGTGAAATTCTCGCACTCACATCAGCACGTTTCTACATAGATTACCTGCGCTCTTACTCACGATATTTTGAGCTTTTTGGGGAAAGTGCGTACCCGAACAGGTGTTTTGATATTATAACCCCTCCGAAATTCATGAATACCACTTGATTTATCACTGAAAATATCTTGTTGAGATGTATTTCGGATTTCGAAAGGAATAAATAACCCCCCTTGCGAAAATATTCAGAGTGCGTTCCTTCCTCGAGGTACCGTTGAGTGAAATAATCTCAGGAGTTCATTTGTTCATCTGTCGCTGTTTATAGAACGGCTGGTATTGACACATTTTTTGCAACATATTTTAATTTATGTTTCCAACAAATTACGTGAGTATAATATGTTTCTTAATGTTCTCACCTAATACTGCTAGCATGCAGCGGCGTCACCAAACCAATTTGATAACGGACCTTTATATTCAAGAAAAATAAATTGCAGAACTCTGATAAATCAATATATTCTAGTCTGAAACTTCCATTTGGCAAAGATTTATGCCTCCTTCTTTTTCATTTTGAAAGAATATCTCATTTGAAAGTATGCCGCTGACGTCACGTTCATCGGAAACAATCCCCACCATAATCCATAATCCGAAACATTCAATACCGTTCTCCTCAAAAATATAGATTCTAGCTTGGTATAAACCATTGAGAAATAATTGAAACTTCGTCACTTGATCAACTCAGAAAGAAATCCACATATTAGCTACTTTTTATTGTATTTGTAACTTTCAAATTTCCTGAACGGACCATCTTTTTGATGAAGAACGAGCATTGAGAACACCGCAAATCATTATAACAGTTCTCATGCAACAAAAGTGATCTCGATATTTGAGGTTAATGTTTGTTTTTTTTACATGCGACATTTAACTGATACATTCATTAATACTGTAGCGAGGTGTTATTATGACCGATCTGGTGTGAATTTATTTGTGTATTAAATGGATGGTGTTATGCAATAATGACTCAAGCCACATTTTTCAATAATTGAGCCATCACAGTCATTGGAATCGCCAAAGTGTTATTTTACAATAATCAAAAATGATTCAACCCGCAATTATTGTAAGGGGGCTCCATCCACTGACGATAGTATTAAGCCACAATCTGCTAAACTATTTTGATACTTTTTACGAAACTAGCTAACTGTGGCTTGACCCATTATTGCATAACATCATCCAAATATGGAAAGGCTTCTTGAAGGGAAGTTAGGATAATTTACCGAGGGTAGATTATGAGACGATTGACTCTTTCTATTTAACAAATATAAATTTATTTTTTGCAATGACTAAAATTTAATATCGTTCCTTGAACGCTGCTTGAATACAGCAATATTCAATTGGAAATGTTCTTCACAAAAATATAATTATATTTCCGCTTTTTACACAAGGTTTATTCATTGCTTCGAACCACATTTTACAATGCGCTTCATATGTATTTAGGAGCATGAAAAATTGTTTATTAAAATAATCACTGGTGTTCAGACAACCAGGTACGAAGCACCATTTCGACATGTTCACAGTTATTGCAGGGATACAGATACAGGAATTAGGAAAAAAATTCAAAGCACAGACAACAAAAACATTCCAAAACTTTGAAAACCGCATTAACCTCAAAAAAGAAATAAAGTAGGGCCTGTTCGTTTGCAGCATACATATTTGATGGAACTGCTCTACTTGTATTAAATATTAAAGTAGGCTAACGAGTTAAACAGAGACAAACGATTTTTATTGATGCTCCGTGAAACAGACGAACGAACTCATCTGGTACCTATCAAATGGCAACTGTCATACGGCACATACACACATGCAAATTTAGGCTACACGGTGCACAACTTTTACAACGTTGCCAAGTCTAGTTTTGATGAACGTGACGTCAGGAAACCACTTTTCGTCTATTTATAGAGAAACTAGCGGTCAGAAAAAATAAATAAAAATTCCCGAGTGATATTAGACAATTTCTAATTACAGTGTTCTCTCATATGTCGTGGAAAGGTCCATTCTTTGAAATTGTTTATTCTGAAAAAAAAATTTATGTATAATGCAAAGCGGTTTTTCTGACAGTGTGAACTGGAAAACCTCGAACAATGAAGAGCACTCTTTCCTCTTATTGAATGTTCCGAAATCATCTACTGAACATGAATAAAAAGGTATTCAATTACGATTATCCAAAATCTGCTCTTTCACAGGTTCAGGTGTTATGAAGGTCAAGAAAACTAATTTGCATACGCTTCTCTTGTGATGATTTTACATTAATTGATTTGTTTACTTGTTTATATGAGCAGTTGACTTTTAAAAGTATTGTCACTATATAAACATTTGCTGTGGAAATTTTCAATCGTCCTGAAATCATTTTAAAATTATTTTTCAGTCATAACTGATATTTTATCACAACCAAGTACCCTACAACTCTGACAGCTGACGCTCGTTTCGATTGTTAGCTATAGCTAGACTATCACCTACACACAAAATTTAGCGATTTGAAATCAACATTAGGCCAATCAATAGAGCATTTTTTCCTAACAAAAATACTAGTAGAAAACCGACTGTGCCATCACATAAAAGACCGTCCATAATTATATTCTGATGTTTTCGACTAGCAACTGTCATTTATTAAATTGTTATGAATATTTGAATAACAAGAAACGTGTTTTTTTATTGTTTTGATTATAAAATGAAAACCAATAGAGCAATCTGGCTGCTTCAATGAAAAATGAAGAAATTGTGGATAATTAAAATACGAACAAAATGACTCGATTGGATCATTAGTAACGGAGGAAAACCGGAAAATTTTTACAATTTTTTTTTTAAATCCATAACTGCGCCATTTTTCAAGAAATAGGATTGGCCTTTCTCATGAAAGTATTGAATCATGCGTACTTGTGTGTGTGCACAAAACAGGCACATTTGCAATTTGATTTTTTTTGCAGGGGGTCTGGATGCTCTAGAGATAGTTCGATTTCAATTTCTAAAACAGATTTTGAATGTAGAAATACAGTACCACAAAATGCATATTCTCATTTTTCACTACAATGATGCGAAACGAGTGAAAAATGCTTGCAAACTCGTAACCCGTTCATTAGAAAAATTACCCTCATCTCCCGGACTTTCCTACCAGGCACGCTGCAAAAAAAAAAAAAAATTTCAGTTGTGCTAATACCAACGACCTGACAGCGCCTGTTTTGTGCACACATGAAGTACACATTTTTTTTTTGATTGATTGATTTATTTACCATTAGCAAATAACATCATAAAACATATTATTCTTTCTGTGAAAATATGCAGGAGGTAAATAAATAAGTAACTCACAAAAGGATTTACTAATCCTAGTGCGTGAGATGCTCGTTTGTCTCCTCTCCACACATTAAGACAACACAATGTAGTACAATATGGAGTACAATATCTTACATACGTAGAATAGATAGAATATGTTTCAGCACATAATAGTAAATCATAAAATACTAACCATAAAAATCTTAAAAATAATTGTAGTCGAATAACTAGGATATAATAGGTAAAGTTAATAAAATATGTATAATATACTTAATATAACATTGTAGATAAAAAATGTATAAAATTTATGAAAAGGAAGATACAATAGTGTGGCATAGTATGCATATAATGAAAATATCAATTTGAGGAAGTTTGAATTCACAAAGTGAGGGTTGGTATACTATAGGGAAATTACATTTATATTTAACTATTTCCATTAATCCAATTACATGCTAGAATGCTTGGTGTATTGAATAGCCATTGTTTAAGTTTTTTTTTTGAAAACATTTTTTGTTTTAATTTCTTTCAACTCAACTGGTAATTCATATAATTCTTGGGGCCAAATATGAAAATGATCTTTGGAAAACAGTTTTCTCAGGTTTAGGCATTACTACGTTTTTATTTTGTTTCTGTCTTGTATTATAGCTATGTACGATATTGCAAGAGAGAAATAAATGTATGTTTTTTACAGAATTGTGAATAATTTCAGCACAATTTGTTTCTGAAAAGTTGACAGCACCAATTGGTCGCTTCTTCATATCTTATTCTGTTCAGAAATTATAAGCTTCATTTTCCAGAAGGTTGAAATAAAATTAAATGTCATTCAAATAATGTTTATTTAATCACAAAGAACTAATAACAAAAATAACTGAGCTATAAACTCTAATTACAAATAATATAACAGAAACACAAAATACCAAACATAACATAAATGAACCATACATTATGTTATTTTGGAACACGTTGAATAATAATAAAGTTTAAAGTAATCTTCGTGTCAAACTATATTTATTCAAGTAGGAAGTAGGTACGAGGATGCACCTTTCAAACCGTTAAAAATGATGAAAATGAGTCAGTTTGTAGGTTTCATGTAATAACAAAAAATAATAGCAATACCAACCTTCAAATATTGGAATAAGTTTACAAATATTCTAACACTTCCATTTGGCACAAAACCACATACACAAGAGCAAATAATAAATAATAGGTAAGTACACTTAACCAGCTCCGCCCTTCGATCAGCAAACAATCAAACAATGATGGACTGGACATTTGGAGTGCCGCGCATGCGTATTTAGTTGGGTGAAATGACGCCTTGGTCAAGTTGTGGAAAATTACACAGTTGTGTTGAAATAGTATACAATTTGTGCATATCAAATAGAAAGTGCACAACGGGTGTAAGATGAGTTCAATGCGTTGTAGATGTTTTTGATATAAATTGTGTTATGGTAGATGTGCATATTTTTTTGTATTTTCAAGCAATGTGGAAGTGCATCAATACTATACAAATTGAGTTGCACAAATATTTATTGAATTTCACAAAACGCGTATGATGGAAGAATGGACAATTGTGTAAAATATCTACACAACTGTGTCTTACACAACGTTGTGCATGAACGTGCTGCAGTCTTTTCTCTCTGTGTGATGAGCTCGGATTGGTGATTATATTGCCATATAGTGATAGTATTGCAATACATTTTCCTCAGATCTAGTACATGAGCATCGTAAAAAGCTGCTCTGATGGGTAAGTATACTTTTTTTATAAATTATATTGAGAGAATATTTTTGTATTACCTCAACTTTTTTCAGATGTACTGCAGACGCTGCACCCCAGGCAATATTTCCGTAATATAAATTACTTTCCACCAGTGCGAAGTAAATTATTCTTAGCTGACATGTGCCAAGAATATTTTTGAGATATTTTAGTTTGGGCAAAATACATCTGATTTTTTTTGTAACATAGGTAATATGTCTGTTTGTCCCACTTCAAGTGACTATAAATATAAATACCTAAGTATTTTGGTCTATGTACTGATTAATACTTTCATGAGAAAGGCCAATCCTACTTCTTGACAAATGGCAGAGTTAGGAATTTTTCAAAAAATCGCAAAATTTTCCGGTGTTTCTAGTTTTTTTCCGTTACTAATGATCCGACCGGGTTGTCAAACATCCCAATTTGTTTGTATATCAATTATCTACAATTATATTCATCGGTGCAACCAGATTGCTCCATTGGTTTTCATTTCATGGGCATTTAAAAACGCACGCATTTTGTTATTTAAATGTTTATAACAAATTAATGAATGCCAGTTGCCAGTCGAAAATATAACAGAATAAAACTACGAACTGTCTTCCATGTGATGGCATGTCGATTTCCTACTAGTATTTATATTAAAAACTCAGTCATTTTATGCTCTATTATTGCTTGGTGTACATCAAAAATGCATCGCTGCCTCCCGAACTGTATGTAATAGTATACTGTATAATTGGTTTAAAAAGTTTATATTTTTGGACGACGAGAAGACTGCTTGTATTGATGCCTAGATTGGGCAAAGTATAAGAATGTGATTTTTTCTACGTGGTATACATGGTACTTTCACAAGCTTTTATTCAACTTGCTTCGTGCGTATGTTTCGGTTCGCATTCATCTGCTCGAAGAAGTTGCAAAAACTCGCAAAAAATTTAAAAAATCCTTTAAAGTAGCGAAAATAATGTTTGTTGCTTGATCTGTATACACAAGGTGGTCCAATGAAAATGAAACAAATCTGATTTCCATATTCATCGTTCACAGAATAATAAACTCACGGACCCAATGATTTTTATACAGATATATCTAACGACCACGCTATCATGCATTGCCCTATATACCGAGTATTTTGAGTACCACTCGTGAATTCAGTTCAACACATTACGTTTTCATGCAGCCACATTTTTCCCGTTCTCACTTGAAATACATGATATGCGCAAGTATTAGGCATTAATATTGGAAGCGCAAAAGTGCTGTCAGGGTGACGCTAGTTTGCAATATGTTTCACGTACACTTTCACTAACTCCACAGTCATTTATATACAGTGGTTTCTCTGCAACAAAGAATTATTTTGCGTCCCAATGCAGTGCGATAGGGTCGACCAACCCTGCTGCAATATAATAATCATGATATTCAAGGATTATTTTTATCAGTTTTTATTTAGTTCTGGCTTTATTCAAGGATTTTTTTTTGAATCCCCACTAACTTTGAAGTAGTACTTTAACACGGTTCACATAGGACAAAACTACAGTGAAGTTTATAGTTAGGAAAACAATAATAATAATCAGAACATAGAGACCTTGACTTATCCAAAAACCTGGGTTCTCATTTCTCAGGTCAAGTGAGGTAAAATCGGAGACCAACGGATTCATAATTGCCTGGTCTTCAACACCCTCGTCTACCGTATTCGCGTAATGGTCCCTGATACCAGGTGCAGGGCGTGTTGTGGGACACCTGAGACCATAATGCATTTGCTGTTAGCTTGCCCAGCTTATGAGGTCTCAGACTATATCCACAGGCATAACGCGGCACAACGAGTGTTGTACTACCATCTAGGACACCCGTACGGCATAGACGTAACACCGGTTTGGGCTTAGACTCATTCACCACCCTCCGGCAAATACAAGCCAATGAGCCTGATGTTGTTCTCCTCGACCACCAAGACCACCGAAGGAAACCATGTCAGTTTTTACTAGAAACAGTTTATCTCGAAAACTTTTCGAAATCGAAGTAGGATTATCTGAACAAAGTCAGTCTAAAATTGGATGTAGAGCTCAAAAATATAGAGATATACAGGGTGTTCTATTCGGAAATAATTACTTCTACTAGTTTTTTCATGTGAATAAAGTAGATATCTGCATTTTCTAACTACCCTGTATGATGCAAATAAAAATATAGCTCTGAAGTGAGGATTCTCTTTGTATCACATAAAAGTACATGTTTGTTGAAAAAAACTGAAATTGATTGAACAGGAACAGATAGGTAGGTATAGGAAAATAGTACATGGAATTGTTGACAAAGTGATAAGGAATCATGATATTATATAGAATGTGTTTCATTTGAAAAATCAAAGTAGCTGCTTTTTTATCGTAGAATCGGCGAAGCAAACTCATCTGAAATATTTTAGGCATCTTAATGGATTAATGTATATGGATAAATAAACAAAAATTCATAATACACACACATATTAACAGATATACAATACTTCTCACAACACTGAAAACATGTGAAAAATAAAAATATCTGAGCAATTGAAAACTGTCCGGCTGATAAACAAATATCGTACGAATTTTTTGGTGACAATCTCTTGTCGTACGTTACGGACAAGTTATTACTTTATTTTCTCTTGAAGCTATTCAGTAGGCGGGGGCTCGCCCATAGTAAATTGACCTTATATATTCTCTCCTATGTTCGCAGTGGTGTGAGATGATCTGTATACACGAACGTATATACAGCCATATAATATTATACATATTTCTACAAATACTCGAAAAATTTAACTCAACATGAATTATCAATAATTTTTTATGTCAACTAATTATTGAATAATTTCTCGTGTATGTGATAGCCATTTCTTGACTTTGGATCTAAAGAGAATCAGAGAATTGATAGTTTAAGGATGGCTGGGTATGACATTATTTAACTTTGGTGAAAGATAAGAATAGCTGCGGGGTCCAATGGTTTTTGACAACTTTGGAACATCGACAGAATGTAATTTATATCACGTGTGATGTACGTGATTAAGAGATTGAGCTTCCTAGAGATTCTTGCATTGGTGGATCAGTAATGTCAGAGCGAATATTGGTCCATAAGTTCATATATTTATATTTGAAAAATATTTCAGTTGAAATATTTGGTCATATCCACATAGACATATCGTTAGGTTTTGAAAATACTATTTAATTTATCATACTTACCTATTGTACTACTCTCTTGTACATGACCTGAAGCACTCAACGTAACGAAAGTCAAAAGCGCTTTACATAATTAGGAAATATATACAGAAATTATTTCATTCCATTCAGAATTTCACATACATTGAATATCTCTGTCACAATAAATATTTTTTTGATATTGATACAGCAATGTCTCATTTCATTTTCATTTAAATTACCTTTCAATGTATTGTTTTGTTGTCTTTACTTATTTTTTAATTTTTTGAGTTTTGAAATGTTTGTTATTTTTTTTTGGTTTTGCTTTCATTATTCTGAACTCGAATAATATAACAGGGTGGGGCACCGAAAACGAAACAGATCAAATATCTTCAAAACGCATGTGTTGTGAAAGAAATGCAAAAACACGTTGATTCCTTATTCAAGGAGGACATATTCCTATCATAACCTCAACTGTCATACCTCTCCCCACACCCCTTGGTCACTATCACCCAAACAACTTGAATAGTGGAAGTAGTAAGTGTGACACATCATTGAAAAAATAATTCCATAAGTAATTCAGACATGTCAATTTTTGTCACCTAACTTTTTATTTTGGCGCCCTTTTGCAGGACAATCAACTGATCCGTATTCCAAATTATGATACTTCATTTGCAAGCAAATTTGACAAAACTTTGGCGACAATGCAATACGTAATTTTTCTGAAGGAAAAAACAAAATAGCGGCTCCAAAATGGCGGACAAAATTTGCAATTATGGTCTAATTCGATTCAAAATTGATTTATAATGGTTTGCAGGGTCGGAAATTATGATTTGTTTGTCAATGCAAAAAACCAAGATGGTTGCTCCAAGATGACGGATGAAATTTGTAGATATGGTCCGATTCGAATCAAAATTAGTATGTGGGGATTTTTAGGTAGGAAATTGTAATTTTTTGTCCATGCAAAAACCAAAACAAGTTTCCAGTATGACTAAAATTAATCTTTCAAACTGATAAAAAAAGCTATCATACAAACGCCCTAAAAATAAATTGAAAGTTTTTTGATTGCGAAAGAAAACCTATTTTGTACTCGCGGCAAGTTGTCGAATCTGTTACGCACAGAATAACCTACTTTGATTTTTTTTTATTTTCATCGCATCTGTATAAAAGCGTTTTTATCAATTTTATTCAATTCTTCTCAGTCATGCTGGAAATCTGTAATTGAAACTCCCACAATCCAATTTTTAATTGAATCGGACCATAATTACAAATCTACTCGGCCATCCTGGAGCTGCCATTTTTTTTTCAACAAAACTTCCATAATGCACTATCATCGTAATTATGAACACCCACCAAAGTTCAAGTTGATCGGACAACTATAAGTGAGCCAAAAATCAGCTGCAAGATTTGTCCCACATATACACATAATAACAGTGCAAGTTGCATAAAAGCTATCGAAAAATAAAAAAATATTGGAAATTATATAAAATTAAAAATTGTAAAATTTTGCATAAGTTAAAATCTAATTATTCTAAACTGCATTAATTCACAGTAGATGCTTCAAGTCTTCGCCATGAGCTGTCATACACGAGTATAACTCAGTCTCGAAACGCTGCCTGACGTTTTTGAGCAATTTATGCAAAATTTTCGAACCATAATTACAAATGTATACTGCAATCTTGTTTTTTGAGTCTACAAAAAGAATCACAATTTCCGACCCTGAAAATCCCCACATACTAGTTTTGATTCGAATCGGACCATAATTACAAATTATATCCGCCATCTTGGAGCCACCATCTTGTTTTTATGAATTAACAAACTAATCATAATTTCCGACCATGAAAACCACCACATATGTATTTTGAATAGACTCGGACCATAATTGCAAATCTTGTCTGCCATTTTGGAGCCGCCATTTTGTTTTTGTCTTTAGAAAAATTCCATAATAAATTGTCTTCAGATTAATGTCGAATTAGCTTGCAATTGAAGTATCATAATCTGGAATACGGAACAGTTGTTTTTCCCGCAGGAAGGCACCAAAATGAAAAGTTAGGTAGCGAAAATTGACATGACTCATCAAATGAATGGAACCTTTGGTGTGAATACAATTCAAGAAATAAGAAACTACCCCTTTGTGACGTAGTTTTGGTGTTATGGGTAGTTTCTTATTTCTTGAATAGACATGACTGAATTCCTTATGAATATAGCTTTTTATTGATGGGTCACACTCACTACTTTCCCTATTCAAATTGTTTGGGTGATAGTAACCAAGAAGTGGGGGAAGAGATATGACAGTTGAGGTTATGATAGGAAAATGTCTTCCGTGGATTAAAAAACGACGTGTTCTTGCATTTTTTTCACAACACATGTGTTTCAAAGATATTCGATCTGTTTCGTTTTCGGTGCCCCACCCTGTATTTATCATATCTTGAATGTGCTCAGTTATATAGGTATTTTTTCAATAATACCATGCTTAGTCGGGGCGTGGCGCAGTGGTTGAATCGTCCGACTCGGAGTCGAAAGGTTCGGAGTTCGAACCCTGGCTGGGCTGGGATTTTTTTATTTAATTTAACCGATTAAATTATCAAAATCTCGTGGCTCGACTAGGGTGAGTCCTGCACGTTTCACTGTTGCGTTCCAATTAACAGTGCTGCTCCTAAGGTGGCGTATGGAGTTAGTAACAAGGCCTACCAGAACACATGGCTAATGACCATAGCAGTCGATGCCAAAGCACAAAAAAAAAAAATACCATGCTTAGTTTGGTTTTTACAGTGTTGTTTAATATCTTGTATGGTAATTCAATAATATATTGCTACTGATAAAAGGTGATTCTAATTGAATGGAAGAAATACATTACAGGAAGTGAAATCAGAATATGGTTAATTCTCACTTCAGTATGAAGCGGGCCCTATAATGATGAGAAGGTCGCCATATCTTTCATATAGGTAGTAACTAAGCATTCAGGAGTCAACCTGCACAATTCTGAGTTAGTAAGCTGGACAGAAAGGATTATAGGAAATAAAATCCTCAGAAGTACAATCATCGAATATAAATTTCTTGGAAAGTAAATTCCTAGTAGAAAAATCCTTAGAAAATAATCCTCTAAAAGTGGAGGCTCTTATGCAATAATGAGTCAAGCCACAATCAGATAGTTCCGTAAAAAATATCAAAATAGTTTAGCAGATCATGGAATGATGAAATGTGGCTTAGTACTATCGTCGAAAAATACTCCTAATGTTACCTCTTTAAACCTTATTGTCCTTTCGATCCTTCGCACAACACCGTGGAAGGCCGAATCAGTCGACCTTCCCTTTCTGCATACATGTTGATTTCTGTGGAACGGGCTCACCCTTAGGAGCCCCTCTACCAGGAATCTGTCAATCACCTTCTCCAGCGTTTTAAGCGGGAACGGTGTTAGACTAATGGGTCTAAAGGACTTTGCTGTTGTGTAGTCTCTTTTTCCCACCTTGGGAATAAAGACTACTCTTGCTGACTTCCAGACCTTTGGTACATACCCTAGCGCTATACTGGACCGGAATTTCCTTCCCAAGATTGGGAGAAGAAGTTCCAGGCCCCTCTGTAGCATTGCCGGGAAAATTCCGTCGGGTCCAGCTGCCTTATATGGGTTGAACTCGTTAACTGCCCATGCTATGGCATCAGACGTAACGACCCTCTCTGCCAGTTGCCAGTCCCTGTGGGGAACCTGCTGTGTTGGCAGAGCCCGTTGGTCGTCCCCGACACCACCCGGGAAGTGTACTTCCAGCAGATATCTGAGCGAATCTTCGGCGGAAGTTGTCCATGTCCCATCTGGTTTCTTCAAGGTTGTTATGGAACCTTCTGTCTCGTTGCTCAGGATCCTCATGAGCCTGGCGGATTCCGTTAGGGAATTGATTTTCCCCACAGCTAGCTCTTTTGCTTTTCCTTAGCTCCTTCTTAAATTCTATTCTCGCGGTTTTGTAGTTTTCCCACGCACTCTCGTTACCTTCCTTAATGGCTTTGTTATGAGCCTTTCTGGTCACTTTTCTCAGGCCCTTCAGCGACTGGTTCCACCAGCGAATCCGGCGCTTTGGGGCCGTTCTCAAAGGACATGCGTCTTCGAATGCCTTGGTCATTGTTTTTCCTAGTTCTTCTACTTCGTGATCTAGTTGTTCCTCCGAGAAAATCTCTGCCTGATCCCTTGACTCCGAGGTGGGGGGGGATGCCCTCAGGGGAGCTGTCTCTCTCCCCATCTGTGGTGCCTAGTAAAGGATGAACTCCTGGGTAAACCCACAGATGAAAGTTTCGAGGCGCAGGCATACGCGGACGATGGAGTTGTCCTAATCAGCGGACGATTCATCGGAGTCGTCTGCGTCCGTATGCAGGCTGCCTGCAGAATAATTGAGGGATGGTGCGGTAAAGCAGGACTCTCAGTGAACCCGACGAAAACAGAGATGATCCTGTTCACTAAACGAAGGAAAAAAGATGGATTCAGGCCACCTATCATGTTTGGGCAAGAGCTGGAGCTAGTTCAGCAGGTCAAATACCTTGGGGTGGTCCTGGACTCCAAACTTTCATGGAGGCCGCACGTAAATAGGATTATTCAAAAGTCGGTAGCAACGTATGGCTACTGCGGAGAATTGCAGGAAGTAATTGGGGCACCAATCCAGAGATCATGCGCTGGCTGTACACGGCAGTCGTAAGACCAAAGATCAATTAAGGGTCAGCCGTGTGGTGGCCAGGCGCACAGGGTAGCACAATAGGCCGAAAACTCACTAAGGTTCAGAGGTTGGCCTGTTTGGTAATAACGGGCGCAATGAGAACGACTCCAACCGCAGTGTTGGAGG
Organism: Chrysolina oricalcia; assembly: GCA_944452925.2. Lineage (NCBI taxonomy): Eukaryota > Metazoa > Arthropoda > Insecta > Coleoptera > Chrysomelidae > Chrysolina > Chrysolina oricalcia. The sequence goes on from OX101821.2 coordinate 16,197,232, forward strand.
TACTGCTGAGGCTGCCACCGCTTCCAGTCTGGATCAAGAAGGAGGCAATGGCAGCCCATTTGAGGATGCGGGACTCGGGAGTCTGGGTGAACGAAGGAGCGATGATAGGTCATGCGGAAATCGCGAAGTGGGCGGAACAGGAGATGCCTATCTCTGCCCTCAGAGTGAAAAGCGCACAAGACAGACTGCGATGGAAAAGAGAGTTTACTCTTACTATTCCGAGCAGAGAACAATGGGAAGGAAACACGGTGGAGTTTAGCACAGGAAGCCTAATATGTTATACGGACGGTTTGCGTCTAACTGACAAACAGGCTTTGGGTGCCGGAATCTACCTGGAGGGAGGAGAAGTACGAGAGAGCTACGCTTTGGGTAGATATTCAACAGTTTTTCAAGCTGAAGTGTTCGCCATCCTATTCGTAGCTACGAGAGAAGAAGTGAAAGATGGATCCGAACAGAGAATTTATATCTGTTCGGATAGTCAGGCAGCGCTCAGAGCCGTCTGCCATCCTAAACCAAGCTCAGCACTTGTACAGGATTGTAGAGATGCGCTCGAGAAGCTAGCTGAAACGAGGGAAGTTCAGCTGGTATGGGTCCCGGAACACAGAGGGGTGCGCGGAAACGAGGTGGCAGACGGACTTGCCAGATCCGGATCCGCAACGCCGTTCTGTGGACGGGAGCCTGTACTAGGCATCGCAAGAAGCCAAACTTCTTCAGCCCTCGACGAGTGGACAGAAGAAGAGCTGAATAAACTTTGGAGGGATAACACCAGCTGCAGGCTGTCGAAAGACTTCGTGGCCGGCTCCAATAAGTCAAGGACGACATGGCTCTTAGGCAGAAATCGCCAAGCACTACGCCTCCTTATAGGAATACTAACAGGACACAACAAGTTAGGCAGACACCTATCACTTATAGGTATAGAAGACAGTCCCACTTGCCGAAAATGCGAAGAAGACGAAGAAACTTCATCTCACTTCCTCGGCGGGTGTGAGGCATACGGGAGGCTAAGATTTGGAACCTTCGGAGTTGACAAACTCCAACAAGAGGAACTTATCAACTTGGAGTGGTCAGACATACTGACCTTCATTAGGAGGTCACAAAGGTTTGAAAAGGAAAACTAAGAGGATGAATGTAGATATGTGGAGAACAGGGAATGGCAAAAAGGGTCCATGAGGGCCTACTTGCCTGGCTGCGGTCGGACCTCCCCAAAGAACTACTACTACTACTACTAGTATTATCGTCAGTGGATGGAGCCCCCTATAGCGGGTTGAATCATTTTTGATTATTGTAGAACAACACTTTGGCGGTTCCAATGACTGTGATAATTCAATTATTGAAAATGTGGCTTGCCTCATTGTTGCATAACACCATCCAAGTATAAATTATACTATAATTTTCAACTAACAGAACAATTTATCGTATGTATATCTAAGAAAATCCAATTCTTCGAAACTTACATATTAAGGTCTCTGAATATGATTTTATGAGCAATAGCAGTCGAAAAGTTTTCGATGCTAGGTTTTCCATCACCATATTGAATTTTTTCAAACATATTTCGCAGAATTTGAAACTGGTCTCCTAGAAATTTCATTGCTCGGTGTCAGGTCAAACAGGTCCAATTTTGTTGAGTCGGTGCCTCAGATCAATAAGTAAACATAGATGGGCCCGATGCTACATAAACATATTCACTGAACCGCAACTAATTCTTGCGGTAACTGTTTTGTTTCGGGTTTTTGACATTCGAACCAAAACAAAACACCTCTATCACAGTGCCATGCTTTTTTAAGGGGGTCAAAATTACTTATGCAAATGCAGTACCTGTGAGCTGCAACAAGTTATGTCGCGGTTTTGTCCTAAAATTCCTAGAGTCAATAAAATCCGGGGGTTGGCAGCAAATAACTTTTTATCAAAATTTGGGGATTCAAGATAGCGGATTAGTTTAGTGATTTATGATGATATTCTTTCCTTAGTTCGATTCTAGGAGTTTTCAGCTATCAAAAATAAAGCATTATTTATGGTCTAAAGTAATTAATTCGAGAGAGGTAACAAGTTCCTTGACTATATATTTCAAGTTTGGAGTTTATGTTGTGTAGATCAAGTTACAACGAATCAATACGAATATTTGAATAAATATGGTCCAGTTGCATAAAGCCTTCTGTTAACGTACGTAACATAACTGGTGAGCTTAGACATGCGTTGCCATAGTAATCATCAAATGAAATATTCATTTGACTGTTAAATTCTTAATGCAACTGGCCCTATGAGTTAAGAAACCTTTTCCAACATCTGTTTTTTCAGAACCCATTTCCTATTTTTGTAAAAATTGTTCATTCTGTTGAGTATTATCCTTCCTTAATTTTGGATCAGTTCATTCATATGGCAAGTACCTGTCAGAAAACAACTACTCTCCTGGCTAAGACCACGACGGGGATTGAATTAAATCTAACAGATACTTGTGCAACGTTCCTCAAAGCATCAGAGGACACAAGTGCAAGTGTTTTTGTGTTGATGAAGTGTTGTTAACATTTTCCTGTGTGTTTTCGTGGTTTTTGTCCTGCTTAAACAACTTAAAGTTACATTTGGAATATTTTTCAAGGTTCCAGTGGCGTCAAATGAACGATGCAAATCATGCAATCAAACGTATTCGTCAAATATAATATTGGAGGACAAAGAAACTCATTCAAAATTACAGATAAGAAAAGCCTATGGCAAAATGGTGAATGCCTCAATGTTTGTTATAAATATATGTAAGCAGGGCACAAAACATTGAGGCTTATGACAGGAAAATTGAATTTATTTTCCAATAATATTGATAAAAAATATAAAGTATTGCCTTTACCAAGGCATAACTATGGTTTGATAAAGGCTCTTCCTCAAAGAAATGATTTCCAAAAATTTTGAGCAAGTCCTTTGGTATATCATTAATTGTCCTCACTGTTAGAATTTTAATAATATCAATATTATTGGAAATTAAATTCAATTTTCCTTTCATAAGCCTCAATGTTTTTCCCCCTGCTTACAGGTATTTATAACAAACATTGAAGAATTCACCACTTTGCCATAGGCTTTTCGTATCTGTAATTTTGAATGAGTTTCTTTGTCCTCCAATATTATATTTGACGAATACGTTTGACTGCATGATTTGCATCGTGCATTCAACGCCACTGGAACCTCACCTGTGGAATGTTTGTTCAGTATCATTTGTTTTGCAAACAAAGCAGTATTTCGTCATTGTGCCTCACTAAACCACTGCATTATTTTGCAAAATATTCCAAATGTAACTTTAAGTTGTTCAAATAGACAAAAACCACGAAAACACACATGAAAATTTCTAACAACACTTCATCAACACAAAACGACAAGGTACAATGGCCGCCACGGCCGGTGTCACAAGCGGTGTTGCCAAGAGTAAAATAATTCTAGTAACCGCTCGAAATTTTCAGAGTGCCTCAAATTTCATCAGTTCAAAACGACATATATCTTCCTTTTTAGTAATTTTTTCACACCTTTCTGGAAATAAACGTTTCTCTAGAATTTTTAGAATAATACTTCAGAGTATAAAATATGATTGATTATGAATTTATTGGTAGGTTCCTACCAAAATCATATTTTTTACCAATTTGACAACTAGGCGTCAATGTTTGAAAACATTAGGAATGAGAGGGTGCGTAAATAAACAAAGTTGTCTTCGGTTCAGTGAATATGATGTTTACGTAGCATCGGGCCCATCTATGTTTACTTATTGATCTGAGGTCGGTGCCAAGAAGGTAGTAATTTTTCAGTCCGGTCTAACAAGAACGAAATTACCTCACGTAGACATTTGAGTGCGTAAAAATTGAACGTTGTTCTTGTTATTGGGTGATTACATTTTGTTTGCATAGGATTTTTTTTTCGTGCGATTTTGTTCTGGGGTTTTATGATCCAGGATTTTTTATCCATTTGCTTCTTTCTTGTTAACACGGTAAGCATGGCTAGATTATATTCCGTTCATTATATAAACATTGTCAATAACACACATGCTCTTTGAAATAGACCGGTGCCGATTAGCTTTTGTCTTAACCTTTCTACGTGGCACCACTACACAAAATAGCCATTTTCGTTAAATTTTATTTGAAAAAAATCACCCCTTATCCGGTTCGACGACTCGAAATGACTTCATTCCATTTCCACCCCAAAATGCAAATCGGTTATATTCACATTCAGGAAGAGTCAGGGAATATTTGGGAGTTCAGCGTTACCTGTGGAAAACCCTCCAAACTTCAGAATGCCAAACGATCTCATAATTGCATATTGATTCGTCGACGAATCGACATTTGAAATAAGTCGACCGAGGATGAGCACTTCCGCTGTGAATGCCCTAGCCATGGATGGTCTTTGACCTTTCTCTTGTTTGTTACCGGGCGATAACGGGGGGTTATTATTATCAGGGAGGTTGCAAGGTGGCTACAACGGAAAGAACTTCTATTGTTCCAAGGGTTTTCAGTCTAAATTGGTTTGTTGGGAGCATTGTAAATTGACTTTAGGGGTTTGTCGTGTTCATATTGACATTGGCAAAATCTGTTTCAATTACGTAGTTATATTATAGATAGATAGAGAGATGACATTTATTTGACTACGTTATGTAAATAAAAACATCTGTAGCAAGTCAAGAATACAAGTAGGCCTGATGTTAAGATCAGGAAATCACATAAAAATAAAAATATCATAAATATGTATAAAGAAAAATATATAATATGAAAGTAAAAACATTAAAATAATATACAGAAAAAACAAATATATAAGGACTTACATTAGATAAGATCAGACAAATAGTTATGTGGGTATATGTGCAAATACTACTGAATAATAATGATAAGTTTATTGTCAATTTTCAAAATCCCATACAATATCCAAATTTTCAGATTCTTTTTATTTATGCTGTAATGGATTTTATTTTGTCAGGTACTATCATGAACATAGGGAGCAATAATTGTGTAATTTTTTTGGCCAATTATTTGATTAATTCTGATTTCAGTTGTTCTTTCGTTATGAATTCTGGTATTATAAATGTGATTTTTGTACATTACTTTATTTTTGTTTTTGAAAAGGTAGATATAGGTATTATAACAGTATACATTTTTTTTGCTTTCTCTGAATAAAAGATCAGATAAATATCTCATTTCTGTTTTATAAATAATTTCAAGAAACCATTTCTGAAGAATTTCTAAAAGCCTTAAATTATTATCATTCACATTCCCCAATCCAAAAATGCCAAATCCTAACTGTATTTGTATAAGTGAATGATAAAGCAGTTCCAATTGAGAAATGTTTAGGAATTGTTTGAGAAACTTGAATTTTGATAACAGACTTCTCAATTTTCTTGTTGTGAAATTTATTTGTAAATTCCATTTGAGATTCTCGGATGATCGGTCCTAAATTCGAATTTGAATATGTGTTAAAAATAAAAGAGATGTATTTCGTTTTTTCAAAATTCGTCGTTAACAAATTATTATCAAACCATTTTTTTATTGATTGAAATTATTCTTCAACAGATGATTCGAGTACTTTCTAATTTTCTGCCTGATAGGTTATAAGGGTATCATCAGCATAATTTTGAATGTCTCCGATAGTCTTCAAATCAAAAAGATCATTCATATATATATATTGAATAAAAGTGGCGCTAAAACTGTTTCTTGGGGAGCTTCACATTCAAATACTTTTGAATCGCTAATATGATTGTTGATCTTAACATGTTTGATTCTATTGTCAAGATAATTTTTTAATAATTTTTGATTTTTTTCCACAAATTTCTATATTTACCAGGACTCTTATTCAATTTTAGAGACTTTCAGATAAAAAATTAATAGTGAATCATTTTGTTGAATATAATTTGAAAGTCGGCAAAAATTTGGCAAGGAAAATCACAAATAAAATTGATATCTCAAATTACCCAATACCCATCACTCGAAATTCCTTTCTACTAGAAGAAACTAATGAAGGTGAATTTGAAAGTACAATAAAATTCGATTTGATTCATTTACTAATATTTTCAATACATTCCCATAAGCTTTTCGGGAAATGATTATTTTGTTCAATTTGGTTACTGTAATATTCAATTTTGGCTTCTTTTATTATCGACGTTAATTCATTTTTATAAATAATATAATAAGGTTTCAACAGTAAATTGTTTGCATTCTCTTTCATTGCTTCATAAAGATTATTTTTCTCTTCTACTGAATTCATGATAGCTGCTGATATCCATTCTTTCCTTTTTTTACTTTTCATTTTGATATATGTTGTACGTTTTTCAGTAATTTTGCTGGTTTTATCTACTAAATTATCTACCAATGTGTAGGGATCATATTATTCATAATATCCATCCCAGTTTTCTGCAGAAATTTTTTTGTAATCAATAACTCTTTTATATTTCATTTCATTCTCGACTTTGATATTTTTTTTCAGATGGTATTGTAGTTTTATGGGATAGTGATCAGTAATTTGGTATTCGAAAATCAGAGATTTGAGTAAATCCATATTTTTTATACTTTTTGTAAATATTTATGGTTATTCATCTTTCTAGTATTTTCATTGGTAATGACTGAAAATTATTTTCACTGAGAATAATATTCTTGTGAAATTATAGAATTAGATAGTTTATTTAGGTTTAAGTCACCAATGATGATAGATGTTTTATCTTGTGTTTAGTCGTTGTGATAATTCTTCAAAAATTCTCTAAGGTTATTATTAAATTTATAAGGACATGTAGATGGTGGCCTATATATTGCTATAATAAAAACTTGCTATGATATACTTATGGTAATTTTCTTTTACCCAAAGAGATGATTTCATAGCTATAATTGGAACAAATTTTTATACAATGTGTCCCACTTTGAGCAGCCACACCCTCATATTTCTTTGAGCATGAAATAATTCGAAATTTTCTTTGAATCAAGTTGTAGTACTCGGAAATAACTACCTTTATGTTTACGGAACCTTTGTATATCCATTTTCCACGGTTAACTACGACCAAATGAAAAGTGAAAAATTGGGAAAAACATACCAGGCATTTTTTTATCGCAAAAATAACACCAGATTCTGTTTCAGAACACCTTAAAACCCCCAAATCTCAATGCTTGAATCATTTGAATATACAGGGTATCATCTGTAGCTGGTAGCAATAAAAACTCTAATCCATAAATAATGCTTGGAAAATTTCCAAAATGTCTTCTCTTGTCACAGACTTCCCAAAAATATTTAATTATAATACTTTGAAAAATAGACAAATATCACTTTTCCAAAGCTAACTCTGATCAGAATGAATGATACCCTGTATATTCAAATGATTCAAGTATTGAGATTTGGGGGTTTTAAGATGTTCTGAAACAGAATCTGGTGTTATTTTTGCGATAAAAAAATGCCTAGTATGTTTTTCCCAATTTTTCACTTTTCATTTGGTCGTAGTTAGCCGTGGAAAATGGATATACAAAGGTTACGAAAACATAAAGGTAGGTATTTCCGAGTACTACAACTTGAGTCAAAGAAAATTTCGAATTATTTCATGCTCAACGAAATATGAGGGTGTGGCTGCTCAAAGTGGGACACACTGTATAAACTATGACACCATCATTTTGATTTACACTACCATTATTATATAAATGTTTTCCGAAATATTTATAATATTCTGGTGAAAAATTGTAAAAGGATGTTCATTATCTTTGCAAATATTTTTGTATTCATTTATATTTCTAACAACGCCTGTTTCAATATCTACTTCTTCAAAATCATGAATGAAGGGGACCATAACTTATCTTGAGAATCAATACATAAATAATTGTTGTTGTGTTTAAGATTTCAAAAGTTCTTCAATATCGGCTTCATTATTGATTATTACAGGTTTATCATTTTCGGTCTGCCTAACAAATATTTTTTCATTCTTCCACCATACATATTTGAAACTTGACTTCAGAGACTTTGCTCCCTGGTAAATGGATATCGTGGGTAGTAACTTTTCCATGCATTTTGTGATATTTCTTGCCATTTTCAAAAATGTTGTTTTTTAATTTTTTGGAATACAATTCAACTGTGAGACTCTTTGGGTTATGTTTATTTTTTGGTGCAATAGTTTGTAATTTCCTCCGTAGGGAATAATTAGATAAACAATATAATAGAATTGATTGGGCAGGGACAAAGCCACTCTAAAGTTGTCGGATCTACCTTTGCACTGATGAGAGGAAAGAACTTCGAAACATTTCTGGAGGTGGTCATCCCCAGCCGAATGAAGGATAATCTTTTGTTTGTTACAATAAGCACTTTTAGTTGAGTCTTCTTGGAAGAACGTTGCACAAATATGTCACATGCAGTTCAATATCCGTCGTGGCGTTAGCCAGGGAATTATTTGTTTTCTGTCAGATTTTTGCCTCATTTTTTCCACTTGGTGAAAATATTTGGAGAAAAGTGTACTTCAACTTTGTCGATTTTATTCATCCACGACATAAAATAGATCGAATTTATTCATTTACGGGCATTCACGTTTTGATATATTTGCAACGATTGAAATGAAAATATATTGTGCTTGGTAGAAAATGGATACATCGATAAGCAAAATAGCATATATTGCTACAACTAATAATTATATTGACACAACATTTTATGTACTTGCAAGAACACTTTTTACCCAATAAACGGCGCCTCACAATTTTCAATGAGTCCCTTTTATGAATAGACGTGATAGTTGCTTACGGATTTGTTGAGTTCTTCAAGATTTATCAGCTGATCTATGACAAATCTGCTTCTGGATTAGAATTTTCATGAAAATAAAGAGACTGAAATGATCGGTAATATTGGTATGCAAAATTATAAAGTTTATTTGTATTTCATTCTGTTGATGAAATTTTTTTCTATAGAATTATGGTCATTAGTTGATTTAGAATCCAGTGTAACACACGTCGGTTCATTAATATATGAACCCACACGTGTTACATTGGACTCTACAACAAAGAAGTTAGAGTTTGCCCAAACTCCTTTTCCTGTCATAAAAGTCCATGCTCTTCAGTCAAATGAATACAACATTATGATTTAATACATCATGATGACTTTAATGCTGAGTTGAATGTATAGACGTGGAGGGTGGAGTGAAGAAATAAAATAACCAATAACTCCAAGAAACGAAAAAAAGGTGGTGAGCTTATCGGGCCCATTCTCGAAAGAAAAAGAAAAGTAGTGTTCCTCACGTTTTTTTATCTCGTGAACACGAATCCAAAAGAATTTCGTGGGCGTCTCTTACACTTTTCTAGTTAAGACCTTTTGAATCTTAAAAATCGACCATTTTCAAACACGATTTTTTTCAAGAAAATGTCTCCTTCTTTTTGTAAACACTTTTTTGAGACCATTATCATCTCATATTTCACAATAACAAGCACTAAAACCAAACATTTTTTACAAAAAATCAATCTTCTTATAAAGTAAACATTACCCTTCCCACAACTAGAACGAATGCCAATGAAGAGTGAGGTTGAGAACAGTGTAATTTAAGAAGGTTGATTTTTTCCGTAAACCTTTTGGTTTTCGTGCATGTAATTGTGAAATGAGAGTTGATTATGGACTGAAAAAAGTGTCGACAAAAAGAAGGAGGCATTTTCTGCGATTGTTTACTGAAAAAATCATGTTTGAAAATGGACGATTTTCAAGATTCAAAAGGTCATAACTCGAAAAGTATAAGAGACACCCACGAAATTTGTTCTGATTCGTGTTCAGGAGATTTAAACTACGTAAGTAACACCACTTTTCCTTTCGTTTCGAGAATGAGCCCGATAAGCTTACCTTTACTGAAGAAAACGTACAAGACTACTATTGAATACTACTAAAAATGTTCATAGATAAACTTGAACGTTCTAATGGTGGTAACCCAGACATTCAGTCGAGTTGAAATTGTTTTGACAGAATAGAATTAGCACGTGATACATACCATAGTATTTTTCCTATTTTCGAAAGTAAATTCCAGACAGACCTATAAATCGAAATAACGAAAGTAAATGTCAAAAAACCTCCTATCAGTGAGTCCTATTTAACATATCGCAGTAACTCGGTCGGAATTGAGCTGTTCGAAAAATGTATGTTCCCTATAAATTCCCCAGGAAAGATAAAGCCGTCGCTGTCTATGCACCGTTCACAAAGTGAATCAAGAATCCATGGCCATAATTTTGGCTGCGGACTGGGTGCGGTCGGACTTTGTATATGAATGGATATTCGGTGCGACGTTTAGCGCCGCACTTTCTGCGAATAAGCCGTAAAACGTCGCAGACCGCTAATACTAACTTCGGTGTTTATCTCGTGAGATATGGTCTAACTTATGGTGGATTCGCGGGGATTAGGTAATTGTGATTCTAAATGTTATTCGGGCTTAGGGATATTAGAAAACATGGGCGAACGATTTCTCGACACGAAATATCTGACTGTAAAGAACTGAAGGTAGATTGAGTTCAGTAACGAATTGTTCGTTAGGCAGCGTATCGTTTTTGCTAGTCTAGAATACAGCTAGCAATCAAAACAAGCATCAGCTGCGGAAGTCTTGGAGAACTTGTCAATTATGTGAAAAACAATTATCCAAAATTGAATTCAGGTTGATTGAATGTTTGCAGTATGTGGGCAAAATATTATTATCAGATTTACAAAAAATGCTTGCTGGGATCGTTTCTGCGTATATTGAAAAACCTTATAATCGATTTTGACATCCCACGAATATGGCAACAATTTGGAAATAGCTATTTATGTATTTAGAGCGCAAAGTGAATGATTGCCGATCGACAAAGACAGTTACCGCGCGACGTAAAGCGAAGCGTGGTAATCTTTGGAGAGCGGAAATGACACTTTGTGATCCAAATGCATACATGATTTTTTCTACAAACGCAGCTCTTAGACATAAAGACGATCGACACTTCATTTAACGTAGGCACATAATATTACCTATGAGGATATTTACAATTAATAGTGATTCCAAATTTATAAGCTATTCAGATATCCAATAATTTACATATCAAACAAAAAAAAAAATGGGAAACAATTTGAATAAAAAAAAATCATCGAATACCGAGATCGAACCCACGCCGAGTTCGATTCCAGTATGACAGGCAGAAAATCTAACCTTGACACCACCGCATCTCCTAAGAGTGCTATGAATTTATTGTCTTCATTGTGTATTGTGTAATAGTAAAATTAAAGATTGTATAACTTATCATAGATCTGAGATAAATACTAGATCTAAAAGTAAACATGCAAGTATATTACAAAGAATTTTTTATACTAGCGTAAAGATTTCCTTATTGTATCTGGCTCCAAAGATCTATAACTCCTTGCCTCAGGAAATTAAATCGGTTAAATTTGTAAAGATAAAAGGAAAAATAAAACCATGGATATTAGACACCAACTTTAACCATTTATTCAATTAATATTCGTTACAGACTAATTTGTTTTCACACAAAATTGCTTTTTTGTTATGAATATGAAATGTTTAGATACATTTTATAAAATAGACTAATAATAAAAAAAATATAATATTTTTTGAGAAGAAGCACGCACAAATTTACAAATTTATTGTGCTTCTTACGTACATATTGTAAAAAAAAAATCCTAAAATAAACGATTTGTTTATTTATTTATTTCCCATCCCAAGAATAGATTCGTTTTCAACGGAAGCTAGAGAGATCGAGCGTTTCTTCAAAATTTTCACTCTAGAGCGTAAAAGCTGCCACAAAATGACATTTATCGGAAAACGTCAACTTTGCGTTGAGATCCGAAAGCGTCAAAGGCTACTTCGGTAAGCGGTGGTAGAATGTTAATATTTTGCTTGGTTTTGTTTGTAATTTTTTATATTTAATAAAGTAATAAAATAACACATTTTATTACTTGTCAACTGTCTTTATTCTTAATTTACGTCTCAGTGATACCAACATTGATAACAAAATTGTAGAGTCATTATTACCAACATACATTTTAACATTCAACATTTCCCCTTAATGGCAATACAATTTTGATAACCTTTGCACAACAATGTTACAACAAAAAAGTTTTTGACATAAAAATTCATAAAATTAAAAAATACAGAATATTACCAATAACACTCATATACAGATCAAACTGTATTAGATTTGAGAATGATTGAAAATGATTAAATTTTGGAAAAAATCAAATTTGATGTTTGACAATGGTTTTGTGAGAATATCAGCTAACTGATCTTCTGAACTGCAATATTTCAAATCGAACCAGCCTTCTTTAAATTGTTCACTGATGAAATGATAGCGGACATCAATGTGCTTGCTATTTCGGCTCATCTGTCCTGATTTAATTAATTTGAAAGCACTTTGATTGTCTACGTGCATAATGACTTTGATTTCAGTCTCTGTCAATTCCTGAAACACAGTTTTCAGGTACTTCACTTCTTTGCAGCATTCAGCTGCAGCAATGTACTCTGCTCCGGTTGTCGACAGAGCAACAATGCTTTGCTTTCGGGAACACCATGATATAGGTCCACCGGCCAGCATGATGATGAATCCTGTTGTACTTTTTCTTTCTTCTTTATCGCCTGCATAATCAGCATCGCAGTATACATGCATCGTCATGTTTTCTTCCATTTTCTGTGATGAGTAGCAGATAGATGTATTTGTTGTTCCTCTCAAATATCTCAGAGTTCTCTTTATGTTCTCATAATTTTCTTTCTTGGGATCTTGGAGGAATCGACTTTCGTATTTAACTGCAAATGTCATATACGGTCTGGTTTTACATGAGAGATACATAAGTCTTCCCACTGTTTTATCATAAGGTAGATAGCTTTTGTTTTTGTCTTTTGTAGTTTCATTTTCTTGCAGTACAATTGGAGTTTTCAATGGTTTACACTCTTCCATGTTGTATTTTTTCAGCATAGGTTTTTTGACTCAGGTATATTCCATCTTCTTTCTTGATGATTTCCATGCCCAAATAATTTTGTAGATTTGTAACAGATATTTGGAATTCATCTCCAGGCTTTTTCAGAAGGGACTCAATTTCTTTAATATTTTCTCCTACAATAATCCCGTCATCCACATGAATTCCTAAATAAAGTTTGTTGGCCTTTTTCTTGAAAATGCATTGATCTGATTTCAGTTGTAGCATATCTTCTTTTAGTAGGAACGTTGTAAGCCTTTTATTCCACTGCTGTGGTGCTTGTTTTAAGCCATAAAGTGCCTTTTTGAGAAGACACACTTTTCCAGGCATATTATATCCTTCTGGCAATTTCATAAAAATTTCTTCATTTAAATTTCCGTTGAGAAAAGCAGATTTTACATCAAAAGATTGTATATGCAGATTTTGTTGTGAGGTTATTGCAAGTAGAAGTCTGAGAGAACTGGTTTCTACCACTGGACTAAATATGTCTTTGAAGTCCATGTCTGACATTTGCTGACAGCCTCTCACCACCAATCTTGCCTTGTTTCTACCATCATCTTTTACTCTGAAGGTCCATCGACTATCAAATATTTCTTTTCCTCTAGCTTTTTCAATGTCCACAAAATTCCAGTTATTATTTTGTTCCAACGCTTCTTTTTCTTCTTCGATGGCAGCCAACCATTTATCTTTAGCTTCATCGTTCAAACAGTCTTGGTATGTTAGGGGATTTTGGTACACAAGTAAAGTTTCTTCTTCATCTTCAGAATGCATTATATAGTCATCATATTTCTTGGTTTATTAATATTTCTTCTGTTTCTCAGCCCATACCTTTGGTCTTGATGATTTTCTTCTCTTTGAACATATTTGTCATTTTCTTTTGGGATTTCATTTTCTTCTTCGTAGTATACTTGATGCTGATTTTCTCTTTTGTGTTGATTCATGTTTGGTTTTGGATCAGGATCTTGATCTTCCTCTGTTTTATTTCTTGTCATGTTTATTTCTTCTTGATCTATGTTTTGACATTGTTTTTCATTGAGTTGGCCAAAAACAACATCTCGGTGTACAGTGATTTCCCTTTCTTCTTCGTTCCATAGTCTATACCTGTTTTCAGCATATCCAACAAATCTATACTTCTTGCTTCTCGAATCCAGTTTTTTTAGATATCCAAGTTGCTTGGCATATGCTGTGCAACCAAATGTTTGAAGTCTTGAAAGATCTTGTTTCTTTCTGAACCATTTTTCAGCAGGTAGTGCATCTGTGATAACAGTGGGGCTTCTATTTGTTAGATGTGCTGCGGTAAGCACAGATTCTCCCCACATTTCTTTTTCCATACCAGATTCAAAAACCATTGCTCTTGCTTTCATCTTGAGAGTCAGATGCATTCTTTCTGCTGTACCGTTCTGTTGTGAGGTATGAGGAATGGTATAATTTATTTCAACACCTCTTTTCCAGCACCAGGATCTGAAGGTATTGCTTCTGAATTCCCCTCCTCGGTCACATCTCAATTTTGACACTTTTAAATTAAAGTGAGTTTCTGATGCATTAATGTAGGCTTTCAATATTTCTTCTGCTTCAGAATTTTATTTTAACAGAAACACTTTGGTAAAATGGGTGAAGTCATCAACAACTGTCATAAAATATTTTTTTCCATCATATGTGGGTGGGTGGATCAGCATGTATAATATCCACTGGTCTTTCAGCCCTTGTTCTTTTTTCATTGAAAGGCAGTCTGGTCTGTCTTGATGACAAGCAAACTTCACAAACTTCTTTGATTCTTTTTAGGTTTGGTATTCCGTCAGCCATGTTGCTCAACTTTGCCATGTTTTCAAAACTTAGATGTCCTAACCTGCGGTGCCATTCCATTGTTTCATTTGTTTCTGCTAGAATGGCTGTTTTTCTTTTATTGAGGCTTATTTGATAAAGCCCATTTTCTGACTTCAGACCTTCTATAATGACATTTTCATTGTAAAAAAATTTAACTGAGTTTTTTGTGAATAGCACTCCATTTTTTTCAGTTACGGCATTAACTGACATCAGGTTTCTGCTAAGTTCAGGCACAACTGATACATTGCTCAAGTCAACATTGTTTGATTCATAGTCACCTACTGCTACTGTTTTCATAACAACTCCTTTTTTAGCACTTTTAACGCTATTTTGTTCTTCTCGAGTGTGGCTCAGCATAGATCTCTTTGTAACCATATGACTATTGCATCCGCTGTCTACAATGAATATATCTTCTTCCTTCCCTTCAGTGAGCAGACTTTCTTCAACATTGATGATTTTTTCAACTTCAGTAAGAAAACTAACTTTTTGGTTTTTCTTTTTAGAAAAACAATGATTTTCATCATGTCCATCCTTCTTGCAGATAGAGCAGTTGAGTCTTGAATTTGAGTGCTGTTCCATCTTCTCTGGCTTGAACCAGCAGTCATCTTCTTTGTGATTTGATTTTTTGCAAATGGTACAGTTTTCATAACTAGGCTTTCGGCATTTGTCAACGGTGTGTCCAAATCTGTCATAGTTGAAACATCTTCCTTTAAATTTATTGTTCTTTTTAATTGTGGTTTTGAAGGCTACACTTTCATTCTGATTAGTACCTTCTTTCAACTTATCTTTTTCTGCACTCAGTCTTGCACACAAGTTTTCTAGTGTCTTTTCCCTTTCAGCAACAGAGTCCCAAGCACTGCTGAAGTGCTTGTACTCCTCTGGTAAACTCGATAGAATTTTAGCAATTATCATGGAGTCTTTAACTTCTTCATGTAAAGTCTTGAGTTTGTGTGTGATACTTAGAAGTACACTTATGTTTGTTGGCACATCCTTGTTGGACTCAAATTTGAAAGTGTGGAATTCTTGCAGGAGTGTACAATTTTGCTGGGAAGTGTCTTTCTTGTATATTTTCACAAGCATTGAAAACATGTCCTTTGATGACTCACAAGCGATCAGGTGAATTTTAGCACTTTTATCCATTGTTCTAAGGATGTAACTTTTGGCTTGGGCATCCCTTTGTTTCCACTTTTCAGCTTGTGCTTGATATTCAGATCCAGTTGGTAGTTCGTCATCTCCGGATACAATATCCAACAGGTTTTTTGCTTCGAACAGAATCTTTAGCTCAAATTCCCACATCGGGAAAGTGGCGGCATTCTTCAGTTTCGAGATACTGTCGCGACTAGGGCTACTAGGGTAGCAGCCTGAGCCGTATAAGGAGTTGTTTTCCTTATACTAAATGCGACTTGGGGTGTAGCTACAGATGGTAGCTATTGAAACTCAAGGAGTAGCAAAGGAATATAAATATTTATTATACAACAGGGATACTGGGGAGAGTTATATACACATTGTAACATAAGGGACATTCAATAATATAATAGGGAACAAATAAAACTCTCACCTAAAACCATCACTATACCATACGTAGAGCTAAGGCCAAAAGGGCCTAGCCTATAAGGCTATCTGAGCGCCAGGGCCCTCTCCTCTATGGGAGTCTATTACTCACTATCTCATCGTTCCATTTCTCTTGTATTTATATAAGGAAATATGTTTATTTCATTCGGTCAACGATTTTAGCTCGTCACGCGACTTCGCTAATTTCAATGTCGGTCGCATATGACAATGAACTTCTATATCGTGGACGAATTAATAAACAATAAGATGAATGGATCAATGCACTAAAACAATTCAAAGGGCAGTACTCAATATTTACGACATATGCCCACCTTCTAAGAAAGCTGGACCCCAGCTTTAAAATACAAACACGAACCTACGAAACCTACGAAACCTTTATACAAAGCAAGTGCCCTATTCTAATAATACTGAAATAATTACAAAAAATATATTTTCCTGGATCCTATTACGTGGTACACACACCGCGACGGAATCTGGTCCTGTTGATACCATACGTTTCTTCAGCTCTGGCATTTCTACAGTATTCCGTATCCGGTAAAACAGCTCGAAATTGAACGGGACTGCATCGTTTGGCACCCTGGGTACTGGCTATCGACACGTATTCAGTGGCGGGACTGGCATCTACGGTAGGCGTTACCAGCGCTACCACATTCTGGGACTGCAAGTATTCGGAATCACAGCATCTGGAACATTCTTCGGGGCAGTTTCAGGATACGGCAATTATCTGGTTTCTCCTCTGGGTACCATTGAGTCGGCTTGGGAGTTCTCGACCTGGATAATCTTCTAGAATCCTTGACAAACTCACGTTTCTCCATCCTCCATTAATGTCTTCAGGAGGAAGCATCTGGATAACTCAGTCCGTCCAGTGCTCCACTCCTTTATACAGCCTCTCTATCCTGATTTGCTGCCGATCTTTGATACCATCTAACCTGTGTTTCCTGCGTTTAGGAGTTTTTATTTTTGATTTTTTCTGGAATCCTCTCCGGACTCACGTTCAGCATCCTCATTCCACTTTTTGGGAAGGAAACATCTGGATTACTCAGTTCGTCCAGTGTTCCAACCCTTTTTGAACCATATTGAATATCGCAGCTTCTCGCTTTCAGTTATTGCCAGCCATGTTGAGTGTCCAAATTCTATTCTCGAAATGCCAGACTGGGTATTCGGTTGTCCTGATCTCTTCTCTCCAGGATTGTGTGTGTACCATAACCGAGAAACGAAACAAGATACAAATAAGTACATAATTATATCAAAAAAAAAAACAAAAAATAAACGATTACAACTATTACTATTTCCTATTTTTTTTTTCATAATTATATTTATTATGATTAGTTTTTTTTTCAGCTTCTATCACTAATAGAAAAATTCAAAAAAATTTTTTTTGTTACATGTTAATCCTTAATAATTCTACTCAAAAGAAAATTCAATACAAAATATTATATTCTATCTAACCAATAATTTTCAAACTTCAATTTAAATGACCAACAATTTTTTTTCCAATCTTGAGATGAAAATGACCTGTCAAATATTTCTTATCGAATGAATATCTTCATAAACTTGGGCCATATAAAAACGCTTTATTGCCAAAAACTATCAGTTGAAAATTTGTAAGCAATCATTCGATTGTTTTCAAAACACACACTACCAATTATTCTCAAAGTTCGTTCCGAATTATCAACAAATATTCCACATCAACAGCAAAAGAAAACCGTCGAATGTGTCTTATGACAGATCAATTGACTACTTACTGGCCATATAAATGCTAAATCGCAAAAGTGTTACTCGACTTTGTCTAGATAATTTATACCATTAGTTAATTGTTTTCAAAACACAATTGTTCATCATATTCCATTCAATATTTTCAGTATTGCATTTTTCGATAACATTCCGAATGTATTTATACAAGAAACCGACAATGGGAGTTTTGAGTAATTCAACAAAAAAAAATAATATCATTCGAGAAAATCGAGATTGCCAAATTATAATTTATCAATTTGGGAATGTTAATCAAAACCGTTTTATTTCTTACGATAAAATCAACTGAATGTTGTATTGAATTTGAAGACAGAAAACGTTACAGTGCAAAAGTATTGACTTCGGCTGGATAATTGGTAAACAAATTAGGTGTTTTCAAAACACGATTTTTTGTTATCATTCATTTCACTATTTACCATTCCAAACTTATGTTTGATTTCAGATATTTACGCTACTTGTAAATGAGAAATTGATTTCATATGATTCAGAAAAAATATCATTCGAGGTAATGGGGATGGCCAAATTACAATATATCAATTTGTGAATGTTAGATATCAGTTCACGCCTCCTGATCACCATCTTGAGTGTAACACTGGTATGCCATCAATTTGGTTAGGACAGTCATACAAATCTTCAATCACATTATATCACAAATTTCAAATTAGTAATTTAAACCTCTTAATCACCTTTATGACAACATAATTTTCATCTCTTCAATGTTCTGTTTTGCAGTTCAAGTACATACTTTAAATTTCGTATTCACACTCCTTACAATTCCTCATGACTCATTCATACAAAAACGTTTCTCCGTGCAACTGTTTCTCTCATACATCGACATCTCACATTATCGAAATTCACCTATTTTCTCGGCACACATCGAGAAAAAACAACATAATTCACCAATGATTCTCTTGGAAACCCATCAAGAGCATGTATATCACCATATACCATTTACCAAAAAATCTCAAAACTCTTGGCAACACTTCAAGAGTAAGATACTGCAGACAGACGTTCAATCCCAGTTTGAGGATTTTCTCCCACGTCACTCCTGCAAACTCCTTTATAACAGCCTCTTCCGGCCGTCATTCAATTCTTCTATAACTCCTTTATAGACATAGGTAACCTATTACCTTATAAATATTCTCATATCACGATATTTCATTGAAAAGTCGATCATACACCAATTGCACCAGATATTTCGAAAACGTCATGAGCATAATTCCAAGAGCATGCAAAGCAGAACATATTTTACAAGTGAAGCAATTCAAAATTCTATTTAAAAATTCTTGTCAAAAAACATTCTTCACATTAAGTGTGTTTCAAAAATACCTTCAACCCATTCATAAAACTACTGTCACTCAAAATCATAATGCACAATAATTGAGGCAAACTCCTCATCTTCAAAACTTTCAAGGAAGACTCAAAAAAAAAAATTCGAGGCAAATATGCAGCTTCCATATTTCATTCTTACTCAACATTTCCCGACATGCCCTTTCATTCGGGCATTCGTCTACATTTTTCTCCACAGTTTTCTCAATAGAACTCGCATTTTTTCAAAGTGACACATACTCCTCATGAAGATATTTTTGACATAAATTTTCTCACATTAATTCATACAATCATCGTTTTTTTCTCCTTTTCATTCAAATAATCATCTCGCTTCTTTGCATTCTTTCATTTATATTCTCTCATTTTCTCATACTTGCAAAATATTTCATAGTCATAGTGTCCCTCTTGGTCCTTGTTGTTGTCGACGGTTCCAGCTATATACAAAAAAAATCATTTTCCATTATTAACAAACAAAATAAATTATTTCCAGTGGTTATTGTACCTTTGCACCGAAAAAAGCATTTTTCAAATGCATCCTTCTTCAGGACGTATTACTCTAAAATTCTGTATAAAAATCCTATTATAGTAAAAATTATTGAAAATATTGGAAACCTTCTATTAAATGATAATACACGAAATTACCGAACATCAACAGTATACCTGAGTCGGAACAAACTCAGATAAACTCATTTTGATTTTTTCGGAATTGTATACCTTTTCCTCAGTTCGGTATGAAATTTCTGTGGCGGGAAAAATTCATAAAAGTTGCAAAATATTGCTCATTTCTATAACATACGAAAACAAGTCACTAAAATTAGGCCTGAATACTCAACATTTTGAATATTTGTCCAAATATTCATGAAACTTTTATATTAGTAATACTACACAACACGAAAAAAAAAACCTTTGCTCTATAAGGACCAAAAAAATATTACTCCAGATTCACCCATTTCTATGTTCACATTATTATTTTCCTGGCTGAGAGGAAGATACCGTGAAACATTTTGTACATAATTCTGAATAGGGTTAAGACGAATCAACCTCCAGGACGAGCAAAGCCCATCCATCATAGTCCTTAGGCTGTGGTTGGGGTGAAACGGGGCAAGGTGGGGTTAATTATGGAGAATTAACCCCCAGGACAAGCAAGGTGTTTCCACCATAGTCCTGGACTATGGGTGGAGTAATTACGGGGCTGGGGTTAATTATGACGAATTAACCCCCGGAACCAGCTAGGCGCCTCCACCATAGTCCTTAGACTATGGTTGGAGTAATAAGAGGCGGGGTAGGGTTAATTATGAAGAATTAACCCTCGGAACCAGCTAGGCGCCTCCACCATAGTCGTTAGACTATGGTTGGAGTAATGAGGGACGGGGTGGGGTTAATTATGAAGAATCAACCCCCCGGGACGAGCACTGCGCCTCCACCATATGTCGCGACTAGGGCTACTAGGGTAGCAGCCTGAGCCGTATAAGGGGTTGTTTCCCTTATACTAAATGCGACTTGGGGTGTAGCTACAGATGGTAGCTATTGAAACTCAAGGAGTAGCAAAGGAATATAAACATTTATTATACAACAGGGATACTGGGGAAAGTTATATACACATTGTAACATAAGGGACATTCAATAATATAATAGGGAACAAATAAAACTCTCACCTAAAACCATCACTATACCATACGTAGAGCTAAGGCCAAAAGGGCCTAGCCTATAAGGCTATCTGAGCGCCAGGGCCCTCTCCTCTATGGGAGTCTATTACTCACTATCTCATCGTTCCATTTCTCTTGTATATGTTTATTTCATTCGGTCAACGATTTTAGCTCGTCACGCGACTTCGCTAATTTCAATGTCGGTCGCATATGACAATGAACTTCTATATCGTGGACGAATTAATAAACAATAAGATGAATGGATCAATGCACTAAAACAATTCAAAGGGCAGTACTCAATATTTACGACAATACTTTGGATCTCCCCCATTTCTTCTTTAGTGGCCATTGTTTTTTTTACTTTTAAAAGAAACTCCTAGATTTTTGAATTTTATTTTAGCTTGCTGGGCCCATAACCTGTTAATATTTTGCTTGGTTTTGTTTGTAATTTTTTATACTTAATAAAGTAATAAAACAACACATTTACACTTTTTTTTATTACTTGTCAACTGTCTTTATTCTTAATTTACGTCTCAGTGATACCAACATTGATAACAAAATTGTAGAGTCATTATTACCAACTTACATTTTAACATTCAACATAGAAAAATTTAATTACTAATAGGCAAAAATAGAAGAAAAAAGTGATTCAAGAAAATTGTACATAACTTAATTTCAGATCTATATGCAAAACTTGTAATGTCTATCTAAAAAAAATTGAATATTGTAATATTCCCAAATATTTCTCATTGATTGAAACACACTGCTGTTTTTTGGTTCTAAACTTATGTCATCAGAAAATGGAACATTTCAGGTTTGTTCCCGAATGGTAGTATCAAATTTTAAGTTCCTCATTATCTGGTTGATATTTCATTTATTTACATATTTCATATTTTGTTTTTGAATTGACCAACCCATCTGTTACCCAGGCATTTCTTTTTATATCTTTGTGAGGCATTTTGAAAGATTTGGTATGCTTTTCCATTAAGTTTTGGTATATTTTTCTGGAGTAGTTGGTAGCTTCATTTATATCTACCATTTATATATCTCATCCCAATTTTTAGTGGAAAGCTAATCTTCTGATTGATTGTATTTGATATATGATTTATAACTGAGTGAGATGGAACTATTTTTCAGATTTTTTAGCTTGGGACCGAATTGAAGTATAGTGGAATAATGATCAGTGATGCTTGATTTTAATGATAGTTGTTTTGATGTGTGATTCCATATTTGTTTTCAGGAATGGATGGTCAATACAAGTTTTGCTATAATGCTGTATTTTTATTAGTACATTGATTGTACAGATAGAGTTGAATACAATCAGAGTATTATGATACTCCGCACTATCCTCGATGTTAGATATCATGTCTATCATTATGTATTCCAGTATCAATATGTTTTTTTTGTGTGTTGTTATCGAGTTTTTTTCAGCTCTTTATTGAGTGTGGTTGTGAAAGTAGGTGGCCTGTTTATCGCTAGTTTATGGATTATGCTTTTATAATGGATTATATTCAACTTTACAAATTCATTAATTCCCGAATCAACGATTTCATATGACTGTTGTATGCATTTCTCAGTATAAACCACCACTTCATTAGTTTCATTTAGCTTCGTTGTATAATAGATCATAACCTGAAAAGGAGAATATATCTGGATCTGTTATTTTCCAACTTTCTGTTTACTCTAAACAATCGAAATGTTTTTCAAAATATCCATGACCAACTTGGAGCTCATCAGTATTTTTGATAATACTTGCATTAAGCTAACATTATTATGAAAAAGAGTAATATGTTTTTTCTTGTTTGCCAGTATTATTCCATTAATTTTTTTATAATCTTCAGCCATAGAGAATGGGACGTTTTGGATTTTAAAAGTTTCAACATATTCATCCATACCAAACGAATAAAGGCACTAGTTAAACTGGAACTTGGGAGGAGATAACAATCATTCAGTCTACTTAAATATTGATAATAATCTGAAAAAATCGAGGTTATAAGACACTGAGGTGATAAAAATAATACAATGATGGAGAAGAGAGGAGAAGAAGATACTGAAAGATAGTTCAGAAAGTCTTATTAACCATACGTATTCAAGAAGAACATTACGTTTGCAGGAAGAGTTGAAGTTATGTAGCTATTATGTAGCCACTACTGAAGAAAACCCTTTCTCTATTAGACTTCCAAAAAGGGGCTGCACGAGGTATAATTAATTAGAATCGTCCATAGCCATAGGAAATAGCGATACTTTTTGTTAAAACTTCTCCATATTGATATCAGATCTATAATACAATTGTTTTAGTCCATTGGAGCTCATTTATTTTTTGGAAACAATTTTGGCATTATTATAAAATATAGTAAATTTTTTGTTCTTGTTCGATATTAGTATTTCATAACATATTTTGTAACCTTCAGCAGTAGAGAATGGACGTTTTCGATTCCAAGTTTTCAATTATTCATTCATAGAAAACGTATAATGGCACTAGTAAAACTGGAACTTGGGATTCAATTTACTTAAATATGGATAATTTAGCAAAAATATCGGAGTTAATATTAGTTATAAGACACTGCGGTGAATAATAAACAATAATGAGAAAGAAGATAGTAAAAGTCACACTCTAAGGAAAGACAATTCAGGAAGTGATGAATTTACTGTTCTTATATCCACATGCATTTAAGAACAACATTTCGTTTGAATGGAGACTTGAAGTTAGATCGCTACTGATGCACCCTCTTTTTGTTAGATTTTCAAGAAAGGAGCTTCACGAGGTAAAATTAATTCGAATTATTCACAGTGGTAGAAGATGGCGATACTATTTTTTAAACTTCTTTATATTTATATCTTTATAATACAATTTTTTATAGTTCGTTGAGAAAGTGAATAGAGAATATAGCAGTCAAAATGTTTTTCTGATTCATTGCGATATTTTGAGATATTACGTTTCTGCTTCTCTTGGGGTTTGTGAGATGAGAAAAGTGAATTATCATAGTTTTGAAATGGAATAAGAAGTTAAAGTTTGTCCAAACTGTTTTTTCTGTTGAAAAAGTTCACTTTATCTTTTCAAACGATTACGAAATAGAATTGCTAAATGATTACATCATGATGTTGGTTAACATTTTTAATGAGTTTGATGCCGAGATGGATGTAAAGGCGAGAAGGGTAAAGTGAACAAATAAAAGTTACTTATAACCCAAAAAAAAAAGAAAACGTGCAAGAATACTATTAAAGTATTGAATACCGCTGAAAATGTGCATAGATAACCTTGATCATCCTAACGGTAGTAACCCAGAAAGTCAGTCGGGTTGGAACTGTTTTGAGAGAATTAGTACATGATATACCACAGTATTTTTCCTATTTTCGAAAGTGAATTCCAGAGAGACCTTTAAATCGAAATAACGAGAGTTAATGTCAAAAAACCTCCTATCAGTGAGTCCTATTTAACATATCGCAGTAACTCGGTCGGAATTGAGCTGTTCGAAAAATGTATGTTCCCTATAAATTCCCCAGGAAAGATAAAGCCGTCGCTGTCTATGCACCGTTCACAAAGTGAATCAAGAATCCATGGCCATAATTTTGGCTGCGGACTGGGTGCGGTCGGACTTTGTATATGAATGGATATTCGGTGCGACGTTTAGCGCCGCACTTTCTGCGAATAAGCCGTAAAACGTCGCAGACCGCTAATACTAACTTCGGTGTTTATCTCGTGAGATATGGTCTAACTTATGGTGGATTCGCGGGGATTAGGTAATTGTGATTCTAAATGTTATTCGGGCTTAGGGATATTAGAAAACATGGGCGAACGATTTCTCGACACGAAATATCTGACAGTTATGAACTGACGGTACATTGAGCAAGCTGAGTAAGAAATTTGACAGTAATGGAAGATACGGGAATAGAGTTTGGAGGTACTTTGGAATTTTCTGGATCAAAGAACATAGTTTCTAAGACACAGTTTTACTCAAAACGTCGGTCGGTAGGAACATTTCTTTAGTTTTTTTGTCAAAATTAATCACATGCATATGAATTGTATTTAATTTCTCAAGGAAACACCACCGTAACTTCCGTAATTTTAACGTGAGTCAGGCCCTCCACTGCGGTCAATGGCCTATTGTGGCTCACCCTATGGCTATATTTCTCCCAGTATATTCAATCTCTTCACGAAATTGAGAAATGTATTGGGAGAACAATTTACCAAGTTTTCTGGCCTTACTGTCGTATCGCCAAATATTGAAAATCTGGTTCTGGCCGCTGCAGGGCATAGGATAGTTTAATAAGTACTCGTACAAATTTTATAGGGTGAATCTTTGACTAATTATCGTTAAAACGATTATTTGAATAGCATTGATGGATTACGAGCAAAAACCGCACTTATGATAGATAGTAATGGATTCTAATTGTAATGGTTTCATTTCATATCTTGAGTATTTACGATGCAGATAAACACAAAGTCATCTCCACAATTTTAAAGGTTAAGCATCTGGTGGAACAGCGACAACTATCTGTCAGTTGAGCGGTATTATTTAGAGTAGGTAGTACATGTTTCGAACCTAAATAGGTTCATCTTCAGCTAATTCAAATTCTACAATAAAGGAAGAAATTATCACTAAAGGCAATCTAGTACAATATATTAGGTATTACTAACAAGGAGAAGTAAAAATTGTTATGTTAGATAATATGTAGAAAGAGTAAAAAAGTGTAAAAAAGGTGTATGTGTCACCACATTGTACCAATAAAGGTTTACATATTGAACAACATACTTGTTTTTAACTAAATTTATACATGATGAGGAAGAGGAGGCTTAGAGCCTATATGCCCCTTTTTACGAGAAGGGGGAAGAAAAGAAGGCTTCAACATGTGAACGGAAAAGTCTACAATATTTAGTAAGTGACTACTGACTATTCGAGACTTCGAGTACTCAACACCAAAATGAGAAATGACAATGAAATTAAAATGAGGAGGGGAGATCATCTGTCAGTCAAACTTCAATTCGACATTCGAGTCGTTGTTCTATGTCAATGTCGAATTGAAGTTTGACTGACAGATGATCTTCCCTTCTCATGTTAATTTTATTGTCATTTCTCATTTTGGTGTTGAGTACTCGAAGTCTCGAACAGTCAGTAGTCACTTACTAAATATTGTGGACTTTTTAGTTCACATGTTATCTTCCTCCTTCTCGTAAAAACGGGGATATAGGCACTAAGCCTCCTCTTCCTCATCATGTTTAAATTAAGTTAAAAACAAGTATGTTGTTCACTATGTAAACCTTTATTACAATGTGGTTTACACTTTTTTATTCTTTCTACATATAATCTAACATAACAATTTTTTCTTCTCCATGTCATTAATACCTACTATATTGTACTAGATTGCCTTTAGTGATAATTACTTCCTTTATTGTAGAATTTGAATTAGCTGAAGATGAACCTATTTAGGTTCGAAACATGTAGTACCTACTCTAAATAATTCCACCCAACTGACAGATAGTTGTCGCTGTTCAACCTGATGCATAACCTTTAAGGTTGAGATCAAAATTGTGGAGATGACTTTGTGTTTTTCTGCATCGTAAATCCATACCACTCCACTTCGAGATACAATGGACTTCTACTACAGGTTAATATCTTGAGTAGCTCTTGAAGAAAGTAGTGTCTGTTGTTTTGGAACAAAAATTCGATGCTCGTGGTTCCTCACGCTCGCTTTGAACTCAAACTTGGAACTTCCTACTTGCACCGAATTTTCATTTTAACCTTGTTACAGAATAAACTATTCCTGATGAGATAAGATTCAGGCCTTTTATACTTCGCAACATTTCATCTTTTCATCCAACTTTAGTTACCTGCATCAAACTTGGAATTATTCGAGATACAGCGCTAATCCACGCGAATGAAATAACGAAGAAATAACTTCAGGATGCTGGATTGCTCTCTCATTAAACTTTAATATGGTGTTGTAGTCAGCAAGGCTCTCATTATTCATGAAATTCGAAACACTTCAAAGATGTATTCGTGGATTAGGTGAATTCTGACTGGGATAGATAATTCGCTTTTGAATTGACTGCTCCGAAGAATTAAACGAGGGATATTCGTGCTGCTCAGTCTGAAACTGGCTTGAGTTCACATGATGTTTGGGACAATACTCAATTTCATCCAAATGTCAAAATGTCCGGTCATGTAATCTCATCAAAAGTTAACCATTCACATGCTCATATTATTATTTCGTTTGAGAACATAGAAAGGTTCTTTTCCCTTCTGTGACACCTCAAATGAGACTGCAGTGATTTTTGATACTTATTGTACGCATACTGCTGAACATGAACGAGATTTTAGCAGGATTTTTGTCCAAAAATGACATGCAATGACATCATACTCTCAAATAAAACACTGAGTAGCGACAGTGTGATGAAACAATAATAGTAATCATGCCTCAAAACTCTTTTAGAGGATCTCTGAAGTTTGGCTCAGCTCGTCTTGGTCTATCTTCAACTTAGGTTGATGATGAGCTTGAATTTATTAAGAAAGCACCACCATCAGAATTCAAGCTTGGATAAATCAAAATGGAACAATATTCCTATTTGGTGCACTTATCTCAATAAAAATAACTATGGATGATCCTGGAGGAAATGAAAAGAAGGGCAAGTAGTTCAAGGAACTGCTATCCATATGTATTCAGTGGGGAAACGCAATTAGTGTCCTGGGAACATATGATACCCCAAATTGATCTTCTGCACTTCATTTTCATTTATTATTCAATAATTTTTTTTTTGGTTTTGAATCTTTTATTATTTTATGATCGTAATAACTTATATTTGAAAAACAAAACTCTCTGAAAATCAAAAATCTAAATTGTAGTAGGTATGATCAATTGCATTAAACAGTATTACTATTGAAAAGTCAATAAAAATATCAATAACAAAATTATTTCAATTTACGTATTGTGACCTGAGATGGTAAATCAAAACTTTGAGGAAAAAAAAGCTTTTTTTAGAGTCGGCTAAATCATGTGTAAATATCAATAAATTTGATAAAGGTGTCATAAATTATCATAAAATATATCATAAAATTATAGAATGTGAAATCGAAATAAATAGATGTAAAATATACATAGACCTTCTTATTGCCTGGAGAGTAGTTATGCAATAATGCCTATCAAGCAACTGAAATATTCTTCATACCCTTTGAAGTGATAATTTATTATAAAAGTGCTGTAAAACTCAAAAATGAATTTAAAGTCATATGCTAAAACATAAGAAGTATAGGAAAAAACTTTGAACATTTTCTCGTTGTTCTGGACATATTGAATTATGATTTTGATTGCATAATACTTACCGAGACATGGCAAATAGACAACCTGAGCTACTTCCAAATCAATGGTTTTGATAGTTTTTACAATCAAGGTAAGCAACCAGAACGACGGAGTAATTGTTCTTATTAGAAGTAAATGAAATGCAAATATAACAAAACATCACATAGCCGGAATAACTGTTCTAAAATTCATTATATCAAGTACAACAGATTACAAAATTGGTTTCACAGCAATTTATAGACCTCCAGAGCAAAATGTAGAAGATTTTTTAGCAGGATTTGGAATTTTTTTACAAATAAATAATGTCTCACAGACAGAATTCATCATGGGTGACATTATCGTAGATATTTAAAAAGAACATGATAGAAATATAGCAGATGAGTACTTAGACATAATTCATTAATCAGGTTTTATATCTCTTGTCAACGAGTATACTAGGGAAGTGAATCATCAAAGAAGCTGTTTGGATCATATTCTTATTAACAATACGCGGAATTTGAATAAAATAGTAACTTTCGTAATAAAAACTGAAATTACTGATCATCATGCTATAGTTTTAACTATTTGTTATTCTGAGGAAGAAATCAGAAAGAAAACTAAAGATATAGAGATTGTGAACTATAAAAGTTTACATCAATCACTGTCACAAGAAAAATGTGAAAACGTAATGAACATAATAGATCCAGAGCTCAGAACAAGTAATTTCATCAAAAACTTAATAACACACATTGAGAGAGTAACATATAGGAGAAAAAATAACGAGAAATCCAAGAGAACACCATGGATAACAAATGGAATAATTGAGGCAATCAAAGTTAGATACAAACTTCATAAAGATCTGAAGCAGACACCAGAAAACATTACTCTCAGACAAAAATATAAAGAATATAGAAATACAAAACATAAGTTGATATACAAATCAAAAAATTATTTTTATCGAAATCAGTTGATAGAAACTGGAAATAATAGTCGTAGATTTTGGGACACAATCAAAAGTGCAATGAATGTGACAAAGAAAGTTAATCAAATAGGTGATATAGAGAATGTCCACGGAACTATGTTAACTACACCTAAGGAGAA
This sequence comes from Chrysolina oricalcia, assembly GCA_944452925.2. Classification (NCBI taxonomy): domain Eukaryota; kingdom Metazoa; phylum Arthropoda; class Insecta; order Coleoptera; family Chrysomelidae; genus Chrysolina; species Chrysolina oricalcia. Next base: position 16,226,622 of record OX101821.2, read on the forward strand.
AGCAGAATATTTTAATAATTTTTTTCCTCGATAGGTGAACAGTTAGCAGAAAGAATTGATATAAATGATCTAGGTCAATCAAACTATTTGACAGAATTCAAAAGAAAATATCAAATCAGAGAATCATTATTTTTAAATCCTACCAATGAAGAAGAAGTGCGAATGACGATTGGAGAGTTAAAAACGGCAAATCTCGTGGACTAGACGGTTTAACATCTTATTTGCTCAAAAGAGTATGTGATTATATAAGCCGCCCCCTTGAACATATAATCAACAACATTTTCCTATTTGGCAAATGCCCATCACATTTCAAAATTTCAAATATTAAACCCTTATACAAATCTGGTGATGAATCAAGAGTCACAAATTATCGACCAATGTCACTTTTGTCAAATATAACTAAAATTTTTGAAAAATTGCTCTAAACAAGGGTTATGAGTTTGGTAAGTAAAAATAAAATATTGAAAAATAACCAGTTCGGGTTTCAAAAAGGTTTATGCACCGAAGATGCGATGATTGCTTTATCTAAATCTATCTATGGTGAAATTGACAAGTAATTGCCTACTGCTGGTCTATTCCTAGATTTTCGAAAGGCTTTTGATACCGTACACCATGCGCTGCTTTTACAAAATCTAGAAATCTTAGGATCTCGCGAAAATGTACAAGATTTGGTTAAAAGCTATAGAAAAAGCAGATCACAAATAGTGACAATACTAGAAAGTATTTGCTCAACGCAACCTATTGAATTTGGAGTCCCACTGGGAACTGTTATGGGACCCATATTCTTTTTGATATATATCAACGATTCAATCGACCATGATGAAAACAGCAAATGCATATCATATGCAGATGATACAGTTGTTCTGGTGAACGGAAAAACTTGGGAGGAACTTAAAACTAATATGCAGAATTCTATGAAAACCATACAAAATTGGCTCGATACCAACCTTCTAACACTTAACTGACAAAACTAAATTCTTGCCATTTTTTATAGACAGCCGTACAAACCCAATTGTTAAAGAAATAATCTTACACAATAATAACTGCATTGGCGATATGAATCCAATCTGTAATTGTGCATCAAAAATAGAAGTAGTTGAAGAAATTGAATACTTAGGAATAAACTTGGATTCAGACATGCGATTTGATAAACATATAAAAATAACTGCATCCAAGCTACGAAGAAGTCTATTCATTTTACGAAAACTGCGAAATTTCATGAACAAATCAAACCTGAAAATTGTTTATCATGCTTTATTTGAATCCATCCTGCAGAACGGTATCTTAGAATGGGGTAGTAGCTATCAGAATACAATCAATCCATTGGATATTTTACAGAAAAGGGCTATAAAAGTTATACTGCAGAAAACTCAAAGGTATTCTTCTCAGCTATTGTACCATGATCTCCATGTACTACCATTGAAGAAACTGTGTGCATACAAAGTTCTTTTGAACATTTCCAAAGATCGAAACTCAATACAGTCTGTTAGTACGGAAAAATATAACACTAGACCACAATTCATTGCAGAGATTCCTTAAAAGTGCAAAAGAATAACTCAACAATTTCTTTCCTACGTAGCTCTCAAAATATTTAATTTACTCCCTCTACACATAAACACAGAAAATTTCAAAAATGCTCGTTTTAAAAAAGAATGCAAGAATTGGCTTTTCATAGTTGATGTCACAATATTAAACAAAGTATTCATTTGATACTCAATCTTCACAGTTCAGTACAGATTAGATTAGGTGGAAAACTCAAAGTTACATTGAACATCATTATTATAATGTAATACTGTATTCTAATAAATTTATTAACTTCATTTCGACCTATATGTAGTTTAGTGTAGAATTAGTTTGAACCAAATCTTTTATTTTTACATATTTTTCTTATTCTTTTTACTCTATTTCATGTTTTGAAAAATCATTATATTATATTTAAATATTATAGTATTATTGTTTATGCAAATTCTTGTTCGCCTGTAAGGAAGTGTAGTCACGCGCTGGCATACTGCTGCCTTAGTGACCATTTTTTCTTTATTCCTGTATTGAAAATATTTAATGTGTATATTGAACATGTTATTGGACATGTACCTTTATCCTCAACTTTTTTTGAATAAAGAATCATTTCATTTCATAATGTTACAAGTGCACGAGTGAGACTTTAAATCACGCGCAACGATTTTATGGAACAAGCCCTCAGTGTGCCGTGAGTTGTGAGCGGTGCAGGTGAGTACGAGAGCAAAAGAAACTTTCCATCAAGGAGCGAAATTTTTCGACAAAAGATTCTTGTGAGAGCCAGGAATTTTTTTATATCCTGCAAATTTCTGTTCTCAATTCAGATTATTCATGACTGTACGGCAATCCCACAATTGAATTTTTGAAACTTTTGCCGGTACAGGGGCGAGAATGTAACAAGCTGTCTTTATAATTAAATAGAGCATTATCACAACTGATTCGACCGAGCGGAGTCGTTAAAACATAATAATAATTGGGAACGTTGGGCTCTAATTTTCTTGGAACCAGGAATCATACCTCACAGCATTTAAGATTTTAACTCACCTTACTTTTTCATCAGATGATCTCGACGTTCTATACTCGATGCTGGATTGAGAACTCGTTGCGGAACTCACTTTAGCACTCAAATTTACTTACTCTGTTCAACTCTACTAATTAAAATATTTTTCTCTCAAATCAAAAGGATTTTTGTAAACTGGAATGTGAACTTTTGATAATAAAAAGCCAGAATGCATAACACTTATATCTATTAACAAAACAATAAAGAATAACAACAAAAGATGTTTGGGACATTTCTCAAATTAATTGATAAAGCAACTTCTGATTTTAACTGATAATATACTTTTAACCGGAAAAAGGTGAATGAGGCCAGATGATTTACTAATAACATAACAAAATAAAACGTAAAAGACTCGAAATAATTCAAATACAACAAATACTAAGAGTTGATTAGAAGAATCAACTTTTTAGTGGAAGTGGAAAAGATCGACTTTATATATAAATTCAAAGAATCAAAATTAACGATAGTACCCAGATTGAATATTATGTTGAACAGAGTTGAAATATGACAATTACAATAACTTGAGAAAACTAATAAAACTGCGCAACCACATGTTGACTTGAACGAATGAAACGAAAGACTAACTTTCGAAATTGTGTCCAATATCATAGTTCGATCATCTACCCTCTCTGCAAAGTGCTTTCTGGGTGGCCTATCTGGGTATCATGAAAATCTGTGCCTCTCAACAAAAATAACATATGCAAACTATTGGGATATTGAAAGGTTTGCTGGTACTCTGAAATGTCTCATTTGGAAATATTATTACAAGTCTCTTAAAAGTAATATGATACACTCGTTTTAAAGATGTTCCTTCGTAACCAATGTATTTCTGAGAATCTTTGTTAGGATAACGTTATTTCTACACAAGTGATCGACGGTTTCTTGACCTGAGAGGATTAACTAGGGGTTGGGTAAATTATTATGTCCGGTCATACGATACGTTCTGTTACAAGAAACCCCACCTGCAAGTTCATACATAGACCTGTATGGTTCAAGATTATTGCAAAATCTGAAAAGTAAGGTTACTATAACATAAATAAAATATGACTTGCATTCGAATGTTGAATCTTACATTATTCGAAGTAATATCATAAATTCCTGTAGGCAACCGGTTTTGAGACATAATTTGACTGGATATTATGGTTCTGCGTGATAGCCGGCTATAATTAATGGAAATAAATGAAAATATGAATAAAAAAACAAGTTAAAACAGTTATGGATAGATCTGTGATTTTTCAAAGAAGTAAATTTCAGAAAACTATTACATTTTAATTTCTCAAACACCTGAAAACAAAAAAAGAACTTATGCCGTACATTTTCAATCTGGCGATTTCTCACAGCTGATAAGATTGTGCATTAGGTTTTTACGAAATTTCAGCGTCATTAATTTTTATACGGCATTCACAAAACTTTTTTGGCAATATAAAATGATAATTGAAAATTACAATGCTGTTTATATCAGATGGAACACACGATCCGATACTCTGAAACCGTGTAACTTGAAAATTCGAGCTGCTTTTTCTCAGTTTATTGTACATTATTCTACTGTACCTTGCAATCTTTGTATTTTACGTTTTTCAGTTTGTTGTTTGCATATTTCTGTAAAATTACCCTTTCCAGAGCGAAAAACATTTTCCTGAGACAGTCACATGTTCTATGAAAAATATACGACGTTACAAAAAATGACATTGTTTCATAAAATAGTATTCAGATCATTGAATTTGGTGATGTATCGAATGGTATCAATTATACTAGTTAGGGGTAGGGGTTGCGTGCGAGGCTCTCACCCCTGTACCGGCAAATACGGCGTTTCTACAAAATTAATCTACGTATGATTCTACAAATGCCGTACAGTAATAAATCACCTGAACTGAGGACAAAAATATTTTTTTCTAGCTTTCAGAACCGTTTTTTATACGGCAGTGGTCCCACTTGATAATTTTTTAGTGACCCATCATCCTCAGAAATGCCGTACAAGAATCTTTTGGCTAAAAATCTCTCCCATCGATGGAAAGTTTTTTTTATCATCGTACTCACCTGCACCGCTCACAACTGACGGCACAGTGCGTAAAGAAGTTGTTTGGTATGGTCCTATAATTCATGTTGGGTCACATGACCCCTCCGAAATTGGCCTGGGCTTTTGTCTATGACACGACGCGAAGCGGAGTGCTCTCACGACCACAGAATGCATGCCAAACTTCGAGAAAACCTATTAGGCTTTTTTTCTAGTAAAATTTTAGTTTGGACATTTGATGCGAACAGAAATTTGTGACAGGTATAGCAAACACTCCGTAAAAATTTCACGTTGAAATTCTGCATGGAGTTATTCGATACTGCTTGGTATCGTAGAAAATGCGTATAACATGTTTTCTTTTGATTACTTATATTTCGGAAGTTCATCATCTTAATGGTTGAGAGATTTCTATCTCTTTCAAATTTTTTCACAACGTTTCAATTGCTTGAATCCGCAATCGTCTTCTAGTGAATAATGACAAAATCAGATGCTACGCGACCTTTTTATAGGTCTATAAATAATTAAAGTGTAATTACCGTGTAATTACTCGCGGTCTTATGGCGCGCGTGGTTTCGCTCTTTTTCTCCCTCCAAAACGGTCCATGAACGGTTTCCATACGTTTTTAATTTCCACGCTTGGTTGACTGAAGGCACTATTGGCTTCTATATAGGTGGTTTCCATAAATTTCCGTTTGAACCGAATTCGGTGGTGTTTTGTCCAGGCGAGGTCAGCAATTCCCGATTTTGATGTTTCTCCTCGTTGAGTCCACTTTTTGTGTTCACATGGGACTTTGTGAATACAGTTTTTGCTGGATTCTGTTGTGTTCTCTGATTTTGTCTTGGTGAGGAAGCTTTGTAAGGTACTGCCGGATTGAAAGCAACTCTTGATGTTGTATTTATTTCCGATCCTTCTGATCTTCTCGGAGGTACCCATGATACAGGGAAGAATGAGAACGGGGTTTTGTGGTCTTTCTTCGGTTGTCTTGGTCTATGAGTTTCTCGGAGTATCCGTTTCGGCGTAGGTCCTTTTTGATGTTGTTAATTTCCGCCTCCAATGACACCTGGTTGTTGCAAATAGACATTGCTCTCTCCACCAATGTTTTTACGATTCCCCTCTTTGTAGAGTTTGGGTGATTAGAGCCGAAGTTGAGGTACTGTCCTGTGTGTGTCTTCTTCCTGTAAACAGAGGTGAGGATTCCAGTGTCTGTTCTTTCAGCTTTCAAATCGAGAATCGATAGGGTACTATCCATTGTGAATTTGATTGAATCCCTCATGTTATTCATTCTGGCGAAGAATTCCCCAAGGTGTTCATCTCCATGGTTCTAAATGATAAAGGTGTCGTCTACGTATCTTAGCCATAGCTTTGGTTTGTATTTTGCCTCGCAGATAGCCAATTCCTCGAACCACTCCATGTACATGTTGGCGATTACTGGAGAGAGAGAAGATCCCATCGGCAGTCCATCAACCAGGGAGAAGAAACGGCTCTTTTCTTGAAAGTATGAGTTGTGTAGGCAGCACTGCAGTAGTTCCAATATCGCTTGTACGGGGAGGTCAGTCCTTCCATGAAGCTGGGTATCTTCTTCCAGTTTCCTCTTGATGATTTTAAGGGATTCTTCTATGGGGACATTGGTGTAAAGGCTCTCCACGTCAAAGCTGATGAAACGATCTTCAGGCCCTAGTTCAACATCTTTGATAATGTCCACGAATGTTTAGAATTCTTGACGAACGAACTGCTAGTACCCTGTAAGGGTTGTAGTATCGGTAGGAGGTATTTCGCCAGGTTATAGGTCGGTGAGTTACGGGAGCTGGTGATAGGTCTTAATGGCATGTCGGGTTTGTGAATTTTCGGAAGACCGTAGAGATGAGGAGGTTTACTCTAATGTGGCGTTTGTAGTTTCCTGTTTCGAGTACTGCTTCTAACTTGTCATCATACGTCTAGGTGTCCATAATGACTGTGGCATTTCCTTTGTCTGCAGGGAGAATTTTAATGGTGGAGTCCATTGGCAGGGTTTTCAGGGCCTTCTGTTCTCCAGTGTTGATGTTTTTTCGAGGGATTCGCTCCTTCTCCAAAACCTCTTTCACTTTCCATCTAAATTCTTCTGCCTTGACAGGGTTTATTCTGTTGCTTGTTGACTAGTAGCTGAACACAAAAGGTGGAATCAACGAGGGGAAACATCAAAATCGGGAATTGCTGACCACGCCTGGACAAAACACCACCAAATTCTTTGGGACGAAGCTAGTGTTCTTGATAGAGAGGAACATTGGTTCAAACGGAAATTTATAGAAACCACCTATATAGAAGCCAGTAGTGCCTTCAGTCAACCAAGCGTGGAAATTAAAAACGGATGGAAACCGCTCATGGACCGTTTTATAGGGAGAAAAAGTACGAAACCACGCGCGCAGCTGCTGTGATCGTACTAGGTCGGGAATATGTGATTGATGAAACGTTCCAAACTGAGAAGATAGAGCATTTCTAGAAGTACATTGGAATGAAGAAATAAAAAATCAGTTTCCTGAAATCCACAGAAATACGGGGGTTTGGCTTAGCAAATTGCTACACACTGTATGAATTAAGTTGACTTGACTTGCTAGAGGCTGATTTTGATCTGTAAGAAAAAAATAGCCTGATTTCGACCGACCATCATGTTCTATTGAAGTTCTTGAAGAGGATAACATTCTGAGCATTTTTGAGAGATTGCCGTTGACGACATGTACTACAGAGAGAATGTTTTTCACTCTGCGGAATCTCTTGTGGACAAGAACGTCTCAAAGGATTAGCACTCACGTCAATTCAAAGAGACTTTGACAGCCCAACTGAAGAAGTGACAAATCATTTTGCATTGAAAAGAGGAGAGACGATTAGATTCCGTGTTGCAATATAGTTATTTTCCTAACAAGTGCGGAAAGTTATAGTTTCCCGCACGCGACTGCCGTTGACCCGAACACTTCGACAACGCTTCGACTTGAAACTTTGACGTCTTGATGACAACTTGGTTGTTATAACAAATCTTTGGTAAAACCACTTGACTCAGCTTAGTTTGATTGTTATGTGGATTGATTTTGAGAAATGTATAGGGTAAATACAGTGCGACGCTAAATTATGGAACAAATTCATTATTTCTGAATATTAATATATATCGAAAAAATCCTCGAACAGGTCGCTTTTCATTTCCGATGGGCCAATTTTTGAACCTCACCCAAAATATATAGGGTTATCCGCATTTGAGGAAAAGCGACTTTGGTGATATTTTTAAATGGGATACCCAGTATATTTTTCCATATTTGGTTAGGGATCGTCATTACAAATCCGGTGATACCAAGTTTGATGGGATTATGTCCAACGGCTGCGGAGATATGGCCAAAAAACTTCTCCATATACCCAATGAGTGCGACAAAGACTTTTAACCTTCTGAATCGTGTGAAGTCTCGCAGTCATACTCATTAGACATACGAGGAAGTTTTTTGGCCATATCTCCGCAGCCGTTTGACATAATCCCATCAAACTTGGTATCACTGGATTCGTAATGACGATCCCTAACCAAATATAAAAAATACACTGGGTGTCCAATTTAAAAATATCACCAAAGTCATTTTCACTCAATTGCGGATAACCCTATATATATTGGGTGGGGTTCAAAAATTGGCTCATCGGAAAAGAAAATCGACCTGTCCGAGGATTTTTTCGAAATATCTTTATATTCAGAAATAATGAATTTGTTCCATAATTTAGCGTCGCACTGTATATAAAAGTATCGCAATTTCTTCATTCCAATAAATGAAAAGTAGTCTGGGTTAGATTGAATATTAAAACCTATATTAGTTTGAATTGTAGTATACAGGTAAAATCAATGAAATGTACATTAATTTTAATAACGATAAATTGACATATTTTACTTTCCCGTACTAGTGCGGGAAAGCGAGTTTTCCCGCACTAAAATGAGTGCGGGAAAGTGGGTAAAACGCAAGGTCGTAGAAAAATAGTTTTTCAACTCAGTAAACTGGTTCATTCGAATATTGTTTCTCCGTCCTTCAGAAAACTTTACCTTTACCCAAAATAGAATACACAAACGGCCTATAGTACTTTTTATGAGATAGTTCTCAAATGAAAACCCCTGTTTTCGCTCCAGCAAAATCGCTATTTGGAATTTTTCAAACAAGAAATAGAGAAAAAACTTTCAACTTTTTTGTTTTTTTTGGAATATCTCTGATAGCATAGGAGGAAACGTTTTATAGTCGATAGAACTCATATAGAGAATTACACAACCTACAAAATGGTTTAATAAACGACCAGATTGGAGCATTTTCCACTAAGTAAATCCGGGAAAACTTCGAAAAAGAGACCATTTTTCAAAAATTCATAACTTTCATGAATCTGAAGCAAAACAAACAATATTGCGGGAACTGATAGATAATGTGGTAATGTGGTTCAACTGTGTGCAAGATGGTTTCTGTCCAATGTGTAGTTTGTGCACAATCGGGTTATAAACAAATTGAGGAGAAATCTTTCTAAATGCGCTGAATCAAGGAAAACTATCTTTTTCAATTTCTGTAAACGGTATTTGGAAGTAGAGATCAATATCTTTGATTTGATCAATTTGGATTTTCACCTGAGAGATGAAAAATATGTTGAAAATGCCACTGGAAGTTACTATAAATGCTCCAAAGTGAACCCGAAGTCGCCCGAACTCAACTGGAATTAAACTTCAGAGTGACTTCGAGTGACTTCGGACGCACTTTGAAGCGTTTTGATCAACTTTCTGTGACATTTTCATGAAATTTCCCACCTCTCAGGTAAAAATCCAAAACGAACAAATTGTAGATACTGATATTTACTTCCAGATGCCGTTTACAGAATTTGAATACGACGATTTCCCTTAAATCGGCGCATTTTGCAAGATGTGCCCTTCAATTGTTTATAACGTGATTGTTCAAAAAATACTCATCGGATAGAAAACATCATGCGCACAGTTGATCCGCATTTCATTATCTATCAGTTTCCGCAATATGGTTTTTCCAGCTTCAGATTTATAAAAATTATAGATTTTTGAAAAATGGTTTCGAGGTTTTTCCCGGATTTGTCAGTGGAAAATGCACCGATCTGGTCTTATGAAAATCCATTTTGTAATAGGTTTTATAAATCTCTACAAAAGTTCCATCGACTGTTCAACGAAACATTGAATAATATTAGAGATATTTCCAAAAAAATAACAAAGAAGATTAAATTTTTTTCACTATTGCTGTTTAAAAAAATCCGCAAAGCTGAAAACTGGGGATTTCTTTAACGAACTATCTTATAAAAATTAGTATAGACCATTTGCGTCTTTTATTTTTTGTCGAAAAAAAGTCCCTCTAAAAATTATCCCGGGTACGGCCTTGACACCAACTGAAAGTGGTCGAGAAAATTCAAAGAAAAATCTGTTTAGCTAGTATAGTTAACATCATTCAAATACAATTTGAGACCATCAATATTGTAAAGTAATTGCCCTCTCTTCGTCTGCAATTGAGATTTCAGTTGATAAAACGTCAAAAACATGAAAAGGTTAAAACGCAAGTTCGAGCTTTCGATTATAGTACGACACATAATTAATCAAACGTGAGGTAAATATCAAGAGTCGACTGAGACAGGATTCAACAAAAAGTCGTCTGGCATCGAAATGCAAGTCATTTGTTTTCAAGTGTCTCTTGTCACACTCTCTAGACGAAACTCGAAGTTTAAGGAGGAAAACGGATTTGTCTGGATGATAAGTTTTTATATTTTTCATCTGAATAATATTCATTCGTCAGAAGTGACTTTGGGTAACTAACTATACGTTTGCGAGAGTCAAGCGGTCCCTGTCGAATCACAGAGAGAAATAAATGTATGTTTTCTACACACTTGTAAATAAGTTCAGCACAATTTGTTTCTGAAAAGTTGATAGCACCGATTTGTTAATTTGTCTTCTATAATATTGTGTTAGAGATATTGTGTATAAACGATACACTTCAGTGTTGTATTATTCTGAATAGTTTTGTTCAATTTTATCAACCAATATTATGTTCTTACCCTATACAAGGAATAAATAAAAATCAAACGTTTTGTTTGAAAAATAAACACAAATTATATTCTATTATTACTTGTGGTGTACACAAAATATACAAAATTATTCGGTATGTTGTGCGACGAATGTCAACAACTTGTGCACTGTTTATGAATACATTGTAATGAATGGCAACAATTTGTGTACCTAGTTTGTACAAATTGTGTAGGTATCTCAAATATAGGATGCAAAAAATGTCACAAATTTGTGTACTCGGCACACATGAATTGTGTAGATATATTGTACATATTTGTGTACAAAGCATGGCGAAATTTTATAGGTACCATTTAAAATTTAATGAAAAGATACACTTGAGGCACATAACATCCGAACTGAATAAGATAAGAATGAGCATGAGTTTCAACCTGTTCGTTTCTGTATATTTTATTCTGTTCAGATTTTATGAGCTTCATTTTCCAGAAGGTTGAAATAAAATTAAATGTTATTCAAATAAAGTTTATTTCATCACAAAGAACTAAAAACAAAAATAACTGAACTATAAACTCTAATTAAAAATAAAATAATAGAAACACAAAATACCTAACAAAAGATAAATTAACCATCCATTTTGTTACTTTGGAACGTTGAATAATGATGAACTTTAAAGTCATCTTCATGTCAAACTATATTTATTCAAGTAGGAAGTCGGTGAGAGCTGAGAGGATGCCCTTATCAAACCGTTACAAATGATGAAAATGAGTCAGTTTGTAGGTTTCATGTTGATTTCATGTTATAATGAAAAATAATAGCAAAACTAATGTCCGGAGTTCGAGCCCCAGTTGCGGCTGGGATTTTTTAATTTAATTTGACCGATTAAATTATTCAAATCTCGTTGCTGGACTGGGGTGAGTCCTGCACGATTCACTGTTGCGTTCCAATTGACAGTGCTGCTCCTAAAGTGGCGCATGGAGTTAGTAACAAGGCCTATCCAGAACACGTGGCTAATGACCATAGCAGTCAATGCCAAGACACCAAAGAAAAAAATAGTTATTTATGCAACAAGTGCAAAAAGTGAATGTTTATTGCACTCGACGTGAAATTGTCCGGCGAGGCCGTTGGGCCGAGTTGGACAACACGTCGAGTGCAATAAACAATTTTTGCACGAGTTGAATACAACATTTTTTCTACGTTCATGCAAAAAGCAAAAAATGATTTATTGAGGTGCGGCACTAGGTGTAGGAAAATGAAAAGCGCAACTTGAATACTTTATTATTAAAATCGATTAGCATTGAAACAGGAACTAATACGTTACGAACAATTTAACTCAAACTTTATTTTTACCCTCAATGTTGAAAGTGAATGAACAATTGGTGCAATTTTCAATATGAATATTTCGTAGTAAGTACCTATTGCCAATCTCACAGAATATCTGCTAAATATGTAGTAGGTTTTAACGTTTATGTTTGTCATGATGACAGCACGTTGAAGTAGAATGACAGATGAGTGCAATAAAAACTTTATTGCACTAGTGCAATAAAGAACGTCTTTTTCCACTGAATATAGTTCAATAAAGTTTTGCTTTTTGCATGAATGTAGAAAAAATAAGAAAAGTAACCTTCAAATATTGGTATCAATTCGCGAATGTTCTAACACTTCCATTGGACACAAAACCACAACACATGAGCGAATAATAAATAATAGACACTTAGCGGCCAGCTTCGCCCTTAGATCAGCATAAAACAAACAATGATGGACTGGACATTTGGAGTACCTATTTGAACATTCAAGATACGAGAGGTGCACGTGCCGCGCATGCGTAGTTGGTAGGGTGAGACGACGCATTGGTCAAGTTGTGGGAAATTACACAATTGTGTTGAAATAGTATACAATTTGTGCATATCAAATAGAAAGTGCACAACGGCTGTAAGATGAGTTCAATGCGTTGAAGATGTTTTCAATACAAGTTGTGTTATGGTAGATGTGCATATTTTTGTGTATTCTTGGGCAAAGTGGAAGTGCATGGATATTATACAAATTGACTTGCACAAATATTTATTGAATTTCACAAAACGCGAATGATGGAAGAATGGATAATTGTGTAAAATATCTACACAACTGTGTCTTACACAACGTTGTGCATGAACCTACTGCAATCTCTTCTCTCTGTGTATATCCAGCAATTACTGTGTTCGCTGATTTCACTTTATAGACCGTTAGATAATTGCAGAATAAGCTGAATGATTTTCTAATTTCTGGGATTTTAACTACTGAAAATTATATCAGTGTTGATTTCAATAAAATTAAATTTAGCGATCGGACGTATGCTAGGCCTATGGAAGATTCGTTTTTCTTTTGCAGAAAAAAATGTATTTTTTTCATCTCTCGTTTATAGCATTCCAACACAATAACATATATAACAATCTAATAGTGAAAAAACAAAGCCATATGGATCAGTCGTATTGAAAGGGTTGAAATAAGGTCGCAATCTTGTGGAAATATACTAGGTTGCTGATGCATTTCCTCACTTTTTTTTTCTTTTTCCTGTAGACATTCTAGTGAACGAATTGGGCTGCAATAAAAATTTGTTAATGTAAAAGTCTGCTATAAAAAAGCCATAAGTACAGTTTGTGCTGATCATAGTATATGAAACTAGAAAACTTGCAGGAAAATCTGAGGAAATTTTATTTCGATTCTCCCTACAACCCCTATCAGTTTGTCACATAATGCCCATAACAATTTTTTTCAAAAATATTTTATTCAATAATATTAATTAGGTCTTTTTGATTTTTTATTATGCTTCCGGCTTATGGCTTATTTTATATGGCCTAAGAATGAAGTCTGCAATGAAAATATCAAAACCCATAGGAGGCAAAATGAGGATTTTTTTTTAATTTATAGCTGCAGCATTTTTAAATAATTGTAGGAATTCATTTATATAAAACGACAGCGCCTGTTTTGTGCACACCTAAAGTACAAATGATCCAATACTTTCATAAAAAGGGCCAACCCTACTTCTAGAAAAATGGCGGAGTCATGAATTTTTTTAAAAATCGCAAAATTTTCCGGTTTTTCCAGGTTTCCTCTATTATTAATGATACGATCGGGTCGTAAAACATTCTATTTTGTTCATTGAAGGAACCAGATTGCTGTATTAGTTTTCATTTTATAAGCAAAACAATAAACAAAAACAAGTTTTTCGCATTTAAATGTTTATAACAAATTAATAAATAATAGTTTTGAGTCGAAAACATAACACAATACAACTACTGATTGTCTTTCATGTTAAAATTAAAATTGTTAAAATTTTTATTTCCGTCAACAGATTGCACCCCTACGCGCAACCCTAGGAAGTCTTCGAGAGACTTGTGTGAGCTAGGGAAGACGCAGCCCTTACCTTTTTTGATTGATGCCATGTGATGGCATAGTCGGTTTCCTACTGCTATTTTTGTTAAAAAATCACTCATTTTATGCTCTGTTAATTGGAGTAGTTAGCGATTATAGTTTTTGTCCTTGCATTTGAAATGTTTTCTTTGTGTAATATTCTTTTTACATATTTCAAATGAATGATTTCGTTACAATGGGCCTCACTGTATTTTCCTGAAGAAAACAAATTTGAACCAACTCACAAACTGTGCCAAGGAAGAAGATGAAAAGGCGGTGTGTCAGAAATAGCTGATTTTGAAATTAACCATACATTTGAAGGAAGTATTCTTCAAAGAAGAGTTTCAGTATAAAAAAAAACTATAACACAATATATATATTTGATCCCTAGGGTAGGGAAGGGTAGCTGTAAACGCAGCTTTGGCAAAAATGAGGTTGTATGAACATAATTCTATCAAAAACATGTTTTTCTACGACCGTGCGTTTTTACTCACTTTGCCGCACTCATTTTAGTTTAGAAAGTGTGACTTTCCCGCACTAGTGCGGGATAACTCGCTTTCCCGCACTAGTGCGAGAAAGTAAAATATGTCAATTTATCGTTATTAAATGTACATTTCATTGGTTTTACCTATATATTACCATTAATATTTAACTAATATAGGTTTTAATATTCAATGTAACCCAGACTATTTTTCATTCATTGGAATGAAGAAATTGCGATACTTTTATATATCTACCCTGAACATTTCTCAATATCAATCCACTTAACAATCATACTAAGCTGAGTCAAGTGGTTTGGTGTGGTAACCAAAGATTTGTTATAACATCCAAGTTGTCATCAAGACGTCAAAGTTTCAAGTCGAAGCGTTGTCGAAGTGTCCGATTCTGGCATTTTTCAAATTATTTTCAATAAAAGCAATATTTTAATGGATTCATCAAACGAAGAGCTCCCAGAAGCAATATTAAAGGCCGCAGATGAGATAAATCACGAGAAAGATACGAACAGCAATACAACCAATGTTTAAACTGGTGTAAAGAAAAAGTAGTGAATAGCTTCAGAGAAGAGGTTTTTTGGTGTATCTTTTCGAGCTGAGTAAGGTACTGAAATCCAATACCCTATGGTCGCGTTACTCGATGGTGAAATGTTTAGTTAAAATAAAACAAAACCTGGACATAAGCAAGTTTCATAAATTGACATCGTTCCTAAGAAAGCAAAATGTTGGTTTTCGACCAAATAAAGCGCAGATTTTTACCAAAGAAGACATATCCAAGTTTATGCTAGCCCCTGATGAGATATATCTTATGATTAAAGTAAGTACCATTTTTGCTTTAGCCGGTGCTCTTCGCAGAAAATCACGCTTGGCGATATTCAAGATAAAGGAAACCTAATTATTGTGAAAATTTCCGATTCGAAAAACCATACCTCACGATCCTTTGTTATATTTGAAGACATAAATAATGGAACCGTTTTGAAGCTCTACAGAAAGTATGTAAATTTACGGCCTCTTACCATCACGCACCGTCGTTTTTTTATCAATTCCAAAAAAGGAACATTTGGTAATATGCCGGCAGATATCGCTACCTACTTAGGCCTACCTAACCCAGAACGTTACACAGGTCACAGTTTTAGACGATCCTCGGCAACGTTTCTAGCAGATTCAGGCGAAGGGATAACCAACATTAAACGTCTTTTAGGCTGGAAGTCGACTGATGCTGCTGAGAGTTATTTGGAGAACTCCGTGGAACAGAAGAAAACCATCTCGAATAAAATTCTTTCAGGTACTGGCAACCGATGCCGTCTCCGTCATCTTCATGCACTTTGAAATCTATGAGTGTTACGCTTAAAACAGCCAGTTACCAACAACTAACTACTCTGGACCAGCTATTCTGACGCATTTGCAAATTGCAACAAATTTTGTTTCAACATTAATATTTAGTTAAAATTTAAAAAGTTAAATTAGTGGATTTTCATGGAATGTTTTGTATGTTGAAATAAAATATATATTTTCAATGTGCTTTTTGAATCTTTATGCTGTCGCAGAAAAAATAATGTTCCTAATTCATTCGTAAAGTGTCTTTCCCGCCCTTGACTTGACATTCTAGAATTATATACAGGTGTCCAAAGTTCTTTGAACCCAACTGAGAGCAGAAGTTTTCTTTGCTGCCCGCTGAGCTGTGAAGGAGAGGAGAAATAGGCAGAGAGAGGGTTAAACAGGTGAAAATTCTTGAGCTAGATCCATTAAGGATAATTATATCAATGAAGAAAAAGTGAAAT
The DNA here is from genome assembly GCA_944452925.2 of Chrysolina oricalcia. Taxonomy (NCBI): domain Eukaryota; kingdom Metazoa; phylum Arthropoda; class Insecta; order Coleoptera; family Chrysomelidae; genus Chrysolina; species Chrysolina oricalcia. The sequence goes on from OX101821.2 coordinate 16,242,883, forward strand.
TCATTCTATTTTTCATATCATTGTCACAAAATCATAACAATATATTGTGGAGGCAACTTCGAATGTTACTTTCTTCAACCGTATAACCGAAAAAATATGTTAACATTAGAAGAGGTTATGATTATTGGCAGTGAAACTGAACACAAATGATAACAAATATATGAAATACTCCTGGAGTACCTGAAATGACAAGAATATAAATCGAGTAAAAACATATATTAGAACACATAAAAACATAAACATGCGTGTTGATAAGATTTGTATATGGTATTCGTAGACGCGAAAGAATATATCATAAACTGGTTGAAGCAAATTGGCTTAATATGGACAGACGAAGTTTGTTACATGCTGCGTGCCTATTTCATAAACTTATTTTAACCAGAAAACCAAGTTATCTTTATTGTATGTTAACGTTCTGAACAGATGTCCATAATCTAAATATAAGGTATAGAGGCACTTGGTGGTCGGCTGGTAAAAGCGTACGCCTCGCAAGCGTGGGGTCGTGAGTTTGATCCACCGATTCACCGGTCTCATGCATGGCATCACACGTTCAAAGGTAAGGGCTGCGTCTTCCCTAGCTCACACAAGTCTCTCGAAGACTTCCGAGGGTTGCGCGTAGGGGTGCAATCGGTTGACGGAAAAAACAATAACCATTTTAACACCACCAAAATTCAGAACGGAACACATTAAGCGGTAATTTTCTCTTCAAGTATGCAGAATATACAGGGTGTTACTTGAAGGGGTGATTCTTTGAGTGATTCTAAGACGAAAAGTTCATATAAACATAGGTCCGGTAATGCTTCGTTTTCAAGATACAGGGTGTCAACACTTTTAAAAGAAATCGTTTTTGTCGTAAATATCTTAATTACACTTCAACCGATTTTATTGAAATTTGGCAGTGTTATTGAAGGTCGTAAAGGGCGAATTTAACCCTAACTATATCAAAATTATCATGTCCAGTGGCGTCCCGGAAGGCACTGTAACCAATATTTTTGACAGAAAACATGTGCGCCACTGATTTTTTTGCAATTTTTGTATTTGTTTCACATTGAGCAACTGAAATTACAACTTTTTTATATCAAAATTAATGCAATGAAAAAAAAAATATATGTATGTATGTATGAATTGCAGCACTTGCCTTCGGCTCTTGGCTTCGGCTCGTGCTGCAAAATGGGCTCATTGTTGTCCATGGACATGCAATAAAGACATTTTTATTTTTGATTAAACAATTAATATTACATGGAAGTCATCTTTTAATTTTTTTCGCTCATATTACCTGTTTTCGATGAAACAAATAATGTTGTTATGTATTACTGCAGTGTTTTGAAACTAAAGTAAGGGGGCCATGGAAGGAACAACAAATGTTCAAACAAATTTAACTTCATAACTGTCACAAATTGAAACGGTACATACGTAATTATTTGATAGTAATTATTTGAAGTGTTTTCAAGAGTTTTGAGATAGAAAATTTGTTACTGATATCTGAAAATGGTTCGGTTTACAAACTCGGAAATGGCCGATATGCATTTTGTCTATGGAATGGCCCAAGGCAATTCCAGAGCGGCTAGACGCATTTATCAAGAAAGATATCCTCATCAAAATGTTCCAAATAGGCAAACATTTGTGAGAATACATGAAAGGCTGTGCGAATAAGGCACCTTTCAAAGGTCGGCTGCTCTAATTGGGAGACCTGCAACGGTAAGAACAGTGGCGCTGGAGGAAGAAGTTTTACATGAAGTTGAGCGTTGCCCCGATACAAGCACACGCAAAATTGCACAACAATTAAACATTTCTCACTTTACTGTATGGAAGATTTTGAAAGGGTACCAACTGTATCCTTACCACATACAGCGTGTTCAAGCGTTATTTCCTGCGGATTTTCCCAAGCGAGTTGTTTATACTACGTGGCTTTTGCAACAACAGGTTGCATCTCCGACATTTTTATCCAGTATATTATTTACCGATGAAGCGTGTTTTTCCCACAATTCAATTATGAACTTTCATAACAACCATATCTGGGCAGAAGAAAATTCCCATGCGGTTATAGAAAATAATTATCAACAGCAGTTTTCCGTGAATGTCTGGGTTGGTATTGTTGGCGATTATCTCATTGGACCTCATTTTTTACCACCGAGATTAAATGGTCAAGAGTATCGTCATTTTTTGGAATTTGTATTACCTGTACTACTAGAAAATGTCCCACTGGCAGTAAGAGGAGCAATGTGGTTCATGCACGATGGGGCTCCACCTCACTTCAGCATAGTAGCACGTCAATTTCTGGATGAAACTTATGGAGAAAACTGGATCTGTCGCGCAGGTCCACAGTCATGGCCGCCCAGGTCACCGGATTTATATCCCTTGGATTTCTTCCTTTGGGGACATTTAAAGTCCCTCGTTTATAAAACTCCAGTCAACACTGAAGAAGAATTAATCCAACGAATACAGGATTTATGTGATCAGATAAGACATAATCCGGAAATATTTCAACGTGTTCGGGAATCGATGTTAAGACGAGTTAATGCTTGCATTGAAGTTGAAGGAGGGCATTTTGAACAACTATTGTAAGTTTTGTGTTAGTTATTATTGAACGTATTCTTACAGAAACAAATTGCCTAGGTACCATTTTTGTTTCAGTGTGGTTTTAATATAGGGTGTTTCTTGTTTTATGTTGCCGGCATTTCCGGCGTTACCACTATGCACGCACTGGCCAAATGAAACAAACAATTTTTAAGCATAACAGATTCACCCGTAATCATTAGAAACCCTATAAAAACAATTTTTTATTGTGTTGTGCCAGGGACGTGCAATGAAGTGATTTTTATGTTTTTTACCAAAAACAATGCAAGATACGAAAAAAATTCTTGATATAAAAAAGTTGTTATTTCAGTTGCTCAATGTGAAACAAATACAAAAATTACAAAAAAATCAGTGGCGCACATGTTTTCTGTCTAAAATATTGGTTACAGTGCCTTCCGGGACGCCACTGGACATGATAATTTTGATATAGTTAGGGTTAAATTCACCCTTTACGACCTTCAATAACAATGCCAAATTTCAATAAAATCGGTTGAAGGGTTATTAAGATATTTACGACAAAAACGATTTCTTTTAAAAATTTTGACACCCTGTATCTTGAAAACGAAGCATTACCGGACCTATGTTTATATGAACTTTTCGTCTTAGAATCACTCAAAGTATCACCCCTTTAAGTTTGGGTACGTACTTAAATAACACCCTGTATAATTCTCTCCCACAAGACATAAAAAAAAATAACAATAACGAACTTAAAAATGAAGTTGAGAGATCATCTTTTCGGTCAACAATAATAAATATTCATGGATAAGAAAGGTGATGGCGATTCTCACATTCAATAAGTCAGACACTGTTCCATGCATTATACACTCATCATGTTGCAGGGTATGTTTTAGGGTTGAGTGGAAAAGCAGCCTAGGGGATTACTCAACTCACATAGATTCAACTCCACCTTTTTCTTCTAATAAAGAAAAATTGTATAGGTTTTTGTGAATTATTACAGTGTGAACAAATGAAGACGACTATTAGTATATACAGAGAATAAATGAAATAACATATTGGCTTTTTTTAAATATGAGTAGATCAATAACACTTGAGAAATAAATGGAGGACAACTGTCAATTATTTTCCCCGGTGTTGAAATACTTTCCCTACGGAATTAAAATTTCATTCAGATATAAATTTTTCATGGAATATTATCTTATACGAGCTGCGAAACCACTTCGCACAATCGTAAACTCCCGAAATTGTTCTTCCATCGTAGACAATTTTTTATGTTACTTAGATTGGCCATTTAAACTCGATACGGTATAGCTGTTTGTCAGCTCATTTTTATAAAAAATATACCATATCTCATCTACGATCAGGGTGAATAACACTTTTATGGCAAATTTTATGATGCCATTTCTCGTAGATATATTGTGTCTGACAATGTTAGCCAATCTCTTTTCAACGGCATTCACGAAGTTCGGTAAACGTACCTTTTCCAGATCATCTAAATTACCCTTGGTTGTATACTAACAATCCATTAAAAAAGATGTAGTCTCTGATTTGCTATTTCATCCCACGTTTCTCACATGTTATTCCGAAAACAAGTTAATTTTATATGAGAAATGTTCTATTTTCTCCCAGATCTGCGATTAATTTTAACGAATTATAAACTACAGCGAAAATTAAAAAGTTTGATGCACGAGACACTCATAACAAAGAATTATTGCAGGATGGTACACCATCACTTCGAAATTTTCATAAATTTTTCATTTTCAAATGGGAATCATGGCTTCAGTATCTCTTCGAGTCCAAAATATAGGGTGTCCATTGAACCATGTATCATACTATAGCTAGTTCATAACCTATCTGAAAACCACAACTTGACCTCAGTTGAAACCTCACGGATTTAGTGATATTGGATGTTTTATATAAAAAAAACTTCTATCTCAGATCATTCTTTCATGTTCCAAGCATATAAGGAGCGTTTCATGTTGATCCTCATTTTCGATAAATGTTACTAAATAATAGTTGTAACAATCACAGCAGGCAGATTTTCGATAGCAATGATTAACGGTCTAAAAAAACAATGATAATTCGAACTTCTTTCGTGACAATTCAATATCCTACGAAAACCTATACATTGGCCTCAAAAACCAGTTCATTTTGTCCAGAGTCTAAAATGGTTTAGAAGTTGCCATAATTCTATTTCGAAAAATAGATATTGCTAATACGCAGCTCTATTAGCCATGAAGTTACGCTTTCAATTGCGGTTGGTGTAAGTCAGGTTATAGTATCCAAACAACGTGTTTGCTGATGGCGTTTTACACGTGATAGTTTTTTGGTGGTGATTTTGAGAACTGTAGTATAAAAGGACCCCGCACTTTTTATAGGAAAAACGGCTCTCGGTGAAATTGTCTGAATTTTTAGTATATTGTAGTAATCGATGTACTGATTGAACGTGCAGAATCGCAAAGTTCGTTGATGGATAGATTTTGAAATACAACGTGTTCAAGTTAAAAATCAGTAATTTTTATTCAATTATTTTCTCGGGATTTGAAAGTGCCAAATGCATTTTTCTTCGTTCTCATCATCAACGTACCTTCATATTACTGAATATCATTCAGATGGTGTACAGAGTGAAAAATAAAAACATTTTAGTTATGTTTGAAAATCGATGTAATGATGAAATATTGATAAAATTATTATGGTGTGCAATATACTATTCATATTCCATCATTATTCACAATTCATACATTTCCTACAGGGTGATTTGAAAAATTGGTGAAAAATATGGCCGGTTCTTATGTAGGGGAGAGTGGGTCACAGTGGATCATGGGGTACAGTGGATCAGGCACTATAGCTTCGTACATTTTCGCGTACGCGCGCCAACAAACGATTGATAGTCCTTCTGAAATAACCCCCATGTCTTTTAAAAATTTGTGTTGTATTCAAGTGAGTATTGAATCTGGATGTTTGGTTACTGTTTTGTGCTTGGTAATGCTTATATTAGTTGTAAACTATGTTGTTTTGTCTTTTGTAGTGTTTATTAACTTTTTATCGTCTTTTTTTTTAATAACCGTCACTGGGTCACAGTGAATCATTTCGATTCAGGGTTCAGTGGATCAGCGATCCAGTGTGACCCATGAAGTTATACTAGCTTTTGTAATAGGTAAAAATACCTCGCAACAGGGAAATAAAAACTAGTATCGGACTCCACACTGAAGAACAGATGCAAAACGCTCTAAGACTTATATCGGATGGCCAGAAAATGAGAGCTGTGGCAAGAACCACTCGTATCCTGTACACAATTTCAAACAGGTATCACAAGAAACTTCAAAGTAATGCTAATACTGAAAAGATTATTAGACTTACCTACACCTAATTACGCAGCTCATAAGATATTCACCGATGAGCAAGAAAAGAGCATTGCCGATTATGTTTTTAAATGCAGCCAAATGTTCTATGGGCTCACAATTATGGACGTTCGACAACTAATTTACGAAGTAGCGATGTTAAATAATGTAAAAGTACCAGCAAAATGGCACGAAATGAAACTCGCTGCCATTGAGTTTTTGTATAATCTCAGAAAAAGAGACAATCGATAATTTTTACGAACTCCTGAGGGGTCCAGCTTAAGAAGAGCGACATCTTTCAACCGACACAATGTTGGTATATTTTTTGATAGTTTAGAAAATGTTATGTCCAGACAGACAGTCTTTGGCAATGGGAATAGAATATTTAATCTAGATGAAACAAATACTATGACGGTTCAAGAGTCTGCAAAATTGCTAGCTGCTATAGGACAAAGGCAAGTTTCCAAGGTCACCAGCACAGAACGAGGGACGTTATAACAACAAACAAGAATTTTTATTTCGAATTCGTTGGTTTTTCAACAATTTTGTAGTATAATATTATTCCGTAGTACCAATAAAAATGTTACAACTGAGGTTGAACAGTTATTATTTGTTGCTAGGTACGTCACAACTGAATTTATACTAAGTTGTTGTATTTGCTCTGAGAGACTAAGGGCCAGTCTTTTCAGTTCCAGTTGAACTCCAGATAACCAACTAATAGTGTAGATGGTGAGTGACATTCTTCAAATGACGTTTTAAGGATCACATTCTAACCATCAGTTAATTAATCTGGAGTTTAACTGGAACTGAAAAGACTGGCCCTAAGAAAGACATTTCCAAATTAGAATAGATTGTAATCTTTGCAAACTCTTGTAAGATTATTTCGAAAATTTGTTTAGACCATCTTATGGTACAAATAAATGAGTTATAGCATGAAAACCATCATCTTTTACAGTGTGCCCCAGTTGATTCACTGTTACCCATGTAGTGATCCATAGTGACCCACTCCTGGGTCACAGTGGATCATTCCTCAACTTTTTTATGAAAGGCTATATCTTGTGAATGTATGTATTATTCGCCAACATATGTTTTTTCTTTGAAGCTTCAATACTCCTCTTACAGTTTTAATTGAGGAAACAATGATTAAGCGATAAACTTTGGATCCGCCGGAGTTAGAAAAAAAAGTGATCCATTGTGACCCAATCTCCTCTACATATCCTGTATATTGAAGTGAATTATTATCCTCTGCAGATAGCTGATATCGTATGAACATGATTTCGTTGGGATATATAGAGTGACCATGAAAATTTTCGATGACAAAAATGACAAAATATCAACGTTTCAGAAATCACCCTGTAATTCACGATTAACTCGGTGAAATTCCTTTATTATTATTTGAGTTATTCATTATTCTCTCCTCAACACTGTCCCAAAAATTCAGTTTCCTACTATTACTAGTTTCATAGTTATTCATTGAGAAACTTATTACCATTTGCATGACGAGTTGAAGGAACTTGTTCACGCGTACATTCTACTAGTGAGAACCATTTTACCTATAAAAAGTGCGGGGTCCTTTATTAGCAACTTTTCGTGTGTTTCTGGGAAGATCGAAAACTTAAGTAGGTACTGTAAAAGTTTGTTGAAGTTATGTAAAGACATTATAAAAAATCATATTGCATATCAAAAAGTATGATTACTACTTCACTAGTGTACGTGTCAGTAATAATTAATCACCAGTGTGATCAATATTAAACTCAGTACAAAATCAGTACCAAATCAAATATTACACTCAAAACCCCAAAGATAAACACATTGTTCATATAACGAATCCTGACTAAAACCAACCAAATCAAGCGTCGTGACGTCACACGAATAGATAGATAGACAGATAGATTGATAGACATTTATTTTCAAAAAAAAACAATATTGTTTGTAGGAAAGAGTATAGTAGTGCTAAAAATATACATAAAAAGATGATGCACAATATAACATTAACAACACAAATCAATACCTACAAAAATAAAATTTACAATCAGGAACGCGACAGGAAGAACGGGGTTAGAAATACAGGTTATTATTAGAATTTCATACACAATATTATTACCAGTGCAAATCAATACATACAAAATAAAACTTACAATCAGGAACGGGACAGAAATGAACAAATTTAGATGCATCAATTATTGAGTCATTTAAATTAATCTTTTAGATATTCATCGACTGAGTAGTAGGCTTTCTTCAGTAACATATTTTTGACTGACCTCTTGAATTTATTAAAGTGCATACCTTTGAAATCAGGGGATAGTTTGTTATACAGTTTAGCACCGCTGTAGTGCACACTGGTCTCAAAAAGAGATGTGTTATACTTAGGAAGTAAGATCAATTGGTTGTACTGACGAGTAGAGGATGAGCTGAAAGCGTAGAGAGTTCTGTTTTTGTGTGCGAAGCATAAGACTTCGAGAATATAAAGAGAAGGTAATGTCAAATTTCCCCTTCTAATGAAATTTTCCTTGCAAGAATCTAGACGTCGAAGTCCCAAGATGATTCTGAGTGCTCTCTTTTGAAGTATAAATGAAGACTGCCACTTTACCGATTTACCCCAGAATATAATACCATAAGACATGTGCGAAAAGAATAGACTAGTTTGAGATTCGGTATTGAGGCCCTGGGCCTTTGGAATTCTCAGAACTAAACAACCACTACTCAGCTTTTTGTTGAGTTGAATAACGTGTTGCCTCCAGTTTAGTTGACAATCTATGGTGATACCAAGGCATTTACTAGAGCGTTCAAATTTGACATCATAAGAGACTGGGTGGTGTTCTGCAAATGCTCTTTGGGAGAAAGAAACACAGTGGGTCTTGGAGAAGTTTATGTCAATGTTATTTACTCTACACCAAGTATTTATAAGCGATAATGAATTGTTCAGTACTTGTATACAATCAAGTTCGTTGAGACCGGTAAATAAGAAAAGAGTGTCATCGGCAAACATCGTTGTAGAAGCTTGTGGTATATTTTTTGGTAAGTCATTGATGTACAATAAGAATAGGAGCGGGCCCAAGATTGACCCTTGTGGTACTTCGTTGTTTATGTAATCCCAAGAAGAGCACGATTTACTATTATTATTCGATATAATGACCCTTTGCTGTCTGTTTGTTAAATAACTTGAGAACCATTTAAGCGGGATTCCTCTTATACTGTAATGAGCAAGTTTAAGCAGCAATATTTGAAAGCATACACTATCAAACGCCTTTTTGAAATCACAGACCAAACCAAGGGGATAGCTTTTGGAGTCCAGTGCTCCATAAATTCTTTGGGTATAAAGGACGAAAGGGGGGTATTTTACGGTAGATCAAAAGGATTGCAGTTTATTCTCTATTTTATCGAAGGTTGTTGCTCATTTGTCATAGTGACTGACGAGTTGATGAATCTCACACAGGTAATTGAAATGAAATGACAGTTAAAATACAATTCATTAAAAAATAAACTAAACGAGAACAGGTTGATTCTAAAGAAAACAATACAACAATGTATACTTCACAAGAGATTACAACAAATGATCGAAATGTTTTTCTTCTGTTCTGATACAAGCACGGCATCTCCTTCAAAGAGATTTTTTCAATAAACACAGAGCTCTTGGGTCATTGACTGGGAACCACATATACGCAATACAACAAAAGTCTGAACTGTAAGCTGTACTAAATAAGATGCCTTCACAGAGTGCTTAACTTTCATGTTCTAAAAAATTTTTACTCTGTTGAAATAGTCTCGACTATCGTATGACATATTATTGTGGGGCATGTCTTCTTCAGTACAAAAACTATTTGTGCTCCAGAAGAAATGCATATGTGCAATGCTGAAGAAAAATCAAAGAGAATCGTGCAGACCTCTCTTCAAAAAATTAAAAATACTTCCATTATGCTGCTTATACATACATATATACACAAAAGTAGAAATATCATTCCCTGTCATAATGACACACACAATTACCCAACAAGGTTTAGCAATCATTTGTACGCACCTCAAAATCACTTGAATTAAACTTGTCAGATGAATACGTTCAGTGGAGGGTGCATGATGCATTTTCCTTTTAGGTACTAGCCTGAGATGAGCTTCACACGCAGCTGCCTCCACTACTATTTTAGGAAACATGAGGTCTAGTATGACATCTCAAAAGTTTTCTTGTTGAGGCTGACTTGATTGTGCAGTGTTATACAATTGCTCCATTGGTAATAAAAGGCTGCGGCTAACTTTGTGTATCAAAGAAATTATCAAACAATAGTCTGATCATTTCTGCAGATACTTTATCCTCGGACGTGTAACACCTACACATAAGCTGATGAAAGTTCAAACCCGGTTTTTTCAATGCTTTTCCGGGCATCCACGAAAAACTTAATGATGAAAATAACTGTCCAAGATAACCTGATTATCCACTTATAGACCTCCTGCATGACAAGAAGGAGGCAGGGACAGACCACATCAAAGAGACTTAGACCTACAGCATCTAATTGCCAAGGTGTCAACATATGATTCGCCCTAGGGCGATTATGTGCCGGATTTGTCCGCCTTCTGGTATCCCATCAAGGGCAGGTTGAAACCCAACACCTCAAAAATTCAATGCTATCCCATCCCAGCTACTCTGTGGGAAGTGATGGTTTTAAAATGGTCATTTTATATTTTTAGGTGTTGTAATGTTCTTTATTATTTTATATTGTACATCTGATGTTAATAAACCCTATTTGCTTTTTGCTAACTTTTTCACGAGTCGATTCTAAAGTAACAAGATGAACTGGCCTTAAGGCCTGTGTTTTCCTTCTATTTTACACATATTTTCTTTTCCAAAAATAGGAAAAAATAGTGTAATATTTCGATAATATCATGAGAATAAAGGAAAAGTATGTAAGATTATGGCCGTAAAGTTCAAGTGACGTAAGTGTTATAAAATTCAGCTTCATTATCAGGGGCATATTGCCCAAGTCAAAATGAGACTTTTTTCATCATAAACATATGCCCGCAAACGTTTTGTTACCTATCTACATAGCGACAAAGTTTCAAAATTTCCTTTTATTTTTGTCTTCATGGTTTGAAACGTAGATTACGTTTAAGGGCTTATATCATCCAGCATGCCAAGTGATTGTAAGAATTTACAGAAGGATATTTTTTCAGTGGTCAAGTCTTTTTTCGCCCAATAAACTTTTGTTTATAATTTTCCGTTATAGTTGATATATCTGCAGGATTATGTGAAGTGTTAAGTAAAAACACTTAGTCAATTTGAAACTATCTGTCACACGATACTACCATTCATAAGAAATCTTTGCGACTCATCTGACCATAATTCAGTTTATGAAGTAATTGCTAAGAGCAGTTCTACCGAATAGTTTTAGACAGATAATCACAGGTTCTCCTCGGATATTAGTACCCATTTCATAGTTGAAACTTTTCACATTCCGTCGTTAAATCGAATATAACTACTTTGCAAAAGTGCAATTAAAACTGCATTATTATTAAGGCTACGATTAGTGGAAACATTTATCAGTGAAATAATAGCCACATTATTCATTGGATACAATTATTAAGGCTCGTTTCAGATTATATCAAGAATGTATAAGCATCAGTTTCATTGAATTTTCACAATATGCTGCTTTCTTTCTGTAACTCTATTTATATTGCTCTTTCACAAAGTGACTTTTCGAATTCGAATGCCAAACAATAGTTGAATCGATCTGAGTTTAACATATATAGTTTCCGTCAGAGGCTTATAATTATCATCCCATCATTCTCCGATTCAGCTCGGTACACTACAGAATAAAATACGGACTGAAACTCCTAATGACTTTATACACGTAGCTCAGATGAGCTTTAAAGAAATGTAAACTTGAAGAAAAATTAGTAACGTTCGTTACCGTCGGATATGAAACCTGTATTAGCCAAATAGATATGCAAGAAAACTCAATCAATCAATTTATTTCATGAACGGCACTGTAAATTACATGTACAAAGATGTAAGTATATGTAATGAAGTATAGGGTAAGAACAAGAAAGTAACAAAAACCATACAAAAGATAATCTTGTCCGTAGGAATTGATGTCAATGATATTTTCTTATTCTAGGGTTGTTACTTGTAATACCTTGATTTAGTGAGATTAACAATACTTTACTAATTTCATGAAGACTGGTAAATATAAGCGATTATTCTGGTAACCAAGCGGCTATTTAGGTAAACACGGCTATTGATGTAAACAAAGAAATATTAGCGGCCCTCTTTTGTGTGCATAAGTGTCGAAGTTTGATATAACTCAGTCACTTAAAATTGAAATGACTCGTTTTGAGTTATCTTCTACTACAGAATGGTTGTTGAAATACGGATTGAATTGAATGTTGAAATGTATATGGACGAGAATACGGACGATTTTATGCTGTTCATGAAATAATCTTCCTCAATATCACTCGACCATGACAAATAGCGATTATCGTTTTCATTATTTCATCTCGAGTAACTTGTATTTTGTAACAATTTAATTCGACCAAATGAACAGTAATTATCAAAGAATAAACCCCTCGAGCTAAAGCTCTCGGGAGTAATTCAGATTATTAATGTTCACATGGTCTCATCAAGATACTAGGTATTCTCGATAGAATTATAAAGAAAATAATAGTCAGCTATTTGTCAGTATCTTGGGATATTACCTACGAAAATTTTACATAGGTATTTAAATTATATTCAGCAAGAATGTTAAAGATGAAAGTAAATACAGATATGCATAAAGTATGGTTAGTGAGAATAATAACAGAATAAAAGAATAAGCACTCATTTTATACCGGGTACCGCGGAAGGTGGCTCGCCCCTATAACTCTTTTGTTATAAAGAAAATAGTATGTAATTTGGAGCGTATGCATTAGACACAAAGTTGCATTTTTTGAGATGTATATCAAGTTTATACAACCTCCAGTTACACCGAAAGTGACATAAACCTTCAATTTTCGAATGGAACACCCTGTATGTTTCCACTTCTTTTGTCTAAATATGAGATTTTGAGTGAAATCATGTATCATTTGTCACTTTTTGTAACCAATATTTAATTTATATTCTGAAATTGATTTTTCCACCCAGAGTGCTATGGATACGTTCTCATTACTAATTTCAGCCCTAAAATTTTGAGTAAATTACAACTTCACTGTTTTCAGACGAAATGCATGTGGAATGTGAAATTTTATTTTCAAATTGAAATTATCAGTTTTTTTCAAACGGCAACATGGTGGTTCGTCGGGTTAGAAAGAAAGATCATGTTCTTACAAATAATTTCATACTGCACACTTATAGGTTTTGAAGAAACTTCCGTTGAAAACTTGATGATCTTCATCTAGTGAGTAACCCTTGAACAACACAACTGATAAAACAAAATCTAGGAGGTAGAACACTTATTTTACCTCGCTTCTGCAGGAGTAAATTAGGTAATTACTGTGTTATTATTAGAAAAAGACATGGATTTTCAACAGCTTTTTGATAAATGAATTTGTTTTATTAGTTTTCTTGGTTACTCTATGCATTCATATCTCATTTCAATCTCAAAAGGTACTTTATTTTGAGAAACTTCTTATGTACTCTGTAATGTTTTATCAAGCGGGAGTTTGTTTGAATCAAATTAATCAACAGTAAAAACACAAGAGCTTTTTTTTTATCAGATAAATTTCTTTTTGTAACGAAATAATTTTGCCAATCAGTAATTTTACGAGAAAAACTGACCTCTCGACCTCTCGACCTCGGACTTTCGGTCTCGCGATTTTGTCAAATGTCAGTTTTTCGAGCAAAATTACTGATGGAAAAATTTTGAGTTAAAAAGAAATTAATCTTAAAAAGAAAAGCTGTAGTGTTTTTTTGGCAAGATAAATTAACGACCGAATATAAATTGTCTCCATATTGACGCTTTGGTATTTTTTGTAGATTGCGGGGTTGCTTTTTCTTAATTTTTGGTTATTTGTTGAGTCGAAACTTCCCCAAAACGACTCAAGTTGTAATGTTTCAGTATCAACTATCAACAATACTTAAATAACTGACAGGGCAGACATTAAAGTGCCATAAGCATACTAGTGTAGACGCTAAAGAGGAACAGGTGTTTTTATCGGTGATAAAAAACGATGCACCTTTTTTATCGCTGTCAAAATGACAATCTTTAAATGACACATTTTATACAGGAGTTAATTTATCGGAATAAAATGATTTTTTGCTCAACTTAAGCCACCCTGTTGCCATTTGAAAAAATTAGTAACAGAAAATTAATAACTATATTTTGACATTTTGACCAAAAACAGTAAAGTTGTAATTTTCCCAAAATTTTAGGACTGATAGTGATTTGGAGGTATCCATAGCCATCTATAATGAAAAATTAATTTCAAAAAGAGACAAGTGATTTCGTTTTAGATCCTTTAAATTGCATTCCATTATCTTCAAAAACAAAAAAGTTTCACGGGTGAGCCACTTTTAGTGAACACCCAGCATTATTGAATTCATATTGCAATAAAATAATGGAACATCTGCTTTTTTTATATAAAATACATCAAAACAACGCACAAATGGAGCTTTTTTTTTCATAAAATAACTACCCTTACAAAATCCAATATCCATTCAAGCATTTGAAATTGGCCATTCAATTCATTATTCACACAATTATTCAATTTATTGACGAGTGGTGATTGTATACGGAATAATTTTTTTCGTTACGATTGATTGGCATGTTTTATATCAATGAGGTCGTGTAGGTTCTTTCGATTCAATCTCTTTAGTTTTTTCTTAAATATAGAAAAGGGAGAAAATTGTCTGAGATCAAAAGTCAAGGTGTCGAAGAGTCTGGCTCCAAGGTAAGAGTTGCATCATTGTCCAATGACTTTATAAGATAAAGGTATAGCTGAGTTTTTGTTCATTTTTGCCCCTATCTGATAGAAGTGCGATACTAGATCGATGCCATCCTCATTTCTGAGTTGATGTGATGAAATCTTCCAAAAGAATAACTGCCAGATATCAAAAACTTAAGTTTCATGTAGAGAAGATCTGTGAAGTAGCATTGACCTTTTCAATATTAATCTAATTGTGTTGTGTAAGGTTTGTTATTTTTTTGAATGTGTGGTAGCTACTCCTCCCCAGCCTGAAATACCATATGAGTGCCTTTCTCAACGAGTACGAAATTAGTTGCGATCAAATCCGGGATATCCAGTATCTTTGATAATTTTCTAAATCATTTTCAATCTTCTATGGAAATTTTCTACGTTGCGAATATGTATACTCCATCTTGAGTGTACATCAAACAGTGATAACAAGGTTTTTCATTTGGTCAGTTGTATTGAGTTCAAAGGTAATTCCGTGATTGTTGAAATGTAATTTTTCATAATTCGGCAAGTTGGAAGCATAACAGCTCAATCGCAGAAACATAGTTTTTTCAAAATTATAGTAAGAGGTTTGTGATTGAACCAATCTATCAGATGACTAAAATGTCATTCATCCTTACGTATCAAGTTGTCCTTGGAATCTGCCCTGTAGAAGATAACTGCATCATCAGCGTAACTGATGATTCTTCCACAGGTTTGAGTGAGTGAGCTGTTAATGTAAATCACAAAGAGGATTGGTCCCAGAACTGTTCCTTATGGAAATCCAATAGTGCAGTTCTTCCTTCACTCGCAAATCCTTTTATAATCACGAATTGTTTTCGCGTGTCCAAATGTGATTGGAACAGTTTCCATTCGTTTCCTCTAATGCCAATACTGTCCATGGCTTCATATATTGATTGCTCTTGTCCTGGGTCGATTTATTATTCCGGAAACCAAATTGTTTGGCAGATAGAATACCATGTTGCATCAAATAACTGTCTAGTCTGCTTTTGAGTATTTTATCAAATATCTTGGCAAAATTTGATATCAGTGATATTGGTCTGTAGTTAACCAGAACTTTGGCACACCATTTATGGATTCTAATTCAAAGAGAACAACTCCCGATGGGCAATTTGTGCTAGTTTTTTGGATTTATCTTCGACTAGAGTGGTCAGTCGAGTCGGCAATAATTATTGACAACAAGAATATTATTCATCAAATTATATATGGAAAGTCTCATATTGATAATTTGGTGACAGATCATGATGATTGCGGTATTCCGTAAGTGTATTTATTAGAAGTCGTTTTCTGTTATCGAAGAACGACAACCTTCTTTTGTTTTATCGTGTCATGTCTCCTATGTCTAGAATACCGGATGATATAATAATTATCAAAGCATCGATTCTATGGAATAATTAACTGTGTTCTTCAAATTCTTCAAATCATACTCATCTGTAACAAATAATTATTGACTAATATTCATAGTAATAGTATAAATCATAATTTATATAAAGAATGAAAGATAATTATAATCATAACTTGTGAAAAGTAATTTGAAATCAAACGATTAGTTTCAGAGATATGACTGTTTGAATATAAAGCCGAAATCCGCCATTAGTTGAGTAGAAAATTAGTACCCCAAAATTATACCGGTAACTCGAGTTTGTCTAGATGGCCATCAGACTTATATTGAGTCTACTCATAAGCTCAGTCATCATATGGTTCCACAACAGAAGAAGCAAAACCATCCTTGTGATAACAAGTAAACCAATTTGCAAGGCATAAAGCCCTGTTGGTTGGGGTGCACGTGATTTTGAGAGCCTGAAACATGACCCTGTAACGCCCACTCCAGCCATTTGATATATTTTGAGTACATTACTGTACCTCACCATAGAATAATGTTGCCAACTCCAGATGATCCCTTGTATATTCAAATAATTCAAGTACTGAGATCTGGAGTTGTAAAGGATCAAAGATCTAGGCGTCACGCTTGACACTAAATGGACTTTTAACAATCATGTAGACAAATTGATCAACGGGACAAACAGGATGGTTGGGTTCATAACAAGAAACGAAAAATATTTTCATAATTCTGACACTATCATCTCTCTATATTATGCGTTCGTCAACTGCAAGCTCTCTTTTGCGTCAGCAATTTGAAACCCTCAATATGCAGTACACTCAAGAAGGATAGAAAGTGTTCAAAATAAATTGTTAAAATTCCTAGCATTTCAAAACAAGATTCGCTTTCAGGACCACAATTATCAGCCGATTCGAGAACAATTTAAAATTATGCCACTTAGTAAAATACGTACTATGACTGACTTATCTATTCTTTTCAAAATGTCGATTGCCCATATCTACTTGCAAAAATAAATTTCAATGTTCCCAGTAGAAACAATCTTCGATATTATACACCATTCAATATCCCATATTGTAGAACCAATCTTGGACAAAACTCTCCACTAGTTCGTATGCAAAAAGCATTCAATACACACTGTCACGATCCCAATGAATCTCTAGATATTTTCTCGATGTCTCTGCCTCGATTCAAATTTTTTTTGAATAAAATGTTTCTCAATTCAGATCAATAGGTATGGTTCCTCATCCCCTGTACTTGTTCTTTTATGATCTTTATGTTCTATTATTTTTGACTATAATATTAATATAAAAACATTTCACACCATATTTTTAAGTCACGTATTTGTACTGCAGCCAGATAATTTTATACCGATAAGTAAAGTTTATGTATAATTTTGGAAATAGCTTAGAATAATTCTCATATAGTGGATACTGTTTTCTGGAACTTTGTTCTGTTAGCAACCTTAAATGTTAAATAAATAAATAAGTATTCCGAACCAAAATTTAGTGTAAGTTTTGTGATGAAAAATTCCATGAAACGGTTTCTCTAATTTTTCATTTCACTTTTCAATTGGTCACAGTTAGCTGTGGAAAAAATTTGAATGAAGGTTTTATCAACTTGGAAGTAAGTATTTATTCTCAATTAAACATGAGATTATTTCTGTTCAAAGTGGAGAACACTGTATATTAGCAAAAGTGATGAGGTGAGTAAACTTCTAGCTTTTTCTTTTCTGATTGGGTTCTCGTGAGCAGTAACATTGATGATATTGCTGAATGATAAGTTTGAAACACCCAACATAAACCCATATTATGAATCTTTGAAAACGTTGAGTTTCTTCGATCTTTTAATTCATTATTACGTGATTCTTTTATACCTTCTCTAACCTTCTTTCACTTATTCATTCAGAAGCCTTTCTGTCAAAATAGCCAGACTATTATAATCGATCAAAACTGTGACATGTTATATCACGTAGCTCTTCCTATTACAAGTACAAATCCACGAACCACAAATTCATCATCAATAGATGGTAATTGGTCATTTCTCTTGACAGGCTTTATCAACATTTCTACCTCGCTGATTTCGTCCGCATCTCCCTTCAGTAATCTGATTGATGTCCGTTGGATTGATATGAATCTGGAAACCGAATGGCCGCCAAGTGTATTAATATATGTTTAGCATAACAATTAATTATTAACACCGAATGCGTATGGCAGATCAGATTGTGCGCTACGGATAAACGGCACTGTGATCACTCAGGAGTATCTATGATTATGTCCACTAGTCCTCTATCAATTCCTGCATGTATATCGAAAGCGTGTGAACGTTATTTATTCCTTGGAGTTATCGGAAAAAGCGTTTCCTATTTTTCTAATGATAATTTCGTTCGTTGCATACTGAATACAAAGACAATTCCGATGAAATACATGAAGAATCAATCGAAAATTTTAAATCAAACGATTGAAAAGAAAGCTTCATCAGAATTTTCCTTGATTCTGTGGATAATTTTCAATTTATCTTATGACAAAATCCCTGAAAGATCTTTCTCAATTATTCTCCATCCATATAACTTGAATCACCCTCATATACAGGGTGTTCCAAATTCGAACCTAACCATTGGGATCTCAGAAACTATGAGAGAAACGGAGATGGTTAAGTGGGGAAAAGTTGCGCATTTAACTGACTAACAATATTATGCAGTTGAGAAAGTTCTGAAATTCCAAATATATCCGGAGATATCCAGAAAAAACAGAAATTTCGGAAAATGGTTTTAATTTTTTTCTGGCTTTATTTTTTGAAAGATTCGAAAATAAATTGCATTTCCTCATTGCCACTTTTTCCCTGCTACATAATGATGTTTTTAGATTTGCTATCCGATGTTTCGTCTTTCAGCCACCATCAACTTTTATTTTCCTTTCATGGATTCTTGGATTCTTTCTGTTTTGAATAGAACATTTTCAATGATTTATCATGAGTTATCATTCTTTTTCGAAAAATTGGAGATATTGAATAAAATTAATTCTTATCATAATAGGCTTTGACTTCGATGTTTCTAAATTTGACTTTCAATTTATTACACTCAATGACAATTTGTTATTGTACAAGTCAATGAATCTTTGGCGAAAAATGGCTTTCACGAATGAAGGAAAAAGTGGTATTATATAAATTTATCACAAATACCATGGAAACAGTGTTAACACATCGGAAATGTATTTAAACTTGTATCCCGAAAGACGACAACCACATCGAACTATGTTCAAGTTATTGGATCAAAATCTCACCGAGTTTGGATCATTTGAAAAGCCGATGAAAAAATACGGAGACAGCATGGACCAGGAAACTGAAGAAAATTTGATAAATGAGGTAAGTATGAGGTAAATTAGACATTGTGTCCTTTTCAATAAAAATTGATAATTTGCAGATTAACATGAACTACGTCAAATTTCCTCCGATATGAATATTTGTCATATAAGTAGGTGATCTTGAAAGGCGATTAGAATTTTGTAATTGGCTAATAAAAAGACTTGATCTTCCTGTTTTCCTGGAAAATGTAATTTGGACAGATAAAAGCACTTTTACGAATTGCGGGATATTCAACCGGAATAAAGAACACATTTGAAGCATAAACAACCCCAGGCAGTTCCGAGAAATTTGACCTCAAGTACGATTTAGTATTAACGTGTGGGCCGGAATTTACAAAGAATTTTGGGTCATCATTTATTTGACGGAATTCTGAATGGAGAAACCTATCACCAGTTTTTAATGTCGATTTTCGAAGAATATTTGGATGATCTACCTTTGGCTAACTATAACAATATCTGGTTTCAACATGATGGTGCTTCACCGCATACTACCAGACGAGTATTTAATCACCTGACTGAAAGGTTTGGTGATAAATGGATAGGGAATAATGGGCCGGTGAGGTGGCCAGCAAGGTCTCCAGACTTAAATGTAATGGATACATTCTAATGGGGTACCCTGAAAATATATAGTATATGGTCATAGGGAATATCAAAATATTTAGGACCTTCAACACAGCATTGTTAGAGAGTTCGGAAGATTGAGGAGGAGGGAAATTAATCGCACAGTGAATAATATTCAAAGATGAGCACAGTTGTGTTGTCATGAACAAGGCCAGCAATTTGAGTATTTGCTGTGATTTATTCTTGTCTTTACATTTTAGTTAATTATTGTTATTTGTTCAAAGTTCTATTTTCATTGAAAAGGACACAATGTCTAATTTACCTCATACACACCTCGTTTATCAAATTTTGATTGTTGATTCTGTCTCCGTATTTTTTCATTGGCTTTTCAGTTGTAATACCACAAGTGATTGAATTTTCGCGATAAGTCTGTCTATTCATTTCTGAACGAAACTGAATTGCTTCGAGAAAACACTACGAGTCCGCAGGGCGAGTGGGATTTTTCTCGAAACAATTCAGCTGAGTTCAGAAATAGAAGACAGACTTATGAGATAAATTCAATCACGAGTGGAATTTTATTAGGCTATTTCACGAAGCATTAAAAGTATTATTATAAACATTTTTTAAGATTTATTTATTTATTTATTACAAAGTAGGGATACAAACAGACAAAATCCAACGAGTATCCTCTTATTATGTTATCAAATAGTGAGCTAATATAACTTACATAGTAAACATTATTACTGATACATTATTAAAATACAATACATGAACAATATATGAACGATACTATTCATTATCCATAGATTGAAAGTACGAGTGAATTTTTATCTGGTCAACGAAAGCAGAATAAGGATTTCACGTGTTTCTTATGATTTCAGCATATCACAATTTATTCATTCATCAGTATAGGTACATTACATGATAATAAACATATTTCAGGTTACACAAATAGTTTACAAAATTTTATAATTCTACATACATATAAAAAATAAAATTACATATAATTGCTATGATAAATTTACTCATGAGATTTTGTACTAAAACTCCTAATCAGCAAAGACGCTGGTATCGGAGTATGTTTATCTATGTGGTTGATGTGATTATTAGGATCGTTTTTTAGTTAATTAAAATTATATTTCATTTGTTATGTGTGCTTTAAGTTCTATATTAAATTGCCTGTAACTATTTATATTTCTTATATTGATCGGGATTGTATTAAATGCTTCCATACATCTATTTATTGGGTTATTTAAGGCTAGACTTGTTCTGACATTTGCTAAAATCAATTCATCATAACCATAATCAATCAACTACAATCACAAAAAATGTATTATAAGTATCAATAATTTATTATATAGTTACGATGCGACTCATTTTGACGTTTTCGCCTACAATTATGATCAGTCAAAATGTCAAACCTTACTTTGTCATCTATGGTTACATCGTTGAAAACACCAACGCTGACAGACCAATCAGAATTGAGAGACAGCTGCTGTTTTAGCGATAATACAAGTTGTCTTTGATATGTGATTGGTCAGATTACGTGAAAGTCTTGAGAAGAGTGGAATAGTCAAATGAACACAACTCGGTGAGATTTTGATCTAATAACTTGAACATAATTCATTGAGGTTGTCGTCTTTCTGTACATAAGTTTCAATACATTTCCGATATCCTAACACTGTTTCTATGGCAGTTGTAATGAATTTGTATCATATCTCTTTTTTCTTCATTCGTAAAAGTCATTTTTTGCCAAAAATTCAGTGACTTGTACGATAACAAAATGTCGTTTAGTGTAACAAATTGAAAGTAACTTTCTCAACGACATATTGTTAGTCAGGTAAATGCGCAACTTTGCCCCAATTCAACCATCTTCATATCTCCCAGAGTTTCCGAGATCCCAATGGTAAGGATCAAATTTGAAACACCTTGTATATGTATACATGATACATATCGGAATAAAGTTTTCTCAAAAACGCATAGCATGTGTGAATGCACAGGGTCATTTTTATAGCCATGCCAAAATTATTTTTGATTTTTGGTTTTGTATTTATGCCAATACTGTACCTTTCACGCGCTGATTCATGGTCTTTCCGACATTAAAGATTATTCTCATTCGTCACATGCACTCACTGTCGCAAAACTAATTCTGAACAACATTTCTTGAACAACTTCCTCAAAAGAAAATATCCCAAAGAGAGAGATAAGTCCGAGAGTCTTATTCGGAACGTTTGGAATAACTAAAATGGAAAATCCAGCATTCAGTAACTTTCTTCTTATTAAATCTGCATCACTATTAAAACTTTCAAAACACCGGCTTCCCTGCAGACATTTTATGTATGTGAAATATTAAACAAGAACTTTTATAGAACATGAAAGAAACTATAACTCAGTTAGTTTAAAAGCCACGAACTCCAGTAGGCGTAATAAGTTATTCTGTTTATGCGTTACTCTGAGATGTGTTAAGCGTTTTTGCCTTAATGAATGTTAAATCATTTTTGTACGTGGAATAGCAAATTGAATGACGTCGTTAGAAAGCGTTTCATGAACATGAGCATGTTATATTTTTGAAAGTCGACTTTAGGGTCAATTTCCATTGAATTTGTATCCTGAAAACAGTGTAATATACACTCTACAGGGTTGTTCGCTACACTAGGTGACTATCTCATTTGAGAAAGGGTTTCAGTTATGAAAAGTACTCTTCTGGATGTGGAATGCTAATAACTTAAATTATTAGTTTAAATCTGAGTGACTTTTGTAATCAAGATTCATCTTCGAAATGAGCCGAAACTACAGTTTTATCAGACGTTAGCTATTTTGTTTCAACAAGCAAATCCGTGACTTCGTAATATGCAATTTCATATGATTGTTGTGTTTGCGTACCTAGAGAAGTTGCTCTGTTGGTGGTTCAGGTGAAACAGATCCAAGAAAGCAATAATTTTCTAATTCAGATGCATACGTTGTAATTTGTTGAATATCCATTGCTTTGTTAACAGCAGTCATTATTGTGGATGCCTATGTATGTAAGTCTACGCAGTAAAGACATAAAGAGGATTTTCGCTACAAATAGTTGAGGAAATTTTACGAATTTTGCTCTCGCCGCCATATTGCGGAAATATGGCACCAAATACCAGTTTCTTTGAAATATCTCTTCTCCAGCGCCACCTAGTTCGAATAAAGCTTAAATTATAGATAAAATATGAAAGGATCCTGAAAACTACGCCCAGTACGTGATAAGGCATCATCGTTCTAACTGTCGTTGTTCTTAACGGGTATCAAATAAACAAAATTGAAGGAAATTTCATGTTCTATAATTTTTGTTATTGTAATTTTTGAAGCTATGTGGTGCTGAAGAGGAGTTATTCTCGAAAAAACTGGTTTTTGGTACCATTTTTTCAATATGGCGGCGGTCGCTCGAAGTCGAAATGTACAAATTCACCAAAATGGAACTTTCCGTATCCTTTTGTAAGAACCTTACCCTCTTCTGAATGCGATATGAGTTTATATTAGTTAGTTTGAAATATATAATCACACGGAGAAAAACACATCATTGTTTCCAGGCGGATATTCAATTATGTCAAGTAAAAACTTCTGTACTATATGGGACAGCTTTCCAACTAACCAGTTACTGGTAAATTTAGTTTGGTGAAATGAATAATTTACCATTATTAGGTTAGTTTCAGCATCTGTGATAATTAGACACTCGACACTACAATCACACAACCTAGCAGCATATCATTCTATGATTCATAGACTGGTAAATATACCTCAAAGCGATTTAGTTTTCAAGTGTGAGTTAAACAGAATTAAACAAATCGCCGTAAATAATGGATATGAAACATCAATTATAGATAGACTGCTTAAACAAAAACAAAACAAGAAAACTCTAAATTTAATATACCCGCATATCAAAGTAAAAACCGATCAACGTTTTGCATGTCTAACATATCTTGGTCAGCATACGAACAAAATATCCCGTTTCCTTCAGAAACGGGGGTTTACAAACTTGAGTGTGAGGATTGCAATGCATTATATATAGGCCAGACAGGCCGTAGTTTTAATCAAAGATTCGGTGAGCATTTGAGAAGTTACAGATTAAATAAACAGGACTCAAACTATGCCAACCACCTTATTGACAATAACCATAACTTCCTGAAATTTTGCATATTCAACCTAAAGGTCAAAAATTAAACATATTAGAATCCATAGAAATCAAGAAACATTTACGTAACAATAGCAATTTAGTTCTCAATGACCAAATTGACCTGTACAATTCACCTATAATTAATTATCTCACTAGTAACTACTCAAATGCTTCCTAATCCAAGCTATATGTTATTAGGAAATTTCATACCTGCAATTGTCATTAGTGAAATTTCATGCACGTTATTTTAATATTTAAGAAGGTGATCAACTAAAGAAACGTCAATCTTTAGTTGATAACTTGCTCAGTTGTAAGCACGTTACAAGTATATATTTTTTGTATAAATTGGAAGATTTTATTTCCTCTTTATTTATCAATTAGACACTCGTTGATTCTTATAGACGATTCCTATACAAATTTTGTAACTTTGTCAAAAAAGGAAGATAAGGAAATTATTATTATTATTGTTAAACAACCCATTTAAGCTGTTATTTGCCATAAATAAATAATTTTTTATCGCCATTTAGTAGTAATTGAATCACTAAATATCTTGTTATAATCAGTATGGGGACAAACATAAGTTAGTATCTAGCCAACATTGGAAAAATAATTAGCTTATGGTGAGTTAGTAACCTCTTTTCTATAGATCAGCTCGTAGGATCTAGTGATCGTGCAGTTATCGTCTCATGTGAACAGTGAGCTTCCTGTAGGTTAGGAAATAGTCATGTTAGTGGTCAGAATGTTGACTGTGATTAGCGAGATTTTTCATGAAAAATTATCGACTATCTTGCAGCAATTAAAGAAGATATTTCTGAATAATGAATAGCTGATGGTTAGAAGCAAAGATCCGAAATGTCTAGATATCTTTCGGTAGGTATCTAAAACCATCATAAAATAATCAGTTGTAATACCACAAGAGAGTGAGAATAAAGTGAAAATAATTCGACAGATTTTTCGAAAACTTGTTGCCAGGCAATAGACACGAGAGACCGAAGGGCTCGAGTGGCTATTGCCAAATGGCAACAAGTTTGATGGTTTTTATTGGTTGCAAGATATGTCGAAAAATAATCAGTGATATTTTTATCAGAAATTTTGAAAGATTGTTAGGTAAATATTTTTAAAATTTTTTGTTTTCATTTCGAAGAAAACAATTTTCTTTGAATTAATTTTTCACATCTTTCTGCATGTATTTTATTTTAATGGGTTCGTGCTCTGCTTTGGATGCAAGTCAAGACAAATTTGAAGCATTTTTCAAAAAAGGGCACTGTAGTACAAATTGTGTTTGAGTTGACCACAAAATTATTCACTTGAAATTGAAAAATAATAGATCATCACGAATTATACTTTTTTTTCATAAGATAAACCTGCTTTTAGAGGACACAAGCTGTGATGGAAATATGTTCAGTTCACTGTAAACCATCAGAGGGATGATCAATTATATCCAAGTTTTGATAAATATTACTCTATTTTTATCAACCTTTGATTTATCAGGCATTTTCTCAATGACAAATTCAAGTGATGAGTTCAAATCACCTCAAATGAATAAAGAAAATACCAAAAGTACAATGATAGGCAGAGGGTTCCAATCAAAAATGAAAAACAGTAACATTTATTCAAAGGTACTTCCTATAAGAAAATATAATTGCTCATACATAAGTAGTCTTCTCTATAACTATAATATATTTGGCAAATGAAAACAACATTCGCTAAAATCCAGCTACTCTAAGATCCTATGAGATTGAAACATTTTTGAAATGAAATTTCAATAATTTCTAGTTATTAACTCAGTATTCTACCTACCATATTTGACAAATGTAAACAAAAATTCACTCAAACTCACCTACCGTGAGATCCTTCGGGATCAAAAACAAAATCTCACTATACAACAGATTATAATAATATGGAAATTCAGCATAGGAACATTGAACGTCCGTAACTTTGTAATTGTCTGTGTTTGATGAGTTAACAAGTATTAACTGATTATAATAAAATCAATATGATCTGAATCCCAGTATATCCACCTTTTATACACATTCGCGCACCTCTGAAATTGTCTGTGCCTGAACGGTGAATTCCTTCGGGATTTTGTTGCGTAGTGTAGAGGTTTTTAACCAATTCGCAAATCTGACTTCATTTCATAATCTAAAGTTTCTTCTTCAGTGAAGATATCCAAGCTATGCGACAGTATGTCAGTTAGAACGGTTTTCGTGGAATCGGTAAAGGAAGATTCCAGAATGGATCAAAGGCGGTTATACAAAATCTTTGAGTTACTTACTGTCAAGTATTTATATGTCGCAAACATGTCATTTACTTTGCTTCCACCTCAAGAGGCCACTGATTCGATTCCTTCCGGAAGCAATTTTAGTTTTCATTTTCTGTACGGGGTTTTGAACCAAAATCAATAATAGTACAGAAATTGTTATACGTATTGATTTAAAGTGATTTTGTTTTGTTCGTGGGGTTGCTTCACTTGCTAATGTTTCCACTCACAATACAAATTGGATAATTATAAAACAAACTTGTTTATTCTTTAACATTATTTATTAGCTAGTCTTTCCCCTTATCCTCTTTGACTAATGCAATAGTGCGCCTAGGTAATTATCGACTTTTGTTTACCAACTCCCACTTTCTTCAGCTTTCTGGCAGGCTTCTTCAGCATATTCAGGCAGAAGTCAGGATAAAAACGCCAATACGTAATCCGTTTACACTTTCAGCCTACCCACACATTTGATATTCTTTGTTGGGAGTCCTTTGATAACTGATTTGAAATATACGTTGTATTTTGGGTGTAAAAATTCAGTTCACTAGTCTCGGTTTACTTGTAGAAGATGATTTTTGATTTCACCAAGACTGAGATTTTTGATATTTTCATTTTATTTTTCATATTGTTAGTAGCTCCATCGATTTCAAACACTTCGATTTACAGTATCCGTAAACTTGGGTGTGAATATTGCCATGGTGTTTTTCCACAAATTCTTCTTCATAAATGCGTATATATTTTGCAAGAACACGGAATCCATCGCGAAAAGAAAATGGAAATTTTAGTGACTACCATATTAGATATTTCCAGACTTCCATAAAGATAAAGGATCTCCAGTTACTTTCTCTATGTTTCAAGCATTTCCTCCGATTCGCGTCAATTTTTTATCGTGTAAATGACTCCGAGGCGGACTGAATCCCAAATTCGTTTTGTCCCTCTGTTCTCGAAAACTCCAGGCAATCAGTTGTCGCTTCCCATGCTAATTCCCAGATTTATTTTCGAAGAGGACAACTCTCAACTCTGACCCTGCATTCTAATTTACCATCTGCCCTTTTACTTCGGACATAAATAAATGGAGATAACGTATATGCTTGTTATTTGCGGTAATTTATCACAATCATTATTTAAGTGTGGAGCCTTCGTTGTCGGACGAGGTTTGGATTATTCATTTCGGTTCAGCTGTTGTATTTGAAGTAGAGATTTTGGATGATGAAAAAGACTATTCCTCATCTGGAACTAAAAAATTGTTCGTGGATTAATCACTTCATTCAACTCATTATATTGAGTACTTCTGTCACTATTATCTCTACAGAGCATTCTTCGAAACAACAAGTAAAACCATCATTCAGACATGTCTTGTGATCGACATTCATAAACACGGGAATTTAATCAAATATCAATAAAATTATTGTTTCAAACCTGTAAGTTATTGTTTCTGTTGATAATGTTGGTGTTGACAACACCACCTCAAGACAAGTAGGTATATCACTGAAGAAATTTTTATTAACCAAAGTTATAAATGGAATAACCCCATCAAGAAACACTAATAGCACAGGGGACAAGTGAATTATCACCTGTGTTTATGAAGTCTACTTTGCTGCTTACAACTCACTTAATATTAGTAGAAATTATCGATTTACCTATATTATCAAACTTTGATACAGCTAGAGAGTGCATCTACTTATGGCTATTGATTAGACAATGTTCACAGAGAGAAATAAATGTATGTTTTCTACACAATTGAGAATAATTTCAGCACAATTTGATTCTAAAAAGTTGACAGCACCAATTTGTTCATATTTCTTCTATAATATTGTATTAGAGATACGAGGATGTATTGATATCTAGTTAGCCTAGACCAGCTCCCTGCATAAACAAAATATTGCGTTACCATAGCAACGAACAATAACTTATTAGAAGTGTCAGAGTAAAGTTTGACGTCAAAAAAGTAAACCAGAGTTACGCAATAAATTGAAAGAAAAAATATGTCCACCGAAATTGTGAAAATCGAAAAATTGGAGTATCGAGCCATCATCAAGTACCTGTATTTAAAAGGGTTAAGAAGTAAGCAGATTTACGAAGATATGCTTAATACACTTGGTGATCACACGGAGAGGTATATGAAATATTCAATAACAAGTATGAAGTCAGATCTCCTATAGCACGTGGTAATGTAACCAAAATCATACAACAATTTGAGTAAAGTAGACATGTAAAAGAACTTCCAAGAAGTGGCAGCCCTGCTAGTCCAGAGCAAACAAAAACTGAATTTTTTTTAAAGATGGTTGAAGACCCTCACAAGGCCACTAGAGTTGATTTCATTGAAAATATGAACAGGATGTTCTTAAAGTCAGTTGTGGAATCATCTGCGACTAAAAGTTGGAATTTTGTCGGTATTTTCCATCGTACACGATACCTCTATTGAAAGGGATTCATGTTTTAAAGAGAAACATTCTCAATTGAAAATTGAATCAATACATGACTCCTCTGGAAATGGAAAATCCCTACGATAAAATAGAAGTTACTTTTTTGTAATATCTAACAGAAAACAACTACTTCCCCGGCTAAAACCACGCTGGACATTGAACTACATCTGATAGATATTGAGAAAGACCCTATATAACTTGAAGAAAAATCCTGAAAGTGAAAATTTGCATTTTCATTCAGATAGTTGATTATCAATTAAATGTCCATATTCCATTGGAGATTTATATCTATAATTGAGATGCGTGAGAATGTTATTCAGAAGTATCACTCACAGAAAATCGCTCATTCCGTTGATGCGTGAATTGCATCTCTTTCGCTAGGCCTCCAATACATTTTGGACTACAAAAATCTTTTTCACTCTTCTAAGATCATCAGGGAGGACGGAAGAATTGGAAAACATACTCTTCAGAAGCAATTTCACACTGTAATGAGGAATTGTTGGACTATTTTTTGTGCGGTGAAACTTTGAAAATATTTTTCTGACATAAAACCTGTCATGGGTATGGCATGTTGATTTCATTGATTATTTCACTTATGCTGAAATAGCGTGTTATGATTGGTTGAAATTTTTGTGTTGATAAATGAAAACATCATGTTTTCGATTTTGTAGTTCGGCTCTTGATTGGCTACTGGATATGTATATGATGTGTTTTCGATTTTGTAGTTCGATTCCTGATTGGTTATTATCAAAACACAAACTTACCACTAGCAAGCTGCTATAATGGCACAACACCAAACTTTGACCAAAACTAAATAAGCACTCACTATTAATTCATATCAACTTCACAATTTTCGACAAATTTTGCATAGTCGTTAATTAATCAAATCACTAAATCAAAATGTTATCAAAACATAACCTCGAGCGAGAAGCAGTAGACTAGACATGCAATGACGAAACTACGAATGACGCGCTCTGTCATTGGTAACTGAAATAGAGGTATGTTTGAAAGGTTTTGTTAGTTGCATAATATCAGAACTAAATGCGGGATTAATGTCCCTAGTTAAATTGAATAGAAAATAAATACAAATGGTTTCGATTTTATTCATGAAATAATCTTAACAAATACAACTCGTGTTATCGGCGATAATCGTTAATTCCTCCTCGGTTTCGAATCAAATTATGTTGCTTTAGGCAACCACACACGCGCAAGCGCTCGTGTGGTTGCCAAGCAACATAATTTGATTCTAAAATTGAAAGGAATTGCTATTTGGATAATCACCGATACACTTGTGGTATTACCTACGAAAATATGAATTGGATGTTCATAAAGTCAGTTGTGGAATCATCTGCGACTGGAAGTTGGAATTTAGTCGCTGTTTTCCATCGTACAAGATAACCTCTCTTGGGAGGGATTCATGTTTTAAAGACAAACATTCTCAATTGAAAATTGAAGCAATACATGACTCCTCTGGAAATGGAAAAACCCTACGATAAAATTGAAGTTACTTCTTTGTAATATCTAACTGAAAACAACTACTTCCCCGGCTAAAATCACTCTGGACATTGAACTAGATATTGAGAAAGACCATATATAACTTGAAGAAAAATCTGAAAGAGAAAATTGGCATTTTCATTCAGATGGAAACTAAATAAGTTCAATGTCCAGCGTGGTTTTATCCGGGGAAGTAGTTGTTTTCTGTTAGATACTACAAAAATGTTACTTCAATTTTATCGTAGGGTTTTTCCATTTCCAGAAGAATCATGTATTGATTCAATTTTCAATTGAGAATATTTGTCTTTAAAACATGAATCCCTTTCAAGATAGGTTATTTTGTACGATGGAAAATAGCGACTACATTCCAACTTTCAGTCGCAGATGATTCCACAACTGACTGTATGAACATCCTGTTCATATTTTCAATGAAATCAACATGCCAGGCCATGACAGGCCATGCCAGGTTTTATGTCAGAAAAATATTTTCAAAGTTTCACCGCACAAGAAATAGTCCAACAATTCCTCATTACAGTGTGAAATCGCTTCCGAAGAGTATGTTTTCCAATTCTTCTGACCTCCCTGATGATCTTAGAAGAGTGCAATAGGTTTTTGTCGACCAAAATGTATTGGAGGCCTAGCGAAAGAGATGCAATTCACGCATCAATGGAATGATCGATTTTCTGTGAGTGATACTTCTAAATAACATTCTCCCTTATCTCAATTATAGATAAGAATCTGGACATTTAATTAATAATCAACTATCTGCACTTTCAGATTTTTCTTCAAGTTATATAGGGCCTTTCTCAATATCTATCAGATGTAGTTCAATGTCCAGCGTGGTTTTAGCCGGGGAAGTAGTTGTTTTCTGTTAGATGTCACAAAAAAGTAACTCCAATTTTATCGTACGGTTTTTCCATTTCCAGAGGAGTTATGTATTGATTCAATTTTTAATTGAGAATGTTTCTCTGTAAAGCCACTAGAGTTGTTGCAACCGAAAGTAACATCAGTCAAACAAATGTTTCTAAATATTTAAAAAAAGAAAAATGGCATCCCAATGAAGTAAAATTGGTACAGGAACTGAACGAAGATGATCCAGATCTCAGAATGGAGTTCTGTAAAACAATGTTGAGTAGATTTTACACTAATCCTAATTTCTTCAATCAAATCCTTTTTTCTGATGAGGCTACTTTCCCGTTAAATGCCACTGTCAATATATTAAACTGCATGTAATGGTTAGATAAAAATACACAGGGAATGGTGGGAGCACAAACGCAGTATCCACAAAAGATCAAGTGCAGGAATTATTAATAATACCATTATTGGGCCTTCTTTTTAGAATAGAAACATGACAGCTGAAGAATACTGGGCGGCATTTTTAGAATAAGAGGTAATTCCAGAATTAGCCAGTTTCTTTCCTGATCACATAGATCCTCATTTCGGAAATAGATCAACTTTGATTCAGCAAGATGGAGCGCCTCCTCATTATCTTCCAGGCGTTTGTGAGTTTCTCGACATAATTCAAATCGTTATATTGGAAGAAGAGGAGCTATCGAATGGACAGCAGTAACTCCGAATTTGATACCTCTATATTTTTTTTCGGATTCTTTGAAGAGCAAAGTGTATGAGAATAGGCCACAGAAAGGACTGGAATACAGAATTACAGAAAAAATTGAAGTCTTTGATAAATTTTCCTTCAGAACAGATTTCTGTTTTCGAAGACCAGGAGGTCATATTGAACATCTTCTTCGATTTTTTTCTTAGAGTTTTTTTTTCTGTTTTTACTGCAATATTAATTACGAAATTGAAATGTTTTTTCTAATTTCTCAAAATTAACGGTCAATATTGGCCATTTACAGTTTGTATGCTGCATATACAATGAAGAATTATAACAGAAAATTATAAAATATACTGTGTCCCATTTGAAAATAAATATATTGTTGCAATATCTCAGAAACTGTACATTTGGCAAGGTAAAAAACAAAATTTGAAATCACTGGTCCGTCTATCATACATAACCAAGATTTTGTTATTGTTTCTTACGGTGTGTCAAATATATCTTCATTTTTCCATACTTTATGCGCGCACTGCATAGGTTAGGACAAATTCAGACGTAATCGACAAAAACAACGTGGCTGCGACAATTATTTATATAACATGCATATGTCAATATATTACTATGGAACCATTATTTGTGCGGATTTTTAACAGAAAAGGTTGATGAATGAGCAGATTCAAGAAATATAGGTACCAATATTCTACTGCCGAACTGAGAAATTTCCTGGCAACAGCGCATCAAAATCAGTGAGAGCGAAATCATAACATAAGAACTTTCTGCTGCCAGCGATACTTTGTTCTGGCTAATAGCGGCCATTGGCCAGAAAATAGTTAACGTTGACTATAAACAAATTCTTCAAAATTGTCCTTCATATTATAATCCGAGTTGCAAAAAAAATTTTACAGAGTTGCCAAATGTGTTTGATATATTTTTTAGCTATAAGATGAAAATATATTTATATGACGTGTACAGAGTTTTATACACTTCATCATGAAGATGCAGGGCGAGAACAGAAAAACTGTTTCATCCCATTATTTGCGGTGTTCTCGGGTCTCAAAAAGAGAGAGAGTTTATTAATATTTTGGAAACTTGTTTACTTCATTATGTTACCAAAATACGAATCTTGCAATATCCGAAGTAATTCCACATGAAAACTTATGACGTCACTTATAGTTGGCTTTATGTGAGACTTTCGAGAAAGTATGAGGTTTTTTTATAGAAGCTCTACCTTCCATGATGATGATGATGAGTTCATATTGATGATAGGTTATTATAGTTATTTATGTACCAAGTGCGTTATATAGATCCTAACGCCCGGAGGGTAACATTCGGCCCAAGGGCCTTTGGCCCGAGGGATGAATGTTGCCCGATGGGCGTTAAGATCTAGTAACGCTCGTGGTGCATACAAGATTTTATTTTTCACGAAAAAAAAAAATTATTATGATGAAAAATCGATTTTAAAATCGGTTCATTACTCCTAGCATTTTCTTTCCATTTTTCTTCTCATAATAGGCATGGCATTTGTTGATATTTTGACGTTTGTTGAATATTGCTGTCATCATTATATTTAGTAAATGTCATTGCTGCTTTCTTTGCGTAGTTTTATAGAAATAATGGAAATGAATACGAATTTACCCAAGAATATCATAGAAAACGCAGCCAAAGCTGCGAATAATTTATTGCCGGAGAAATCCAGACTCGTATACGACAAGGATTATGAAGTATTTAATCAATGGAAGTTGAACAATAAAATTATTGCCATAGATGAGACCGTGTTATTGGCGTACTTTCAAGAATTGGTACGTTATTTTATTTTTTATTTAGTTCATGTGTTTGATTGATTTTTTTATTTCAGTCCGAAAATTTCTCCAACGTCATTGTGGACGAAATATTCTATTTTAAAATCTACACTGATAGTCAATGAAAATACCAATATTTCCCATTTTTCCCGACTGATAGCGTTTTTAAAGATGAAATCTAAAGGATATATTCCGAAAAAATTCATGGTTTTGACAGCAGATCAAGTTCTTACATTTATCAGTGAAGCTTCGGATGAAATTCATCTATTACAAAAAGTAGTTCTAATAATGGGTGTTTTTGGGGGACTAAGGAGAGATCAACTTGTGAAAATGTCTATAAACGATATAGAAGATAAGGGTAGCTGTTTACTTGTTGAAATACCCGAAACTAAAACCGGTATTTCAAAAGGATTCAGTATTGTAGAGGAAGAAAAAATAGGGGCTTTGAGGTTGGTCAGAAAATATATATCCTTAAGACCCAGTGGAGTCAAGGATCTCAGATTTTTCCTTACGTACCGAAACGGTCGGTGCACCGTCCAACCTGTTGGCAAAAATACCATAGGAAGTATGCCTTCGATGATTGCCAAATACTTAAAATTGGATAATGCAAATGAATATACTGGACATTGTTTGAGAAGGACTTCGGCAACTATTTTAACTGAGGCTGGTGCAACGTATGAAAAAAAATGCACGGAAAATGGAAGAGTGCATCTGTGGAGGAAGGTTACATAGAACAGAGCATTTTCTCTAAAAACAAAGTGTCAACAATGATAGTAAATTAGGTTACAGATTCGCATGAATTGCCTAGCAGTTCTCTTATGAAAGAACTTCCAAGTACTAGTTTCGAAAAAATCCGAAGATTTCCGGTCACATAATTTTTCCTGAAAATTCGAAAATTGCACTTTTAATTTTAATTAGGTAAGACTTAGTTCGTTGTTGTTTGTTGAGTTGTTGCTTGTAATAGTATGAAAATTTTCCCAAATAAATAATTTCTTTTCAGCTTTTGCTTCATTTCTCCATGTTCCATAACGCCCTAGGGCGTTATGAGTGTATTTATAGCAACCGTATCTAAGGTAGAATAAACAAATAATATACAAGTGAAAAATAAAATAATAAACGTTGTTGCTGAAATTTTATCCCAAGTATTTTTGCCTTTTATGCGATAAGGATACTGCTTAATGAGCGATTTTCTTGGAAGGGGTGTGTTCTTTCCGAGAAACTTCCCTGACTGTTTCTCCAGATTTCAATTTCGAGAAAATAGTTACGTTCTATTCCAAATATGATGATAGTTACTATATCTATGATCACCCTATCATTCTCTAATTTTGATAAAATAAAAACCAAATTGAGCTGAACTTTTTTTTTCAGGTGAGCTTCACAATTGACTAGTGGCCAACGGTTTCCTTCCTGGACAATATTCTAGTCTTTTAGATGAGTAAGTTGAATGTACGTGTTGTGTTACATGTTTTGTGATAAATAGTGTTTTTGCGAGAGTCATTTATGTTTTCCAGTTCATTACAATATTAATTTGTTGCTGAGACTTTGTTGCTATTACAAATAATGTAATAGAATATACTTTAGATTTCATTGCTAATTGTATCATTATTCATCATTCCTCAATGCAGCGAACAAGTTTGCAGGCAATGTGAAATTACATTAACTAGTATGGATTCGTGATGAAATTTCTTATTTGATAATCGGTCAAAAAAACACATTTTTCCATTTGTTTCATATCTACTCAAGTCTAGTAGTCCTATCATATAAGAAACAAATTAGGGAAGTTTTTCAACGGTTTTATATTTATTTTTGGAAACAATATTCTCGGTACCCGATATACCTACTACACATTAATTTCAGTACATATTGAGAGAAGTTTATCTCAAAATGTTTACAATACTGAAACCCTGATAGAAACTACACAATCGTTGTTACGAGTTAGCATCATATGAGAAAAACTTATAAAATTATGTAATAATTTATTTCGAAATTCGACTTGGGCGTTCAGTTGTGCGTTGAAAAATATCAGAAAATAGGCTTATTTATTCGAATTTGAAGAAAAAATGTTGTTTCTATTTCGATTTTATACGTATATCTCGATTTCAATGTTCTATTGCAACTTTAAATTTTTACCATTTTTTTGATAATCGAAATTTCTGGAATATTGAAAAAATCGACGAAACTGTTTTATAACAGTAGCTCTAATATGCTACTATCTTTCAATAACGAATCATTTACAAAATTTCCTACCTCTAGAAAATGATAATTATTACTTCTAAGCTTTTCTGTAGTTTGACGCAAAGTTGATGTATCTTCAATCATTTAGGATAGAAATTCATCCAAGTGGATTTTTCAGTATTAAAATGATACCAAAGTCATACTTCAAAATGTCATAGAACTTCTTCACATATTTAACCAAATTTCCCGACTTATTACGGTACAAATCTGAAATTTAATTTTTACTATAGAGCGTCATATATGGACAGATTTTGCTGACTGATTTTCTCTTTTCTGGGACTTCAACCATCAAAATTATGTCAAAAAAATAAAATCTAGCGATTGGATCTGTGCTAGGCATATGGTATATTCATTTTCCATTTGCAGAAAAAATTGTTTATTTTTTTAATTTCTCGTTTATAGAATTTTAACACAATAACATATATAACAATCTTATAGTGAAAAACCAAAGCCATATGATTTTGACGTACTGAAAGGGTTCAAATAAGGGCGCGATATTGTAAAAAAATACTTGGTTACTGATACATTTTCTTGCTTATGGCAGTCGAAAGAATGATATTTGATATCGTTAGGAACCCGAAAAAAAATTCTCATAAGCCGGTCAGATGTTTAGGTAATGGACTGGGAGATGGTGATAGAATTCAGGTGATGAGTTTCTAGTTTATGCTTGAGACCAGTGGAATATATGAAAATTTTGCGGTCGCCGCGTGGCCTACATATAAAAAATTCAATTCCGGCTCACTTCGACATCCGCAAACCGTTTGCCATGTTTGTTTTGACACATTAATGATGAAAACTTCCATTAGTTCAATTGGCAGCAACGAGAAAATCGCATAAAATTTAAAAAAACATTTCACAAATTTACACCATCATTGCCTATAATTTTTTCACTGCTATTGTCTATCTCAATATGCCGTTTGTGTACATGGCAGCAGCAATAAAATCGTCCCAAAACATATATTTTTTAATGAAGTAGGAAGTTTTCGTGACTGATTATAATATGAAGTAGTAAATTCGTGAGGTTGCAGTCAATTGGTGAGCTAATTAGAAATACTCTTTGAAATTTGTCGAGCTTTCGACAATGTTTATTGTCTTCTTCAGGACGACTACAAAATGTATGGTTTACAGTTGGTATAAATATAAATATAGATGGCTACTTACTAACGTGAGAATTAAAATGAAATTGGGACCAAACGGATAGAAAACATCAAGTTTTTCATCATTCTTGTCAAAATTTTCATATCTTTCACTGGTCTCAGAGGCATAAACGAGAAAATCGTCGCCAGAAATCTGTCACCTTCTCCCATCAGTCTATACATTTTCGGGCTGGATAATTTTGTGACCATTTCTTCGTTTTCCGGCAGACTTTCTCGTTTATGGCATTTGTACAGCTGACTGGCTTAACGAAAAAAAATCGGGTTAATAACAATATCAAATTTCATTCTGTCTGTTGCCATAAGCGAGAAAATACATCAGCATCCGAGTATTTTTTTCACAAGATCGTGCCCTTATTTCAACCCTTACAGTACCTACATCTAAACCTTATGACTTTGATTTTTTAGTATTACATTGCTATATGTGTTATGGCTTACAATGCCATAAACGATAGATAAAAAAAATAACATTATTTTCTGCAAAAGAAAAATTAATCTTCCATATGCCTGGACACGTCCGATAGTTGAAGTTTCATTTTTTGAACTGAACACTGACATGACTTTCAGTGGTTAAAATCCCAGAAAAGAGAAAATCAATCAGCGAAGTCTGTCAATATCTGACGATCTGCTAGTTCTGCTATGAAACTTCCATCAATTTTGTAAAGAAGGCCATGTAGACAAATGAAATGGTAAATATATAATAAAAATTGAATATGTGTCAACGAACTTCCAAAAAAATTTTTGTCAGCCTCGCCTAATTATGAATTCAAGTCAAGTCAATCAAAATATTATAAAATTATCTATTCAATAACAAAATACATATTATGAGTAAGAATTTTTCTGAGCCAAACTCAATTTCACATTTCTGTATGGCTTCCTTCTCTTTCAATTCGTAGCATGCTTCTTCTGTGAGCATCTCTGCATTCTGCCTTTCTGATGAACTATGGCTGTTTATTTGTAACACATTTCCGAAAGATATACTTCAAATGATCAATATCGTTGAATGACCAGTGCTTGTATACTTGCTGCTTCAGATAACGCACCATTGAGACATCCAGTGGGGTTAGGTAAGTACAACCCATTACTTTACCTCTGAACGATTCACTAAAAAAAGTTCTGACTGCTGTAGGATTGTTAATAGGCCATCCAGCTGAAACCACAAATCTTGAATAATTTGAAGATACATATTATCTGAAATTTCACCCAGGACATTTCTTAAGACATTCAAGAATTGCGTTTCATCTGAAAGAATATGGTCCGATAACGTGATTATTCAATTTACCACAAAGAATATTCATTTTGAAATAGTACCTACTGATTGCCACATTCAATAAAAAGATCAAGGGGGTTTCCTGAGACCATCACCTGCAATTTTGTGAGTTAACAGTTTCATTTGAAGTGAACGTAGATTCCACCATCATGCACCCCCTAAGGTTGAGTCCCGGAAATATGAACTCCCCAGCACTCGAGTCTACTCGAAAGTTCACCTCCCTATCCACCACCCCCGCTCGTTGAAGCGGTTCCTCATCCTGATGATTGGCGATCAGGAGAATAAAATCTGATCGTTTGATATGGAGTGCCCGGCCCATTCCCGGCCTGAAGCTCCCTTATATCTGACATGAGTTGAAATTTGAACAATGACTTTACTTTATGTGCATAGTGCCCCCACTGAAACTGGCTGAAGGTCTGAACGTAGCTTCCTAGGGCCAAAATATTTTATAAGGAAATCTGTAATCTTCCTAACAATCTCCCTAATACCACGCTGAAAACCCATATTGGACATCAAAGTCCCTTTTCTTAAAGGTATTAATAAATTTCGGCTTGTGAGGCCCAAATCCATTTTTTCTCAGAATTCTTAATATACGGCTCTCGCTTACATTCTCCTGTTAATTTGAGAAATATCAGACATAATGTGCTTTATAATACCTACCTACTCAAACATTTAGTTCTTCAATGGTTTTCGGAAGATTATGTGATTTTTTGAAATTAGTTTGAACTGAACCATTACTTTGTCAAAATTCTACTAAGAGTCAACTGCTGTACATCCTTTCCAGGGTGTCGTATACTAAAATCTTCAACGACTTTTCGATAGGGTGTTTTTTCTCGATACATTAAAACAATCTCATTTTTTTCTTGCACAGGTAACAATATTACGTCTTTCTTATTCAAATATATTGAACTGTATTGAAGAGTCAAACAATGCTTAACCCTTTGAGAATAAAATTAATTCGAAAATCTCAAAAGTGAAAAATAATGAGAATTTTTGTTAGAAACGTTCATTAACATAAGCTTCAGTGGAAATAAGACCAAAATAAACGAAAAATTAAAAATATACAAATTATCCTGGAGGATGTGGTTACTACTGCTAACCAGTAGGAACTAAATCGTGCAAAATAAAAAAATTTCAACCTAACAAATGCTTTAAAATTATAATTATTTTGTTTACAATGAACTGAAACTTGATTATTCTTTAATTTCGAATGAAACAACGCGAAATAGTACCTGTCTTTATTCAGGAATAACCCAACTTGGCACGTTGAACATTTCCAAATTTTTGGCTCGAAACGCTATCAATTTGACATCATACAAATGTCACTAAAGACTATCAAAACTCGTTGCAATCAGCAAGAAGAGTAAAAATGACAATAAACACTGTGGCTACGATGTAAAACCGATAGGAAAATAAAAGGGTGGCTATTAGTAATGTGGTCTTCACTGATAACCAGTAGTCCTCAAAGGGTTAAT
Organism: Chrysolina oricalcia; assembly: GCA_944452925.2. Taxonomy (NCBI): domain Eukaryota; kingdom Metazoa; phylum Arthropoda; class Insecta; order Coleoptera; family Chrysomelidae; genus Chrysolina; species Chrysolina oricalcia. The sequence goes on from OX101821.2 coordinate 16,282,713, forward strand.
ATGAAATCGTTTTCAATATTTGTTTCCAAAGCCTATTCTGCGAAATTGTTGAATGTTATAGTGATCTAGGGCTAGTGAAAATGAAATTTTAGAATAACTTGTTTCGTGAAACGTCGTGAACTTTGGTTCGATACTGAGTAGTTTTATGGTATTTTGATTGATAACATTGGTATCATTTCAATACTGAAAGAATCCATTCAAAATAATTTGTACACTTAATGCTTGACGATATTTATGCATTATTTATGCATTAACCCTTTCGCTCACCGTGTCCACAAATAAGGACAACACATTCAAACATTATTTATGTTGAGCTCTGTTTATTTTCACTGCAATCTTTTATAGCACTCTGATTAGGATAGAATATTATTTCAAAAGAACACATATGCAGCCATCTAAAGTATATAGTTAGAAAGCGTAATTTAAATGAAATAAACGTTTCTAGAATGGTGCGTATATGACCGTGCAGAGCTTTATTCTTGGTGACATGCGAATAGTGGCAACTGTCAAATGAAGTCTATTGTGGAGAAAACTTGTTGATTTTCAGTTAATAATTAGTGTATCATTCGATTTTCGTATATTTTGAACTGAAAGATTTTCATAGTGTGGTGTACTGTTTTGGGGACATTGTGAGTCAATGGTAAAATGAACGTAACCTTCTTATATATCACTAATGTATTTCAGTGCATGAAAAATGGCTAGGAGACCTCTCACTGACGAGCAGCAATTGGAAATGATTGAACAAGGTTCATCAGATATTGAATGTATGAGTGATGATGATGATGAATCTGATTTGGAAGACGGCATGCAAGTGCGCAAGTGCAATGTTCATTTATGTTTGTAAAAAAGAATCTTACTGTTTAGTTAATTATGATGTGAATGTGAACAATTGTTAACTAAATATCATTGTTATGATGTGATATCCTCTTATTTCATATAATAAGGTTTATAGAATTATTACGCCGTTGGCTCACACTGTCCTCATTTGGGGACGTGCCCTAGGGCCCAAATAGACATTTTGAAAATATTCAGATTTTTATCTTCAAAATTCATATTTCGTGAGCGAGAGGGTTAAACATAACAGATATTTTCAATAGTATATCTCATTTTCTGAAAACAAATTTTTGTTGATAGTTCGTAATTGAAAGTTAATAGCATATTACAGTTACTGATATCAAACAGTTTTGTCGAAATCATGAAATTTTCAGAAGACATTCTGAAATATGTAGCGAATATATACAGCCACAGTAATGTAGTACAAGATGTGTAGAAGAATCATGCTGTCTATCAAAAGAGAGGAAGACAACAGAAATGTGAAGTTGTGTTTTGCTCAGAAAAGTCTCGCCCACAATTTGTGTTTTGTTATTAAATGAGTTTATAATTTTTTGTTTGATTTTGCACTTTTTAATTCTCAATTTGGCAATGTTGACAATATTTTTTTGTAAGTTTGTTGATGAATATCCAAATTTCATCAAGGATTACCCATTTCACTTGTCTTCATAGCCCACGCTACAAAATTGATGGAAGTTTCATAACCGGATCAGTAAGAATTAAATTTGAGATTTGTACCGTGAAAAGTCGTAAACTTTGGTTAGATACGTGAAGAAGTTTTATTATGTTTTGAATTATGACTTTGTTATCATTTCAGTTCATAGAGAAAAAATCCACTCACATGAATGTCTGTCCTTGTGCTTCAAGATACGTCAACTTTGCATCAAATATAACAGGAGTTTTCAGCGGTAATTCTCATTTTCTAGAGAAAAACGTAGTTTCGTTGATGATTTGTTATTGAAAGTCGGTCTCATATTAGAGCTACTTTTTTATTATTATTATTATTAGATGGCGGGGCTAGCCAACGGCTGAAATGCAGGTAGTTCTGTATAGAACCTTTCTGCACCCCGCTATCAGGTCTATCTTGTGAGTACTACGGATCTTTTAATGAACTCCTGGAGATTCCTCACAAGGTTTTCCTGTGTGATGATATCTTCTGCACCACAGTATCCGAAGATATCCATCCTCATGCTAGCCAGACCTTCGCATTCAAACATTATGTGGGAGGCTGTTTCGTCCTCCTCATTACAAATCTGCATTGTGTAGACTCTGGATGTATCCCCAACAGTTGCAGATGTTTTCTCAGGTGGCAGTGGCCTGTCATCAGTCCTACCACCTTCCTGAGAAAGTCTCGGCTTAGTTCAAGATGGTGTCTTGATAGCCGGTCGGTTAGCCCCATCATCACTTTTCCGTGAGTATTGCCTGAGGCACTCTCCCAGAGAGATTGATGATGGCTTTTAATCAATTTCTTTGTGTCCTGCTCAATATCCCCATACGGGATTCCGCAGACTAGTTCTAGTCCAATGAGAGTTGTTGCTGCTCCCGCTCTTGCTGGGGAATCCGCTCTCTCATTTCCCTGGATGCCCTTATGACCTGGTACCCAGACAAGTTTTACCCTGTTCTGTGCTCCCAGATCGTTAATGTTTTGATGTGCCTTCCAAACCAGTTTGAATGTGAACCTGTATGAACGAGGGCTTTAATCTCCGCCTGACTATCGGAGAGAATCCCTATGGGTTTGTTTCTAGGACCCCTCATTAGAATATCTCTTGTGTGCAGACGGAGATTGCCATTACTCGGCTTGGAATATAGAGGCTTGAGTACCGAGTCTTAGACTAATGTCTTGCCTCGGTCTCTTTCCGTATATTCCAGCCCCTACTCCTTTGCTAGTCTTTGAGCCACCCGTGTACCAGATTTGCCCTTTTAACTGCATCGGTATGGCCCTTGATGTAACTTCCCCATCTTCTATGATGGTGGTGTATGTTTTATCAAAGGAGTATGTTGGAGTCATTTTGTCAGACGGCATCTCAGACGTGTCGATTCTTATGACCTCCAGTATGCTGGAATGGCCTTGGTTATTGTCCCTCCATTTTCCCAGACATTTCAGCCTGAATGGTTCTATCGTCGCCTCTGCTGCAATATGCAGATGCTGGGGAGGAAGGTTTAGGATTACCTCCAAGCTAGTTGTCAATGTGCTGGACCTGGCACCAGTGATTCCAAGCATAGCCAGTCTTTGTAAACTAGCCAGCTTCTCCCTGTTTGTCACTCGTTCTACCTTTGGCCACCGCAGCAGGGCTCTGTTCGATATCGAGGGCCTTACAATTGCTGCGTATAGCCAGAGGGACAGTTTGGGTCCAAGTCCCCATGTTTTGCCAAAGGAGCGTCTGGCCATCATTATTGATATCCTTGCTCTTATCAGAACTTTTTCCAGATGTTCGTACCAGGTGAGCTTTGAGTCCAGGTTTAGCCCCAAGTATTTTGTCCCTCCTGAAATCTGTACACTTTCACCAAAGTTTCGAAGAGCTCTGTTGGTCTCCAGGTTTAATTTTCTGGTGAAAGGAACTATTGTGGTTTTTTTGAGGGTTGACCCTGAGGTTCTTCTCCGTGCGCCACGTCTGTACGTCTGTAAGGACTGATTGCATCTGCTCCACACACACCCCCCATGTACCCCATTGACCATTATGACGATATCGTCTTCATAGCCCTGGGCAAATACTCCCCTCTGATTCAGATCTACAAGGAGGCCGTCCACCACGAGATTCCACATTAGAGCTACTAGTATGAGACAGTTTTGTCGAAGTTACGAATTTTTTAATATTCCAGAAATTTCGTATTTATCAAAAAAGTGGAAAAAAGTGAAAGTAATAGAACGTTCAAATTCAAGACATAGGTGTAGAATCGGAAAAGAAACAATTTTTGTTTAAATTTTTTGAAATTCGAAGCCTATCGACTGGTAGTGGAAGTCACGTGACCACATACGAGAAGGTCATTTTTCAAAACACATCTTTCGCTCAAGTCGAATTTGAAAGTAAATCGATAATAAAAGTTCTCATATGAACTCTTTAAAGTACATTGTATAGTGTATATGGTCAAAGTTGTTCATACTAGGAATTTAGCTAACATAACCATCAATAATCCGGAGTTATTAACGGTTATTTAATGACACCATGTAGACAATAATTCTATTATATGACAACTTTATGGAATTGTCTTGTTTGTTCTACCTACTCGAAACACATTCTGCACATTCTTCCAAAATTATTGGTCGTTCGATTTTATAAAGTTTTACAAATTCTGCACGTACATTCCACAATGTTCTAATCACTGTTTAACCCTCTTTCACACAGAACGTACATACATTATAGCATAATATCCGGATGGATTTTTCACGTTTCAGTTTTGGCAATGTATCCCGACCATTTTTATCTCGTACGATAATTTCACAGCGGTTGAAGCCAAATATCTATTGATCGGCCGATCCAGTGCAAAGTTCAACAAGTAGGGCAGAATTTTCTCGAAAAATATCGTTGTTTAATGACGTAAAGAATAGTTTCTGGATGAACAATTTTTGTCTCTATTCTCTACGGCCAAGGAATTCTGATTTATAAGACGGAACGAAAGAATGGGTCATTGTGAGTTGTGTAACCCGATGAAATGGGGGACAGAAAAGTGTTTAGAATTGGGTGTCGTTTTTTGACCAGTGACGAATATTCCATTAAATGTTTTAGTTTCAAACCTTTCAGTAACCGAGATATATAGTGGCTTCGATATTCTCTAATTTCAAGAAAATATTTCTTCTTTGTGCGGAATATCATGCAGTCCAATTGAAGCTTATTTCATAACAAAATGTAATTTGCAATGATGTCTGTAAAGAATATTGCATAAATACAGAGCTTTTCACGATGAGCGGTACTTAGGCGATTTCTTTTTAAACATGTACTTTTATAAACGCTGATAATCTTGAACTCTCTGGTACTAAGACGATCAAATTCGAAAAGGAGTGGAGTGATACCATAAGGATCCTCACTTAGGAGCCATATTTTTATTTGCCTCATACTGGGTCGTTGAAAAATGCAGATATTTTATCACATGAAAAAATTAGTGAAAGTAAATTTTTTCAAATGGAAATATTTCCACATTTTTGAACTCTTCATCCAATTTCAGATTGACTTTGTTCAGATAATCCTATTTCGATTTTGAACTGTTTTCGAGATAAAATGTTTCGAACAGAAACTGACGTGGTTCCCGTGAATTCATCACTTATTATTGAAATTTAACGATTTCATTCGATGTTCCTTAATCAGTCAAAGATAATACAATAAATGAATAATTATTAAAATACTCTTCAACCATCAAATGAAACTACTCTTCAGAAAATAGTTTTATTAACGCTGACACACGAACTGAAAATAAATTCATGAATTAGTAGGTCAATTCAATTATCAGTGTATTTCAGAATATGTTCAAACACATCTCTACCTCTACTTAAACAAACACATAATCTCTTCAGAAGATTTTCATGTGTAGCGCTTCTGATTGATTCTGTAGTTAAACTATTGAAAGCAGTTCTAACTCTCGATTTCATATCTTTCATTGTTGTAATTGGGTCGGAGTAAACCATATTTTTAATGAAACATCACACAAAATAATCGAATGGATTGCCATCTATCTTCGAAGATTTCAGTTAAAGCTTCACTTACTGAACGAGAATTATGCTATAACAAATGTCAAGCATTTGATAGCGAGTTAAGAAATCAGAAACTTGAAACTATCTCTTGAAAATGCTAACCACTCGTCGAGATCTTCCATAAACCTACGTCGGCCTTACAACCCGAAGAACCAACATGTAAGTGAAGAATTTTTGTTTCTTCTCTTTGAAGTTTGTCGTGAATATAACTTTTTGCCAAGTTAAAATGATAAATTCCCGTCAGCTGTTTCAAATGATGTGAATCCAAACGAGGAAATTCAGGTGCGTTGAAGTGGTTTAATAAAAGGCATAAGATGTCCGGAGGACTGCTCACTGCTAAAATCCTATACAATAGGAAAGTTGGGTCGAAAATCCATCAGAAAACAACTACTTTCCTGGCTAATGCCACGACGAACATTGAATTACATCTGATGAAATTTCCGTGCAGAGTTCCTACAAGGTTCTCTCTGCAATTGCTTGGTTGCATGGGAATGTTCATCGAAACATTCGGACCACCTATATATCGATTTCGGAGTGTTGCTCCTCATCAGTATAGGGTAGGTCTAGCAGTCAATAACTAATGACTGCAACGAATGAATCGACGACCAAACCCATTTACAGACCGAAACTGAGACCGCGCCCGCACAGTGGATTAATTCCAAACTGCGAGCGCCATCTCAGTGCCGGAAGCCCAACCAAAGCAATACCCATGACCACGATCGTCAAGACCGTATATAAACAGAAAAGAAAACTGTAGGTCACAATGAGCTTATGACAAGAGGCATAAGATGTCCGGAGGACTGCTCACTGCTAAAATCCTATACAATAGGAAAGTTGGGTCGAAAATCCATCAGAAAACAACTACTTTCCTGGCTAATGCCACGACGAACATTGAATTACATCTGATGAAATTTCCGTGCAGAGTTCCTACAAGGTTCTCTCTGCAATTGCTTGGTTGCATGGGAATGTTCATCGAAACATTCGGACCACCTATATATCGATTTCGGAGTGTTGCTCCTCATCAGTATAGGGTAGGTCTAGCAGTCAATAACTAATGACTGCAACGAATGAATCGACGACCAAACCCATTTACAGACCGAAACTGAGACTGCGCCCGCACAGTGGATTAATTCCAAACTGCGAGCGCCATCTCAGTGCCGGAAGCCCAACCAAAGCAATACCCATGACCACGATCGTCAAGACCGTATATAAACAGAAAAGAAAACTGTAGGTCACAATGAGCTTATGACAAGAGGCATAAGATGTCCGGAGGACTGCTCACTGCTAAAATCCTATACAATAGGAAAGTTGGGTCGAAAATCCATCAGAAAACAACTACTTTCCTGGCTAATGCCACGACGAACATTGAATTACATCTGATGAAATTTCCGTGCAGAGTTCCTACAAGGTTCTCTCTGCAATTGCTTGGTTGCATGGGAATGTTCATCGAAACATTCGGACCACCTATATATCGATTTCGGAGTGTTGCTCCTCATCAGTATAGGGTAGGTCTAGCAGTCAATAACTAATGACTGCAACGAATGAATCGACGACCAAACCCATTTACAGACCGAAACTGAGACCGCGCCCGCACAGTGGATTAATTCCAAACTGCGAGCGCCATCTCAGTGCCGGAAGCCCAACCAAAGCAATACCCATGACCACGATCGTCAAGACCGTATATAAACAGAAAAGAAAACTGTAGGTCACAATGAGCTTATGACAAGAGGCATAAGATGTCCGGAGGACTGCTCACTGCTAAAATCCTATACAATAGGAAAGTTGGGTCGAAAATCCATCAGAAAACAACTACTTTCCTGGCTAATGCCACGACGAACATTGAATTACATCTGATGAAATTTCCGTGCAGAGTTCCTACAAGGTTCTCTCTGCAATTGCTTGGTTGCATGGGAATGTTCATCGAAACATTCGGACCACCTATATATCGATTTCGGAGTGTTGCTCCTCATCAGTATAGGGTAGGTCTAGCAGTCAATAACTAATGACTGCAACGAATGAATCGACGACCAAACCCATTTACAGACCGAAACTGAGACCGCGCCCGCACAGTGGATTAATTCCAAACTGCGAGCGCCATCTCAGTGCCGGAAGCCCAACCAAAGCAATACCCATGACCACGATCGTCAAGACCGTATATAAACAGAAAAGAAAACTGTAGGTCACAATGAGCTTATGACAAGAGGCATAAGATGTCCGGAGGACTGCTCACTGCTAAAATCCTATACAATAGGAAAGTTGGGTCGAAAATCCATCAGAAAACAACTACTTTCCTGGCTAATGCCACGACGAACATTGAATTACATCTGATGAAATTTCCGTGCAGAGTTCCTACAAGGTTCTCTCTGCAATTGCTTGGTTGCATGGGAATGTTCATCGAAACATTCGGACCACCTATATATCGATTTCGGAGTGTTGCTCCTCATCAGTATAGGGTAGGTCTAGCAGTCAATAACTAATGACTGCAACGAATGAATCGACGACCAAACCCATTTACAGACCGAAACTGAGACCGCGCCCGCACAGTGGATTAATTCCAAACTGCGAGCGCCATCTCAGTGCCGGAAGCCCAACCAAAGCAATACCCATGACCACGATCGTCAAGACCGTATATAAACAGAAAAGAAAACTGTAGGTCACAATGAGCTTATGACAAGAGGCATAAGATGTCCGGAGGACTGCTCACTGCTAAAATCCTATACAATAGGAAAGTTGGGTCGAAAATCCATCAGAAAACAACTACTTTCCTGGCTAATGCCACGACGAACATTGAATTACATCTGATGAAATTTCCGTGCAGAGTTCCTACAAGGTTCTCTCTGCAATTGCTTGGTTGCATGGGAATGTTCATCGAAACATTCGGACCACCTATATATCGATTTCGGAGTGTTGCTCCTCATCAGTATAGGGTAGGTCTAGCAGTCAATAACTAATGACTGCAACGAATGAATCGACGACCAAACCCATTTACAGACCGAAACTGAGACCGCGCCCGCACAGTGGATTAATTCCAAACTGCGAGCGCCATCTCAGTGCCGGAAGCCCAACCAAAGCAATACCCATGACCACGATCGTCAAGACCGTATATAAACAGAAAAGAAAACTGTAGGTCACAATGAGCTTATGACAAGAGGCATAAGATGTCCGGAGGACTGCTCACTGCTAAAATCCTATACAATAGGAAAGTTGGGTCGAAAATCCATCAGAAAACAACTACTTTCCTGGCTAATGCCACGACGAACATTGAATTACATCTGATGAAATTTCCGTGCAGAGTTCCTACAAGGTTCTCTCTGCAATTGCTGAAAAAGGCAATTTATTGATGTAGTGTGCAGCAGTAGCCCAGTAAATTTTGTTTTCACTACTATGGACTAAACTTCATGAAAAAAAATCTTGGACTTACCTGATATCTCACTCTGTCATTATATTCTCAGAATGAAATTATCTCTTTGACCATCCTGTAATTAAAAATTATGAAAAATATCATCACTTTTCCACTTCAACGCCCAGTAGTTCGAAAACCCCTCTAAAAATTTATTTGTGCCCATGACCACTTTTGCTGGGAAAGTAAATTCTACCACATAACAAAAATTCAGAAATTTTAACAGAAAGTCATTTTCCTTAAGAATGGTGCAGGTTCTTTCTTGCTATCTAATATCTGAACGCGTCATTCTGCGAGGCCATTATAAACATTCGCTTTTACCGGTTCAACTTTCCGAACTGAATTACTCGCCGGTAATTCACGAACACATGGTGCGGAGAAAGTTCTGCTTTCAGGATGCATAAAGACTTTTTAAGGAATTTATTAGCATCGAGAGCCAAACAAGAGAAAACCTTCAGGAGACCTTTATCGTAAATTTCTTTCGTTTATCCCTTAAACACATATTGTCCCCATAAACAAGGATGATGGCTCCTATTCCCGTGCCGGCTCCCGCGAGATCGTATATTGTCCCTTCGAGAAGTAGGCGATGAGAGGCGAAAACGTCCCGAGTTTGTTAGGCGTATCACGTCCACGACAAACTGCGTTTTCTATAAGTTACAGGGAAATACGCGGGAATGATAACGCTAAGACCCTGTCGCCAGGAGCTCGATATCGAAACAGTTGGGGTATTATTGTGATCTTACAATTTCGTATAAATCTTGCAGTTTGTCCAGACTGATACACCGCCGTGGGTTTTAACACTGAAAAAACTGAAGTGGATTCTAGGTGGTTCACAAATTGTAATCATGAAAATATTTTAAAGTTTTGTGGTATTCAAATTATTTCGTGAGTCACAGCATTTCGCCTGAAAATACTGTGGAAATGTGGAGTTAGAGGCATGCCGCTCAATTTACTGACTTCTGACCTGGAGAGGATATTAATTCATTCATTTCGTCATTTATTCAGTGATTCAGCAATAACGTGCATTTCATATAACATAATTTCACTAGAAAAACATTACTGCCTGACTGAAAAAGGCTATAATTAGTTTTAATGTACATATAGATGTTCACTGATACCAATCTTCCCTATGACCCTTTGAGTTCTGAAGAGCATTTCGCTGATAGTGTACCTCAGGGATCCATTTTGGGAATTTTTTTACATCTAGTTCTTGCGAATGTTTCACTAGTGTATATGAATTATGTTTATTCCTTCAGTCATTGTATTTGTTTAAAAGAAAATTACCTAGCAACCTATCTTACTGATATCTGTTATCTCGAAATTTCAACATCGAGATAATGAAATATCTACAACGATCAGGAATTGTCATCAAATATCAGCTGGTGACCTGCTTGCGTGTGTTCTTCATTTATGGCAACAATCCATTGACAAACATGGTAAAATTTTGGTTGAGGGCCAGTTTTTCAGGTTCCAGTTAAACTCCAGATAACTAATAGTTTAGACCGTGAACGACATTCATTAAATGAAGTTTGAAGGATCACATTCTTAACTATTAGTTAGTTATCTGGAGTTCAACTGAAACATGAAAAACTGGCCCTGAGGCATTATATATCTCCAATGCGTTCGATCGTATTATGCACTCAGGACTCTTCGCCAAGCTTACATCTTATGGTTTGCTCTCCCAGTTTTATTCTTTGCCAACTTGCTTCCTCTCAGACAGATCTATTCACGTGGTGGTTGATGGTATTTCGTCTGTCACTATACATATAAAAGCTGGTGTTTCGCAGGGATTCATTTCAGGGCCAACACATCAATGATTTATTGGGTGCTACCTCATGACCGTGTATAATATATTTGCGGAAGATAGTACCCTTCATCCCGCATTCTCTTCCAAAATTCCGATATCAGCCCGTAAAACTAGAAGAAAATGAGGAAGGAACTTGCAAAAATTCTAGAATGGGGACCCAACAACTTGTTAGAATTCAATATGAATAAAACCCACGCAAGTATTTTTTCTAGAAAATCCGATCTCACAGTATGGCCAACGTAATCATGTCAGGAGTGTCTATACCAATGAAGTCCTCCATTTCGTTGCTCGGTATTACCATCTGCAGTGCCCTGTCATGGAAAAGATATGTGAGGTCTATTGCCAAAAGTGCTTCTCAAAAACTTTGCTTTGTGTTTCGTTCTGATTAGTGCCAAGGGCAATTTCACTTCCTGATTATAATTCAAGGCACAGATCCGACCTGTTCTGGAATACTTTTTCCATATATGGAGTGCAGCACCTACACACATAGTGAAACTTTTAGATCCTGTCCAGAAAAGAGCCAGTCGTCTCGTCGGTGATGCTGGGATTACAAGCTCACTCACTTCTCTGGAACACCGTCGAAAGTTTGGTGATGTGTCTTTATTTTACAGATATTTCCATAGACGTTGATCTTCTAGAATATTATAAATTGTTCAATCGTTCAATCGCTACCATCAAGACTGACCGGTCGAGGTCTTTCTACACATCCCTCTGTGGTCACTTCAGAGACATGCCGAACAACACTTTTTCAGGGTTTGTTCTTCCAACGAACTGCAAAGCTTTGGAACTTACTGCCTCAGGGAACCACTGCCTCGGTAGGTGTTTCCTGACAAATTAAAGAAGAACACCAATTCAGACCTAGTTATTCTTGTCCCTCACGATTTCCTTCAGACAACACAGGATTTTCCTCTCCGTGAGAATCAGAAAAAAACAAAAATGCTGATACCACTAATATATTAGTTGTCGAAGATGTGAATACCTTGAGAATCACAGCTGAAATCACTTACAATAAAGTTATCTTATGGTCTGTGGAAAATAATTCTCAAGTAAATAAAACAAAAACCAAAATATGTTACAGTTCATGGTAAAAGACAACAATATGAGATCTGTTGAGAGTACTGATATGGAATAAATTTCAACAACAACAACCAAATTGTTACGTGTGGTTTTTATAACAGATTGCAATGGATGCCACAAATAGACAATTTAGGTAAAAAATCAAGAAATGTCTGTTATTCTCTCAGGTATATTTCTAATCATTGCAATCAAGAAGTTATATTAACACTATATGTATTATAGAAATTTCAATTCTCATCTCAGGTACAGCATTTTGACAGCTCCTCTAAACGCAGAGTGTTCATAATTCAGAAGTATGTTTTAAATATAATTAGGACTGTTCTAGGAAAACACTTCAGAATATGAAAATATGGATAATTGCAGGACTAGATACTTATGAATACCGCAACAAAATAGTATATAAAAGTATAAGTGGATAAAAAGGTCTTTTTTTTATTGGTGCAATTTGAAATCATAAATACTGGTATTATTTCTACACAAATGTTAATATGTACTAATAATGTAAAAAGGTTGAATTCGTGATGTGACATCGGTATACCTTCCGTTGTCATGGAAATGAGAAAAACAGAGATAAATTTGCAATTTGTCATCAAAGATTAATTGTTGTCAGCAGTGCCTGAAAATCAATTCTTATATCGATTCATTGAATGGTGAAGCAGAATCGCAGTTAATATGGCAAAACGAATGGTGCGCATAAAATGAAAATAACAAGTTCATCAAATGGATGAAAAGGAAAAAAGGTAACAGATATAAATGAACGAGTTGCTGATGTCAGATCAATAATCAAAAGTTGTCATGTATAGACTTCACGTTTTTCCGAGTTGTAGATGTTACCATGGTTTCTTTAAAAGACGCGCGTTTTTTAAAGTTCGATTTAAACACGCTGAGGCGTGCTATAAACAGGTAAAAACGGGCACCAATAAAAAAAAACAATTATTCGACACGTAACCCTTTAAACCTTTCCAGTCAACATTGCACTGCACTCTAACATAAAAATTTTGAATATCAGGGATACAAAGAATATTTCCAAGGACATTGAAATTTCAGGAAATGTATACATTTTCAAGAAGAAAATTAAAAAAAAATGCTACACTGGCGATAATTTCCTGGCGTGACTTGCTCTTATACAGTGAGCATGTAAAGGTCAACCCTAAAAAAGTGCAATTGAACTCCCTCCCTTACCACTACCCTGTGGCGGTATCGAGATAGTTTTAATAAATACTATTTTCATGTCATCCGTGAATTTAATGTAATAAATATTTTTGAATCGATTTTTTGATTTGTGAAGGTTATAACAAATTCGTTGAAAGCTTGATATGGCCATTATGGAAAAAAAGCGCATTTTTTGGTATACATACATTTTTTATGACGTCATCAATGCTGGAATTATGACGTCTTTATAATTTTTATTCAATGGCAATACATTATTTTGATAATACCTCCAAAAAGAACCCATTTTTCTGTGTATGGATGTCATATTTTTTTATTATGTTATGTGTGTTTCACTCCTCACAGAAACGCCCCCGTATCTTCCGTAATTTTCTACGTAAAATCATGAAAATCTCAGGATCAATCGATACACTGTGAAATGACTCTTGTCCCAGACAAGAGGATGATAATAATATGAAGAGTGGGTTATAAATAACTAAATATAAATAAAGTAAAGTAAAGTAAAGTAATTTATTCAGGTTAAATACAAATATCTTACATCAATATGAATTGGTTAATTAAAATTAAGTTATATGTGGCCAGGCTGAACTACCTAATCGAGGATTGAATTGTAGTCATCAGCTTGGGTAGATTTGTTAAATAAAATACATATTCATTGCCTATTCTACAACATAAATTAATTGTCAACTGCAAGGTGAAACTGGGTGAGAGCGATAGAAAGAGAAAGAAAAAGAGAAATATAAACAATTTGATTATAATTCAGAATAATTCTTATAGTGGTTCTAACAATGTTTGACCGAACCAAGAACCTTACAATTTGGTTCGATTACAACGAAAGTAAGAGAAGAATGGATGAAATGAGATGAGCAGATAACACTGAGAAAGTTAAACTATAGCTAATTATCTAACCTAAACAGTGACTTTCTAGTCAAATGTCCAAAAACACTTACTATCGTAATACTAAAATATTTCCCGACTAATTAGGATATTTCTTTGAACGATCTCCTTTCAGATAAAAATAGAGGTAAAAGTTAAGAAAACGGTAACCTCACCGATTTTGATGAAACTTTTACAGATGTGTCAAAATACAATAAAAACACGATAGCCAACGAAATTTTGATGCGGAAATTATAACTTTGGAAGATATGACCTTTTCAATTACCAAAAAGGAGTTGACTGGTAATTTCACTCTCAAGGAAAGTTAAATGACTAAAAACTTCCTCTATCTCTCAGCAACACACTAACTACACATTTATCCAGCTATTATTGTCAATATTTATCTCTCAAATAACATTTAAAAATTCAAAAAAGGCACAAATATTTTTTATTATGAATTTTTCTATACACACAAACGTCAAACTTTTATCATGAAACATCGTAGGTGGTTTAGATATCTGTGCCTCAGTACTTCTACAGCGTTGCCAAATGACCTGAGATTATTACGAATTTATCAAACGTTAGTTTAGAAAATATGAGTGAGTGTGACATTTCGCAACAGACTTGGGCTTCCTTCATGAAGATCAATGGAATCTTGGCCTACATTGGCAAAATATCGGAAATCATCATTTACCATTTACCAACTGTTGGCCGAGTGCAAAGCGTTTGCACATTTTTTAAGAAACTACAACCGACTTAAGCTTCCTACATGAAGATCAAAAAAATGGACAAACGGGAAATGCGCATGCGCTCGGCCGACATTTTGCAAATACGCGCGCGCGCGGTCTCATTTAAACTGATTAAGATGAATATCATCAAACTTTATAATATTTGTGAAGATAGACAGGATTTGATCACGGAATTAAGAAGCTGGCAACTTGTACCAAAAGAAGGGGAATATTTTTGTCTCAAATGTGGTGGACCTTTCACACTTGTTGACGATTCATCAAGGTATGAAATATTTGCATTCTATAAGTAGATCTTTTTTAGACTTCGCCATACAATTCGTTGACATATTCACGTACAACAATGATATTATTTTCCACTTAAATTCGAATAGATTCACTTTTCAGATTTCAAATTTTTTGTTGTCTCATTTAGGTACTAATTTTGGTTTTCCACAATATAGTTATCAACTATAATAGCGTCAAAACTCATAGAAAATGAATTTTGTATTGATTTTCGACAAATCAGTACTTCGTACTTACTTAATTCGCTGGAATTTGAGAAATTTGACAACATCTCAACATTCTTTCTTGTCTATATCTGACAGTTGACAATATTATTTTATATTTTGGGTGTGCCAATCGGTTGTGTATGGCCTAAAATTCTATTTTCTGTCTTCCAATATGTGTTGCTGATTAAAATGTAGGTAAAAAGTTGGATTGAAGTGCATGTGTTTGTGCACTTTTACATACCACTATTCAACATTTATTGCGAAAATAAATGTGTTCCAGGCATTTCCGCTAAAATTTTTTTTGTTTTTTATCGTTTTTAATGTACCCTGAATCATCAAAATCTGAGAGGTTACCGTTTTCTTTACTTTTTCCAAAATTGAATCTTGATTCCAATGTCAAAATAAATGGCAACAATCTAACGAAATTGAACTTCGTTTGGTCAAACCTTGCTCCTAAGATGTATAAAAACCATAGTGTGTCGAGTGATTCGATTTTGTTTTGATTTTTCAGAAGACAAACAAATGAAATAGTGGTCTGCTTCTTTGGTCGGTTCCAGAGATGGCGCCCTTATATAGAATTTTAGTCTTGTCAATATTCCAGGGATATGGCGATTGATGACTGTTGTCAATTTTATGGAATTTCAACAAACTTTAATTACAATCTTTACAATCCAAAAGTGAATGATGGTGACAGAATCTAAATTTCATAGTGCAATTGCCTTGTATTGATTACTATTATTAATGTGTTTCTTAATTTTGCTGTATATTTTCTTATACATTCATTCAATAATTATTTAATTATTTTGATTGACTCGTCATTTACTTGATGAAGATCCATAGTATTTGTACAAACTACACTGAAAACGATTCGATCCCTCTCAAACTTTATTTAATCAGACAGTGAAGAAGCTAGTGTGCTGGCAAAACATGTCTGATAAAATAAAATTTGTGAATATCTAATCGTTTCCTGTGTAGTTTGTATGGTTTGTACAATAACAATTTGATCATGTTCCTTCCTTCCGTTTTTGTATCATTTGGGCAATCCAGAGAGACGAACAAAATAATTCATTTATATCCAGTACCGAAAGTGAGTATAGTAAGTACCACCATATTATGAAGATTATCACATAGTATATTATTAGAAAACATTTTAATGAAAATCATGGCACGAATATATCACACACGGAATCCCGCCATTCCCGCTTATTAGCACAAAGCTGACAGGTTCTAATGGTGAATTTTCATGAAGCTTAACTTCAATATTTCTAAATGAAATGCGTGGTTATTATTGTAGTGAATTTCATTTCAGTAAAAAATTTAATAAATAAGTCGGAAATGTAACAAACTAAACTGATTGGTGAAGTTTTACAGTAAATTCCAATAATTACGTTTCTTTATTCATTTCATTCGTCGGCAATACTTGAAAACTTCTGTTCTTGTAAATTTACCCTAACAAGAAAACCGATCGTGGCGGTACACCCAAATGCGGAATATTTGGGAAGCAGACCACGAATTCATTTGTTTTCTCTTAATCAAGCTGGCGAATTGTCTCCCGTTTTATCCCACAGTTTTCCAGGTATCAGTCGATACACCAGGATTTTTAGACATCTTACTTGCTCCGCATTCCAATGTCAACCAAAATGATTTGTCAGATATGCCAGCTTCAATTTCCTTTTATAATCATGTATTTTCCGTTGTCCACAAGATGTAACAAAACGTAATCTTGAAATTTATTAAAAGTTCTCGAAGAGGACAACCATTGAATCTACATCCGGAAGCCATTAAATTCAGTATTTAGTTTACGATACTGAGAATGGTACCAAAACCTTCGCCCATATGGTTGCTATAAAAATCGTTCCAACACAGTTTCGTACGAAGGCGTAGAACGGACATGCGATATTTTTTTTCTTAATTTCGAGTTGTAACTCGAAATTTACACTAATTTCGAGTTACAACTCGAAATTAAGCTAATTTCGAGTTATAACTCGAAATTAACACTAATTTCGAGTTACAACTCGAAATTAAGCTTAATTTCGAGTTACAACTCGAAATTAAGCTAATTTCGAGTTGTAACTCGAAATTAAGCAAAATTTCGAACATAGTGTTAATTTTGAGTTATAACTCGAAATTAAGCTAATTTCGAGTTCTAACTCGAAATTAAGCTTAATTTCGAGTTGTAACTCGAAATTAGTGTTAATTTCGAGTTATAACTCGAAATTAGCTTAATTTCGAGTTGTAACTCGAAATTAGTGTTAATTTCGAGTTACAACTCGAAATTAGGCTAATTTCGAGTTGTAACTCGAAATTAGTGTTAATTTCGAGTTATAACTCGAAATTAGCTTAATTTCGAGTTGTAACTCGAAATTAGTGTTAATTTCGAGTTATAACTCGAAATTAAGCTAATTTCGAGTTGTAACTCGAAATTAAGCAAAATTTCGAACATAGTGTTAATTTCGAGTTATAACTCGAAATTAGCTTAATTTCGAGTTGTAACTCGAAATTAAGAAAAAAATATATCGCATGTCCGTTCTACGCCGTCGTAGTTTCGAGAGTTTTACGAGGGGTATTTATAAATTCTAACCCAATATTTTGTGTCCAATAATCAGTTTTCATTATGAATTCAACGTCATATTTCCGTTAATAGAATTGATTCAAACCATAACCGAGTGTTACAGAAAGATCCACGACATAGAATAAGTAGAAATAAGATCAATTGTTTAGATATAAAGAGTTTTTTTTCATAATGCGACAAATTTGCATTATGTTTTTTTTTTCTCGTAACGTCGGAATATCTGAGTTATAAAATATTTAATGCATAAGCCGATTGTAGAAGAAACTGAAAAAGAAATTCAATTCACTATTTAATTTTCGAACAACCCTTATATTTACTGCTTAAACAATGGGGATTTCGAAACGCAAGCTAACTTGAAGGACATATTATATTTTATGCTTCTAAACGGCAGTCCTGTTGTCTTGAGAGTGTTAGATGTTTGTTAGCAACGTGACATTTTCTGGCGAATGATCTGTTTCAAAATATCAGTTCAATACTTTAGTAAGAATAATACCTTTTTGAGTAGTTTAAAAAACGTAAATGTTATAAAATTTTATTCAATTCACTGGTTTTTAATTGGGTTTGATTTAATAACTTATAAATTTAAAACTTCTTAGTTATTCCGGCGTTCTATTTTTTCTTTCTTTCGGCATAATAAATGTTTTTGGCCGATTTCTTTGTTTTATTCAGTTAAATTTAATCATACACCTGGGCCTTCGGCCCAGATAATATTGATTAACAATTTGAGAAGTATTTGAATAGATTGAAGTCCAGAAAAGTGTTGAAAATAATAATAAGTAATAAGTAATAAGTAACTTAAATAATTAAAAATAGTGTGTGTGCAAAGCTGGTAGCAGCTTCCTGATGGTTGCCGGAGATGAGATTTGATAGGTAAGTAAATGTATAATTTTCCTGATGTGTTCCTATATAAACGCTCCTATAAAATATTGAAAAAGGCACCGCTCGGCCTAACAATTGATAGTATCAGCTGTGATGAAACTCTATTTCAACGGAATAGCGTTTTATTATAAAGACAAAACAAATCTCTCTCACAAATTTCGGAAACGTGAACTTATATTTCTAATTCACGACCACGTCTCTACTGTAAATTGAGAAATATAATTAAAAATGAACTTTCTGTTTCCCACCATCTATTTGATCAGACAACCCTACTCACCGTGGTCGTATTCATGAATTTTCTCAAATCTTTATGCGATCAGCGAACTGTCTCATCGATCGATTTGAATATTTCAATTTGAAGTCTTTCAAAATTACTTGACAGATATTTGACAGGAGTTTAATTTTTGTACTTGACAATATGCCAAATATATAATATACCGGGAGATCCTTCGTTCTCATCAATATTTGATTTTATACATCCACAGAACGTATGTTTCCACTAAAAATGAATTCACTGCACAAAAACGGCCATCCTACGTGATATGCACTGCACGTCAGCAGCATTGAAAAAGTGGGGATAGACAAAGTTGATTATAAATTAAGAAAAGAAAGTTTCAATATTTATTTCAGTAACATGTGTAGAAAATACATTAATTCATCAAAGAATCGACAAGTGTAAACAATGCAAATGTTTCATAATAACATGTACCATAAAAATAAAATGTATCAAAACAAAAAATAATCTCAAATGAATGAAATATTGCTCTCCTGCTTATAGAAGAGTAGATATTATTATGTCTTTCCGCTCACAAAGGATTTTGAAGAAATCGGGAAAACATGCCACGTACCACGATGCTTACGTGAGCAGCGTATTGTTATAAATATAAATGTGTTAGACAGGCAATATGACTAATTGAAAAGTCAAAACTGTTTTTTTAGTCTATCTCAAACATAAACAAACAAAATAAAAGAATGTAGCAAGTGAGGTTCTCACATTTTGTTCAGCAAGTCGCTACGAGCGTTCGACGCTAGATTTCCTTGTGCGAGGTCTTCAAATTTTATTTCGGCAAAGTGCTTGGAGCGTTCGCCGCTAGATTCGTTTTCTTCATACCCATGAGGTTCTCACATTTTGTTCTGTAGTTGAAATGTAATCAAAAGAAGACAAAAAGCGAAGTTCAATTTCCATTCCGCGAACGTCATCTAATTAGTCTTCCCCTCATTCAACCTCATTTTGATTCACAAACTTTGAAAATTCTCACTATATTTTTGTGTCGATATGAATTATATCCCATATTACTCAGGAATACTGTAGCTTTTAATGGAGGGCATTATGAATCATAATGCCCGCTAATTGTTGTTTTCTGTTGTTCAATAAATTAATAACTAAGAAAAGTTTCATTTATAACTGTGCATATAAAAGGGACTAATTATTTTCTCTCAAATAGAAATTACAATTTTCAAATGATCCTGAAAAATTAGTACCAAGTTTGAAGTTCTGTGAGTTGACCGATGATGAACTCCTCAATGTGCATTCGGTTTCGTTCGAAACGTTAACATTTTCTTTTTCGGAAACGGAATGGGCTATCATTGTAGCAATTTTGTTCTTCGAGGAGATACTTTCTTCAATATAGCTCTCCGCTACCGTACTACTCTTCCATTTTCCATGTAATTTTAGTGCTTCAAATGAAGCACCACCTTGAACAAGAAGCGTTGATGACGTTCGGCGTAGACAATGTCCGGTGTAACATTTCGGGTTTTCCAAATTTAGGTATTTCGTTTTGATAGAAGAACACTTCCTATAGTATTTTTACCTATAGGTAACTGAATGCATTTATCATTTCTGTAGGTTAAAAAAAACCTACGTTGTTCACATCCTTTCGGTCGTAATGCAATGTTCTTTCTAACTGAGTTCAAGGCTCCTATTTCGCTTTCTTCAGCAATGGTTAAACTTTTCGAGGTGCAGGTCTTGGTTTATGGTACCTTGATCGGTAAAACGGCTCTCTGTCTTCAATGTCATCAATTGTCATTTTGACTATTTCAGCACGTCTCAAGCCTCCAAATACGCCAGAACAACTTTTTGTATCATTTGGAGCTTTTCTTATGAAAAGTGATACTTGTCCACCTTCCAATATCTTTGATATTTTAGGAATGTATCCTCTTGATTTAACTTTTAGAAAGGCCATCAGTTGACTGAATGCTGATGTATTAATATTTTATTTAAAAATGTTGATTTCAGCTGTGAGTATTTGGTCCATTGACTATTTGCACTATATTTTTCAGACTGAAATAATGTAAAATAAATAAAAAATATTAATATTTTACATGAGATTAACTCATCAGTTCCTGGAAGTATGCCATTAGGATAGTTTCATTCACGGTATTCACTCTGTTTTCATCTTCTTATTTCAAAAAATGATCATACTCCTCCTCGTATAAGTATTTGTATTTCACAGGCAGTACATTTCCTAACGCTTTTTCAGCTTTGTGCGTCACATTCTGTGGGATCTCCATAATTATTATGAACACAACCGTTTTTAGTTTCCTCCACTAACAAGCTTGTCAATTCTTACAAAAATGCAGCGTTATTTTATTGAATAAACAACTCTTAGCAACCTCTTCAATGTTTCGATGGCAATTGCATAGAAGCTCACTTGTGCTCAGATGCCGACCAGAACGCAGTAAATACTATGAGAAGAAATTTATGAAGTGAACAACGTCATTTAAGATAATGTTTTAGTGAAAAATAAAATCTCATGCACAACGAGCGTTACTAGATAATAGGGCATTATTCATCCCTCGGGCCAAAGGCCCTAGGGTTAATGTTACCCTCCGGGCATTATAATCTATATAACGCGCTTTGGTACATGAATGGCTATTATTATAATAATAATAATACTTTTATTGCGTACGATCAACTAGGGACACAGCAAACGTCAGAATTACAGTACAACAGAAGAGTTACACTTTAAAACTACATTAAAAGGAAAATATTGACAGGATACATACATTCACAGCTGTAAGATATACATGTAATGATGTTGAATATAATACAATAATATAAAAATAAAATGTTAAAAGCAATGTTTTAATGCCACCAACAGTTGAAGCAATAGTAGCATTTTTGTTTCAGATATTTAATAACGGAGATTTTAAATTTCTTTGTATCTCTGATGCTTTTCAATTCTTGGGGTAGGGAGTTATAGGCTTTGATTGCCTAGTAGTATGGGCCTTTCTCATAGTAAGTAGATTTGTGGTTTGGTATCGTTAATAATTCATTGCAATATCTAGTCCTCACATTCATGTTCACAGAATATTGATCACTGTTCCTTGGAAACAAGTAAGAATATTTGTTCATAACGCACACAAGACCTAGGAAGTACAATGTCAAGTTCAGTGAAATATGGTTTACAAGAGGTGTTTCGATCCAGTTTTAATATACATCTAATAATTTTTTTCTGGGTTATTAATATTTTTTGTGCTATTGCTGATGAGCCCCAGAACATCATACCATATGATATGATTGATTGCACGTGAGGAAAGTAATATAATCTTAAGCTAGTGGTTGATACTTGAACTGTGGTTTCCTGTCAAAGACTGTCTGTGGTGTGAGTGTAGCCTATGTTTAAAATTAGTATCGATAAATACTGAGTAAAATAAAAAATATGTTTAAGTTCAAATTAAGATTCTGTAACAAATTACTGGATTTGATAAAGAACACATGTCCAGTATTCAAGCAACAAAGCAACAAAGCAGTCACCAAATGCAAAAATGTAAATTACAAAACACATACAATCCAACACACAGCTTTTTTCACATAAAAGTACAGGAAAATGTATAAAAAATAATATAATGAAGACAACTGAAGTTTTAAAGTCAACAGGATTTGATAAGAAATACATGCCTAGTCTACAACCAACATAGTGGTCAATAAATATGAAACATGAAAATTACAAAATGAACATGCAATTTAACACATAGAAAATACATAAGAAGTAATTGAAGGAAGACAAATGAGCTAAGATGGAATGAAATCTCTTAACACCGTTATACCAGCCTTCACCAGCTCATGAACAGTAAGTATGTTTGAATCAAGTAAATATTTTTTATTTATCTTTTTTTTAATCCTCTATAAGATGATATAACTTTAATTTGGACAGGAATAAAATTGAAAAATCTTGGTACTAAATACGAAAAGCATCTTCGTCCTATAGATTTTGAAGCAAGCGGTGTTTTGAAATATTTGGATTTGTGTCTTGATTCATAAGAATGTTCTAGTCTCCGAAGATTAGATTTAGCTTTGAATTCAAAGCAGGTTGATATAAAGAAATAATGTTGACGAATGGATTTTAGATTCGGAGTATATCAAATCAGATGAGTATCGTGAGGGCTTGTTCTGTAAAATTTTCAAAAAAGTTTTATCAGAATAATTCTTATAGTGGTTCTAACAATGTTTGACCGAACCAAGAACCTTACAATTTGGTTCGATTACAACAAAAGTAAGAGAAGAATGGATGAAATGAGATGAGCAGATAACACTGAGAAAGTTAAACTATAGCTAATTATCTAACCTAAACAGTGACTTTCTAGTCAAATGTCCAAAAACACTTACTATCGTAATACTAAAATATTTCCCGACTAATTAGGATATTTCTTTGGAACGATCTCCTTTCAGATAAAAATAGAGGTAAAAGTTAAGAAAACGGTAACCTCACCGATTTTGATGAAACTTTTACAGATGTGTCAAAATACAATAAAAACACGATAGCAAACGAAATTTTGATGCGGAAATTATAACTTTGGAAGATATGACCTTTTCAATTACCAAAAAGGAGTTGACTGGTAATTTCACTCTCAAGGAAAGTTGAATGACTAAAAATTTCCTCTATCTCTCAGCAACACACTAACTACACATTTATCCAGCTATTATTGTCAATATTTATCTCTCAAATAACATTTAAAAATTCAAAAAAGGCACAAATATTTTTTATTATGAATTTTTCTATACACACAAACGTCAAACTTTAATCATGAAACAACGTAGGTGGTTTAGATATCTGTGCCTCAGTACTTCTACAGCGTTGCCAAATGACCTGAGATTATTACGAATTTATCAAACGTTAGTTTAGAAAATATGAGTGAGTGTGACATTTCGCAACAGACTTGGGCTTCCTTCATGAAGATCAATAGAATCTTTGCCTACATTGGCAAAATATCGGAAATCATCATTTACCATTTACCAACTGTTGGCCGAGTGCAAAGCGTTTGCACATTTTTTAAGAAACCACAACCGACTTAAGCTTCCTACATGAAGATCAAAAAAATGGACAAACGGGAAATGCGCATGCGCTCGGCCGACATTTTGCAAATACGCGCGCGCGCGGTCTCATTCAAACTGATTAAGATGAATATCATCAAACTTTATAATATTTGTGAAGATAGACAGGATTTGATCACGGAATTAAGAAGCTGGCAACTTGTACCAAAAGAAGGGGAATATTTTTGTCTCAAATGTGGTGGACCTTTCACACTTGTTGACGATTCATCAAGGTATGAAATATTTGCATTCTATAAGTAGATCTTTTTTAGACTTCGCCATACAATTCGTTGATATATTCACGTACAACGATGATATTATTTTCCACTTAAATTCGAATAGATTCACTTTTCAGATTTCAAATTTTTTGTTGTCTCATTTAGGTACTAATTTTGGTTTTCCACAATATAGTTATCAACTATAATAGCGTCAAAACTCATAGAAAATGAATTTTGTATTGATTTTCGACAAATCAGTACTTCGTACTTACTTACTTCGCTGGAATTTGAGAAATTTGACAACATCGCAACATTCTTTCTTGTCTATATCTGACAGTTGACAATATTATTTTAGTCAGAATTCAATGATTTTTTAGGTAAAATCACCAATGATTTAAGAGTATTCTGTATATTTTGGGTGTGCCAATCGGTTGTGTATGGCCTAAAATTCTATTTTCTGTCTTCCAATATGTGTTGCTGATTAAAATGTAGGTAAAGAGTTGGATCAAAGTGCATGTGTTTGTGCACTTTTACATACCACTATTCAACATTTATTGCGAAAATAAATGTCTTCCTGGCATTTCCGCTAAAATTTTTTTGGTTTTTTATCGTTTTTAATGTACCCTGAATCATCAAAATCTGAGAGGTTACCGTTTTCTTTACTTTTTCCAAAATTGAATCTTGATTCCAATGTCAAAATAAATGGCAACAATCTAACGAAATTGAACTTCGTTTGGTCAAACCTTGCTCCTAAGATGTATAAAAACCATGGTGTGTCGAGTGATTCGATTTTGTTTTGATTTTTCAGAAGACAAATAAACAAATGAAATAGTGGTCTGCTTCTTTGATCGGTTCCAGAGATGGCGCCCTTATATAGAATTTTAGTCTTGTCAGTATTCCAGGGATATGGTGATTGATGACTGTTGTCAATTTTATGGAATTTCAACAAACCAAGATCTTTAAATACAATCCAAAAGTGAATGATGGTGACAGAATCTAAATTTCATAGTGCAATTTCCTTGTATTGATTACTATTATTAATGTGTTTCTTAATTTTGCTGTATATTTTCTTATACATTCATTCAATAATTATTTAATTATTCTGATTGACTCGTCATTTACTTGATGAAGATCCATAGTAATTGTACAAACTACACTGAAATCGATTCGATCCCTCTCAAACTTTATTTAATCAGACAGTGAAGAAGCTAGTGTGCTGGCAAAACATGTCTGATAAAATAAAATTTGTGAATATCTAATCGTTTCCTGTGTAGTTTGTATGGTTTGTACAATAACAATTAGATCATGTTCCTTCCTTCCGTTTTTGTGTCATTTGTGGGCAATCCAGAGAGACGAACAAAATAATTCATTTATATCCAGTACCGAAAGTGAGTATAGTAAGTACCACCATATTATAAAGATAATCACATAGTATCTTGTATTATTAGAAAATATTTTAATGAAAATCATGGCACGAATATATCACATACGGAATCCCGCCATTCCCGCTTATTAGCACAAGATTGACAGGTTCTAATGGTGAATTTTCATGAAGCTTAACTTCAATATTTCTAAATGAAATGCGTGGTTATTATTGTAGTGAATTTCATTTCAGTAAAAAATTGAATAAATGAGTCGAAAATGTAACAAATTAAACTGATTGGTGAAGTTTTTTAGTAAATTCCAATAATAACGTTTCTTTATTCATTTCATTCGTCGGCAATACTTGAAAACTTTTATTCTTGTAAATTTACTCTAACAAGAAAACCGATCGTGGCAGTACACCCAAATGCGGAATATTTGGGAAACAGACCACGAATTCATTTGTTTTCTCTTAATCAAGCTGGCGAATTGTCTCCCGTTCTATCCCACAGTTTTCCAGGTATCAGTCGACACACCAGGATTTTTAGACATCTTACTTGCTCCGCATTCCAATGTCAACCAAAATGATTTGTCAGATATGCCAGCTTCAATTTCCTTTTATAATCATGTATTTTCCGTTGTCCACAAGACAAAACAAATCTCTCTCACAAATTTCGGAAACGTGAACTCATATTTCTAATTCACGACCACGTCTCTACTGTAAATTAAGAAATATAATTAAAAATGAACTTTCTGTTTCCCACCATCTGATCAGACAACCCTACTCACCGTGGTCCTATTCATGAATTTTCTTAAATCTTTATGCGATCAGCGAACTGTCTCATCGATCGATTTGAATATTTCAATTTGAAGTCTTTCAAAATTACTTGACAGATATCTGACAGGAGTTTAATTTTTGTACTTGACAATATGCCAAAGATATAATATACCGGGAGATCCTTCGTTCTCATCAATATTTGATTTTATACATCCAAAGAACGTATGTTACAACTAAAAATGAATTCACTGCACAAAAACGGCCATCCTACGTGATATACACTGCACGTCAGCAGCGTTGAAAAAATGGGGATAGACAAAGTTGATTATAAATTAAGAAAAGAAAGTTTCAATATTTATTTCAGTAACATGTGTAGAAAATACATTAATTCATCACAGAATCGACAAGTGTAAACAATGCAAATGTTTCATAATAACATGTACCATAAAAATAAAATGTATCAAAACAAAAAATAATCTCAAATGAATGAAATATTGCTCTCCTGCTTATAGAAGAGTAGATATTATTATGCCTTTCCGCTCACAAAGGATTTTGAAGAAATCGGGAAAACATGCCATGTACCACGATGCTTAAGTGAGCAGCGTATTGTTATAAATATAAATGTGTTAGACAGGCAATATGACTAATTGAAAAGTCAAAACTGTTTTTTTAGTCTATCTCAAACATAAACAAACAAAATAAAAGAATGTAGCAAGTGAGGTTCTCACATTTTGTTCAGCAAGTCGCTACGAGCGTTCGACGCTAGATTTCCTTGTGCGAGGTCTTCAAATTTTATTTCGGCAAAGTGCTTGGAGCGTTCGCCGCTAGATTCGTTTTCTTCATACCCATGAGGTTCTTACATTTTGTTCTGTAGTTGAAATGTAATCACAAGAAGACAAAAAGCGAAGTTCAATTTCCATTCCGCGAAAGTCATCTAATTAGTCTTCCCCTCATTCAACCTCATTTTGATTCACAAACTTTGAAAATTCTCACTATATTTTTGTGTCGATATGAATTATATCCCATATTACTCAGGAATACTGTAGATTTTAATGGAGGGCATTATGAATCATAATGCCCGCTAATTGTTGTTTTCTGTTGTTCGATAAATTAATAACTAAGAAAAGTTTCATTTATAACTGTGCATATAAAAGGGACTAATTATTTTCTCTCAAATAGAAATTACAATTTTCAAATGATCCTGAAAAATTAGTACCAAGTTTGAAGTTCTATGAGTTGACCGATGATGAACTCCTCAATGTGCAAACGGTTTCGTTCGGAACGTTAACATTTTCTTTTTCGGAAACGGAATGGGCTATCATTGTAGCAATTTTGTTCTTCGATTAGATACTTTCTTCAATATAGCAATATATTTAGTGTTTCAAATGAAGCACCACCTTGAACAAGAAGCGTTGATGACGTTCGGCGTAGACAATGTCCGGTGTAACATTTCGGGATTTCCAAATTTAGGTATTTCGTTTTGATAGAAGAACACTTCCTATAGTATTTTTACCTATAGGTAACTCAATGCATTTATCATTTCTGTAGGTTAAAAAAAACCTACATTGTTCACATCCTTTCGGTCGTAATGCAATGTTCTTTCTAACTGAGTTCAAGGCTCCTATTTCGCTTTCTTCAGCAATGGTTAAACTTTTCGAGGTGCAGGTCTTGGTTTATGGTACCTTGATCGGTAAAACGGCTCTTTGTCTTCAATGTCATCAATTGTCATTTTGACCATTTCAGCACGTCTCAAGCCTCCAAATACGCCAGAACAACTTTTTGTATCATTTGGAGCTTTTTTTATGGAGAGTGATACTTGTCCACCTTCCAATATCTTTGATATTTTAGGAATGTATCCTCTTGATTTAACTTTCAGAAAGGCCATCAGTTGACTGAATGCTGATGTATTAATATTTTATTTAACAATGTTGATTTTAGCTGTGAGTATTTGGTCCATAGACTATTTGCACTATATTTTTCAGACTGAAATAATGTAAAATAAATAAAAAATATTAATATTTTACATGAGATTAACTCATCAGTTCCTGGAAGTATGCCATTAGGATAGTTTCATTCACGGTATTCACTCTGTTTTCATCTTCTTATTTCAAAAAATGATCATACTCCTCCTCGTATAAGTATTTGGATTTCACAGGCAGTAAATTTCCTAACGCTTATTCAGCTTTGTGCGTCACATTCTGTGGGATCTCCATAATTATTATGAACACAACCATTTTTAGTTTGCTCCACTAACAAGCTTGTCAATTCTTACAAAAATGCAGCGTTATTTTATTGAATAAACAACTCTTAGCAATTGCATAGAAGCTCACTTGTGCTCAGATGCCGACCAGAACGCAGCAAATACTATGAGAAGAAATTTATGAAGTGAACAACGTCATTTAAGATAATGTTTTAGTGAGAAATAAAATCTCATGCACAACGAGCGTTACTAGATCCTAACGCCCATAGGGCATTATTCATCCCTCGGGCCAAAGGCCCTAGGGTTAATGTTACCCTCCGGGCATTATAATCTATATAACGCGCTTTGGTACATGAATGGCTATTATTATAATAATAATAATACTTTTATTGCCTACGATCAACTAGGGACACAGCAAACGTCAGAATTACAGTACAACGGAAGAGTTACACTTTAAAACTACATTAAAAGGAAAATATTGACAGGATACATACTTTCACAGCTGTAAGATATACATGTAATGATGTTGAATATAATACAATAATATAAAAATAAAATGTTAAAAGCAATGTTTTAATGCCACCAACAGTTGAAGCAATAGTAGCATTTTTGTTTCAGATATTTAATAACGGAGATTTTAAATTTCTTTGTATCTCTGATGCTTTTCAATTCTTGGGGTAGGGAGTTATAGGCTTTGATTGCCTAGTAGTATGGGCCTTTCTCATAGTAAGTAGATTTGTGGTTTGGTATCGTTAATTCATTGCAATATCTAGTCCTCACATTCATGTTCACAGAATATTGATCACTGTTCCTTGGAAACAAGTAAGAATATTTGTTCATAACGCACACAAGACCTAGGAAGTACAATGTCAAGTTCAGTGAAATATGGTTTACAAGAGGTGTTTCGATCCAGTTTTAATATACATCTAATAATTTTTTTTTGGGTTATTAATATTTTTTGTGCTATTGCTGATGAGCCCCAGAACATCATACCATATGATATGATTGATTGCACTTGAGGAAAGTAATATAATCTTAAGCTAGTGGTTGATACTTGAACTGTGGTTTCCTGTCAAAGACTGTCTGTGGTGTGAGTGTAGCCTATGTTTAAAATTAGTATCGATAAATACTGAGTAAAATAAAAAATATGTTTAAGTTCAAATTAAGATTCTGTAACAAATTACTGGATTTGATGAAGAACACATGTCCAGTATTCAAGCAACAAAGCAACAAAGCAGTCACCAAATGCAAAAATGTAAATTACAAAACACATACAATCCAACACACAGCTTTTTTCACATAAAAGTACAGGAAAATGTATAAAAAATAATATAATGAAGACAACTGAAGTTTTAAAGTCAACAGGATTTGATAAGAAATACATGCCTAGTCTGCAACCAACATAGTGGTCAATAAATATGAAACATGAAAATTACAAAATGAACATGCAATTTAATACATAGAAAATACATAAGAAGTAATTGAAGGAAGACAAATGAGCTAAGATGGAATGAAATCTCTTAACACCGTTATACCAGCCTCCACCAGCTCATGAACAGTAAGTATGTTTGAATCAAGTAAATATTTTTTATTTAGCTTTTTTTTAATCCTCTATAAGATGATATAACTTTAATTTGGACAGGAATAAAATTGAAAAATCTTGGTACTAAATACGAAAAGCATCTTTGTCCTATAGATTTTGAAGCAAGCGGTGTTTTGAAATATTTGGATTTGTGTCTTGATTCATAAGAATGTTCTAGTCTCCGAAGATTAGATTTAGCTTTGAATTCAAAGCAGGTTGATATAAAGAAATAATGTTGACGAATGGATTTTAGATTCGGAGTATATCAAATCAGATGAGTATCGTGAGGGCTTGTTCTGTAAAATTTTCAAAAAAGTTTTCTGAAGAACTTCTAAATTTTTAATATGTTCTTTTAGTGCACTTCCCCACCCTATTATCCCATATGTCAATCTGGATTCAACCAATGCTTCCCAGGGTATTGCATAGTCTCAAAATATGGATGTTCTATCTTAGATGTTTTTCGATAGTTACTCCTAAATATTTAATCGTCTCGGTCTACCTCATTCTCAAATTATTGGTAATTTTCAGATCATTGAATGGGGGATTGGTGTTTTCATAACATGAAAAGGGCATATGAAATGTTTTGTTGAAATTAATTATCAGTACCTTATAATCGAACCAATTTTTGATGAGTTTCAAGTCATTCTCTATGATGGTTTTCAAATTATCCGAATTTTCAGCTTCGAAAACTATGGCGGTATCATCTACGAAACTGATGACTTTTCCAGATGATTCAATATTAAAAAGATCATTTATGTAGAGTATAAAGAGCACTGGACCTAGTACAGTTCCTTGTGGAACGCCATACTCAACAGTGCACTCTGTACTCAAATTACCATTGAGTGATACCTGTTGTTTCCTGTCGCTTAAGTAGCTTTCCATTTATTTTCTAGCTACTCCTCGAAATACCAAGTCCTCCAAAATATCTAATAGTTGTAAGTGGCAGACCGAATCGAATGCTTTAGCAAGATCTAAAAATACACAAGCAGATTTTTTTTCCAGTGTCCAAACTTTTTGATATCTTTGCTGTCAAATATGCAATAGCATCTTGGTCGACTTATTTGGTTGAAATCTATGATAATGTACATCAATATGTTTACTTCGTTGATGAAGAGCAAGATTCACAGATATATGTATGGCAGCTTGATTGTCACAGAATAAAACTGGGCGACTATCATTTTTCAACTCCTTCAAAATATAGGTCATTCAAACTGCTTGTCTGCAGGCGGCAGACAAAGCCATATACTCTGCCTCTGTTGTTGCTTGGTTGACCAAGACACTAGAGCCTCACCGTAAAACCCGGCATATCCACTATACGATCTTTTATTGTCAGGATAGTTTGCATATGACGCATCGCTGACCATCGATATATTTGGTGAAGATGTATATTTGTATATCAGTTTTCTTGTCATTGTTCCTTTTACGATAACGAAGTAGATATTGAACGATATTATGATGGACTGAAGAGGGATCCACACAAAATTGCGAGAGAACATTAACAGAGTAAGTTATATCTGGTCTAGTTCCCATCGAAAGATACAATAAACTTCCTATTTTCGACTGGTATGATGTCTTGTCAACTCTTGTATCTTCCTGTTGAGCCTTACTTGGTTTAGCACTAACATCCATCGGGGTAGACATGGCATTACAGTCCAACATATCGTATTTTACGAGAACTTTGTAGATATAATGTTCTTGAGATATTGCAATGTGATTATCAATTCACTCGATATGATATGACAAAAGGTTCTTCGGTAATCCAAGTACAGTAACATCAAAATTGTTTCGCAAAATGGTATTGAACTTGATGAAAATTTTTTAATAATTTTGTTGTCAAAATCAGTAATTACCTGACATAATACAACTACAAAATGTTCTGATAAATATGAATAAAAATAAGTATGATAGAATCCATCACTGAATATTCAACAATTTTGACCTTCAGATCACGAATCAAGTAATTTGAATACTACGTAGGATACTTGTGATTTCAACATTTTCTCATGGGCACACACCTTCTGATTTTATTGATGTTTCAGAACAAAAAAGGTGTTGTAGATTGCTCAATGTCCACGTGAACACTTTGTTTTTCATCGACCATTGGAAAATATAAGTGAATTGCTCGTTTGTCGTAAATCACACTGTGGTATAATTTAAATGTAAGAGATAATTGATTTCCCTCAGATGGTAAAGCAACACAGTAGTCATGGAGCCTTGCTTTTGACTATAAAGTACAGATGATGACCACCAGTCTGAAACATGAGTATACGGTTGCTTTCCCTTCTGAGAGATGTTTGAATAAACTTTTTCATTAAATACTGTTTGTTTTAGTTGAAAAATAAACGATAGAAAAACCTACTTCAAATTGAAATTATTTCCAAGTTTCATAAGAGTTTTTCAAAATATTTCGAAAAAACCATGTAGTTCCAAAAATAGAATCCCATTCTCTCATTCTCATTTTCGTATTGCCCCTCACTATTCCATTATCTTGGTTATTCCCATTTAATTTCGTGAATGTTAGAACAATAGTATCAAGCACATGGTTTCAGATGAAACTCTTCACGAAATAGTCCCGTTATGTGAAATTTACTCAATGCTCTCTGATAAGGAGTCGGTGGTAGGCTGCCAAATAATTTCAAAGCTCATCACGTCTGTGCCAAATGGCGTCTCCATGACTCACACGCCAACTGGTGCTGGCGACCGTCCTCGGTGCACACTGATTGCTCCAATTGTACAATAAGAATCGCATGTTGTGCCAAGAATGTTATCATCAAAGCTGGTTGAGCGCCGCTCGTCTCAAATTTCGTGCCTATAAATCAGAAAATGTTTCAGGAGCGGCTTGATGATGTACGATAACCTTTCTTTCCACTTGTTGACTCTTCGAGTTAGTATTGTAATGAATTATTCCTTCATTATTGTGTATCCAGATGTGTCACACGTGCTAGAATACATATTTTTTATCGATCCGAATGCATTTGCATTCGATTATTGCATATTTCATCGAGAATTAGAACTGTAATTATTAAACTGCTTCTAAGTTCGGATTCAGCTTTTTTATGGGGACAAGTTACCAAGGCAAGGTAATATGTATTTTGGAAAAACAAAATTAAATTTCATTGATATAAAACTTCCACTGTGTACGCCACTTTTTCGTAATAATAACTTGGTTCAGTCATGTACTGCTCTTTTCGAATTTTAGAACCAACTTTTGCCCTACTAATTCGAGCAGACATAAACTTACCTTAAAGTTAAAGTCAATAGTAACCTTCATTGCTCGAGTTGAAATAATTTATGCAACCCGCTTTCCGCTACATGACTTTCTTTGGTAAACATACTTTTGTCACAACCCTCTTTTCTTTAAAGTTAAATAAAAAGGAGCAATGCAGACGGCAGCTCTTCGTCGGTAGGTACTATGGGTTCGTTCATACTTTATAACAGAATTTTATCATAGAACAGTAACAGAATGGTCACAAAAATAAGAGGGGGTACCACAGCAACTTTTAATATGTCTATGTCAAAGAGTACTTACTTGGGAAGTTTTGCAACCGAATAAAGAAAATTAGATGTTATACCCAAAACTATAAGAGACATTACCATACGATGTTGTCAAGTTGAAAAGTGTTAATCAATAAATAAATAAAACATAAATAAACACACAAACATTTAATATGAATTAATCTTCACTGGTCAGAGTAACAGTTTCTCAAAAATAAGACTGATTCTAATAATATTCAATATTTGGTATCTGTTGAATCTGAGGTTAAAATTGTAAGATTTAATTGGGAAATCAATTTTCCCAGCGCATAGTACTATGTGGTGGTTTACAGATAGTCGTTGAAAGATATAAACTTCAACCGGAGATAATATCAATATTGAATAATAATAAATAATTAAAATTGAAATTGTAGGATTTCATCCAGTATAAAAAATTAGAAAGTGAAACCTGTTCCTTTGGTGACACCAACGTGAAGATTTTTGTACTAGATCCTAGGCCAACCAGGACTGGAGTGATGAAGGAAGGGAGCCTACGAAGACTATCAATGAAGAAGGCACATTTGACAGCAATTCAACGGGTCATCAAGCAATACCAGGCATTCTATACTTCAGCAAATCAGCTATACTGGAACTATAATACCATAAATATCCAACAAGAAGAGGTGGGGCTCAACCAAAGCTTGGGAGATACCCAACCAGGCAAGGAAACGTGACAATTCTCTGGGTCAAATTCCTCCGGGTACAACAACAACCCTTCCGTGAAGGGTTTTATCTTCTAAAAAATGTCGGCGTGGTACAAAGTTTTCAAACGCCAAATTGTTCCAAGATAGACATTTATCAAAAGCCAGCCAGGTCTTTGGAGTTGATAGTGAGATGAGTAGAAAGGAATATCCACAAAGGATCACTTAACAAATTCAGGATTCGTCAGCCGAACAAAACCAGGAACCCCTGTATGGCTAGACACCTGTAGCTTCCACCAATTCTACTATCTCCCTTCTCTCAGTCGGAAACGATATCCACCTTGAAGATTTTTTCCATCCAGGAAGTTATGTTACCAACATTCAGATATTTCGATATTTGCATGTTCCATGCTTAACCGATCAATCTGACCAGCATAAAAATAATGGTGTGTTTGTTTGTCTCTGATCAGAAACCCCAAAAGCTAAGTTGGCTACACTGATATTTTAACATGACAGTTGACAGCTGACAGCTGACAGTTGAAATATCATCGGACAGCTGACAAATAGAAAATAAACGTAAACATGAAAACAATCAAAACATTTAGTTTATAATCACTTTAAACCCTAAAGATTAAAACAAAGACAATAATTCGAAGACACTCCTTATGAACCTTCTCAATTACCAGAACTCAGACATACATACGAAGCACTAGTTCGAAGACAACATTGGATGTCAAAGTGAGTAGGATATATTTTCTTTCGAAGAAATTCCTTATTCACCTTTAATAATTTTTAGATCAACACTTGCAAAAAATGAAACAGATCACACTTTTCTAGTAAGCAGAAATACAAGCACTACTTGGAAAGCAAGACAGGACCACAACCTATGCAGTTTCAATGAGAACAATTAGAAAAGTAATGATTTATTCTGATGGTTTATCCAGAACTTAATTATTCTCCTCGTAGTGACAACTTGTAAAATGTGAATTGATCATTAAATGTGGTTTTGAATGGAAATTACCATGGGTATGTTGATAAGGTTTCTATGAATGACGTTAGACAACCAACTAGGAACATATACGTATGTTTTGTTAAGGCTCATTGAAAGTAGGTCACCACATGGTGAAGTCTACATTGCTTTAAAGCTTTATAAAAAATAAACAAAATGAAGTAGCGAAAATTTACATGTTACAGAACACAGAACCGTCACATTTCTTCTCTGTAATTTTCCAATCGTCATTTTGTCCTTTGAGTTCACTTCAACTATATCTATTTGTACCATTGAGGTACTTCACTTTCGAATACTTGACCTTGTTTCTGTTTAGTTCGAATAGTAAAAAAGGTTGGAGCGTTTTCCCCAGATTGTTGTCTTAGTTCAGTTGGCAACACTAAATCTCGTAAACGTGGGCCAAACAAATATCACGCTTTCATGAAGTCATGATATTGATATTCCATGACCTTAATGATCGAGTCCGAGGTTCGGGATGTTCTGTTCACCTAAGCAGCTTTCCAATTGTCACAAGGAGTAGCTCCGAGTTACTCGGAATAGTTCCTGGAGTGATTTCACATACCACAAACAATCAGGGGTAACAGCTCTCGATTAGAAAGCGCCTCTGGGTGACTTTGACAATGTCTGAGTATGAGTTTGTTTTCGGTTCTATTTTGATCGGAGTGACATCTTGCCTTTTTGAACCAATCTGATTTTTTCCCGTCGAATATTTTCCTTTCATCATCGATGACTCTTGGGAAAATTCACATCTGGAAGTTTCCTCATATCATTTACGATTGTTGACGCTGTATATTCTGAAGACAATTTTGTTCTGCTGCCGCAGGACTTTGGAGGATTAGGTGAGCACATCTATGTGAATTATCTCTTGATATTTAGGCCTTTTTCGTGATTCACCACTCTCAATCATAGCGTAAGCAATACTAATAGATTTCTCTTGGTGGTGCCATATTTAAGTTCTTCAGGAATGTCAACTTATTAACTATTGTATGTCCGAACTGTGTGAATAAAGTGTTTAACATGATTCAACATATTTTATTAGTGAGGGACAGACTATTCCTTCATTCTAGTCCAAGTAATCAATGGACATAATTGAAAACAAAATATCTACATATTTTTATATTATTTTTTTTATTTGAAAATATTTTTAAACCATAACAGGTATACAGGGTGTCAATTTGAAAACTTCCCACCCTTAATATCTTCCTTCCAGTAAACAATATGAGTAATCGAAAAAACAGGTCAATTTTATTGTCAAGGGGGACACTTTCAAGGACTATTTGTAGCCCTCGTGGTTCAACCCCCTAGGAGGGGTAGATGTTACCCTTAGAATTTTAAATGGGAAGGGGGGTCAAGTGGCACATCATTTTGATGGGCGTTCAATTCTTGTTCCAATGGTACCGATGAGCATTTTCCCAAAAATTGCGTTCTAAAAAGTAATTATTAGAACGCCTATACTGAGATGCAAGGTTTGGCCAGAACTGGTTAGAATATTAGGTGGTACCGTTCCAACCCTTTATTAGGGGTAACATTAGCCATTAGCTCCAAACACTTTACATAAAAAAGTAGTCTAATAGTAAAACGTAGATGGTAGTAAAGTTGTGTTTATTAAATGCTGAATTTTTAAGTGTCATCGCAGAAATTGTACAGATAGCCTTCCTTTTTTGCTACTTCTGCTGTAAAAAGTTTCTGTTTTCCGGCAAAAAATTGGTTTGCAAATTTGAACTATGTGGTAGTATTGTGAATACCGTTGTACCTGTTGGGCTGTTTAGGAATTACTTTAATAAGTGTATAAAAGTGTAAAAATGGTTTACATTCTTCAAGACAGAATTGAAATGATTGTAATTTATGGCGAAGTTGGAAAGTGCGCACGAAGGGCGGCATGTCTTTTTAACGAAAGACATCCAAATTGTAATGTAAGTCACCGGTATGTGCTTGATTTGGTGAATAAGTTTTGCGAAACTGGTTCAGTGACAAATAAAAAAAGAAATAACCCCAGAGTACTAAATGAAGCAGCTCAAATTGAAGTTTTGGGAACATTTGCTGCAGAGCCCACGAGCTCCTTACGATCAGTATCAGAACAGACGGGAATGTCACGCGAGACTATAAGAAAAGCATTGAAAATGCATAAATTTCATCCATATAAAATGCAGATTCTTCAAGAGCTCCACGAGGATGATTATGATAGAAGAATAGAGTTGTGAAATCATGTCTCATCGAGTCAATACCATCCCTAATCTTCTGTTAAACATCTGTTTCAGCGATGAGTGTTCATTTTTTCTGAATGGCAATGTTAATAGACAAAATTGTCGCTATTGGAGTGACGAAAACCAACATATTTTTCGGGAAGGGCATACACAACACCCACAAAAAGTTAATGTTTGGGCTGGTATTCTTGGAAATGCCATTCTTGGTCCATTATTTCTGGAAGAAAACTTGACTGGCAATCTGTACCTTGATATGCTTGAAGAGACTATCGATCCTCTTATAACTCACGAGCTAGAAACTCAAATTGATGCAGAAGGTAATGAACTTTTGCAGGAGGATCTGTTACATATCCAGCAGGACGGTGCTCCACCTCATTATTTTTTTCCCGTCCGACAGTGGTTAAGCGAGAGATTTCCGTGTAGATGGATTGGCAGAAGGGGAGCAGTTGAATGGCCTCCGAGATCACCGGATTTAACACCCTTAGATTTCTTTCTTTGGGGGCATCTTAAATCCGTTGTTTATAAAACACAACCTTCTGATATTGACGAACTTAAAAGACGAATTACAGCAGCATGCCGGTCAATTCCTAGTGAAGATTTCCGTAATGTTAGAGGGGAGTTCGAAAACAGACTGTATTACTGTTTAGAGCAAAATGGACAACATTTCGAACAGCTAATAAGATAAGCGTAAGTAGATTTTATGTTGGAAATGTCTTTCTCGGAAATTAAATTTTATTGTGTAGAAGGAAAATAACCAACAAATAAAAAATCCCATGCGTAATAAATTTATTCCTGTCATTCAAGGGTTGGAGCAGTGCCACCTACTCTTCTAACCATTTTTATTAAAGGGAGTCAATACAATAATGCATCTCAGTATAGGCGTTCTAATAATTACTTCTGTTAGTTTAGAACGCAATTTTTCGGAAAATGCTCATCACAAAATAATAAGTCAGGGTACCATTGGAACAAGAATTGAACGCCCATCAAAATGATGTGCCACTTGACCCCCC
Organism: Chrysolina oricalcia; assembly: GCA_944452925.2. Classification (NCBI taxonomy): domain Eukaryota; kingdom Metazoa; phylum Arthropoda; class Insecta; order Coleoptera; family Chrysomelidae; genus Chrysolina; species Chrysolina oricalcia. The sequence goes on from OX101821.2 coordinate 16,321,098, forward strand.
TTCCCATTCAAAATCCTAAGGGTAACATCTACCCCTGCTAGGGGGTTGAACCACGAGGGCTACAAATAGTCCGTGAAAGTGTCCCCCTTGATAATAAAATTGACCTGTTTTTTCGATTACTCATATTGTTTACTGGAAGGAAGATATTAAGGGTGGGAAGTTTTCAAATTGATATTCTGTATATTGTTGATGATTTTGGTAATATTAGTGAGTGAAGTGGGATGTTCCATTTCATCAGGTTTGTTTCGGATATTTCACTGGCGATAAATCCGTAGCGCCCCGGAAAATCAAACCCTACATTTCAATTCTTTCGAAATCTGTTTTTAATGTCGTATCCACGCCCAATTGAGCTATCAGGAATGTTACGGGCGTGAATTATCTTTGCACATTCACTGCTCACCTCCTCTAAATTTCGCCACTAACAGAACGGTGCCAAGCGTGGTGCGCTGAAAGATTTAAACTAAACATAATATAGCTCTCTCTTGAGTTTCAACAGGAAAAAATATCCAAATTATTGGAATTATCAAAAACAAATCAGAAATCTCAACAACCATACCGTGATTCTCAAAAAAAGCTTATTTAGGTTATCGTTTGAGAAGAAGCAGGCAATTGAGAGAATTGGTTGATATGAATGTTAACAACAATAATATACGAAATAGCAACTAAAAGGAAGCTGAGGAAACGAAGAATTTCTTCGGAAGTATATCACATGATATATCTGTTTCTGATGATGAAACAATACGTTTCTTTTCTGATAATACAATAAATGATTTTAATAATTCCGCTTTTCACGAAACTGATGATCCTGACGTATTCAAAACTATACTAAGTATAAAATCAAACGCTGTTCTACACTATAAGTTGAGTATTCAAATGTTAGTACTTTCTTTCTGATTTCGCCACATATTTCCCATCTATTGAATATCTGCATACAAAGAAATGTTTATCCAGCAAGTTGGAAACGTTCGCATAGTCTCCCATTAGCTAAAGTTGCCAATGCAGAGAATATGATTGACTCTACCCCACCCAATTAGTATTTTGTGTGCAATCACAAAAGCTTTTGAAAAAATATTGAATACGCAAATACGTGGATATTTAAATAAATTTGATACATTTCCAACCTGCCAATCAGAGTTGATAATTTTGGTTCATTGGAAGTTGATTGAGAAAATTTCATCAAGATCATGAAGAACTTGTTCATGTATTAATTTCGTTAGTCCTTTCTCTGCTGGTTCCGAGTTGTCACGAGATGACCATTATCCTACTATAAAAAATAAACCAGCTGTGCAGATCAGTATCAGTGTTGATCAATAATGGTAATGTAATAGTGAATCGACTATAATTCACTTAATGATAAGAATAAAGTCGACAAAGTCGAAGTACCCTTCTCTCCAAATATTTCCATAGAGTGGAAAATGTGAGGCCAAAATCAGTACTTTCCTGGCTAATGCCTCGACGGATATTGGACTACACCTGACATATAATTGTGCAACGTTCTTCCAAGAAAACTCAATTGCAAGTGCTCATTGTTGACAAACAAAAGATTATCCTTAATTTGGCTAGGGATGACCACCTGCAGACATGTTTCGAGGTTATTGCCTCTCATCAGTGCAAGGGTAGATCCGACAACTTTGAGTTGTCTTGTCCCTGCCAAATGAATTATAACTTATTGTTCATCTAATAATTCCCTATGGATGAAGCAGCGACTTACAGTAAAGTCAGTCGCAGTGCCACCCGCCAAGAAAATCAAAAAGCACTCCCCGAGACAGCAAAAGACTCCAGGTAGAGTAAATGCGGAAAATCGACAAAGTCGAAGAACCCTTCTCTCCAAATATTTCTACTAAGTGGAAAATATGAGGCAAAAATCTGACAGAAAACAACTACTTTCCTGGCTGATGCCACGACGGTTATTGAATTACACCTGACAGATATTTGTGCAACGTTGTTCCAAGAAGACTCAATTGCAAATGTTTATTGTATACAAACAAAAGAGTATCCTTAATTTGGCAGGGGATGACCTCCTGTATACATGTTTCGAGGTTGTTGCCTCTCATCAGTGCAAGGGTAGGTCCGACAACTTTGAGTTGTCTTGACTCTGCCAAATGAACTATAATTTATTGTTTATCTAATAATTCCCTACAGAGGGAGCAGCGACTTATAGAAAAGTCAGTCGCAATTAGTTTCGGAAATACTAAGCACTAAGCCTATTGTCAGCTATGGATCTATGAATGTTGTTGAAAATATAAAAAGCGGTCAGTGGCACCCCCACCCCCAAGAACTACTAATTGCGTCCTTATATTAGGCACATTCTAGGTTCGAGGGCTCAGTCTTGACATAAATGTAGTTAAAAGTGTTTTTAGTGTTCGGAGTGAATTGAGTGCGCAGGCAGGAAAGTTCTAGTGTTGCAAATGCAAACGATGATATTCTTTCTTGGAATCTTCAGAACAGTTGTAGACTGGACCAGACAAGTCGTCAAAGTGACTTTACATCCAAAATATGCCTAACCCAGTTACGGTAATAAGCAATTCTGAAATAACAAAGGAAATCAACAACATTAAGCCGGCAGGTAGAAAGGGGTCAAATCCAGATACGGTAATTAACGCACAAGACTACCTATGTCAGAATAAATACAATCTCTGCAGACGGAATCTCCAATCATCCGAGCGAAAGAAGCGAACAAATTCCAAAAAACGACGGCCTTCAAATCGGAATGGAAATTGTGACACTGAAAATTCGGCCGCGAAAGTCATTTAGTCTGAAGTTGTGCCAATTCCCAACCAGAAGATTCTGCAGTCGCAAAGGCTTTATAGAGAATGTGATACCCAGACATGGAGTTTTACTGGATTAAGATTCTAATAAAGGAAGAAACGATGAACATTTTAGGCATGAAGAAAACTCGTCCAACAGCTCTACATCTCCAATCACACGGAATGGTCGAACGACATATTGGGAAAATCTGACGATGTTTGTTGTTGAGAGATTGGGGTGAGTTGGTGACACTAGTCTCTCTAACCTAATCTCATTGTGAGTCCGGATATACCTCATCGATGTTGAACACTGGGCGAGGCAGTAAACTGTCACGCGATCTGCTGTTTGGATTGCCACCCAGACAAGCGGAGGGATGCATTTCTCCCAGGATACCTCGAAAAATTGTGTGAAAGTGCTGTCAATGTTGCACTGTTTTTATGGGTCTTTCTATTGAAATAAAACGAAAGCAAATATTGACTCATTTCCTTCAGTTGCCGACCAAAAAATTCTCAATATTCGATACCAAATCAATCTTAATATAATCAATAAGTTAGGTTTTGTTAGTTTTGAAAGTGAGTGGGCCCGTATCAGGCCAATGGCCTATTGTGGCTCACCCTATGGTTATATAATAATAATAATAATGTGTTTATTGTTTGCTAGTAAAAAAATAATTACAGATCTGTGTAACATAACCTAAGAAAAAAACAGCAAAACAAAAGGTGAAGTGTAAGGTCAGTTGATCAATTCTTCCACACTCCCCTAAAAAAAAGAGTAATAATGAACCATTCCTTAAATCTACTCAGCTATAATAATGCAAGTACAAATAACCCAAGCAAATATTTAATACTTATAATTATAATCCCTCTAAGCAATATTAAAAATGAATTTTATTGAAGTATAGAGGTATTTTGGTCACTAGTGAGTATTTATTGGTGTGTCAGCAAGTATTGTTTTTGTTTTTTTTTTTTTTAAATGAATTCAAAGATAATGAAAACTTGGGAATATCCATTAGAGAGGCATTTATGGCAATCTGATAAGAGAAGGAGGGCTTGTAAATTTCCCTATTATGCCTTGGAATATCAATAAGTTGCTTTTTTCGCAAATTGAGATTATGAACATCTGTCCTGTACGTGACCCTCCTGCTCAGATAATCAGGTGTTTTATTTTTAAGAATTTTAGAAAAGATGCAGCGTGAATGAAGTAAACGACGATTAGACATACTCAACCACCCCCTTTCTTTAAGCTTATCTGAGACCCTATATCTTCTTTTGAGTCCGTGAATCATACGTAGGCGTGAATTTTGAATTTTTTGGATACGAAAGGCATCAGACTTCCGAAGAAAAGGACCATAAACCACGTCACAATGGTTGCAATGTGAAAGAAACATCGAGTCGCACAACATTTTTTTTGTTTTCAAGTTTATTTCCTTTCGATGAGGATATCATGATTTCAGAGCTTCGTATGCCGTTTTCAGTTATGAAGTGATATGTTTATCAAATCGTAATTTTGAATCCAGATGCAAACCAAGATTCTTTACATTATTACTGAAATTATTAATCATCATGATCATGATTGATACAGATTCGTAATCTATTCGTAATCAAAGGCACGGGAATAGTCTATCATAATAAGATCACATATTTTGTTGTTGTCTAGCGATATCATCAGTAACAGCACTCAAGGCCGACGAGCAACTGTATCCGCTCCTAAAGCCATACTGATGTTCAGGAAGGAGTTTTCTATTTGCCACATAGGTACGGATCTGTTTTTCTAAAAAATTTTCTAACATTTTGGAGAGAGTCGGAAGAATGCTGATACTTCTTAACTGGCTAAAATCAATTGCATTGGAAACTTTGGGTAGTGGTAATAAAAATGCTCTTTTCCAGGAGGTAGGAAAATAACTTTCGTTTATACAGGCATTGAAAATATCAGTTAAAAAATGTACAATAAATGAACAACTCAGAATAATGATTTGACTTTTGATATTGTCATAACCAAAGGCTTTTGTTTTGATGTTTTTGATAATTTGCAATACTTCATCTTCAGTTGTATGTATGAAGGAAAATTGTTCCGTTTCATTCACCTCCCTATTGTTATAATAATTTAATATTTCATTATCAGGCTTACGATTATCACCAAGTTCATTAATTAAAAAAAAAGCATAGTCTTTAGGATGTTTCAATGATTCCGGTATTACAGTATTATGTTATATTCCCAGTGGTGCTGCAGTTTGGATTTTTTATATCTAGTGAGAGCCTTGTCTCTCAATCTTTGCAACAATTTCATATTATCTGTCATCGACGGCTGGTTTCTTTTTTTTATTAGAGTTGAAAATTAGTGTTTTTGTGGGAGCATGACGATTTACTACGTCCAAAATGGTATTATTCAAGTAATCAACTTTATCGTCTATATTGTTGAATTGATTAATATGATCCCAATCCTGAATTTCAAGATCTTGTTGAAATTGTTGAAAGCAAATAAAAGAAAAATCACGGATAGTACGATTTATCTATCTCCCAGTATATCCAATCTCTGGACGAAATTGAGGAATGCATTGGGAGAATAGTTTACCAGGTTTTCTGGCATTACTGTCGTATCGCCGAATATTGTGAACCTGGTTCTGGTTCGATAAGTACTCAAATCCTTTCTCAGTTCACCTACCAAATTTGAGTTTTCCAAGTGAAACCGTTTTCAAATGCAATATGAACTTGGAATACACGAAATTGAACGCCCACCTTAACGGTCTCGCCCTTTTGAAAAGTTCTTAGTGCTCGCTATATCGAATTACATTCTGAAAGTGCTTAGTAATCGCGACCACTTCATGAAAAAAGTGCTTAGTGCTCGAGACTCCCGAGCACTTTTTAAGAGTGCTTAGTACTCGAAGCACTTTTTGTCAGTGCTCGGCAACGCTGTGCATATTTTCCACCTTGTGGAAATATTTAGAAGGAAGGGTACTTCGACTTTGTCGATTTTATTCTTATTATTCATTTGTACTCTTCGGCAAAACATTCGAACTTGTTCGTATTTTCGAATAATTCAATAATTGTTTAAATGTTCAGTAAGAAGTCCCTACCTTGGGAAATCAATAACCATACCTAGTCAAACAAACATAACAAAAAATTGGTTAGTGGATGCCAACTCTACAGAGCATCCTTTATAAACACAACGTTTTTTTTTGATGAAATGAATCGGGTTGGTTGGTATAAAACGCTACTTCTGTTGCACAAACAGATTTTCTGTTGAGGAAATAAATGCACATCCAGTCTCTAGCGATTTCTTCCAGAGTGCATTCAACAAAATTCATACAGTTCCATCCGGTAATAGCCATCAGGGATTCTCCAGAGATAGGATATGAAAATCTTGCACATTTTTAATTGGTCTCACTTCCGAAAGAAAGGACGAATGTTCGAAAACAGCAATCGATAAGCGCAGATCCCACCCAAAAGTAAATATTAGCTTTCATATGTTGTCCACATGGTCGGCAATTTTAATGCCAAATTTATCCGTCTCGCGTCATCGAACCATCGTTCGTTTTCCATATAGTGTGTAAACGAATAAATTCAGGAAAAAAGGCGACGGCAATTTATACCAGTCAAGGTACATTTATTCGAATGCTTGAACAATTCGAATCAATGGCGTGTTAGGCACCTGTGCTACGATCGCCGGTTTTGGAATATTTAAATCATTCAAGCGGTACATTCATTGCGAATTTGTTCCTTTCGGAAACGACACAATCAATAACGAAACTTGATCGTATGTGTTGGTTTTATCGGATTTATTGATATCGATTAGACGGTTGTTGAAACCAATTAACTTTTACATCAACTTTATAACACCGTTTTCCAAAGTAATTAAGCTACGTCCACAGAATTTTATTTATTCGAATTGAAAAATAGGAGGAAACTTCTTTGGCAATCTCCAGAATGTTCGTTCGTGGAAGTGAATGGACGTGGATTTTTTATTTATTTTTCATTTCGAGTTGGATGAAGAAATATAAATTCCCCCAGTGATTATTGAATATAGAATTTCAGATAATTGTTATATTCAAGTTTTTTTGGCACCGGTTGAATGAAAACTAGGAAGTCGACTCATAAACATGAGTTTTTTTCTATCTCAACATTTTTGGAACTGAAAAAAGCAACCATGACTTTTCCCAAATTTCAACTTCGAAGCTGGTGAAAAAATTGAATTATTTGTTATTGTTATTTCCGTCAACCGATTGCACCCCTACGCACCCCTCGGAAGTCTTCGAGAGACTTGTGTGAGCTAGGGAAGACGCAGCCCTTACCTTTTAACGTGTGATGCCATACAGGAGACCGGTGGATCGAACCCAAGACCCCACGCTTGCGAGGCGAACGCTTTACCAGCCGACCACCACGGCACACGGTTATGTTACTAATAATTGTCTGCTCGCCAGCTCTAGAAGCGCAACCTCATGCCCGACCTCAGTTCGGTTGGGGGTGGTTATGCAAAAATTTCTGTTTATTTATCAGATGTTTCAATGGGCGCCACCAGCTATATTCTGGTGAACCAGCCCTAACTAGTAGACCGCCAAGATGGTCAGGATGGAATAGACAATATTAAAAAGTGGTGAGTATTTCAAGAGGGGAGAACAAAGAAACACCCTTGTAACGTAAATACTGAACTAGTTCACTAGCTACAAAAATAACAATATGACCAACACCAGTACAACGGCTTCACCCCTTAAGGCAAGAGACTATACAAAAAAAAGGAATGCGCCACTTAGACAGTATGCTTCATAAAAAATTCATGAGCTCATCGTAATTTTCCTAGTGTAATTCAGGGTTCACTACTGCAGGTGACCAGAGGGGTCTACCTCAAATGTAAAATTAACAAAGAAATGAATATCGAAATAGGCAGCTATCGTAGGCGGAGAGACTATACGTATTCTTGACCCAAGGCTTCGCAGGGATAGTACCCTCTGACTGGAACCCTAAAATGTTTCTGAATCATTAAAATGGGTCTAGGACATTTAGGCGCGAGTCAACTAGGCGCGGCCAACTGGGAGCTGGGACAACTGGGCGCAAGGACAACTGGACGCAGGCACAACTGGGTGCAAGGACTACCGGGCGCAGGGACGACTGGGCGCCAAAAAAATATCTACTAATCATAATTATTATCATAAATTCAATTTGAGTGTAGTATATTATTAGTCTGATCTAACCTGACCGTACTAACCTAGCTCGCAAGTTGGGAGCTTGGAAGTTGAACAAAAATTCATTTTAAGTGTAGTATTTCATTAGTCTGATTTAACCTGACCGAACTAACCCAGCTCGCAAGATGGGAGCTTGGAACTTGAAGTAAAAATCATTTTATGAACTCCGCAGAGGTACTTTGGTTGAGTCATCCTATCATATGATTAGTAGATGAGAGTAATAAAAGAATTATTATTAATTTTGTGTTTTGGCGCCCAGTCGTCCCTGCGCCCGGTAGTCCTTGCGCCCAGTTGTCCCAGCGCCCAGTTGTCCCTGCGTCCAGTTGTCCTTGCTCCTAGTCGTCCCTGCGCCCGGTAGTCTTTGTGCCCAGTTGTCCCAGCGCCCAGTTGTCCCTGCGCCCAGTTGTCCTTGCGCCCAGTTGTCCTTGCGCCCAGTTGTCCCTGCGCCCAGTTGGCCGCGCCCAGTTGACTCGCGCCAAGTTGGCCGCGCCCAAATATCCTATTACCCATTAAAATGACTTACCAATCACATCCATTAAATTTACGTTACCTCCTTTCGAGGGTGTTTATTCTTACAAGATTTGTTTCTATAGACCTTTCTCTATCGTAGATTCCACATTCAATCTTATTTATACCTTCGATCCCACATTCAGTTATATTCTTACCGTATCACAATGGTCGCTAGACAGTGAGTAGAACAATTGGATCTCCCAACAGAAATAAATGAAGCTAATGGAATTTCTTAATATTCCACCCAAAATTCAATAAGACATTTTGCTTCCTCGAAACCACGGGCAACGACTCCACATCTTGTCTCTTCTGTCGTTCCTTTTTTTTCCAAAAGTTCCAAAAACGAAGTGTTACTGACTTTTTTCCCATAACAAGAACAGAATTTGGTTCGATTCTCTCTCTCTTTCTCAATAGGTTCCTGGGACCGCTTCCTCACGGCGCTATTACCCAGCTCTCCACTGATCATCACTTCGATAATGAGGACTCAGTCGATTCGAAATCGATGTTTCATGCTCGAAAGTAGTCTATGACAGCAACTCAACACATTCTTCCCTCTCACACTCATGGTGCTAGAAAAAGATACAAGAGACCTACGTTCCATGTCAATGGTATATCTTAGACCTCACAACAACGCATATAATACATAATATAATCACCAACTCCGCATATATAACCTAAGACTAACATTTATAAAATGAATACACTCAACAACAATAATAAACAGTACATGACCACGTACGTACAATAAATACACATCAAGAAGGATTCATCCTACCCTGGTACGCAATTTTTAATTGTTGGAATTGATTCTCTAGAGAAATATGACGTCATTTTCTCTCAATTTTGACCTACCTATTGCTCGAAACTGAGAAAAAATTACGTCATATTTCTCTATAGAATCAATTCCAACAATTAAAAATTGCTTACCAGGGTAGGATGAATCCTTCTTGATGTGTATTTATGGTACGTACGTGGTCATGTACCGTTTATTATTGTTGTTGAAAAGTTTCCTATCTGACTCTATCAACCATTGAGATATGATTGAGGTGATCTGATTACAGGTAATGCAAGTGATTTAGAGTATGAATGAAGTGTTGCGGGATGAGTTGCAAAATCAATCCGTAACACTTTCTATTCTTTATGGGCCGTGGTGGTCGACTGTTAGAGCGTTTGCCTCTCAAGCGTAGGGTCGTGGGTTCAACCCAGCATCATTTTTTTTTGGTTGGGCGAGCTAGTTAATAAACTTTATGGGAACCTTATCTGGCCTGTACCATACATCCCATAAGGAAGTGTGGGAGTCCCCTGTCTACGAATTGAATCCCCCTTAGATATACCCACTAAACACTCCACCACGTGTGTGGTAGGCTCGTCACAACAACCAGGCTGCCTCGATGACACGTAGGCCTAGATGCACATTGTATCTTACGATACCACTTTCTTGGGCCATCAGAAAAATTTCTGCAGTCGCTAGGATTTGAACCCACGATCAGCAACCGGAATGATAAAAAGATCCTCAGAATGGTAATCGGTCTCGTGCATAGCATCACACTTTGAAAGGTGAGTGCTACATCTTCCCTAGCTCGCACAAGTCTCTCGAAGACTTGGGTTGCTCGTAGGAGTGCATCAGGTTGACGGAAATAATATGTTTTTATTAACAATTCGATTTTATGGCATCGGTAATTTGAAAAAAAAAGTAGCGGATTCAATCAGTAAGAATCCTGTATACAAATCAAATGTTTTGTCAAAGCTATCTTGATTCAAAGAATGCATTGAAATAATAATAATAATAATAATATAATTTATTTACCATGAAATTACAAAATTTTTGATTGTGCGTTACATTAATTATATAGCACATGGTGAATAAATGGGAGAAAGCCCACAAAAGTAAAACTTGTGCGTGGGCTGATTTTTCCATCTATATGTTTGTGCGCTAGTTGGAGCTTGGTTCAAGTTTTCATAAATATAATTCATTCAAGTAAATGATGTGAATAAAACTGTATAATATAGCTATAGACTAGTAAAATTTGTATAGTATTATTTTATGTGCATGTTGATATACAAGGACTCGCGCATATACATATACATGTAGACATTAATTTGTATTAGTGAAAATAGTAAAAAAATAGTAAAAATTGTAAAAATTGTAAACATTATAAAAATAGTAAAAATAGTATTAGTTATAAAATAGTAAAAATTGTAGAATGTTATTTTATGTACAACATGTAAACACATAAGGACTTACGCATGTACATGTACATACGGTTACAGGGACTTATATACATTACATCAGAATAAGAATAAAAGATTAAACACTGTTACAAATGGAAACTTGTTTTATTACTAATGTAAGTTGAGTGATGTATTTTATGACCTATTTTTGTATAAAATATTAGATATGTAATTGTAGGGGAGAGTCAGTAGCCAATTTGTAATCAGCTTTTTAAAAAATTTATATGAATGTATTTTTTTTTATATCTGGTGGTAGTTTATTGAATACGAAATGTGCCTGTTCGTCCCATTTCATGTGGCAGTCTATGATTATTCCTAGATATTTAATTTTCAGTGCTGACTTTATACTTGTTTGTGTATTGGTGGTATCATTGATTTTTATGTCCTGATATGAAGGTAGGTTATTACTGTATGAGGTGAAGGGGATGAATAATGTTTTTTTGAAGTTTATTGTGAGTAATTTATAGTTGAAAAAATTTGTGATGGTCGAGAAATCCATTTCTATGGTATTTTTAAGTGAAACCCAGTTCGAGTCTTCATAAAAAATTGCCATATCATCAGCAAAGCTGATGATTTCTCCTTTAGTTTCTTGTTCAAAAAGGTCGTTGAGGAACACGTTAAAGAGAAGTGGGCCTAGTACGGTTCCCTGTGGTACGCCAATTCCAATATTTCTTGGGTCGCTTAGAGTTCCATTTATATTAACACGTTGCGTTCTGTTATATAAGTAACTTTTCTTTAGGTTATACGAGATTCCCCGAAGACCAACATTCTCGAGGGCCAGAAGAAGCTGTTCATGGTTTACTGTGTCGAATGCTTTTGCGAGATCGACAAAAATACATATAGAAGTTTGTTTCTTATCTATGGCATTGTTTATCATTTTTGTCAAGCTCGCAATCGCATCCGCTGTAGAGCGGTTTTGTCGGAATCCGTACTGTTTTTCTGAGATGACTTCGTATTTGTTGAAGAAAGAGTTTATTCTTTTCTGGATAATTTTTTCGAATATTTTGCATATGCTGGAAATGAGCGATATTGGGCGATAGTTCGACATGTCTAACTGATCTCCGTTTTTTTTTAAAATAGGTAATATGACTGCATTCTTCAGTATGTCAGGGAACTTTCCGTCATTGATGGATTTATTTATAAGGAAGGTTAATATGGGTGCTACTTCACGACTTACTACCTTTAGAGTTTCCGCTCTTATACCATCTAAACCAGGTGCTTTGTTATTTTTCAGGGTCATAATCATTTCTATAACTTCTTTCTCGTCGGTATTTGTGAGGAATATTGAATGTTCTATATTTTTCTTTTTTATATCGTTCAGTTGGTGATTTATTTTCATAGCCATTTTGTCACCTATTTCAGAAAAGTATTTGCAAAATTTATTTGATATTATTTTAGGATCGCTTATTATTTCACCACCGGTAGTTTTGATTTTGTCAATGGGGGATTTAGGTTCTTCGCTATTTGACATTTCTTTAATGCAGTTCCAGAGATTTTTACTGACATTCTTATTTTTTTCAATTTTATTTTTATAATATTTATTTTTTACTGTTTTGATTAAGTTGTTTAATTGGTTTCTGCATATTTTGAATTGTAATTTATTATAGTCTGTGTTTTCGTTTTTCATTAGTTTATATAGTTTATTTTTTCTATCAATCGATTTGAGAAGTCCTGCAGTTATCCATTCTTTCCGTTTAATTTCTTTCCTCTTCAATTCAATGGTGATTGAAGAACTATTAGTTAATTCTGTTATTGTGTTGATGAATGTAGTGGTGCTCTTATTAATATCATTTTCAGAATATATGTCTGTCCAGTTCTGTTGTTTGAGTTTATATTTTAACTTTTCTCTGTTTATTATAGTTCTAGTTATTTTTGTTTTTACTTTGTCAACTATTTTCTCTGGTATGATGATATTGTTAATTATAGAAAAATGATCGGTTATATTCGTTTCCAGAACCGTTGGGACATTCGTGAAGTTTTTTATTCTCGTTTTAATGAAGATGTGATCGATACAGGAGCTTTCACGATCTATCATTCTAGTGTTCTTGTTTATTAGGCTAGTAAAACCTTCTGCGCTCATGGTATTGAGATATTCGTGAACAGAGTTTTCCTCGGTATTTAGTATATCCATATTGATATCCCCTGTAATAATGTGGAAATCCACATGATCACACGTTTTAATATAGTTCGCTAGGTTTTCTATAAAGGTATATTCACACGTAGGACCCGGTCTGTATATGCCATTCAATAAAACGGTTTTTTCGTGCAATTGCAAACGTAGTTCTATGATGTTGATCTGATAAAATTTTATAATTTTGAATGAACAATTAATTTTTTCTTTTGCAAAGATAATTATCCCATCATTTTGGTTGAATACACCTTCATTGTAAAATAGCTTGTAGCCCTGAATACGAAATAATGATGTGTCAGTTATTCTCCAAGTTTCTGTGAGTATCACAAAATCAAAATTGTTTTGTATTTGGTTAAGCAGAATTTTTAGCTCGTTGAAGTTTTTATTGACACTTCTTATATTCATGTGGAAGAAAGATATATTAGTGTTTTTACTAATTTTTTTTATCATCGTGTTATAGTCTAAGATATTATCGTAGATTTTTGTGTCAGTTTGATCTATTTTGAAGTCTTTTAGGTAGTTGTCCATTTTTAAACGTTATGGTATGAGATATATTTTAGTTCAAACGTGAGTGTTCGTAATTATTCAGGGGTGTAACATGATTTTCGATTATTGTCCTCTTTTGATTATACCTATAATGGTTGAAATAACTACATATAACTACTATGATCTCAATATACGCGACTTTTTTCTAAATGAAGTACCAAATAATTTTCTGTTCCTAGCGAGTGCTTGTTGAACCTGACCTTAAACTCTTCACTCTGTCTTTAGTTTGGGGATGGCCGGATGTCTTTATTATCTTCTGTTTTCGTGTTACATCCTGATGGCCGATATTTTCTTCTGCTGGAATATTGTATTCTTCTGATCGAAAATCAGTAAGAAAATTTGAGGAAACTGGAGTCGACGGAGTACTGTTTGATTTTCTTCCTACGAGGTCGGTGTTTTCGTTTTCTTCCAGTTCTTGGACGGTATAAGCTCTGTTGTTGATAAACAGCCTGCTTCCTTTTATGTACGCGTTATCGGAAGGATTTTGTCTCGCTCTATTTAAGTGGTGCCTCAAGATTCTATTTTCGCTCCTTTGTTTATATGTTAGATCATTTGATATTCCAACACTCGTTCCTTTCAATTTTTTGCACTTTGTAATAACCTCAAGTTTTTTCAAATATGAAATGAATTCAACTTTTACAGGATTTTTTTCCTTATTTCCCAGTCTATATAAATTATTCAGATCCGATACCTGGACATCAACGTCCAATAATTTTTTGAGTTCTCTGCAAACTGCTGGTGCAGATACTTCCTGAGATTCTCCTAGTCCAAATATGACTATATTATTTTTCTTGGATGTTATTTCCAAAGACTCAATTTTGTTGTGTAGGATTGTATTTTCGATTTCAATGTTAGTTACTCGATGGTTACTCGATGGAATAAGAACTACTATTGAAAAAATCCGATATCTGTAAAATTATTCATGTGAGGTATAGGGAACCCCAATTCGAAATGAGAGATAATCGACTTTTCTATTACTCAGACCAAAAAAATACAGAGGGTTCTAATTGTAATGACAACTTTGTTCCAAATTATGAAAAAGCAGCAATAATTTTTGAACGTTCTGTACAATTTTGAGAAATGGGTTGTATCAAAATCGTTAGCCCAAAACCTTTTTAATGCATGGTTATATTTCGAAGGGATGATTTATATATAATTCTATTTTATTTAGTTTCCAATTGAACCTAGCATTTTCACAAAAAATCGTAACTCAGGAATGGTTAGAGTTGGGTACATAGTACCTCCTAAGGAATTATACTATTTTTTCCTGTCTCTCTCAAAAGTGTAATATAATACAGGGTTATCCATTAAAAAAAAACAAAATATTTATATCACACTTTTTGAGCAATCCTGTAGACATATAATAAAACGGAGAAATTCCCAAAAAAATTAGTGATGTGGCTAACAAGGATGGTGTCGTATGGTGTGCCCCTGAGAAGTGTCTATTTCAAAATAGCCTTTCTGAAAATTTCATTCAATAACCCTTTCTATACTCATCTGATTCGATATACTCCAAATCTAGAGGCCTTGACATCCATCAACCTTATTTCTTGATCTCATGTTGCTTTCAATTCAAACTTAAATCTTATATTCGACGACTAGAACATTGTTACGAAACAAGACACATATTGTTACACAAAACCTGTAGGACAAAGATACTTTTCATATTTGGTACAAAACTTTTCAATTCCAATCCTGTCGAAATGAAAGAGGTCTGTTCTCATTCCAATTCAAGGAAAGCTTTGAAAAATATTTTCTTGATTCAAACAGACTCAAAGTACAAGAGTGAAAGTTAATATAACCCAGGTAGCACATCATATCGGCTGAATCTTGGTTTCATATTGGGCCAATACAGATATATTGAAAATGAAAAACTAATATTGGTCTCATATGGGTGAACATTTAAAAAAATATATTATATTGATAATGTTGGTGGAGTATTGGTTGAATAATTTCTAACAATATCGATAAAACAATATTGTGTATATATTCTTTTCCACATCTAGAATAAAAATTGCAATCCCAATATTCCAGTCATATCGATTCTAGGGATAAAAACTAGAGTGAATTTCCAAGTTTGAAAGCACATTGGTTGATATAATTTCAAGTTTATTCAACAAATAACTCATATTGGGTCAATATTGGTTCAATGATATCATTGTTTATATAGAAGATAGTCAACCTGATGGGATTATAATTGGATCAAAATGGATGCGACATGTAGATGGCGATAGCGAGCTCGCATCCAAGTCATGTAACTTCAGTGATCTGGCCTCCACGTCATGTCGTAACTTGATTGAAACAATGGGACATCATTAAAATCAGGGTTTTTTGAAGGAACCTGCATCAAAATGACGTCAAATATTCATGTTTGTAACTAATCACGCTAGATGACACTCGCGTTTGCGTCCAACACCAATTACACAGACATTGACTAACTATCTTACTTCTATATAAACAATGATGATATTAACCGATATCGATGAAACAATATTGTCTTTATATCATTTTCAACATATAGAATGAATATTGCGATCCCAATATTCTTCTCATATCGATTCTAGGAATAAAAGCTATATTGTTTATCCAAGTGTGATGACACATTGATTGAATATTATTTCTCCAATATTCAGCAAATCTTATTAATGATATTGGGTCAGTATTGGTTCAATAATATTTACCGATATCATTAAAACAATATTTTTTCCATATTGTCCATCTAGATTAAGATGAATTTTGAATATTGGTAGAATATTCAATGAAAAATATTAAAATTACATAATGATCAAACCTGGATAGAATCAGCTAGATGGCTCTTCATATAGAACGTCTTCTGAAACCTACGAAAATATTTTGACTTCCCATAACTTGTTTTTAAGATAGCTTACTCAGTGGTTATGGCGATCAGAAGACAGACTCTGGTGTCACCTTCATCAACTAAAAGACATTTGCTAATTTACCAAGGTATATCCACTTCCATCAATATATCCAAATTATACTGTACCAACAAGTATCGATAAATAATTTGAGGCCATTATTGTTTCAAGAATATTTCACCAGAACTACCCGGCCAATATCATACAATATCGCAAAATGTTCACATTTCACTTCTCGACAATATAACGTTTGAATATTGTGCCAATAATGTCAGAATATTGTACCAGCGATATTTTACCAATATCGCCGAATATTTTGAGGCCAGTATTGCTCCGAGAATGTTTTTCCAATATTATTCAAGTAATATTGGACCAAGTTCGCCAAATGTACACATTTTGTTTTTAGCCAATATTTCATTTCAAGTAATTCGCCAATATGGTCACAATATTTTACCAATATAGGTGTGCTATTTGGGAACTGTATAATCCAATTAGTCAATGGTATTTTTAGTCATAAGTTTTCTGTCACAAGGACAATTATTCGTCAATGATTGGTTGAACCGTTTTATTCGAGCCAATCATTAGCGAACATTCTTTTGACCTATAACTGCTGCATGAATGTCTTCATTCAATTATTTCCTATATATTTTTTTGTACTTTGATCAAAATCGATGTGTTAAATTGCGTGTTGATTTGTTATTTTAGTTTCCGTATATAGTGACCACTGTGTTGGTTGTATACTAGACAGATTTTTTTTCTGTAATTCTATAGACATTATATAATGTGAATATGAATTTGAACATCTTTCCTCAATTTTAGTCAGTATTTTAATAGTATTTTTAAACATAGACTACAGTTACACCACAGTCTTTGACTTTGTGGTGTCCTGTTCATTTGTGAAGATTGTTATCGCAATCATAATCATGTTATTGTATGTTACGATTTTTTAAAATTGTTAATGATTCACCACAATGGATTTTTGTAAAGTTGAAGTATAAAGGCATTATTTTTGTCAAACTTGTGTGGATTCCTCAATAATTTACAAACAACAAAATCGGACTAACAAAGTTATTGAGTGTTCCGCTGATTTTGATAGTGGTTGTTATATCAAAAATCATTGTCTTTGGAATGAATCATTCTAAAATATGGGTTACTATTCAAAAAATCTGCCAGTGACTTTCATTTTTGCACAATAATGAAGTCACACACAAAAATGATTGTGTTACACTTATACCATGACAGGGATAGTTGTTATGAATGCGATCTGGAGCATCGACCACTGGCATAACCCAAACAGTCTGCGCCGATAAACTACACAAGTATTCTGATTTGTATTGCTTATCAAGTCATATCGGAATGGAATTCTACGATTTCACATCCATGTACGCAATGCCGTCAGCATAACCAAGTGAATTTGAATGAGATAAATACTCAATTTATGCAGTACGTATGTACGGTTGGTAGGTAGTATGCGACCAAAGTGACGTATTGTTTCAATTTACATCAGAATCTGAAATTTGCTTCAACGGATGCATGCGCTTATCGTAAGCGGTCGAACTATCTTTGACTAACCGACTGATGCATCGCTCCGTGTGCCTGTTTGATTTTTCATTTCGGAAAAATTTGACAAACACGTACGACTTAGTAAAGTAAAGCAAAGTAAATCTACTCAGTTGAATAGTACAGTACAGAATTAAACATATTGATATTATCGAGAGAAACGTTGTGTTACATATTGTTATTGAATACGATAAGCATGAATATGTAAATACAAACAATATATTTGTATGCGAGAACGATATAACAGAAGAAGCCACCCAAGCAGAGCTTGAGTTGTGGAACATTCTTCTGTATAATGTCGATATTTTCAATTCAAATATTACTGGAAGACATTTCAAGTACCAAAAATTGAACCATAATAGCAGAAAGAAAGAGAAAACGAGCATTTATTCAAGCATTATGATACTGAGAATATTATTTTACTAATGTTCGAGAATTCTCAGAAATTGTTGAGGGTTAGATTTCATATATTTTTTCACTTGCTTTTTTCTTTGGTTTATATTTCTAATGTTTTTTATTTTGGCAGGGAGAAGATCAAATAGCTTTCGTCCATAATAGGTTATGAATTTTTGATTCTGTGTAAGTCTAAAGCGCGGGATATATAGGACTTTTGAAGCCGCAGTACGGTTATCATAAGCATGAGTGACTATCGAATGAGTCGTATTCATCACCGATAGAAGCAATTGATAATTATACGAGGCTTGTTTGGTAAGTCCGTGACTTTTTAAATTTCCCGCGCAGCAACTTTAAATGCAACACTGCTGCTGTCAACCACCATCTTTCAATAGACTACTGTCAAATTTTGAGCAAGCTGCGACATTTGGTTTGTGTTTGACAGCAATTAGAAGCAGACAACCTCGTGAATTTTAACAAAAATGGAAAAAAGTGAATTTCGTGTGTTGATTAAGCATTATTTTTTGCGTAAAAAAACCATAACTGAAACCAAGGAAAGACTTGATAAATACTATGGGAACTCTGCACCATCAATTTCAATGGTTAAGAAGTGGTTTACTGAGTTCCGTTGTGGTCGTACCAGCACAAGTGACGCCGTACGTTCAGGTCGCCCAAAAGAGGTCATCACGCCAGAAATCGTCGATAAAATCCATGGAATGATATTGGACGATCGGAGAATAAAAGTACGTGAGGTAGCTGAGGCTGTAGGCATCTCAACTGAGCGAGTACATCACATTTTACATGAATATTTGGACATGAAGAAGCTATCCGCGAGATGGGTGCCGCGATTGCTCACACTCGACCACAAGCGCAACCGTGTGACCACTTCAAAGGAGTGTTTGGCAAAGTTCAATCGCAATCCGGGCGAGTTTTTACGCCGTTATATAACCGTAGACGAAACATGGATCCATCACAATACCCCAGAGACCAAGGAACAATCAAAACAGTGGGTGTCAACTGGTGAACGTGCACCAAAGAAGGCTAAGGTGCGTCTGTCAGCCAACAAGGTTATGGCCACAGTTTTTTGGGATGCACGCGGTGTCATTCATATAGATTACTTAGAGAAGGGTAGAACGATCAACGGCGAATATTATTCAGAGCTTTTAGACAGATTCGATATTGATTCGAGGCAAAAACGACCACATTTAGCGAAAAAAAAAGTGCTGCTTCATCAAGACAATGCACGAGTGCACACGTGTGTAGTCACTATGGCAAAAATTCATAAATTGGGCTACGAACTACTACCCCATCCAGCATATTCTCCAGATTTAGCCCCTTGCGACTATTTTCTTTTCCCAAACCTGAAGAAATGGCTGGGTGGTAAGAGATTTGGGTCGAATGAAGAGGTTATAACCGAAACAAACGCCTATTTTGAGGGCCTTGAGAAAACCTATTATTTGGAAGGAATAAAAATACTGGAAAAACGCTGGACTAAATGTATTGATCTAAAAGGAGATTATGTTGAAAAATAAAACGCTTATTTGCCAATTTTTTTTTTCTTTATTCAAATAGTCACGGAGTTACCAAACAGCCCTCGTACATCTCTTGTAAATTGAATACTTCTGAATCTTCAAATAAAAGTTGTGTAGAAAAACGTTTATTTTTTTTTTCAGAATAATTTTCAGCAAGGTTTTTTGTATAACCTCCAGATTGTGTACCGATGTTTTGAAAGTACCACCCTAAACAATGACACAATAACGTAATAAAGACACAGCTAGTGCGTCATATCCCAGGTAGCACATGATATCGGCTGAATCTTGGTTCCATATTGGGCCAATATAGATATATTGTACATGAAAATTCAATATTGGTCCAATATGGGTGAACATTCAAAAAACAATATTATATTAATAACATTGGTGGAATATTGGTTGAACTAGTTTTGAATGTAGATTATCAAACGAAATATTGGGCCAATATTGGTTGAATAATTTCTACCAATATCGATAATACAATATTGGTTATATATTGTTTTCCACATCTAGAATAAATATTGCAATCCAAATATTCCAGTCATATCGATTATAGGGGAAAAAAACTATATTGTATTTCCAAGTTTGTTAGAATATTGGTTGAATATCATTTCTACTTTATTTGACAAATTGTATTAACTCATATTGAGTCAATATTGGTTCAATGATATTTACCAATATCGATAAAACAATATTGTCTTCACATCGTTTTTAACGTCTACAATAAATATCGCAATCCCAATATTCCCCTGATATCGATTCTAGGAATAAAAACTATATTGTATCTCCAAGTGTGATTACACATTGGTTGAATATCATTTCGCCAATATTCAACAAATCTTATGAATTAATATTGGGTCAATATTGGTTCAATAATATTTATCGATATCGTTAAAACAATATTGTCTTCATATTGTTTCCTACATCTAGATTGAGATGAAATTTGAATATTGGCCGAATATTCAATGAAACATATTGAAATTATATCATAATCAAACTTAGATAAAAATCCGCTAGATGGCTCTACATAAACAACGTCTTCTGAAACCTAAGAAAGTATATTAAATACTTCCTTTACCTTGTTTTCAAGACAGCTCACTCGGTGGTTATGGCGATCAAAAGACAGACTCTGGTCACCTTCATCAACTAAAGGACATTTAATAATTTACCAAGGTATATTGACATCCACCTATATATCCAAATGATATTGTACCAATATCGATAAATATTGTACCAATATCAATAAATATTTTGAGGACATCATTGCTTCAAGAATATTCCTCCAAAACTATTTCTAAAATATTCAAACAATATTCGACCAATATCGCAAAATGTTCACATACTACTTCTCGACAATATAACTTTTAAATATTGTGCCAATATTGTCAGAATATTGTATCAGCGATATTGTACCAATATCGCCGAACATTTTGAGGCCAATATTAGTTCAAGAATATTTTGCCAATATTATTCAAGTAATATTGGACCAATATCGCCGAATGTTCACATTTTTTTTTCTCGCCAATATTGCATTTCCAATATTTCGCCAATATATTCACAATATTGTACCAATATTTTACCAATATAGGTGTGCTACTTGGGATACCGTCAAACAAAATTTCTTTATTCAAAATATTCCTTAGCTGGTAGAATTTTTAAATTAATTTTCGCAGTCTTTCAACTGTGTAGCTGATGTGATTATCCCAGCGGAAATGTTGATCTAAGAAAACAAGTATTTGTCATCATCATTGCTTGACGAGGGCAGTGGAGCATGTCATGACAATTATCTGAATTTACTAGTTATTTGTTGGGAATGTCATGGCCTCTATATGTGGAGGAAAAGTTAATGAATTTTGTTTTAGTGATATTGAGACTCAGCAGACTGCTGCTGAGCCAGTTATAAATTAATTTCATTTCCGTTCTGCGTTTTGGTATGTTCCTTCCCACGTATTTCCAAAAAATGTAACTGCTGTGTCATCAGCATAAGAAATTAATTTACCTTCGAACTCATTTATGGAGAATGTTTCATTGAGGTAAATAATGAATAATATCGGTCCCAGTACAGTCTCCTGTGGAACTCCTATTGTTATAGGTGCAGGGTTACTCAGAGTTTTTTTTTCATTTTGACTATTTGAGTTCTATTTGTTAAATAGTCTTTTAACATATCCAATGCAGTGCCTCTGATTCCGATCAATTCAAGTCGCTCAAACAAGATCGTGAGGTTGACGGTAACAATCGCCTTCGCCAAATCTAAGAATATTGTGAAACATTTTTATTTTTTTTATTTTGAATACCTGTTGATAATATGTTATTTGATTCGTTCGTTGTTCTTCAATTGCAACATCAGAAGTGAAGGTATGGCATGACCTACGAGGATTGATCACTATTTGAACATATTAAATTGAATATCTTTGGTATTGAGATTCAGGTTACATCTTAAATGATGTCATCAATTTCAGGAGGTGATTCGTTGTCATATTTTATGAAAAAATTCACATAAACTTGTGTCCTAACTGGATCCAAGTCAAAGTTTTGATATTCAGCGACTTCGCCAAATTCAGTAAGTGAAATGCATGAAATTTTAGAAAAACCCAAATCACAAAAATCGGAGGAAAATGCAGATATGCTGTACTGTCCGGTGAGCCAATTTTCCTGTATATGAAAATTGAACCATTACTGAAGATCAACACATGAAAAAAAATAGATAGTTTAAAAAACTAATAAACACGCTTTCATCACGCAATAAAAATTATAAATTTATTAAATTGACTTGTATTAGTTACAATGCCTTTGCATTTTAAAATGGATTGGTGATGAATTTACTCCATTGTAGAGAAAATGCAGGCATAATTTTTTTTTACAATCGCTCACCAAAGTAGCCTTTGACGCTTTCAGATCTCAACGCAAATTTGATGTTTTCCCAGAAATGTCATTTTTTTAGAGCTTTTTCGCTCTAGAGCGGAAATATTGAAAAAGCTTTCGAACTCCAAGCTTTCGTTGAGAACGAGCCTATTCTTGCATGATGGAAATTATAAACAATGAATGCATAGCACTCTAAGTTCCTGTGGTGGTGCTAAGGTTAGCGTAGCCTATTCAATTGAAGGCCTGAGGTTCGATCTCGACATTCGTTTTTTTTTAAAGCATTTATTTTTCTTTTTTCATTTTGTTAGAGATGTAAATTATTGGATATTTGGATAGCTTATACATTTGTGATTACTATTGAGAGTTAATTTTCTCATGGGTTATATTATGTGCTTATGTTGAATGAAGTGTCAATCGTTTTTATGTCTGAGAGCTGCGTTTGTGGAAAAAATTAGGTCTGTATTTCGAGCACAAAGTTTAGTTGCAGCTCTCTTCGTCGAGCGGCAATCAATCACTTTGCACTCTAAAAACACAAATAGCTATTTCAAACAAGACACGGTGGTTTTAATTAGTTTTAATTAGTAGTCTCAGTTAGTTTAAATAAAGCGCTCCATCCACACTTTTTGATAGGGTAGAAAGTCATCTTTCAATTTTGAAACTAATGCGTCTCACATGTCTTTACCTTCAAACAATTATTATCGCACCAGATTTAGTTCAGAGATTAAAAAAGATCCCTTGTGAAAATGAATGAATCATCCTTATAAAGTCCCTCAGCAATTCTCGAAGATTAAACTTTTCCGAGAAAGGAAATGACCGACTATTTATCAGCTGTACTTATCAGTGAAAAATTGTTCCATTTATACATAGGAACTGGTTTAGTAAATGAAAATTGTGTCACATTTGTAGTTGACGTGGAGGGGATAAGGGTGGTAGTTGCATGGGAAATTTTTTCATCAAGAGAAGTTCTAATTGCAATTTTTTCTTTTTGGGTTCTTCTGATTCGTCACTAGTGTGTGCTCTATTGATGCAGCCTTATAAATGCATTAGACGAGAAACTTATCTCTTATATGCAGAATCAGAGGAGGTTCCAACAAAATCAGAAATTTTTTGTTGTTCAATGCCAGTTAGTGATTCTAAGATGTTCTTTCCATGTTCCGAACATGAGAAGGCATCAATATTTTCAGCAAAACTGCGGCTGCGGTTGGCACATTTTTGACTAAGGAGACCCCTCAGAACTTCACGTTTGTAGTCGACATCTTCAGTAGTTTCTATATCTTCCTGGTAGCAATCTGACAATCAAGTTCATTCACCCCAAGCGCTTAGGATCAATTTTTGACAGGGATATGTTTCAGAGGAATCAGTAAATTACCAACAATGAAGTTTTGATATCTTCAATATACATAATAAAAAAAAAATAAGTCATGTTAGCGAACCCTTATCATAAAATGTCACCGATTGAGAAATCACAATCAAAAGTGAGCAGATAAAAGTTTAGGCGCTGAATATGTGTAACTATAATACATCTCCATATAGGTTGTATGCTAATTTTATATAAAAGTGCCTGTGAGCTGCTTAGATTGGTACGGGAGGTCGTGGGTATCGTTATATGCTATTATGAAAGATATATCCTTTGTCAAATATTCTTTTTCATGAGAATACAAAGAACATGGATTTGTCAAATGTTGTACTTTGTGCTTTTCAACGGTGGAACAAGAAATTCAGTAAACATTATATTCACAAAAAAATATATACAGGGTGTTTCTTAAGTACGTGTAGAAACTTTAGGAGCATGTTCCTGACGTCGAAATAAAAAAAAAAGTTCCCACAATCACATGTCCGCAAGTTACTCGTTTCTAAGATACAGAGTGTCAAAGTTTAAGTATTATATTTGTTTTTTTTTTGTGAATAAATGTCGAAATTTTTGTGATATTCGAGTAAAGTTTAGCATCTGGGATGATTTTTTAATTTTTAATCGTGAAAAAACTAATTTCTAATTGAATTTATTTTGAATTAAAAAATCTTGTCATTCAAAATCACTTGCATCGATTATTCCAAATCTCAATAACTTGATAACGGTTGCTCGCAGCGACCTCTACCAAGAATATATTTTTAACACAAACTAAATAATAAATATTTCCAGATACCAATGTTTACCCAAATATCAAAATTATTTTGAAATTATTCACAAAAAATAAAAATAAGAATTCAACTTTAACACTCTGTATCTCAGAAATGAATAACTAGTGGACATATGTTTATGAGAACTTTTCTTCTTATTTTGATGTCAGCAATACGCTCCTAAATTTTCTACACGTACTCAAGAAACACCCTGTATATTTTACAATACAATTTATAAATTTGGAAGCAGAGCTGTCCCAAAGCACTGTGCTTAGTGCTTGTGAGAGTGCTTAGAGCATTTTAGTGCTCGTAAGCACTGTGCTCCCGAGCACTTTTTGGATTCAGTGCTTAGTGCTTATTGCTTCGAGCATTTAACAAAAAGACTTAGTGCTTAGTAATCCCAAAAAGTGCTCCCGAGCACTGCGGTGCTTGGGAGTACTTTTCGGGATTACTAATCACTAATCCTCTTTTCAGCTATGGATCTATGAATGTTGTTGAAAATATAAAACGTGGTCAGCGGTACCCCCACCCCCAAGAACACTGTTCTTTCTAACTATCAATAAAAGCGATTATTATTATTAACTACTGATTGCGACCTCATATTATGCACATTATTTGGCCCAAAAAATCCGCTATTTTGATTTTTCATAATTATTTTGATATAATAAGTGTCACTTGCGGTATCAAGACGAATCTCTACCGAAAATTCATCAAAATCGGTTCATACTTTTAGTAGTTACAAGGAAAAAGCGACTTCGTTTTACAACATTTTGATTTTATATTTGATTTGTTTCCTTAAACAAAGTTTGCCGAATAAATATATAAATTGCCTCACAGATTTTGCTGACTCATTTTCTCTTTTCTGGGATTTTAACCACTGAAAATTATGTCAGTGTTGAGCAGAAAAAAATAAAATTTAAAAAATCTAACTCTTATGAATATGAAAATTTTATTTTCTCGATCTGACTAGTTCTGCCCGTCTAGCGTCTACCGATGGTTATCAAAATCACATTTCTATTTCATTCTTACGGCAGCACGCTCTGACATGAATGAAATATACTATACAATGGTGCTTTCAATCCGAAAACTGCCGAACTAAGAAATCAGTGAGAATGTTGGTAAGGTACGTAGGAACTATTTCGCGCCGCTCTATATTTCAATTTGGCTATTCGCCACCCATTTCGAAAATCAAATCATTTTCCCAAACGACATTGTCCGGATATTTCCTACCAGTTGGAAGTTGCACTGTTTTTATGGGTATTTCTATACAAAGCAAGTATTGACTCTTTTCCTTCAATTGCCGTCCAAAAAAATCTCATTTTCCGATATCAAATCAATGTAAATATATCAATAAGTGCTCCAATCTTTTCTGAGTTCACCTACCAAATTTGAGTTTCCCAAGTGAAACCGTTTCCAAATGCAAAATGAACTTGGAATACAAAAAATTGAACGCCCACCTTAACGGTCTCGACCTTTTGAAAAGTGCTTAGTGCTTAGTGCTCGCAAAATCAAATTACTTTTTGAAAGTGCTTAGTAATCACTTCATGACAAAAAGTGCTTAGTGCTCGAGACTACCGAGCTCTTTTCAAGAGTGCTTAGTGCTTAGTATTCGAAGCACTTTCTGTCAGTGCTCGGCACAGCTCTGTTTGGAAGATACTGTATTCACAAAAAAAAGTACAATTAGATCTGTTATGAATAAGCCAATCCAGAAATACCTGTATTCCTAAGATAAAATCAAATCTGTCAGGAATTTGCTTACAACTGGCTGATTGGTTAATATTTTATTATCAGTGGTTGCTATGCTGTGGAAAAACTTACTCCAGAGCTCAACTTTGACGTTGAACGTAGGAGCCTTGCAGGATGTCTCGAAACAGGGGCTACTCTACTAGCTGGATGAAGTATGTAGTGGCCTATCTGGTGAATTGAATAGAAAGACTATTCAATAGTCTTTCTTGAAGCTCAGATATTTGAACGCTGCGGTCACCCTGAGAAAAATAAACACAATCCTGTTTTCAAAATTAGCTTTATGGCATAGCAGCCGGGATGATGAAACTCGGAAATGAATTAAACAAATGAGGATCAACCCTGATTTAAATTCGGTATCTCTTTGTTTCCGGCAATGTGTGTTAGACCACAGTGCTATTGATCTTCATTAAAAAATCAGCGAGCAGATGTCCATATTGAATGTATCTTCAGACTGAGGAGAGAGTGTAATTAGGGAGTACCTCGGTAAAGAGTTCGCAGATAGCTTGATTTGTGACAAACGACTGAAATGGAAAGTTGTCAAAGCATAAGATTTTCTCTCTGTCCTGGACTTTCCAAGTTAACTGTGGCTTGTGAGTAACCCAGGAGAGATCTAACCAAAAATTCAAAGAATCACGACTGAGTCTAGCTTCTATAGATTGTAATCATAATAATTGAAAGCCATAACTGACCCATTGAATTCCGTTCACCATTAGTGACGCCCATGTGGCCATTTTGTTCAACGTTTACTTCACCAAAAATGAAATAAGTACATTTAAAAATAGATATGCAAAATACGAAGTCGATATGCAGATCGATTCAATCGATAAATCATTTAAAAATTATTCGTTATCAGATATACGACCTTTCATCTCCTCGTTGTGGAAAATTGATACATATTCCAAAGGGAACCTCAAGAGCAACCGAACGCTTGAATGATCGCTTCAGAAATGGTCGATTCTTTTCAAAGGAAGAAATTCTCACTCTCACTCTGTCTATCTCGTGTTATCACTGTTGAGTTCCACACCTCAGAACATTCGAGAGCATCGGAACAATATATCATTGAACAAACTGTCTCAATGATATTTGGAATAGATTAAATCAAAAATTATTCCATTTGGAAATATAAAAGGAACGTAATGTTTAACATTTCGTTACACCACATATTATTATATGACTCTCAATAAGAGAAATGTTTTCTGGCTGTTTTCTCATAGACACAGAAAATAATTCCTGGCCAATATGATGGCGGAGATATTGGTGTTTTTTTGATTTTTTTCAGCCAATAAAGCTGAATTTCTAATAACTGAGCAGAATTAAACGGTTCATTTCTCCTGTTAGATTTATTGATTTTCAATGGTCTCTGAAAACTGCCAGGAGCATTCATCATGGAAAACTTGAGACATGCCTGTAACTAAAAAAAATAAATACAAAAGGGATATATGGGGAGATATTCAATAATCATTATTGGAAAAATAGTAAGAGATTCTCAAGATTATGTAGAACTGAAACTATTATCGATTGACCTCGTCAAGTGACCACGTGGTTACTCTGAAGCTACGATACACGAAACCCAAACTTTCTCATTACATTTGCCTCCCCAAGTTTAATTACGAGAGCTACGACAAAAAGCATATCGTGAGAAGCATTATAAGCCAACCGAATTGAAAAGCATTAGAGAAACACGGTATCAAAGTTATAAAGTCGATATATAACACAGTTTACTGACTCGAAGGAGTTTGCGATGCTGGTCACGTGGACCCTCTCCAGATACACAAAGGACTAGGTCGCCCCCAGGTCGTGTTGCGCTATCGGGTTGTGGATGTCCGAGGAACGTTTCATTTCGTGTTCCCGTCCGACGGTCACTCAACATCAAACGGACAAAGGACGGGAATCAGACGGCTAACTACACAATCTCAATGCTGAGTCGGCTTGGAATTCCCTCTGCTTGTTTCTCTTGTATGAAGGCGACGGCAATGGCGTCAATGGCATTTATGAATGTTATATATTTACAAAAATTCAATTGAGCAGGAATTTCCTATGAAAAACAATAAAAGGTTTGATTGAGATTAGGTGTATCAAATGGTGAGAGAATCATGAGAGATTTTTCGATATCTCAAAAAAGTGTTCCTTGTGAATAATTTTCCTAATAATTCCCAAATTCCTGAAAGAAACCTATCAGAAGCTCATCTGAGATTCCCGACATACAGATTTTGTGAAAGAAGATTTCATCGCAGCTGATACCATCAAATACAAAGTCGAGCAGTGCCCTCGGCAAAGCATATTAGGAAGCTGCAATGAGATCTATCCACACATTAGTATTAATCAACTAATTTACCTCATTTATTACTATCTTCAACGCTTTTCTGGATTACAATCTATTCAACTAGACTTATCATACTGTTGTTGGTGCTTATCTGGGCTGAAGCCTAGGCACAAAATGAAATTTGACCAAATAATACAAGGAATTCATCGAAAATTATTTATCTTTTATCAGAAACGAAGTAGAGAACTTCGGAATAAACCAAGAAATTTTAAATGCATTATGAGATATTCTTTTGAATAAGTATTCCATATTATGGTATTTAGTGTTCTTTCCACCAAAATATTGTGGAATCATCACGTGTACTTAGCACATTTTGTATTCAGTAAAGCTCATTACAGGCATGTTGGAACTCATTATATTTTTCCGAATTTTCAGAACATCTGATTTTATGATCATCCTATTCCTATTTTCAATAAAATCATCTGCAGATTTGATTTTATCATTATGAGTTAATGTTGTTTCGAATATAATTCTTTTTAAAGCAAAAGCTCAAAAAGTTCACTTTACTTTCATATCATTATCACCACCAGAAGATCAATGGAATTGTACGATTCTGATGAACTGCACTAATCTTATGGTGTTTTGAAATATAATTAGTATCCTAGTATCCACAAAAGTAGAATAAAAAAGCATGGATCAATTTTTTTAATTTTTGTAATAGGATAAATATCCCCTGATGAACAAATCCATTGTATTAGGTAATGTAATAAAAGGTGTGGATGCAGCATAATTGTTGTGCTAAGTTTGATTATTTTTGTTCTCTTCATTATTGATCCAATATATATTGGGTGCCAATTTTTTTGATCTAGATGTCTTTATTTGAATCAACGCAATCTCTTTAAGTATTCGGACGTAGGGCACAATATAGTGAAAACTATTTTCTTTTAATTTTCATATACGAGTCACAGCGTCAAGTTGGTTACTATATGAAAAACTCTGAATATCTCGAAAACTGAACGAGCACAAAATTCATAAAATTGCTCATATTGGCACGAAATGGACGCAATTTATTAGAGAAGGAAAATTTTGAAATTTCCATATATGAGCCACTGCGTCAAGTTAGTGACTGTATGAGAAACTTTATATCTACCGAAAACAGAACAAGCACAAAATTCATAAATTATTGGCACCAAATGTGCACATTTGTTAGAGAGAGAAAATTGTGAAATTTCCATAAATAACTCACCACGCGAAGTTAACGACCCAAATGAAAAACTCAAAATATCTCGAAAACTGAACGAGAACAAAATTTATAACATATGGCACAAAAATTATCAAAATTTGTTGAAAACTTAAAATCCTTAAATTTTCATATATGAGTAACAGCTTCAAGTTGGTGATTTATGATAAACTCTAAATATCTCGAAAACTGAACGAGTACAAAATTTATGAGGTTGGTCATTTTCAAACAATTTGTTGAAGAAAGACATTTTTTAAATATCCTTATATTAATCAAAGTGTCAAGTGAGTAACGCATGAAAAACTCTAAATATCTCGAAAACTGAACGAGCACACCATTTATAGCAAACGGCACAAAATGGGCACAATTTGTTTTTAAAAAACGCATTTTTAAACTTCCATTCAAGAGTCATAGCGTCAAGTTGGTGACTACATGAAAAACCCCAAATATCTCGAAAACTGAAAGAGCACATAAATCATAAAATGAATCATATTGACTCAAAATGTTTACAATTTGTTTGGAGAAAGAAAATTATGAAATTTCCATAGGCACAATTTTCTTTAAAAACACCAAATTTTTTAACTTACATATATAAGAGTCACAGAGCCAAGTTGGTTACTCATATGAAAATCTCAAAATATTTGGAAAACTGAACGAGCACAAAATTCATAACATACGGCACAAAGAGGACAAAAGGACCCCGCACTTTCATTGTGGAAAATGGTTTAAATTCCCTGAATTTTTGTAATGTTCTCGATTTCGACTTCCTCGGCAAAAGTGTCCACAGGCACAAAAAATCGGCCGACTAGTTTTCGGAATAAAGGGTGTCAAAGATGAAAAGTGAAGCTTTCTGCTCAGAATTTTTCAACAACTCCCCATCCGATTAAAAAAACTAGGGGTTGACTAACCCCTATTTTCGAACCACCCTGTTTATAAAAAAAAATTCAGTAAACTTCGATCGAGATTGAGGAAGTTCATCTAGGCTCAATTGGATCTTTGATTCTCATGAACGAACTTACACTGGTTGGTTTAAAATTAATCGAATTGGATTTTTGATATATTGGATATATTGGATATATTTGAGTACTTTTTTCATCACCCCGGAAAGGTGAAATACTGTTTGTATTATAATAGTATTGCTTTTCTAAATGGTCAATATTATTATTATCATATTTTTCTAGTTATTCAAAAAAAAAACCAAATACCTACTTTTTTTCACCTAAGTGTTTATAACTTTTCAATTTTCTTCGGCTTCTTCTGGGACCTCTCCTTAAACATTCTACATCACATTACGAATCGAATGACACCATAATCATAATTTTCGGTGACTATACATCATTTTTGTGATAAATGGTACATGTTGACTAGAATATATCATTACGAATCTATTCTTTTCATAATTTTATGAAATTGCATCCTTGCGTGAATTGTCACTTGACATCCTGTAGTAGATCTCCAGCCAACCCCCTGAAGAATCATTTGATAAGTGCAAGATAACGTCGAAACGTAGGGAAAACAATTAAAACAATGAAAATCCCATCGTAGGACAAACTACAGAAGGAGAAAATCTAACGTAAATACATGCACTCCACATGCACAAAAGTTTTTAATTGATTAGTCACCAAATTGCAGCTGGCAAGCCAGATGGGAATTATGATCGTCTTAGGAATTTATAGACTATAAAAGTCATAAGGATATATTTATAAGTATGTATTTATCAGTATTACAATACGCGCTTCTTGACACTGGTGGTGAAACTCGATTTAAGCTAATTCAAATCAACGTGGAACCGATCAACATCATGAAATATATGATAAAACGACTATAAGAGTGTTATTAATAGCCGTAATTAATGCCGCTATTGTCAAGTTTATTGATCATTGAAATAAGATATACAGCTTTTCGAGGATATAAAATGATTCGTAGCGTATTCTTGGTGAGTTCGAATTCAATAAGTGAAGAATCATCCATTTGCGATGGTCAATTCTCAGTTCGCAAGTCAGATTCAACAGTTCACGAAGTTCAATTCTTAGTTGCAGTAAAGAATCAACCGTTCGTATAGTTTGTGGCCCTTATCCATAGCTCGTGATGTTCAGTCCTGAGTTAGAGAGTTTTCAGTTAGAGTTCCAGAACAACAATCAGAATTGAAAGTTCGTGATGTCCATTTTCGTGTGTCTAATCGAAAGTAGCATTGTGCTAGTCGTTAAGAGACAAACTCAATATTGCCAAATATTCGTTGGAAAGTCTGCGACGAATCAGCAATAATTGTAGTCGAATCCACTAGTTTTTCGAGCCAGAAATACTCCATTTTCATCAAGACTCGAAAGTACGTTTCAAAAGTCATGAAGAAAGTTCCCAAATTCTCGGTTGTACCATAAATTTCCCTTCAGGGAAGATCCTGTCAACGGAAACCAATGTGTATCTTCGTTTTTAAACAAGTATAAGGATCATCCTTGCCACGCGTCGGCATTAACAGCTGAAAGAGGGCATTACCCTCAAGATGCCACTCTTATGTGAGTGTTACCCCCTTGAATCATTCTCTCAATTCAGTTAACATTTTGGTCTGCCGTAAAATTTTTAAAGTTATATTTCCCTTGTGTTGAACAGTTTATTTTGTCACATTGTTTTACTGTTTTAATGAATCAATTATGAATGCGTTCTTGAACACTTTTAATAACTGTAACTGAAGATTCTTTGCTATTAGCAAAGGGAAACAGAATTTAGCCAACGAGGTTTTCATGTCACTATACTGTACTGGGTTGTGCGAAACGAATTTTCAGTTAAACAGTTTAGAATCAATAAGAAAATTGATTGATCATTGTTCATCAATTATATACATATAATGTTTTGAGTCTCGCATATTATTTTAGTAAACGTATAAATTGATACAGTGTGTTGCGAACCATTATCTCTAGCTGTAGCAGCTCATTTTTCTCATACCAGATAAATTTTATTATGACTTACTGTGGTCAACAATCGTATATGTCCCTTTTTAGATCAAATTAAATTGAGATTAAGTACAGATTTCTCGAGTATCTTTACTGTCCTGAATTACTAAGATTGAAAACACGTTTCGTGAGTGCCTTACAATCTATTAAATCATTACTCTGATGTTTTCTATTTCTGATGCTGAGACTTTCAGTGCTTTTATTTTGACATCAGGGCAGCCTCTTGGCGAAATAAATGTGCGCTGTCTCGTCTGGGTATCGTTACGTATGTAGTGCTCTACAGGGTGTTACAATCCTCTAAGCATCCGGATACTGGAATTCATTTCGTCATATCCTAATTCCTGTAATTAGTAATGGGAAAATCTGCTTTTTATATCTTGCTATGTTACCAACTCACATCACCATTAAATAGGAAAGATCAAAAGTAGATATGCTTGTTCTAGTAACAATTCAGTGAAGTATCTGTTATTTTGGGGTATCAGTGGGACTATTACTAGGACTTCCAATTACACAAAATTTTTCAGTGCTCTGTGCTTACCAAAAGAAGTTGAAAACCAAAAGGAATTACAAAAATGGAACAAAAAAGTTACCTGATCAATTTGTAGGAACGCGCCGCCACTGGATAGAAACCACCCACTTTGAACCGTGCAGGCTCACTTTCCTTCTCACACGTTGAATCGTGCAAGCTCACTTTCCCTCTCCCTCCCAGACTTGGGACTGACAGCAGAGCTGGTGGGGTTAAAAGTGAGATTGGAATGTTACCCACATTACAAAATGACATAAAACAAATAAAATGTTTTGCAGATCACATAACACGGCACAACAGAATTACATGTTATCGTCTTAAAGCAAATGTACGAATGTTGCTCTGTCACCGATTACTTGCTATAGGTCTTGTCAAGTCAATTGGTGGCCAAGAAATTTATCCACCCCGGCCTATCCCACGGCGTGAGCATTCGGTGTCTAGAAAGTCTGTCACCTCATCACTGAAATGCCTTGCTGAAGGTATATCATCAAAGAGTTGATCCCTCAAAAAGGCCAAATAAGCATCACCAGTTAGCCCTGCTGGTAAACGATTGGGCCCTATCAACTAATTGTTGTAGAGGCCTGTCCAAACGTTTATGGAAAATTGATATTGTGACCGAAATGGGCGTAGGACATGCGGATTTTCCTGACTACTGCAGGAATTGAAGATCACGTCCCTGGTGACTACAGCCTCGTCGGTCCATGAAATATTTCAGGGAAAATGAGGATCTTGTCTGATGCACTCAAGAAGTCATTCACAAAACTCTTTACGACGTGGCAAGTCTTGTTGCTCTAGAAATTGTTCCTTTCGGAAATAGTATGGATGCATACGATGTTCGCGTAAAATACGCCATACTACAGTTTGCATATTAACAACTTTCAAATTCTCAAATGGAAATTTGAAATTAGGAATGAAAGTTCAATTTACCATCAAGTGACTTATGAAAGTTTCTATGAGAGATCCTGGTCACTCATCTCGTTTTGATAAAAATTGTTCGAACTGGTGAAGTGATGAATCAATTGTTTGTCCATTGAAACGGCTAATGAATTCAAGTCCCACATCGTATAACCCTGAAGCGTCATTGCCTCCATCAACTTAATTAAGCATCCATTTGGTTGTTGCAGTCAACTTCCCGTGAAATATTTATTTCGTTCAAACAATGCACCGAAATCGTAATTGTTTTGGATCAACTTCCAAAGAGGGGAGAGTGTCTGTATTAAGGGGATGCGAATATACGAGGTCGGTAAAGCTGATAATGACGTCCTTCCGGACTTTGTGAACTGATTATTTGACTCAGATAAGCCGCCCCATTCCAGAACTTTGCTTTATCAACTGTACTAGGTCGTGAGCCCTGGGCCGAGGCAAATTTCAACTCAATTTCATTCGATGCAGATAATGTGAAGATGAAACCATAATAGGAGGAGCCTGTAGGGTGTTTACAAAATTCATGTAGTTTTCGTTATGACATTCGTTTGCTCAAATACAATGAGGAATTGAAGACGTCTATTCAATCTCCCATTCACTGAGAAACAATATCCTAAAATAGTAAATGTGATCGGTTTGCTAGGATGCATTTATTGAAAATGCAGGTTAATTTTTGTAAACGTAGATACAGATCTCTACTATATATACCGGGTGGCTACGGAAGTATTGCCTACGGAATATCTCAGTTATTGTATGAAGTAGGTTTGTGAAATTTGGAGCGTCGATATAATGACATAAGAGCTAGAATTTGAGCATATTGACATGTCGAAGTTAACTTCCGGTCTGACCGGAAGTAACATCAACTTTCTTATTTTAGATAGAAACCCTATTTTTTATCTTTTCGCTTTATTCAGCATTCAATTCCCTTTCTAATGACGTATCACAAGTTGGTATCTAACCAGAAACTAGATCAGAAAAAAATTATTATTGAAATTCACCGAGTAGGCCGTGGAAGCAAAATGAAAGCCAAAAATTGAAAAGTTGACTATGGAAACCATACGTCACTTGATAACAGTTGCTACTACTGTGATATTTTATTTTCATTCGTCGGCGTTATAAAAAGCCGCCAAAAAAAATATTGGAAAAATTGGGAAAAAAACAAT
This sequence comes from Chrysolina oricalcia, assembly GCA_944452925.2. Classification (NCBI taxonomy): domain Eukaryota; kingdom Metazoa; phylum Arthropoda; class Insecta; order Coleoptera; family Chrysomelidae; genus Chrysolina; species Chrysolina oricalcia. Next base: position 16,356,592 of record OX101821.2, read on the forward strand.
ACTCTGTAGGTCCATAACTTAAATAGGAACATACAACTTTTTCTTGCCTGTACTATTCAGCATAACCATTCCTTTCTAATAATATAATAGAAAGTAATTTTTTGAAATGAAATACCAAAAAATCCAATTATTATTCATCAAATAACGAAAAAACAGATTTATCGAAAAAAAAATTCAAATTGATAGGATTAAAGATAAAATAAATTCAAAACAAATGTTCGAAATGCATTCCCTCAGCGTCAATACATTTATTGACTCTGGTGATATTTTCATCTAAAACGTTTCTCAACATTTGGGGCGTGATATCTTGGAAAGCTCTACGAATTTTTACTTCTAGCTCATGTAGAGTTGCAGGCTGTATGGAATACACCCTATTTTTAAGATGCCCCCATAGAAAAAAGTCGCACGGAGTAAGATCAGGTGACCTTGGTGGCCACCTGACTGGACCATGGGTTGTTATAAGTCTCTCTTGAAAGCGATTTTGAAGATAATTTCTCGCTATTCTTGAATTATGCGGAAGGGCGCCATCTTGCTGGAAGTACATTCTCTCAGTTATTTCCGCTGGTAGGTTGTTAATGAATTCCGAAATTTCATTCGTTAAAAAATTAAAGTATCTCTCTCCGGTTAGTTGGCCTTGAAATAGAATGGGGTCAACAATATGAGTTCCAACTATTCCTGCCCAAACATTCACACCAAATCTCTCCTGGAAGCCGCCTTGTCGAAACCGGTGCTCGTTTGCTATCGCCCAGTACCTGGAACAAAAGACCGTTCACACTTTCAGCACTTTACACTTCGACTATCGACAATAATCCAAATAAAGTACAGTACCTACCTTGTATTATTCCTGTTAAATAATCCATTGTTGGTAAATCTTGACTCGTCCGTAAACAAGATATAATAGTTAAATAGGTGATTCTCAGCATTTTGTCGAAGAAACCAATTACAATATTCCAGGCGCCTTTTACCGTCATTTTCATACAAATGTTGATGCAACTGATACTTGAAGGATTTCAATCGATGTTTTTTCAAAATTTTCCTAGCAGAGTCCTTACTTATAGCTAATTCGGCGCCAATCTGCCTTGAGGAAATTGTGCTATCATATTGTACTGAAGCTAATACATTAATTTCAGTTTCCTCATTAATAACAAATGCTTCTTGGTCTTCGTGAACATCAGGCTCAGTTCTTAATTTTTCTTCAAGCCACTGGAAATACCTTCTTGACGGTTGCTGCCTCCCTGGATATCGCTCTAAATACAATCGTTCAGCGGCATAAGAATTTTTTAAACATTCACCATAAATGAGAAGCATGTCAATTTGTTCGGTTCGTGAATAACGGGGCATTTTTTAAATATTTCACTAACTGATTTCGATTTCCAAACCCTTTTAAAATGGCAGAATCAAAAACACTACTTCGAACGTCAAAATAATATGGATAGCAGCGTTCGTGACAGCTCTCATTTATTTTTTGTTTCATTCCAAAATACATCTTAATCAACCTACTTGTTAATATTTTGGTTCGAATGATTATTGCAATGGAATGATTATTCTGAATAGCACAAACATCGTCCATAGGTAGATATTAGAATATCTATGGACGATGGCACAGACCAAGTACGTTTATGTTCCTATTTAACCTAGAACCTACAGGATATAATTTATCATTCCACATTATTTTTAATTTTGTTTTTGCGTATGGCGATAATCTGTTTTGTTATTTGAAGAATAATAATTGGATTTTTCGGTATCTCAGTTCAAAAAATTATTTTCTATTATATCATTAGAAAGGAATGGTTATGCTGAATAGTACAGGCAAGAAAAAGTTATATGTTCCTATTTAAGTTATGGACCTACAGAGTATTGTTTTTTTCCCAATTTTTCCAATATTTTTTTGGCGGCTTTTTATAACGCCGACGAATGAAAATAAAATATCACAGTAGTAGCAACTGTTATCAAGTGACGTATGGTTTCCATAGCCAACTTTTCAATTTTTGGCTTTCATTTTGCTTCCACGGCCTACTCGGTGAATTTCAATAATAATTTTTTTCTGATCTAGTTTCTGGTTAGATACCAACTTGTGATATGTCATTAGAAAGGGAATTGAATGCTGAATGAAGCGAAAAGAAAAAAAAATAGGGTTTCTATTTAAAATAAGAAAGTTGATGTTACTTCCGGTCAGACCGGAAGTTAACTTCGACATGTCAATATGCTCAAATTCTAGCTCTTATGTCATTATATCTACGCTCCAAATTTCACAAACCTACTTCATACAATAACTGAGATATTCCGTAGGCAATACTTCCGTAGCCACCCGGTATACCAGCAACTGTGAATATTTTTTGTTCTCCAGAAGAATTTCTACATGTCTGTCGCCACCCTACTTTGGCAATTATTCTGACCCCATACTTTTGCAGAATGAATACCGTTGCAGCAGAATAGCTCATACCCCACTGTAATATTGCATTGCATGATAGCGCAACTGATAGCTAAAAGTGAAATGATACAGATTCAACAGAACTTCCTTTACACAATGACATATACAGAGTGGCCACTTTTTTAATGGGATTGTATTGGTAACTTTTAAACCATAAGAGTTAGAAGGTCGGTCAAATGGAGAAAAAGTTGCATTCATAGAATCATAGTCAAGTGGTTCAAACAAATCGAGATTATCAGGACCGGTTATTGAGATATCTTAAGAAAAGTAAATTCTGTCATTTTGATTTTTCTTTTTTTCCCACTTTATTTCAAATATTATCAAAAAATGATATGAGAATTTTTTATTCGATAGTAAATTATCCTTAATTTGACCTAATCAGATTTCGTATCCAACGTTTCGTACTCTCTGGGCCACCCTCAACCTCATTTTTTTCAATACGGACCTGTATATTTTATGACACATTTTGAAATAACTTTTAACGCTGAATTCAACAATATATCATACAATGTCATTCAAAGGTGATTTTCAGGTGATTTTGACCCTTATCCAAATTTCTCTGGGTATTGCATTTACCTTTAGTTTAATTAACAACATGCAATACATTTCGATTAGAAAAACAACTCAGTCATCTTAAACTGAATGGAACGTATCAGAATCAAAGCAAGAAACAAGTAATAATTATTTACATATTTCAAGAGAAGAAAAACCTAATGCAGAATAATTAAACGAAACTATCATTTATATGAAAGAAAAATTAAATAATATTCGAAAATAAATGAATATTAATGAAGTAAGTGTTCGAAATGTCCACCATTTTGTAAAATGCACTTTGCGGTTCTGGAACCCATACTTCTTATACATTTGCTAAATTGGTCTCCTTGAATACCTTCCAATACATTCTCAATCTTCTCGAGAGGAATCACTATTGTTGGATTTGTCATTTGTTCCGTTGAATCAGATTACAGAATCGAACTTTATTTTTAAGATCATTATTTGAAATAAAGTGAGAAAAAAAGAAAAATCAAAATGACAGAATTTACTTTTCTTCTGATATCTCAATAACCGGCCCTGATAATCTCGATTTGTTTGAACCACTTGACAATGCTTCTATGAATGCAACTTTTTCTCCATTTGACCGACCTTCTAACTCTTGTGGTTTAAAAGTTACCAATACAATCCCATTAAAAAAGTGGCCACTCTGTATATCAAAGTCAATATGAGGACTGCAAGTGAATTTATAATCTATAGCTAGACCCAACATTCTCGTTACTGAGTTGGATGTCACCTCTAGTTGGCTGTCTCCATAGATGCCGAAAGTCTCGGTGGTGTTTGCATTGTGAATTTTAACAATGCTGTCTGAATGGTTTTCAACAGCCCATGTCAGTACTCTCTTATATGGTTTCTGTTGTTTCTGCAAGAGTTACTGCATTGTGATCAGTGACAAGAAAATTGGTTTCATCTGCATATGCCACTATATGTACCTTCGAAAGGCTATGAAGTCATTTGCATAGTTTAGAAACACCAATGGTTTACGAAACAAGGACGTACTGACTATGAATATCTTGCATTATTACACTTTGTGACCTATCCTCATCAAGGCTTTGGCAACACCACAAACTCCATTGCGATGCATGGTTTTTTCCATTTCCATAGGAGTCATGTGTTGATTCAATTTTCAATTGAGAATTTTTCTCTTTAAAACATGAATTCCTTCCAAGAGAGGTTAGCTTGTACGATGGAAAATATCGTCTAAATTCCAACTTTCAGTCGCAGATGATTCCACAACTGACCTTATGAACATCCTGTTCATATTGTCAATGAAATCAACATCCACGAGTAATATTTCACCAAGTTTTCATTAACTTTAGGAATGGAATTATTTGAAAAAAATCTAAAAGATTTGTTTCTTCAATAACATGTTTTCCAACTACCTCGATAAAGTTTTCCCAATGAAATTTTATTCTACTAGAAGAAACAGATCGTCTGTAGGTCTCACGTCGCAAATGACGTCGCATGAGTAATAGCCATCATTACACACCCGTTGAATAATATACTGTTGTTAGCATATGACACCTAATTCAGCCGCATATACCAACCATTAGCGCTATTCAACGATAACATAAAGCTTAATTTTTATTCAGCATGTCGAACTTTATCAGAATAGTATTTTCCATCTGAAATGTTCTCTCCTTGCAAATTTTCATTCCTCATCACACCGCGGAAATTTTTGAAAGGCATAATAACTTCAACACGTAAAAATTGGTAGCAATTACGAGCCTTCGCCGGAGCGGTAATTCAAATGTGAAGTTGCCATTAGTTCCGGGTAAAACCGGAACAGTTCTACGAGCGAGGGTAAGGAAAGATCAATCATTCTTAAACAGCGGGATATCTCTTTATCGTCGGCCGCAAAATAGTGTGATGTTAAAGAGGTGTCGTGTCTAGAGCTCTCGAGTCACGATAAAAAATTAGATAACCTTATTGATAATAATAATGTTGAAAATTAGAGATAACAGAGTCTCTTGTCTTATCTTGAACACGCGAGGGTGGTAGGTAATTAAAACTTCGTTTATGCAACTCGTCACGAATGGCGTAGTTTTTATTGCTGTTATACTCCACAATGTTGATGTGTGGAACTATGTACGGCATAATTGATTGGGGAAAATCAGGTTGAATTAGGAGTTTTGATGTTTGAAGTAGACTCGTGTTCATTTGTAGTTAGCGGGAGGTTTGTTTACACTCGAAATAAATTCAGGTCAACCCTATATTGGTCATGGGGTTGTGAACAGTTCGTAATTTATCGTTTCACCATTCTGAATGGCTGATTCAGGTATTTCAAACAGAGCATTGCCACAACTTATGGATATAACACTCTCGATTCAATTTTGAATAGTATGACATATCCATATACAAATGATTGAAGGAATATTTGACAATCATTCAAATTATCAAATACGTAATAATATAAACTAATTAAATGAGACATGTATGAGTCCAAGATAAAGTTATCCTCCACGGGGATATACAAATACATGGTGGTACCGTGATATATGGGAAAAGTCAATTGAGTGGTGAAATTTCCGCATTTGATTGTAGTAATTTTGCCAGGAAGAAACTTTTGAGTGTTGTGCTGTTAAAATTAAAATGGGAATTTCAAATTGTGTGATTGTCAATGTATATAGGACTCCCGATAGCGATTTAAACTTGTTTTTGGAGAAAGGGTATGAACTTCTAATCAAATTGTCTCTTATATTTGATACTATATATTTATGTGGGGATATCAATGTAGATTACTTGATGAACACCACTGAAACAAAATTACTGGATGAATTTCTCACATGCCTGAATTTGAATGTCTGTGCTCCAAACGAACCCACTAGAATTGCTCTATCAAAGAACAAAATTTCCAAAACAAAAATCGATTATATTTTTACAAATAAAATTGAAAATGAATCCTACACTACACAACCAAATATAGGAGATCACCTAGCTATTATTACTACACTGAAGCCAGTGATAAAATTCTCAGATGAAAATGAAAACATTTGGTATTGTAACAACAGAAATACATCAGATTCTTTCTTAAACATGGTAAAGCAACATTTGTCCCTTGTTGGTTTTGAAAGTATTTATAATGTAGGTTCTGACGTAAATCAAGCATTGAATGAATTTATAGCCACTATTAATTTTGTAATTGAAGCAAACTGTTCATTTAAAAAGGAAGAAAAAAATAGCCGTACTGAAAAAGAATGGGTAACAGAGAAAATTAAAAAAGAAAGTAAAAACTTAAAAACAATGTTCAATCAAACAAAAAATGAAAATAATCCTTTAAACTAGGAGCATTATAAACAACAGAAAAAAATTTCAACAATCTAATAATACAAGAAAAGAAACATTTCAACTCGGATATCATAAGAAAAAGTGAAATCAAACCGAAAACGGTTTGGAATATTGTAAATAAAGAAATAAACTAAACCGAAAGGAGTAGCAGTATGCTTTGCTTCCCATTTTTCTCATAACACTCGAAAGAAATTAGACGAAAAATTTGGCAAAAAAACCTACAGCATGTACTGTACCAATGAGAAATATCGGAAAGAGTATTTATTTTCGAAATGTAAGTGGCCAAGAAATAGTTTCAATTATTTCTGATCTAAAAAACAAAAAAAGTACAGGAGATGATAAACTAAGCATTAAAATAATAAAAACTCTGAAGGAGATTATTGCTTACCTACCTAATTAACCTGTCATTTGATACAGGAATGTTTCCATCCCACTTGAAACTGGGCAAAATTTCTATGGATAACTATAGACAGGTGACCATTGTGAATACCATTTTCAAAATTTTTGAACGTTTGTATTATGTTAGAATTGCTGATTTTTTGACTAGCTATAAAATATTCTCCCCTCGTCAACATGGATTCCGCACGGGGAAATCAACGGAAACTGCGAATTCATGGAGAGTGTCTATACAAACATCGATGCAGGTAGATTTGTGTGTGGCCTCTTCTTTGATCTGTCATGTGCCTTCAACAGTTTGCAAATACATTTCTTTAAAAAAAACTAAACTCAAATGGAATTAGAGAAAAATTTTTCGATCTCTTAGAATTATACCTCACGCATAGACAAGCCTACGTACAGATTAACAATGAATGTTCTGAAACCTACTCTCTGGATAGTGGTGTACCACATGGATCGGTACTGGGACCACTACTTTTCACACTTTTTGTAAATGACATGCCAAACTATATAACGAATGGATTAATAACAATGTTTGCAGATGACACTTCAATTGTGGTATCATCACAGACCGTCGAAGAGTTGCAGAATACAATAAGTAGCGTCATTAAGTCATTTGAAAACTGGTATAATATTGATAATTTGATATTAAATACCGAAAAAACAGTCTATCTCCAATTTAAATGTACGAAAAATAGCCCGTGTATGATTTCAACAGATCATCAAAATTCAAAGGCAACTAAGTTTCTAGGGCTCTACTTAGACCAAAACATAACGTGGGAAAATCAACTATATCACACTTTGAAGTAACTGAATTCTGGATTTTTTGCAATCCTGAAATAGAAAAAAAATTGGAAAGGAAAATTTTGATTGATATGTATTATTCTTTGAAAGAATTTTTGTTGGACAGAAGCGTATTCTGAGGCACATATTCGACGTCAAGTTCGGAAATAGTCGTAAACCCATATTTCTGCAACACAAAATATTAACTTTTCCCTGCTTATACATTTACAAAGTACTTCTCTTCATGAAAGAAAATTTGCACACATTAAAAAAAAATAAATTTTTTCACCAATATCCGACAAGAAATGCTGGAGCACTTAGTATAAACCACCACAGATTGGCAAAGTTTGAGAAAAGCCCTAGATATGCGGGAACCAAATTTTTCAACAAACTTCCCGAGGGCATACAAAACACGAGCCTCAAAAAGTATAAAAACGAAATAAAAAAAATGTTATTAGGAAAGGCATATTATTCTGTGAAAGAATACCTCAATGATTCATTAGATTGATATTTTTAGGTTTGATTTTCTTATTTATACTTGTGTGTAAATTGTAGTTAATGAATTGTTTATATAATGTATTTTATGTTTTGTTTATATATTGTATTTCTGTATTGTATTGACGATTATGGTAGACATTAATTAACAAATGTAACTGACGTGTACATCCATCCTCTAGGTGGCTGCTGTTGCAAGTATAAATAAATTTATTTTATTTTATCTGAAACGATAATACATATAGTTTTGATTAAATGGAAAAAAAGTTGCCCACCAGAAACTATAAAATTTCCATAAATATTTTTGATTCTCAAATTATTTTGTATGAACTGAAATTTTCTATTCCTTATTTTATTTTTTTGTGGCATTGTCGTCAGAGCTGGAACAAGATAAAATAGTTACTTCTTGGCAAAAACTTTACTTGCGCTGTCTTGTGATGATTTCATACAGTTTTGTTGGCCGACGTTTCATTATAGAATAACCATCATACAACATACAGCTCTTTTTCGAATATTATGGTCTTTTGAACAATTTTTTTTTCATAATTTAATGATCAAATAAATGAATATTTTGGAACCTTTGGTGTGAATATAATTCAAGAAAAAAGAAGAAAATACCCAAACAACAAAGGTACGTTACAATTATTACACCCGACGCGAGTTTCGCCAACAAAGTAACCATCTTCAGGAGCTGAAAGCTTACTAAACCACTCATCCTAACTTACTTCTATTTATACAACTATTTCTCAATGGATGTCAAATTATCTAACATTTCGAATCTACCTATTCTACCTACTACTTATCTGAGGGGCTACCGCATACATTATCAAATTTGCCTACTTTTGTTGTTCACTAATTCTAGTAATTTACCTGCACTAAATTGATTTTAATGTTATCCTACTTGTTTTGGATTTGATGACACAAATTTCTTGGAAAAAACAATAACTTATAAATTTATTGTGAAGAAAAGAAAACATTTTTCAATGTACTACGAACTTGAATAATGGGTTTTCCGGAATATGACCCTTATCAGCATTCATACTATTTTTACACTTGGCAATTTCCAAACTCTCGAATGCATCGAGAAGTCTATGGTCATGAACCTGTCTGATTAATTTTGAGCTAGTATCATCAAATCGGTGGTCGTGATCCAAAGCATGTTGGGCCATACTCGACTCGGGTCTTGAATATCGGATATGAGCAATGTGTTCTCTGAACCGTACTTTCATGGCCCTTCGGGTTTGACCCAAATACTTTTTCTCTCAGCTACTTTTTTTTCGTAGCTCTTCGAAGAGCTACGAACAGGAAAACCCTCAATATGAACGTTGTATACAAAATTTCGTGTAAACTTCAACAAATATTGGGTTCTTCCAAAGATGAAACAGATGAAAGAGAAAAGTCGGGGATTTATAAAATTTGCTGTAAGGACTGTGAGAAAAAGTATTTGGGTCAAACCCGAAGGGACATGAAAGTACGGTTCAGAGAACACATTGCTCATATCCGACATTCAAGACCCGAAAAATCGAGTGTGGCCCAACAAGCTTTGGATCACGACCACCGATTTAATGACACAAAATTATTCAGAAAGGTTCATGACCATAGACTTCTCGATGCATTCGAGAGTTTGGAAATGTATGAGTGTAAAAATCGTATGAATGCTGATAAGGGTCCTATCTCTGACAGCCCATTACTCAAGTTCGTGTTTTCTTCTCTTTCTTTTCTTTTCTTCACAATAATTTCATAAGTTATTGTTTTTTTCAAGAAATTTGTGTCATCAAATTCAAAACAAGTAGGATAACATTAAGATTAATTTAGTGCAGGTGAATTACTAGAATTAGTAAACAACAAAAGTAGAAAAATTTGATGAATGCGGTTGCCCCTCAGATAAGTAGTAGGTAGAGTAGGTATATTCGAAATGTTAGATAATTTGACGTCCATTAAAAAATAGTGGTATATATAGAAGTAAGTAAGGATAAGTGATTTAGTGAGATTTTAGCTCATAGAGATGCTAACTTTGTTGGCGAAACGCGCGTCGAGTGTGATTGTCACTTAGTTTTGGTGTTTGGGTAGTTTCTTCTTTTTTTTTGAATTAAACAATGATGTATCACTCATGACGATTTCAATACGTCTTGACTATCATTATGATTTTTTTGGGATATTTAGCCTTCTCGCGACAAGCTTTTATATCATTGAAATTTTTAGAATGTAACAAAATGATGGGTTTAATTCACCTTAAAATGTATTTCCATCTTTTTCGTGCATTTAAATAAAAGGTTTTCTCTAAAAAGTGTTCTAATTTAATTTATTTCCTAATTATTCAAAAATCAAAAATGTTTTGAGAAATTTTATTCTTGTACAGTGACCGGCAGAAAGTACGCAAGTCATGGGAAATTCTTTTATTAATAAATTTGACAAATATTGTTACGTGCAATCGCTTCTGCATCAAAAGAAACCCAAAAAGACGGTGTACAGAGCAGTGCGTCTTTCCGTGTTTGGTAGAAAATGAAAATTAAAAAAATTATTTCCCAAATCACACAGAAAATACTGAATAATTTTTTTCGTTAAAGTTGTTCAGAATGACATTTTAAAGCTATTTACAGATTTTGAAGACGATCTGGGATAAAAAGAATGAAATCATTGGGAGAAAATTGGTGGATTTGCCATGTGTTCATCTGCTTCATAAGAGACCACTGTAATGTCTTCAGGATATTATATTCCCGATACTGTTCATCAATTATGAAGAACCATGTATCCACACAATTTGAATTCGAATTTTAGGCAAATTGTTGGAATCATACGTAACCACACTATTATCATTGATGATGCGTGCATCGATAGATTATCTCATCATCAAAGAGGCCATGAAACAATTGACTAATAATGCTACTTTGTCGTTGAGAGTTTTCAAATGATTCCGTAGTGTTATTATATTCATTCAGATATTTCTTTCTTGTATTAGTTCTTCTTTCATTGAAAGTTAATTTACACCCAAAAAAGATGAGTTAACAAGAAAAATTGAACTCGTCTTAATATGTGGCCAGCCATTTCATAGTTGCATAGGAACAGCAGATATATTCAATGCTAGATATCCAATTAAAAATATCCATGGGTCCACTGTGTTGCGTATTTTAAACAAATTCAAAACTACAGACAGAGTAGAAAATCGTTTCAAAATTCTATGAGATTAGCCCATCACTGATGAAGCAAGTAATTTCAATGTTATGTATCGGTCACAGAAAATCCAAAGATGTCACTATCGGAGAGGAAGGAATAAACCGGTTTATCTATTCTGAAAAATCCGTAAGAAGAACTTTGAAGATTAATTCACTTGCATCCACACTTTAATCGATAGAGATTTTGATGCCCGCTTAGAATTTTCTGTGCGGTTCCAAGGTATGATTAATGCCCGTATTCGCCATTTCCTCTGTAAAGCGAAGCTTGCGTAAACCCACTTAAAATTCAAGCCAAGCTTAAATATTTGCGGTATGCACCGTAGAACAATAAACTAAGCTTAGCCAAGCGCCAAAATAACTTGGCAACGTTGTATATTTTTGGGGATAATTACGGTTTACGCGTCTATTGTCAAATTACGACAACCGTTAATCGAATGTTAGTTGAATGAATATGTACTTAATAAAAATTGTGGTTTAGATGATGCGAAATGAATGAAAAAAGAGTGCCAAACTTTACCTCAACGGAGAAGCTCCACTTGTTACGAATTATAGCGCACAAATATGCATTCATACTAGAGAATTAGAAAACCGATATGGCTTCTGCAGAGAAAAAGGAAAAGACCTGGCAGCAGATCACAGATGACTTTAATGCTAGTTCTTCGACTGGTATATTACGTGGTAAGGCTTCTTTGAAGAAATGCTATGAAAATAGAAAAAAAAGAGCTTCGGAAAACCTTGGCTGATGAAAAGAATGAAGTAACTCTTACTGGCGGGGGCCCACCACCAAAAATACAAAAAAGAGATGAGACAGATGAACTACTAATCTCATTTATCAATAAAAATACATTAGTGGGTTTTCACAACAAATTCGATGATGATGCAGATGGAAGCTCTATTGTGTGAAGAGACCCTGATGAAAGTAAAGAAGTGGAATTGCAGAGAGTAGACGAGGACAGGACAGAAAACACACACACAGGAAGGGAGACATACCTGGTAGGTTGACTTGTAAGTTTTTGCTTTTGGGTCATTTTTCTCACTAAAACTTACTAAGAACAATTATTTTAAACTATATATTTGTCAGTTACATATTTGTTACTCAAATGTAACTACCTACTTTACAATTATCTCTCAATTTTTGATTCTAGCCAATAGTCATTGCAAAGAAAGATGATGTTAATTGGAGAAAGTATAATGCGACACAACTACAAGATCCTATCAGCCCAGCTTTAGTTACAAATGTCGCAATCTTGAAACAAGATAAAACAAAACGTAAAAATATTGAAATCAATGATGCCAAATTTGTGAAATTAACAAGAAATGATAAACATACAAGTAAAACAAATCTCAGTCATTGTGAAAGTTTGTGAGTTTTAGTACATAACTCTGATGTTTTTATAGGTACCCGAACATTTAAAATCTGCACCAAAAAGCCGTAGAAGACCAACAACTGTGGTAAAAAGCTTAACATCTTCTGAGATAGCCAAAAAGTATGACCTACTCTTAGATAAGAGATTGATGTTACTCGAAATGCAGTTGACTCATATGGAACAAGAAAATGCCCTGAGAACAAGACAACGCAAATTAGAGATAGAAATATTGGAAACAGACTTACGTTTAAAAAAGAAAAATTTAGAATAGTATTAATATCAGTTAATATATTAGAGTAATTTATCATGTCAATTTATTATGTATCAGTTGAGTACAAAAAGTATGTCCTCCATTTTTGACAGGGAAATACATCATTTTCTTGTATTACACTTTCAGCATGATTATAAAAACCAATGTTTAATTCCACAAAATTTATTACAGATTTGAAAAGTAATTGTCTATAATATCATTTCTAAAATCATACAATACATTTTCCTGTGGACGAATGGGAGGTATGTCTCCTTGTTGGACTAAATATTCGAATTCCTCCATATTAATGCCCACTGGAGGTGGGGGTTCACCGACGTGCATTATTCGAGCAATGTTATAAAGTATTGCTGTCGCTACCACTAAACCAGTTTCAAATTTGCATCGTAAGCCATAGGATAAACAGGGGAACCTTCGTTTCCGCACACCTATGGTTCTTTCTACTGCATTTCTTGTGCGAATGTGAAATTCATTGTAAAATCTTCTGTAAAAGGTCATATCATCCATCTCCTCGAAATAGTTGGGCCTCCTAAATATTCTTCTTGGAAATCCATAATCAATTATGTCTACAATGTCATTATCGTCTTCCAGCAGGATTTCATCTTCTAGTTCCATCATTCTGCAACAACTGATTTTAATTTCACAAGTCAACATTTCACCACAACGAGACTTACATACTTTCCAAAACTAGAGAATAAAAAGTAAAAAAAGTGAGGTTCTGATATCTGCATAAGCTTGGCTTTACATATAAAGCCGCCGAATTTGGCCGCTTACATTTAAGCGAACTTAAAGGCGTTTGTGTATACGGTGCATACAAAACTGAAGCGTTAAGCGAGCTTAACCCTTAAGCTTCGCTTACTGGTATACGGCGAATACGGGCATTAATTATGCCAAAATTTTCTCAGAACTTTAATTAAAAGGTGTGCTGAGGACAACCCAAATTGGAAGATAGAGGCAAGAAGTCAATTTTCCTTTCAAAACTAATGTTTGGTTATGCATATTAGATTCTATAGAAGCAACCTTAATTTACGAAATTATTTTACAGTTTTTAAATCACGAGTTTTTCTATTTCTTACATTACATTTGGAAAACTCAATAGCCTTCATCTCATTATTTTCAACGTAGTTGCCTCGTCGCGAAGTAATGGGTTACATGATGCAAATACCATTAGTAGTTCAACTCAAAAGCTCATCTTCATAATATTGGTAACAAGTAATACATATATTACGCTTCGCTGCTAATATGTATTGACGATATTTCATATTATAATGAAAGATAAAATCAAAATAGATATTGGAATCAACTAGGAAATGTATGGTCCTGAACAAACATATTTTAGTGAATATGAAACATATATCAACAACTAGTTGTGACACTAACGACGCCCCATAGTTATGTATAGTTTGCATATTTCACTATTCTGTAATTTGCTCGTTAATGGTGCATTCTTTTTCAAACTTTTTTAAATTTTGATCGTAAGAATCATGACCATTTTTGCAATTATATTCATCACAACTAGTGTAACTGTCCTTTAGCGGAAATATTGTCTACATTCCCAATATATCTGAAATTGACATTGTTAACTGTGGGGCTATTTGTTATTGAGAACATTAGCAGGCTCACCCTCATCAAATTACGTTCTGGTGAAATTACTGTATTCATTGCGAGGAATTGAGTGCCAAATTTCCAATGGCCTCATTAAAATTTTGTTGCGTAGTAGGTAATTATCTGATGATACCGCAAGTTTATTTCCAATCTTAATCGAACGGATAGGGGAGGTATATAGTGATCATAATGGCGCTGAGCCCTTATTGATTGGTATTCGGAGGAAAGAAGATGAAGTTGCTGAATATAGAGGCTGATAATGATTCATCACATTAATGTGTATAATAATATAAGTTAATATCATTGGTATTACATTTGCACACAAATTTTTGTCATTAATATTATTGCCATTACGATGTACAGTATCAAAAAGCATTCTGACTATGGATAAAGATCATCACAAGAGTAGGAGAGAAGTGCCATGAATGGGACAGTTTTTTTAAACCGCTCATGAAATGTTTATTTTTGAGATTTCTCAATCTACGAAAACACTACATGTTTATTAGACTTATATGAACGTACTCATTGAATCAACGATATCTAATACAACAACAATGTGAAAAACTTAACTTAAAATATTGATTTTGTCCTATGCAATCCTCATTGCGTTTTGAATGGAACACTATCATGGGTTGAATGGGACGGTTGCAAAATCATATAAATGATACACCAAATGTTAATTTTTCATTCACTAATTATAAAATTCTAACAAATTCGTTTTCATAAGTTGATAAGTCGATATCAAATGTCAACGTTGCTTGTGTTCGTGATGTTTGGGGATTTCCATATGATGGTATTTATTGTAAATGTCACCTTTAGTTGGGGAAAACAATTTATTACAGTATCCATATCATTTAAAATTTCCTGATTGCATCCTATACAAGAGGGCTTGTTTTTTTTTGTCGAAAGATCTACCAAAACAAAATCTTTTTTTCATGATTAAAACTTCGTCGTTATTACCAATATCACTTTAGTCATCACAATCTCTGATCTGATTCTTGAATTTCAAAGTCTTCAACATCAGAGTCGCTAGTTTCTTCCAGAAATTTTCGTTATCAACTTTTTGATTTTTTTTTCAAATGATTTTGCTGAACTTTGCAATGGGCTCTTATTCAAATAAATTCATTTCGTGGGTATCCTTTTTCTTCCTTTCCGAACTTGTCTTCTTGGAGCTTTCGGGAATGGTCACACTGATTCTGATTTCACAAGTTTGGAATTTCCATCAGACTTGGATTGTACTGATGTAGAGGGCTTGGGGTAGAAACAGCTGTTAAGGATGGCTCCTGACCTGTGTCAAGTGTCTCAAGATTTGTCACAAATGAAAATGAGATTTCACATTCTTTGAATACGTGACGATTAGGCGGATTATTCCTGACGATTCAAAACCAAACATGATAGTTTTTCGGGCAAATGCGATTGAATATGATTTGTTTGCAACTTGAGCAATTCAATGAATAGCAACTGCTTTTCCGGGATTTAGAAGCGTTCATTCATTTTAAGCACTCTTGCATAAAGTTTTAATAGGTCCATAGACCTAGACGTCGAGCGGTTGCAGTATGTTGCTCTAAAAGACAGCATTGACTTTTGTCCGGCTCTGAAATGTTTTAGAGAGTTCAATCCTGCCTCAGAATCTGCATCCCATTTAAGTATTTGATTACTAGCAGTTTTTGGGCATGGTGATATGCAAATATTCGAAGTCATATGTTTGCAATTCCATAGCACATTTTGGACGCAGTGATTGAATATTCTACCAAAGAATTTTCCTGCACCAACCTGAAAATACGCCTTTTAACAACATGTGTGTAGTAAAAATACCTTCCAAATTAGCAAAAGCAAAAGAACTTAACATATATGTGACATTAGTGAACATAATTTCTGAACTTGAATATCAACAAAACAAACATGATTATGAATACAGAGTGATTTCACTACATTTTCCCCCTGTATTATTTCGAAACATAATCCTTTCAATATTCAGGTCTACGACGAATTCTCTCAGGTCTGCCTTCCACTTCAGCTAGATCTGACATTTGGTTATACGTAGAACTTTGAGTTGGGGTAGTAGGGGTATCAGTGTCAGGTTGCATTTCTGAACTATTACCCTCGATCTGGATATCCGTTTTTTCTTTTGTCACGTGTTGTTGTAGGGTCTCATCGACAATTTCAAGATCTCTACGAGGAGCCAAATGTTTTATAAAAATGTTCGTTTCTCTCCCATTTGAAAATCTTACTAACGCATATTCAGGGTTTGCCACAATTAGTTCTGCCTCTTCCACAAATGTCAGATCTAGCTGAAGTGGAAGGCAGACCTGAGAGAATTCGTCGTAGACCTGAATATTTGAAGGATTATGTTTCGAAATAATTCAGGGGGAAAATGTAGTGAAATCACTCTGTATTCATAATCATGTTTGTTTTGTTGATATTCAAGTTCAGAAATTATGTTCACTAATGTCACATATATGTCAAGTTCTTTTGCTTAATAAATTGTAGTAAAAATACCTTCCAAATATGGTTTTATCAAGCAAAAGAACTTGACACATATGTGACATTAGTGAACATAATTTCTGAACTTGAATATCAGCAAAACAAACATGATTATGAATACAGAGTGATTTCACTACAATGTGGTTTATGTTTCGAATTTTATTTTAATTTTACTACCCTTTGCAATTCTGATTTTGAAATGTTGCATTTTTCACCTGCATTACGGATAGATAGTTTTCTGGTACAAACATCTTTAACGGCTTCCGCCAAGAGAAAAGGAGATTCTAACCAGTTTTGTGCCCTTGCTCACCATTATGAATCTAAAAGCATTACTATTCCTGAAAAAACATTATTCACTCCAATTATCTTGAATGGGACACCGTCCTATTCAAGGCACTCAACGTTGTCCCAGTTTTTGACTCACACAACATTTTATGGGGATAAAAATAGATTATATTGATTCACCTCCAAAATGAAGCTTCTGCAGTCTGGAAAACTTGTCGAGGTTTGTTGGGGTTAAAGGCACATGTGTTGCCATCTATTATCAAAGCAGAAAATTCGTTTTTACAACCTAGTTTAGAGAAAACTGTATTGTCCCATCCTATATACTTGCCCCATTCATGGCACCTCTCTCCTACTTGTTCACTTTTTGAGCATTCTATCAATTAGTATTAGAATAGGAGTTTATTTTGTTATGATGTATTATTTTCTCTATATTTTAATGATCAGAGAACATTGTTAGAAACAAGTGAAATTAATTTCTAGAGGCTCTAAGCTGCAAGGAATATGTTTTTAGGCAATTAGTTGGAAAGTTCGCTAGAAGGACGACGTCCGAGAGGAAGACTTTCAGCAAGTACCATGTATACACAATTTAAAACTACTCCAAGGTTTGGTCACCACCGGATTGCTCAATGAACATGTGTCTGACGTCCTGGTCTGCCGTTGACTCATATCTCGTTAATTTATTCATTCATTGAATCAAATTTCGTTTTTGAGTAAATTGAGAACTTGCCATTTGACGTTTCTCATTTACTGCCTCCTGAAGAAGAGTACGAAAATATATTTTTTAGTCTGATGTATTTGCCCCTTCAATTAAAATAATTATTATTTATTTTATTTTTTGTCAAATCGCTCTGGAGTGCATTTGGTACTCTTTCATCTGGACCTCCAGAGGAGGAAGACTATCACCATCATAATTAATAATACATAATAATTTCAATTTACATTTTCATTTATGGTTGAAAAGCTTTGTCGATTAGTTGAAAAACTCCTGACATTGAAGTATATTTTGACTTCGACATTACTCCATTTCTCTAACCAATCCTGTGATGGCATGTACGAGACCGCTGATTATGTTGCGAATCGAACCCACAACCCTGTGATCGAGAGGCGTATGCCATACCATTACGACCACCAAGTCAGATATTCCAAATAGATGGATCTGTTCAACTATTTCAGTTAAACTGATAATGTCGATATCATTTGCATATTTGGTTCAGTTCTTATACTCCATTGTCATGTTTTTTATCGTGGAAGGAAAATAAATCTTCCACTCCCCATTGAACTGTTCAAAGATATTAAGTGGAACAATAAATTATTGTGTTTTCCGTCTCATTGAAAAACAAGGCAGTATCTCTCAGACTTTAATCCTATTAAATAGTTTTCCGGATACCTCTTGCCCACCATTCCGCTAACGTGGAAAACTCAGCCGAATTGTTATTCCCAACTCGAAACATGACCCCAATATTTTGAAAGTTCCACCAAGTTTATCGTGTTTTAGCGGGACCAAATTTTATGTAAGCAATGAAAATAGCGAATGTGTCTAGGAGCTTTCTGAATCGATAAATGTCAGAAGTTATCAAAAAGTATCTCTAGAAAAGATGATGACGTCTGTGGTCTTACCACCGAGTGTAGAATAAATAAAATAAAATACTGTTCAGTTCTGTGGATGTCCGTATTCAATTTCCTCGTATTTCAAATATTTTTCGGCAATCTGTAGAAATTGGTATAGAGAATTTACAGGGTATTTCTGAAATAGTGTACCAAACTATGGGTACTGATTGTACATGTGAAAATATGAGGAAAACGCGGCCGGAGTTCTCAGTATCACTATTTTCACTCGGGTTTGAAGGCCGTCGTTGTTTGAAATTTCTTCCTGACGTTTCGCCAGCGCGAGTGGATGGCTTCTTCAGAGGCTTACCTATAGATCGTAGATAATCTCGGATGAATGAAGATTCTGTCTCTAGAGATTGTATTTATTCTGACTCGGGTAGTTCCGTGTGCTCATTACCGTATCTGGATTAGGAACATTTCCATCAACTCCAGTTGATTCCCTTTTACCTGTTATCCTGATGTCGTTGTTTTCCTTTATTATTTCTGCTTCTTCTTTTCTGTTGAAGTTCTTCGTGTGTTTATTGTGGATCTCAATTGCATTCCGTACAAGTCGACTATGGTATCCCTGGTTGAGAGCAAGAAGTTTCACGTCCTCAAACAGGATCCTGTGGTTTCCTTCACTGAACGCGTGTTCTGCCACTGCCTACTTGTCTGTTTGGCCTGATTTGCAGTTTTTCTGGTGCTCCTTCAATCTTGTAACCATGGATTTTTTTGTGGTTCCGATGTACACCGTTCCGCAAGTGCATGGTATGAGATATACCTCCACTGCTGATAGTGGGCCTCTTTCGACCTTAGCGTTTTTATATTGTGTTGTCCCAAGAGTCTTCCAATTTTGTCAGTGACCCTAAGGATATACGGTAGAAACGCATGTGCAACTATCTGAGCTTCTTACCAATCATGACTCGTGGAAGTACTGGCGCTGTTGATCTCCGCTATACTGTAAACATTCGAACTTATGGTTGCGGTCCACACTAACGGAACATTCTCGGAGGCTTTGTGAACCAAAACATCTTCAAGATGAACTGGAACATTTACAAGCAAGCTTAAGATCAAATGTTTACAGCATACCCGAGATCAACAGAGCCATGAAACCGAGGACTTCCACGAGTCATGGTGGGTGGGCTCAGATAGTTGCATGTGCGTATCTAACTTATATCTCCAGGGTCACAGACAAAATTAGAGAATTCTTGGGACAACACAACATAAAAACGGTCTTCAAACCCACCAAGAAGATACAGCGAAGCCTTAGGTCGGCTGATGACAAAGGAGACCCACTATCAGCAGCGGGGGTATATTGCATACCATACACTTGCGGAATGGTGTACATCGAAGCCACAAAAAGATCCATGGTTACAAAATTGAAGGAGCACCACTTTATCATCTGAATACTTTCTCATTCTAAATTCGCGCATCTCACACGTTTGTTAACATTCATAGCTAGGTTTGCCAAGCTGTACGCAATTCATGCTGATATGTACAAAAACTGCTGAGTAAGATCATCAATCCTGTGACCCGAATGTTTTTCTTCTGAGTTTGTATTCTATAAACGGATTATTCATATAGTAAATATTGTAATGATTGCCATAAACATCTTCTTCACATAGTATAGGAGCTGCTAATTTTTTAATGTAGATGTTTTTCTTTCATTTTTAATTGTGTACTTCTCCAATCCATCTCAATAAACTATCTTATTATTATTATCTTAGATGGATACGTTTTTACCTTACAAGTGCGTTTTTCTAATAACACTAAATAGGTATTAGCGAAAACCAAATCCACTGTGTAATTTTTCATTCTGCAATTACCACATCCTATAATCAACATTACATTATCCAGCTTCAGAAATTTTCTCATGTTTTTTATTCCGATGTTGGCCATTAAAATGACTTAAACTAATAATTTCTTTATGGCAGGGATTTACTAACTGACCCAAATATGATTGTGGTGTTTTGCGGATTGTCAATTCTTACAATCAGTATGGCGAGACCATAATATATGCCTCAGTATTTCACTACGAAATAACAATATTCAATCTAATATGACTGCTTTTTTTCAAATATCTTTGTATTGCGCCACGTTAATATTCAATAACCTAAAGAAAATTCAGATATCTTGGATATGTCATTGTATTGAACAAAATAAATGTTGTTACCAAAGAGGTTTCAAATACACTTCGTTGTAAAGATACTTTCGATACAGAATCTTTCGAGAAAATATGGCCACTCAAAAAAACACCGAAAAAAATAGACCTAGTGCAGTGTATAGTGATAGGCCAAAAATATCGTATAAAAAAACAAAGATCTTTTGAGCTTACTCAATCAAGCATTTCCCAATAAAACTTCATATTTCTTCAAAAATTTGAAAGCTTTTTAATAATGGCAAAAGTTAGAGCATGAAGAGTAATTAATACTCTTGTTTTCATACTTTCCGTCCTTAAAGTTCCTATTTTATGCCAATAGTTAGTTTTGTTTATTGTTGAGTGTTTATATTCGTTTTATTTGTGAAAATAAATGTTTTTTTCTTCCTATAGTTATTTTCAGTAACTCGACATTCCAAAGACAACTCTAGAAAAGGAATCGAATTTTCCTCAACAATTCATGCAATACCAGGGTATTGTCAAAATTGAGATATGACGTTGAGTTTACCCAGGTTCAAAAAAATATACAACAATACAAGGACTTAGTCAACAAGAGTAGGAATAAAATAATCCAAAAACAAAAAAAGTTATTTCTATAGTGCGATAACTTCGACCAACAACCGTGAAATCTTCGAAATATATTTTTCCCCAGTGTGATACAAACACATCTTACAAAAAAAAAATGAAAAACAAAATTGACACTTTATTACAATAATGATATTAAATATGCATTCAGTCAACTTCATTTTAAAAATGTGCTTAAATATATGTTAAAAGCGAAAGTCGAATCTGTCATATCAAATGGCGCCATTTATACAACAATGTTAAGTTCATGCTAAAAACCTTTGATGTTACCGTTATGTTTATGATAACACTTGTGCTAAAGTTGACCCGTACATAGGGTTCCATATACTCAAACCTCAAACACCATAAAATGATATTGTCAGTTTGACAATTGGTGCGTTTCATTGTAGGCAGAAATGCTCTTCTCGTAGAACTAGAATTTGACACATCTGTTTTTTTGACATCAAATATATCTTCTTCCTCTACTTTCGCTACCATCAAATTTGAGGGTAGCAAAAGTAGATAATTGGTTGAAAAATTAAAATTCCTAAATCGTTGAAATTGACCCTATTGACATTGAATGTAGTTTGAAACATATTATGGACTTTAATTTCTGTACATTTCAGTTTGGTTTTATTTTGAAGCTCAAAAAACTTCATTTACACACATTAAAACGATTTTGGTAGCGAACAGCCTCTAGTTAAAATGAATATGAATGTTATATGAACGTGAGTAAAGTTATAGATGGAAATGTTCAAATACGTATAGGTTGTACAACGACTTTTATTTATATAATAAAGAAGGTGGGTTCACATTGATTCTCAATTCATTGAAAACCTCTGTTAAACCTTCATTTTAAAATCATATCCTAAACAAATATACAAATGGATACCAAAAAAGTAGATGATGACCCTGAAAGTAGCGAAAGTTCAAAAACATCAGTGGGATGATATAAAAACATTGTGTCAAATTGATTTATGTATTATGAATTGAGAAAATTATCCAGATAAATATCAAAGAAATATTTTTCAGTTCCTATTTGTTCCCAACCTAAAAATATACTATCATTTTTTAAACATAATTCCGGCTTATTTATTCGCTACTTCACTCAAAGCTGCTTCGAAAGTGGAAGGTGTGAAGGTTTAGGCAAAGAATATCTACATGTAGATATTCTTTGGTTTAGGCACAGCTAAGCTGTGGTTTAGGAATCACTTCTTCATAATGATTTTCACATTTTGAAAAAGTTTCCTTAGTGAAGATTATTCAAGGAATTCGCATACTTATATGATGAGTTGCACTTGAAATATTCCCGCCTAGATCTAATCCTCGAATAGATATAATACTACTCGCGCCTTCCGCCTTCTTCCACTGTCTATTTCGGCTATGGTAGTTGTTAATGAAAGCAAATTATTCATATTTAATGTATCATTTATAACAATGAAAACTATGAGTTTCAAACTCTGTACAGATTTTTAGGAAATTTTAGAATTATCTGTCTTCTATTGGAAACCCTGAAATTGCTTTTTTATAATGCTCCACTTCTTCTACTACTCTAGTGGTCAATACAACGCGGCTATCATTCAGTTTTCTCGAAACTATGTTCTTTAAGTTGTCCTAGCATTGTTCTAGCATAGCGATATGGTTTTACAATACGTAAGAGATTCGTAAGCCAGTCAGTGAAATATTATCCAAGAAATTACATTCTATAGTTCTCTTATTCTGAACCAAGCACCAAGCAGATGGCGTCTTGTTCAACAGAAAGTAGAAAATATCCTAATATTTCTCGTCGTCGGTCATGAGCAATTGATTTTATTTGCGAAACGGCATTCGCTGAATTTGAATAACGATAAAAGATAAGAGACCGGGTGCATGCAAATGAATTGTTGTAATGTATCACTTAGCTGAGCTGAAGTAAAATGTGAATTACAAATCTTAAACTTTGATCTCAAACCATGATAGTGTTTTTATCATATTCATCAGATATTCAGAACCGTCCCGTCCTAGATACATAATTTGAATAACAATGCAAAAACGAAAATAGGGAACAGTTTAAAATTGTAAAAATGAGTAAATACTGATTTCTTGAAAAAGTTACTGTTAAAATTTTAAGAAATGTTTGGTAATTTCATTAATAAATTTGGTTCATTTGGTTTTGAGTGCACTATCATACTGATGCATCCATGCATAACTGCATTGATGGAAAAAAAAAAAATTTTTGAATAGGTTCAACCAAATAGTAGTTTGATTTTTTATCGGAATCCTCTTTACCATTAGAAAGGAAAATGTATTGAAACAAATTGCTTTCTGAGAACGGTTGAGACAAGAATATTGACACCATCGTGAAAACTTTCTTGAATTATGTGATTAGTTTGAGGAAATAATCAACATTGCAAATTCAATAATGAATACTATTCTTCTATCACCTCGGAGCTTGAGAACAAAACTGCACTTTGAATTGGTGATGAAAATATGCATTGGAATTCATTCTCGGAAAGTGAATGTTACATTCCTTTATTGAACATGAAATGACCCAGTAGAGGATTTGGTATTGGCGTATTGGGGATACATACAATTGATAAAAATGACAAACTAACTGTTTGTTGTGAGTTGTAACTCATGAACTTTACTTCAACAATGAATTTCCGCATCAAAATTCAATTGACAAAACAGAGCATATATAATAATAATGATATTATTAGATTTTATTGACAGAACTGAACAATGATACACGAACATTTACAATTTCATCAACGTGACCTACATTTCTGTCAAACAGAAGAAGTTTTTATCCTGTCACGTAAGTAACGCAATCCGACCCTGCTCTTCCATTCAACAACTGAAAAAAAATAACAATATCTTGGTGTTGCAAGACAAATCTCTTGTAACTAGAGACACTTACACACCATCAAAGTAATTAAAAATACGCAATATTTCAACAGTTCCACCTAGTTCTAGAATTAAGAAGGAATATCCTGATGTGAAACTCAGTTCAGATGAAGAGGCAATTTGTTTTCGAGCAAATCTGATAACAATTATATTCTGAAGTTTTTGATAGAAAGAGATTTAATTGAATTTGGGAGTCGATTATAGAGCCAGGTAACGTTATAAAAGAAGGATCTACGATATAAGGAAGTGGTATAGAGTAGAGTGGAGAGTTGTGTTTTAAATCTCAGATTCAAGTTATGTACGTCAGTTCTAAAACGTATCTTCTCATAGAGATAGCAAGGTATTTTGGTAGTGATTATATTGTTAAAAAGAACACTTGCATGAAATACTCGTCAAGTCTCCATATGAATCACGGTATGTGCTTAATAGGGATTATGCCTAATTTTATTTTATTTTTTCAATCAATTTTTTACTTCGGTACAACATAGTAAAAAATATAAATACGGTTGAAAGTCTTGGAATTAATTTTTAAAATAATATATAAAACACCGATTGAATTTGACCTATTTGAACGCCTCCATTTTCGCGCGCTGTGGATGACGTCACATGGCGCGATCAGTGATGTTCTTCTTCAGTGTAGTTCGTTGAGACGTACTCTGATTGCTCTACTTGCTTGAAGTTGATATTTTATAAAAGAGTAAGACAAATGCAGTACAAGTGTTAGAGAGAGATGAACATATGTGAAAGTGATCTCGATCAACCAGAGCAGTCTTCAATGAACAAGCCTTTCTATAGTTATGGCCATTGACACTACTGACAGTTATCAATTAGGTTAGGGATTTGCAGTTTTAATCGCTATTACGATAATGGAAAATGCTAAAAAACCATTTTATAGGTATTGTCTAGTACCGGAATGCCAAAACACAATTATAAGTACACCAAGTAAAGTATTTTTTTTTGTGTTCCAAGAGCTGCGAAAATACGTAAACAATGGTGTAAGGTTATGAGAAGAGGTGAAGTATCTCCAGTATCACATTTACATTGTTGTGAAGATCATTTCAATGTGAGTCCATTGTATTTCGATAGTTAACATGAAGTGAATTGATCAGAAGTAAGTTTTGTATACATAAATGTTTTGTATATACCTGCCTCACTTAGATTACAAAAGGAAAACTATAATTTGATAAACTATTACTACTTATCAGTTCAGGTATTGTCGGATTGTGCTTTGACAAAACCGCTTTCAGTCATTGCTCTTGATAATTTACAATTGTCACTAGACCAAAATCGAACTATGTAATGGAAAACACTACAAATTTATAACTAAAACCAAATTTTCTATGAAAGACGACTAGCACAGTATGAATATCAACACAGATAAGTTTCATAACGTGCCATGTGACGTCATTCTTCGTTTCGACCAATGGTGATGCGTTTCGCAAATTTGAATTCCGCGCGCATATTATGCACTTTTTGATGGAAGTTTTATGGAGTTAAATACAAAGTAAATGATAAACTAATGGTTTAGGTGTAATTTCAAGATAATAAAGTATATGAAGTAAAAAAATCAAGTAAATTTAAATCACTTACATATTCTCCATTGGCATCACATACAACTTTTTAAATCGTTTATTCCAGAACTCTCTGTTTGAGTAGTTTACTACTAAATTGCAGTAGCCTTCCTTCAGAATCAGTAATACATGAGATGAAAACCTGAGAGACTGATTTATAATGAGACCTAAGTTTTAAGAACGTTCTGTAAGAGTCAGTTCTGAATTATCCAGATGGTTTCATCATTTTCACATCTTTTTCTCATGGCAATACTTTT
The DNA here is from genome assembly GCA_944452925.2 of Chrysolina oricalcia. Classification (NCBI taxonomy): domain Eukaryota; kingdom Metazoa; phylum Arthropoda; class Insecta; order Coleoptera; family Chrysomelidae; genus Chrysolina; species Chrysolina oricalcia. The sequence goes on from OX101821.2 coordinate 16,382,742, forward strand.
AAGAGGTGACAATAATTAATTAAAATTCCTGATTGATTTGTTGACACGCTGTTACCAGGGAACATTCAGGAAATTGTTTATAAATTAGGTATCGTCAGCATAACTATGCATTTTAGTTTGTTCTTAGCATTTCTGAAACTGTGACTTATAAATAACGAATAAAATCGCCCAAGAATCGCGGTACTCAATATTTCCAAGAAAACTCACCAAGTTCTTTTGGCCAAATATTTTTTTATAAGTTGCCTAGAAGCAAGCGAAAAACCAAGATATTGTAACAAATCAATAAGAAGCTGATGGCAGATTCTATTGAATGCTTTGTAGTAGTCGATTAGTACGAGGATGGATAACTCATTATCATCGACTGATTTGTGTATGTCGTCACTTTCAACAGGGCTGTTGTGCATCTAAAGACAGGTCTGAAGCAATGAAATATTACGGCTAGACTCCATTATTTACATTTCGAGTCGCGGTCACATTCTGAAAACTATTTTTTTGCCGCTTGTTTCGTGGACAATAGTTGCTAGTCATCCCAAAAGACGGCAAAGCTGAGTTTCTGCTAAATTATCTACTTATATACAATGAATATGAGTATCTAATTGCCACGTAATGAGCGACAGTAAAAATTGTGCTTAGAATGTGACTCTGTCTTGACCGTAGCTCGAAATATAAATAAAGGAGTATAACGGTAATATTTCATTTGTCTGAAGCCTGGCCTGGCAAAAGATTATAATCATCAAAAAATGTTCGCATTTGTTGGTTGTCAATTTTTGCAAAGGCAATCAAATCAAATTCATTCATAGGCTCCAATGTTCACATATAAATTTCAACATTATCTCATAAGAAGAGAAATACAAATATAAATAGTATCAATAATAAAAATTAAACTCATATAATAGTAGTAGGTATACTGTATCCTCGAATTGATAGAAAATCATCTAAGCACTGATGTGCTTGTGTTATGTTTTCCAGCATCAATCAAAGGACAGCACTTTTTTAAAGATTAAATTAAATTAAATTAATGTGTGAACTCTGACTTACTGGATCAAAAGGTGACAAAATACAATTATTTCCAAAACGATATTGTTTGCTTTGATGAGTTTTTTTATTCTCTATTAAAAATAAACTTACGTTTGATATGTTTTATTTCATAATATATGAGTTTTTCCATACTGCAGGAAACACATTTTCATCGATACACACATTTAATATGTGATTTACATAAGGTAAGATTTGCGGGGTACAATGCAGAATTATTTTGATGCTAATGCCATCAGGTCCAACAGCATTCGATTTTATAGAAAATATAATTTCAAGAATTTCTTCTACCTTGGTTCTTTGAAAACTGAAGTTTGAGTTGAATTTGATTTGTTAGTTGAGAAGAAAGGAAGAAGCTCATCATCAGGCGTTAAATTTCAGTAAGATTTCTGAGAATTTCCGGAATTACCATTTTCGAATTTCTATTCTGCAAATCCCAATCAGTAAGTTCTTTCCAAAGATTATCATGATTACCAAGCCGAAATTCCAGGTAAACTTTTATTTGAAGCTCTATCGTGCGATTAGTGAAATTTCCCACTTGTTTTGTGATGATCCCAGTGTTAGAAGCCAGGCCACTTATTCTGTATTTACTGAAAGCCTTCTAGCGTAGTTTTACCATCAGTTCCAGAATTTCTGTTAACAACGGGGCCTTCTTTTTAGTTAGGCGAACCGATCTTATTGGTGCATGTGCATCAAAAATATTCAAAATAAGGGAATTAAACTTAACTTTTTCGTCTGTTATCCATACCATTATACACCAAGCAAAGAGCATAAAATGAGTGAGTTTTTAACAAAAATATTAGTAGGAAACCGACTATGCCATCACATGAAACCATGGACCTATAAAGTATTGTACTGGACCAAGCTGTTTATATCCTGGTTTGAAGTCGTGTATGGCCACAATCTGTAGTCGTGATATTGAGTTGGGCGTTGTCACATCGCGTAGGTAATAAGTCTTTATCATAGACAAAATTGTGTCACTATACGTATTCTATTCGATTACAATCGAAGAATGAAGAATGGTTATGGTGACATTATCACCCAACTCACACCTGTATTACTTACAAGTTTAAAAATCCAAACTATCGAAATAATCATTACTTGCGTCTTCAAATGGTTGTGAAGAAATTATTGTATCTGGACGTTTGCCAACGCTGTCGAATATCAATGTTAATGTTTTCCACAAAGTAAACTTTTGACAGTTCTGTCATGTTCTGTCATTGATTTTTTTGTGGGATTACTGCTGAAATAGTGGTTTTTGTACTCATTCGTGATATATAGTGGAAGTACAATAGTAAGAGAATCATAATGGTGCAATCTTGTTGGGTTTGCAAACAATCCATGTCTTCGAACCCGAATGTCGGATTCCATTCGTAAGTACCATTACAGTGGGTATCAGTGGGTTACAGTGAGTATCAATCTGTTTTCGCCGAATAAAATGAAATATATAAGTGAATTCAAACCTTAACATGTGAAGATAATGAAATAGATACCTCACGAAACATTTAACATTCAAAACAAAAAGGTTGCCAAAAAGTCCAAGAAATGTCTATTAAAATTTTGATTTATCTTTAGGTTTCCAGCTGATGTCACAGTAAAAACAGCTTGGTTGAAAGAGTTGGGGATGAAATGTTCAACTGAATGTGTTCCATAGTCTGTTAGGTTTTGTTCCATTTATTTCAAAGACGCAGCATTCGAGATTAACCCAAGTGAAAGAATATTTTTGAAGAAAAGGGTTCTTTCTTTATTATATGATGAATGGTATATCCCAAGAAATTCAGCTGCTTCAACTTCAGGGTAATTATTATCAGCCGTCAGAATTGTTATTTTCTATGGGTTATTTCAAATAATAACAGAGATTTGTATAAAAAAAACAATATATTACATATTTTCAAATTGAACGATTTCAGCAAGAAAAAATCGTCAATGGTTCCACTGAAACAGCCCCAGGTACAGATTCTGCAGAAATTGTTGATAACTCAAGTCCCCCACTGGAGAGGTGAGGACAAATTGAGAATAGTAAAAAGTGTTAACTCAAATTTCGCAACTCAGTTTTCATCCACTTCAGGTTGTTTGGCTTTGAAATACTGACGATTTGACAGATAATATTATTTAGGTCAATTTCATATTTTCTGGTCTAAAAAACAGGACAGAATCCCGTGATTTTTCGAAAGAAAATTGAGTAGTATTAGTTAGTAGCAGTATCTAATCTATCTCTAAAAGCTCTTCTTGTATATTGATATATTTATTTTGGAAACAGCTTTAAAGATTTGGATCAAAATTTTGATTCAGATAAGGTTTTTAAGTTCCTCCATACAGGCGATTTTCTTGAAGAAACTATATTCCACTAGTAATAATAATAATGATGATGTGAATTTTTAAATTCTATTTTCACCCACTTTCAATTATCATAATCTGAAATTTGGCCACATATCAAGGACCGACGATAATAAAAGAATTTCCTACTATTAATGTAATAAAAATAATGATAATAATAATAATTCAAATTTCAAATTCAACTTTCACCCTTTATTAATTCTGCGAATTATCTAAAAATTTTCAAAAAATTTCCAGAACCAACTAGAATACAAGAATTTTATGGTAATAACACACCTAATAATAATAATAATGATAATTTTCGAATTTGATTTCAATCGTTCCGTATGATCTGAAATTGGGCACACATGAAACAATGGCAATACAAGGTCTTAATTATAAAATTTAAATGATAATGATAATAATGATAATGACATGAAATTTTATTCAATATCCACCCACTTCCAATCCTCTGAATAATCTTCAATTCAGCACACACGTCAAGAACTGACGACAATACAAGAATTCCATAATATCAATGTGATAATAATAATAATGATGAGAATTTTCAAATGCTGCTTTACATCAGTACACGTACTTTGTCACTGCAAGGGCTCTAAACAATTTCGAAGGGCATACACAGTATGTCTGAAATGGTTGCAGTGTAATGGCTTTTAGCGCGGAAGCCAAAAACGAATCTGAGCTAATCTAATCTAGTAAAGATATCTTCAAGCAAAGTTTAAGGGAACACAACTTGATGCCATGCAGGGCAGCAACAAGGCCTTCATTGACTGCAGAACATTGCAGATCACGTCTTGATTTTGCTCGTGCACACCCTCATTGGCGGGAAGCTGAATGATGTCGAGTGCCCTTCACTGATGAGTCAATATTCTGTTCCATGACCAATAACATACGAATGCGGGTCTACAGACGTTTAGGAGAACGCTCCAATCAATGTAACACTCTGTAAATCATTGCTTTTGGCGGAGGATCGGTAATGATTTGGAGTTGTATGAATTTTGAGGCACGTATGAAACTGGTAGTCATTTATGAAGCGAATTTGACAACAGCATGTATCCGAAATTCCTGAACCCCATGTCGTCTGTTCTTTTGCTCCATTCATTGGTGAAGCATTCATATGATTGCAGGACCATACGAGACCACACGACCCGCCAGTATTTTCGGGCGATCTTGCCCGCGAGAAGTCCTGATTCGAACCCCATCGAACATATATATATGATATTCTTGGGAGATGAATTAGAGCCCTGCAGCAGCCCAAAGTTACTTTAAATAAGCTGAGGGACAGTTCAGTGAATTTGGGAGACATAATTGAATAAGGACTGTGATATTGACAATAACAGGCGGTTATCATTGCTCGAGGAGGGAACTCAAGAAATTAGCAAATCATTTCAGAATAGAAAACAAATTCTTCATTTTTATTTTATTGTTGTTTTTGTGAAACTCTGTACGTACTTGATTTTTGATATCTTCTAGAAAAAAATGTTAGTTTGATTATCTGTATTGTGAATTTTGTTTGCATATTGTCGTAAATACATTAAAATTTCGTATTTCTGAATTTGAATAATATGCTCTGAAAATTTCTTTGAAATATTTATTCTTCACAATATTCATTCATTTTAATATGTGTAAGAACATGTATTTATTCAATATATAAATTACCATTTTTTAGTAAAAGCATTTTTATTTTTTTTTTTTCAGTCGACTGTCTCCAGCTTTCCATTAATTGAAAACAAAAGTCTTATTTATTTTTGAAAAATTTGTGAACCTAATTTTCTAAGGATCGATACTATCCAAGTCTATGAATTTTTTTATGACATCAGGTATGTCAAATGAGTTTTTCTATCTCACGAAGTCCCATCGGATGTATATTCTAACACTTTCCTTGATATTTTCATCATTATTTCAAATTCAGCATTTTTTTCTTGTGATTGAACCCTATTTTCAGCAAATGTGTGCGCTCCTGTCTGTTGTGGGAAGGTCACAGTCTATCGCTACCTTCTCTCTTCCCCGCAGCCCGCGCGCCTAAAAACAGAGCGTCGTCAAATCACTCCGTGTCGTAGGTATGGCAATGCCGAGTCCATCTGTATTTATACGATATTATACGTCCATGCATGAAACACAGTCACTAGTTATATTCTGTTATGATTTCGACTCGCAACTATCATTTATTAATTTGTTATAAACATTTACATAACAGTAAACGTGTTTTTTAAAATCGTTTTGCTTATAAAGTGAAAACTGATAAAGCAATCTGGTTGCTCCAATGGAAAGAATTGTAGATAATTGAAATTAAAACAAAATGGAATGAATTACGACCCGGTCGGATCATTAGTAACGGAGAAAGACTGGAAAAACCGAAAAAAATGCGATTTTATTAAAAATTCATAACTCCGCCATTTTTCAAGAAGTGGGGTTGGCCTTCCTCATGAAAGTATTGAATCATGTGTATTTTATGTGTGCACAAAACAGGCGCTGTCAGATCGTTAGTTTTGGCACAATTATAATTCAAATTTTATTTTGCACTATCTTGCAGCGTGTCTGGATGCTCTAGTGATAGCCCGATTTCAATTTCTCAAACAGATTATGAAAGTAGAAGTATAGTACTACGAAACGCATATTCTCATTTTGCGCTAGAATGGTGAAAAATGTATGCAAACACGACTGAAAACGACCGAGCCCGCGTTAGCTGCCGAGTGGAGGGAGAGTCCGGGAGATGAGGGAAATTCTTCAAATGAACGGGTTACGTGAAAGTACAATTCCCCTCATCTTCCGCTTTCTCCTACCACTCGACCTCTTTCACCAGCTCGGCCGATTTCAGTCATGTTTGCAAACATTTTTCACCCATTTCGCAGTTTTGTGGTACTGTACTTTTACCTTCAAAATCTGATTCAGGAATTGAAATCGGACCATAACTAGAGCATCCAGGCACGCTGGAAGATAGTGCAAAATGAAATTCAAATTGCAATTGTGCACACATAAAGTATACATGATTCAATACATTCATGAGAAGGGTCAACCCTATTTCTTGAAAAATGGCCTGGTACTGAATTTTCGAAAAAAAAAACCGTAAAATTTTATGTTTTTTTTTGGTTTTCCTTTGGTTACTTATCATTCGATCGGGTCGTAAAACATTCCATTTCCTTTGTATTTCAATTATCTACAATTCTTTTATATAATATAATGTATAATAATTTATTCGCCTCTTCTTTTACATTTTTGACATAATTATAATACAATGCAGAAGTGGAGTGGGGTGGGGAATAAATGGGCAACCCTACAGAAGGTCAAGCCTGTGTGTAGGGAATAAGTTGAGTTTGGGAAGTGTAGTACATGTAAAGTTACTAATGATGATGATAATTATGATAATAATTAACACACTATATACAAGTGATATAGAGTATTAATATGGACAATCTTATTATATAAATATATACCTAACTAACTAGTGTGTTAAAAACAAATATATGTATTTGTATTTATATAATTATTGATAAAAAAGTTTCTCTAGAATATTAGTGGGTAAGATGGGGAGGTGCAATAGATATTATGTTATGAGGGTAACATAGTATAAGTATACAAAAAATATAAAAGTAAATATAGAATATATAAACAAATAATTAATAAGTCTAAAGTAAATTATTCACAAGATATATAAATAAAAACATGTACAATCATACTATGTAATATATATATATATATATATATATATATATATATATATATATATATATATATATATATATATATATATATATATATATATATATAGAAATTGTTAAACGTATGAGTGGATGGACATATGAATACGGAGTTTTTATGAAATATTTTCTACTAGTCGGTGGATATCAAGTCTTGGAGTTCATTGTATATAATTTTTTAGTTCTTTTTTTAATGGGATCTTTTGTGTTATTTGCTTCATTTTTTGTGGAAGGGAATTGATAAATTTCGGCCCAAGATATAGGTAAGCTCTCTGCATTATATATTTTTCAGGTTTGATGATGATATAATTATTTGCATTTCTATATCTGGTGTTGTGGTGGGGTTCTAGTGTTAATAGTTCACATTTTTCAGAGTGTTGATAGATGGTAACCTTTAGGAAAAATGTTGCCGTATATCAAACATTTTGGAAATTTTGAAAAGTTCTTCTGTTGGGTATTTTCTGGGTTTTTTGTTTATTGTTTTCAATATATATTTTTGGGTGGTTTCGAGTCCTAATATGTGGGTTCTCAAAGCTGCACCCCATGCTATAATCCCGTAGGTCAAATGGCTTTCTACTAGTGAGTAGTATATTATGCCCAGCTGTTCAGTGTTATAGATAGAGGTAAGAATTTTTTCGACATTGTCGGCAGCGTATAGGTACTTTGATCCAAGATTCTTCTTTAGCAGATTTCAGCAATTTTTTATTGTCTACAAAATATTTATATGTCTCAAGATTCACATTTGTTTTTGTTTTTCAGATATAATTTGCACTATTGTTGAAAACTGGGGGTCTATTCTCGAGTTAATGCGAAATCATTTTCAAACGTTTGAAGTAACATAGAGCGATACAAACACCGCGCGTTGAAAAGAGATACAACATTGAATTCGTATACGTTGAAACTCGAGAATAGACCCCCTGGTCCGTTATATCAGATTCTATTATAATTGGGTTGTAATGAAATACTTTTGTACAATCTTTCATAAAACAATGATTTTTTTAATTGAAGCAACAAGATTTCTCAATTGGTTTTCGTTTAATTAGCAAAACAATTTAAAAAAACACGTTATTTGAATGTTTATAACAAATTCATAAATGACAGTTGTGAGACTAAAACATAACAGAACATAACTACCATATAACTTCCATGTGATGGCATAATCGGTTTTAAACTAGTATTTTTGTTTGGAAAAAATGCTATATTGATTGGCCTATTAATAGAATTTAAATCGCGGTGAAATGCTACTGTATCAAAGTATTTTAAATCTCTGTGTACTGAAAAATACCATTCAAATTGACAGAAACACCAATTGTGCAGGTGAACAACCAGTCGGTATAACGAGTTTCGGAACAGATAATAGCGTCTGGTAACTTACTAGTCGTAGAAGTGTAGGTTAGTCAATAACTTGAAGAAGATTGAATGATAGTATCAAATTCAATTTGTATCTTATTTGCAGGATCCAGAAAATCAATATTGATGTCTCCTGTACAGACAACATAATCGAAACTTGGTATGTTACAGGACATTACCTCCTCAAACTCAGAAAAAAATATTTGGAAAAACTGACTTTGTGGTCGATACAGAGCTCTAACAGCATTTTTAAATTTTTTTAGAGAAAAATAAATCCATAATTGTTTGGTACTTTAGGTAAGTTTAGAACTGAAATTGCACAATATAGATTCACAACTACGAACAATTCGGGACTATTGGTCATTTATGAGAATGGCTTTATAATAACTACTTTCTAAATGAAAACCCCTATTAGTAACGCATATAGCAATGAGATCGAACACAGAAACAACGCAATTCGCTTTCATACACAAAACTGATGAAAACTAAATTATCTTCCTCCCATAGTCACAACGGCCACATAAAAGAGCTAGGTTATTGCATTTATTGTATAGAAACTAACAATAATCATCAACACATAACTTCCAACCCAAACGGTCAAATGCTCATTGGTTTTGTGGGTTGCGTGTTACTGGTCCTGATTTTTGCCTCTTCCTAGTGCTTCCTGAATACTTTGGACAAATAATTATATATTTGAGTAGACGAATATGTTTCACAATGAGTTAATGTAAATGTTCTCAAGAGTGAAGAGTAGAATGCAAGCAAATACATTTCAAAATACTTTATGTAACGCAGCAAACAGCTCAAAGAGTTTGAAACGGTAGTATATTCTAAAATTAGAAATAATTTTTTTTTTCATAAAATTAATCAATTTTTATCTGTTCTTTCAAATTTCAATCCACCCTCTCCTTACAAATTGATTTATGAGTTTTCCCCTCTTGTTCCTCAGATCCTGTCGATACCCTTGAATGTGTAGCTATATGTTACTCGTCATCGACCACTAATAAATTGGAATATGATAATTTAAAGACCAATAAATGTTATTTAGATGACGTCAATAATATCTCACGACAATAAATGCGCATACATTAGTATCAACTTCATGAACATAAACTTGAACTCAGAGAGTAATTTGTATGCAAAAATTACGCATATAGGTTGAACATTCAGAACGTAAACCCCATTATATTAATGTATGCTTGCTATTACCATAACAAAGCTTTGGTACATGTTGTGATCAATCATGGTTTATTCGACAATGCAATTCTGGTTCTAAGTATGCTCATTCATTAACAACGTTTTCTGTTTTATTTTCTCAAGAATCATTAGCTTCTAACATGGCCAAAATTCCTTCTCTTCTCATTGACTCGAGTCATAGGCACAATGTACCATCATGTTAACACAATTATGTCATAATGTATCATAACTGAGACTTAGAACAAAGTTTAAAAAATTTACTAGTGATATCATCTTGAAAAAAAAATTTAAAATCGACAATGTTGAAGTACTCTTGCCTCCAAGTGCTTTCACTACGTGGAAAATATAAGGCAAACATTTGACATAAATCAACAACTTTCCCGTCTAGTATTATTACATATCATTATCGAATCACTCCATGCATGAGTAATGACCGTCAGTGGATGTGCCTCGAAAATAAAAAATAACAAGTCATTGATCCCGATTAAATTTTTAGCAAGTTTCTAAGAACTCAAAAATAAATTCTTAGTAATAATAATAATGATTCATTTATTTCTTCAATTCAAAAGCATACTTATATATAATACAGTGTAGTATACCGGGTGTCCCAGATTTTTTCATACAGCCAATATCTCAGTTATGCTGCTTGAAAAAAATTTAAAAAAAAACTGCATTTATATCAAACCCATATGACTTCGAAGCTGATGTGTTAAAGTCAACTTCTGTCAAACTATTCCTGAGAAACTACCCCTAACCTCAAATATTCAAGTGACACCCTATAAAATTTTTGTCTGCATTGTGAACTGCAGTCTATTCTAATTTCAACGATGTATCACACATTATATTTTGACAGATGTCAAACTGACAGAATAAGTGAGTTTGAACAATAATGTACAAAATTCCATAACTCAGAATTTATTAATAACAAAAATTATAAAAGCTGCTCGGAATGTCTACTATCATTATTCATGCATGCTTCAAATCGCCTTATCAGTTCTCTCGTACAAGATTTTCTAATCATTTCCTCCGTTACTGTGGTGCAGGCGTGAACAATCTTCTCTTGTAAGTAGTTCAAGTCTATTGGTCTAGTTTCATACACGATTCTCTTCAAATACCCCCACAGAAAAAAATCTAACGGTGTCAGATCTGGCGAACGTGCTGGCCACCTAATAGGAGCTCTGTTTCCTATCCATCTATTTGGAAAATATTGATTGAGATATTCGGTTACAATGTGGTGATTATGTGGTGGAGCACCATCTTGTTGCCACCATATGAGTTGTCTTTCTTGTTGAGGAATAACATGTAGCAGTCTCTGAAGGTCATTTTTTAAGAATTCCAAATATATTTTGTCAGAGTGTGTTGATAAAAATAAGGGCCAATCAAACGTCCATTGAACACCGCACACTATACATTCACGCCCCACATAGTTTGGAAATTTGTTTCTCGCACCAAATGAGGATTTTCACGTGACCAATAATGCATATTATGTCGGTTCACTGTCCCATTATTGTGAAATCTTGATTCGTCACTCCACATGATCTGATCCAATAAACTTTGATTATTTTCAATCAAAACTTGCATGGTGGCAATAGAATTTTGTCTCCTTTCAAAATCATCAGGTCGTAGCCCCTGGTGCATATGTATTTTGAAAGGATGATAACTATGCGTTTTTATAATTCTATGCACAGACGACTTACTTATTCCAACTTCGTCAGCTAGTGCTCGAATATAAATATGAGGGTGAGCCTCCATATACATATACATTAATACACATTTCCTCAGTTTGCACTGATGCAGCATGTTGAACATGCTTACCTTTTCCTGGAAATTCTCCTGTTCTCATTTTGTTCTCTACATAAGAAAATGTGGTATGATTTGGTAGTCGTCGATCGGGAAAACGCTGTTGGTATAATTCGACGGCAGCACGGGAATTTTTCTGGCATTCACCAAAAATTAATAACATATCAACATACTCATTTGGAGTGAATGTGAAAGGCATTTTTCTTGAATTTATTATCAAATTGACTGAAAGACGCGTGCAAGAACAACTGTCAAAAAACGAAGATAACAAAAGAAATGATCAATAGCATTGACAGTTTTTATTACTCGATTCGAATGAAGTACACCATGAGCCAAAAATGTGTACCAAAATTATTTAATATAAAATGCTGTTTACATCGAATATAATTTTGCGAGTTTAACGTCTGTCAAAATATCAAGTGTGATAAATAGTTATTGAAGTTAGAATCGATTACACTACACAAGTCATAAAAAATATGTATAGGGTGCCACTTGAATAAATGAGGTTGGGGGTGTTTTTTCAGAGATAGTTTGACAAAAGTTGACTTTGGCATGACACCTTCAAAATCATATGGGTTTGACGCAAGTGTACTTAATAAAATCTGTATGGAAAGATATGTGGGGATATTTGAAGAAAATCGTGTATGATAATACCAATAGACTTGAACGACATACAAGAGGAGATTGTACACGTCTGCACCACAGTAACGGAGGAAATGATTTTAAACATGCATGAATGATAGTGATGGTAGACATGTTCCAGGGTTATTCATAAATTCTGTTATGGAATTTTGTACATTATTGTTCAAACTCGGTTGTTCTGTCAGTTTGACATCTGTCAAAATATCAAGCGTGATACATCATTGAAGTAAGAATCGACTGCAGTTTACAACTCAAAAAAAAAGTGTAGGGTGCCACTTGAAAAGTTGAGGTTGGGAGTACTTTCTCAGGGGTAGTTTGACAAAAGTTGACTTTGACTCAACTGCTACAAAGTCATACGGGTTTGATATAAGTGCATCTGTCAAAATATCATGTGTTGAAATAAGAATTGACTACAGGTCCCAATTCAGAAAAAAAAATTATAGGGTGCAATTTGAAAATTTGAGGTTAGGGGTAGTTTCTCAGGAATAGTTTGACAGAAGTTGACTTTAACACAAAAGCTTTAAAGTTATACGGGTTTGATATAAGTGCATTTTTTTCATTTCTTTTCTAAGCAGCATAACTGAGATATTGGCTGTATGAAAAATCTGGGACACCTGGTACATAGTGCAAAATAAAAGAAAACAAAGTGTAAAAGATCGTCTATAAAAATTCGTACATATTAAAAAAATAATACAATAGTACAATAAGAAAAACATCACAAATTGTAAAGGTACACAGATATAAAAATTCCTATATATTAAAAAGAATCAATAGTACAAAGGTAAATATTCTGCTTACAATGCAGAAAAACTAAAATATTCTTGCAAAGTGTAACAGTTTCAAGACAGTGATAGTGATTTCACTCGTTGTTTGAAAATAAAAATATTTGGAGATGTCTGTATTTCTTCAGATAGTGAGTTGAATAGTTTACAGCAGGTTTTTCTGATGAAATGATATGAACATCTGGTAACAACAAATGCTTAGATCTAGTTTCATAGTCATTAACATTTTTGTTTGATAAGAACAAGGATATATGTTTGTACACATATATACATATTTCATATGGTGCGTTTTATTGTAGGCAGAAATGCTCTACTCGTAGAAGTAGAATTTGACACATCTGTTTTTTTGACACCAAATATATCTACTTTCTCTACTTTCGCTACGATCAAATTTGAGGGTAGCAAAAGTAGACAATTGGTTGAAAAATGAAAATTCCTATATAGTAGCAGAAATTGACACTATTGACATTGAAAATAGTTTGAAACATATTATGTATGGACTTTAATTTCTGTACATTTCAGTTTGGTTGTATTTTGAAGCTCAAAACTATGGACGTGAGTAAAGTTATAGATGGAAATGTTCAAATACGTATAGGTTGTACAACGACTTTTATTTATATAATAAAGAAGGTAGGTTCATGTTGATTCTCAATTCATTGAAAACGTCTGTTAACCCTTATTTTAAAATCATATCCTAAACAAATATACAAATGGATACCAAAAAAGAAGATGATGATCCTGAAAGTAGCGAAAGTTCAAAAAACATCATTGGGGTGATTTAGAAACACATTATGTCAACTCGTTTATTTATGATGAATTGAGAAAATTGTCCAGATAAATATCAAAGAAATATTTTTCAGTTCCTATTTGTTCCCAACCTACAAATATGCTATCATTTTTTGAAGATAATTCCGGTTTATTTGCAACTTCACTCAAAGCTGCTTCGAACGTGGAAGGTGTGAAGGTTTAGGAATCACTTCTTCATAATAATTTTTACATTCTGAAAAGTTTTCTGAGTGAAAATTATTCAAGGAATTCGCATATATGATAAGTTTATAATTGCACTTGAAACATTCCCGCCTAGATCTAATCCTCGAATAGATTTAAAACTACTCGCGCCTTCTTCCATTGTCTATTTCAGCTGTGGTAGTTGTTAATGAAAGCAAATTATTTTTATTTAATGTATCATTTATAATAATGAGAACACTAAGTTTTTACAGATATTTAGGAAATTTTAGAATAATCTGACTTCTATTGGAAACCCTGAAATTCTGTTTTTATGATACTCTACTTCTACTAGTAGACGTAAACTCTAGTGGTCAATGAAACGCGGCTATAGATATATATTCCAGATAAGGTGAGTATTTTCAGATTTTGGAATGCTAATCTACATGATTCTCGATAAGCAAGCTTAGTCATAATCCAAACAGCATATTTTTGTAGTAGAAATACCCTGTCTATGTTGGTTGCACATCCCCAGTTGAGGATACCATATCTCAAGTGACAATGAAAATCAGCATAATAAATTGTCAGAAATATTTGGTTTCTACACTGTTTTGCCAAGAAATTAAGAGAATAACAGCTGGCACGAAGCTTTTTACATAGGGCATCTATGTGATCTGTCCAGTGACTCTGAGAATCTATCACAGTACCCAGCAGTTTAGTATGTTCGATAAATGAAATATAACAACCTGCAGCTTGAAGAGGGTCGGAAGTCTGTAGAGATGCTTGCATTGTGAAGTAAATGACGTGGGTTTTTGTTGGATTTAGAATTAGACAATTTTTTTCTGACCATTCCGTAATATGTTGATAGAGATTACATACAGATGCCCTAGCTTGTTCCATAGTGCTTTCAGCAACAATAATGTTCGTATCATCAGCGTAGCACACTATTTTACAAAATGGTAAATTTTCTGAAGAGTTATTATTAGATCATTGGTATAAATAATAAACAGATAAGGTCCCAAAACCGAACCTTGTGGGACGCCACTTTTGATGCATTTTTGGAACTCAACAGGTTTCTAACCAGCTGGTATCTACCCGCTAAGTAAGATTTGAACAAATCCAAGCAAGGGCCACGTATTCCATATCCAGATAATTTATAAGTCAATAATTCGTGACTCTCACAGTCAAAGGCACGTGAAAAATCAACAAATAAACCTATTACATGTTATCTATTATCTAGAGCTGATACTATCTTCATATGAAATTCACATAGTGTAGTTTCTGTGCTACGGTTACGTGTGAAGCCATGTTGTGAAGGTGACAATAGTAAATTGGTATTGAAAAATTAATCTAATTGGTCTTTCATTTTCATTTCATAGATTTTAGAAATACTGGACAGAACACTGATAGCACGATAATTGCTATATACATTAGGGTCTCCCTTCTTATGAATAGGTGTTACTAGTGCCAATTTTAGTTTTGTTGGAAATATACCTGTCTCAAGTGATAAGTTCAGAAGATGCATCAAGGGCTAACATAGCTCAAACTTACATTCTTTTATCAATTTATTGGAAATATGATCATGACCAGCAGAGTTAGTGTTCTTAAGCCTGTTTATCAAAAGCAGAATATCATTTTCACACAGGGGACTCATGAAAAGTGATTTTTCATTCAATGGTATATTGACATCCGTATAATTGCTATGGCATTCACTTGAGATTGAAATGGAATCTATAAAATGAGTATTGAAGTTTTCAGCAACTAATTTGTTCGGAATTTCAACATAATTTTCTTTTATAATAATTTTCTTGTGTTTTTTTTAATCTTATATATGATTTGCCATGTAGTTTTTGTTTTGTTGCTCGAGTTAATTTTTTCAGAATCATGATTTGTTATTTGAACCTGTCGTAGTCTTTCTCTATAAATTTGGTTATGGTACTTATAAATATCTTTGAACCCTTCAAAACGTTTGGATAAGTCACCGTAAAACGTGACACGATTTCTGAGCTCATTGAGTTCTGGATTAACTACTTTAATATTCTTGAAATGTGAATTGAACTTTTTGATTGGAAATGATATTTCATAATGATACAAAAGTGTTCGAGTGAAACCATTGAAAGCCTGTTCAGGACATGTCTCTTTATATAAGTGATCCCAGTTTTCGTGACTCAAAAGTGTTTTGAATGTTGCAACGTTATGAGGGCTATGGATTCTTCGGGAATCAGCAGAATGCTTTGACTCATTTGAAAATTTTACTTTTGTTTTGATGTAAATTGCATTATGGTCAGACACGCAAAAATCTACAGCTTCAGCAGTATAATCACCTTCAAAATTCATTAAGAAATTATCTATGCATGTCTTTGAGGTTGGAGTTATTCGAGTGGGCGTAGAAATGGTAGTTTTTAAGTTGAACCATGCAATAGAGTCCTTGAAAAAAGTTAAATTCACACTATTTGTTATTGAGTCTATGTTAAAATCACCACCAATAATTACTCTATCAGAACTGCTACACAATGTACTTGGAAATTCGTTGAGAATATGCAGAAACGAATTGAAATCATCTGATGGGGGTTTATAGATTACAGCAATTGTTAGTATATAACATGGTGGCAGCTGGGATCAGCAGAAGTGAAATCACATCCAGTTATGTATCCACTGAAGTATAGTCATCTCGTTATCTGATTTGTTCGTTCCTAGGATGGACTGCGACAATCCAGACATTACATCAGCGTTTCAGATCTTCAAACAGAAATGCAACCTTTTTTTCTCTGTTAAAGGAGTGAAACCAGAAAAAGGATCTGATTACATACTACTCTTCTGGGAGCAACCAAAAATGCATAAATGTATGAACAGTGAGTAAAAAATTACTTTAAGCACAGTTGATGATTTTAAGCACAGTTGATGATTTTAAGCATAGGTGATTTTTTTATGCACTTGTGCGAAAAAGTATTACTTTACGCACTGTCAGCAGTGCGTAAAAGCTTAGTTTCGCACTGTTGTAGAAAAATTTATTTTTTCAATACATTTGCTGTCTGGGAATTTATAGTTTCTCCTTAAGAAATCAATTATTCAAAAATGAGTAGAGATATTGAAGGGGATCACATCATCTTTCTCTGTTAATATTCTCATGTTATGTTTTGCCGGTATATCAAAGAAACTCAAATCATCCACCCTTTGGAGTCAGTATTCCATGATAAAAATGATGCTAAGTGTTCATCAAGATTTTGACATATCGAATTATAAGAAGTTGAAAGTCTGAAGGGATTCAACCAAATAAATCCAAAACGATTTTTATTGATCAATTTATATTGGAAGCTACTGATAATGAATCTCTGCTGACAAAGGTACGATTCACTTTTCATGAAGCCAAGGTAAAGTTAAATTGTAAACAAATGCTTTAAGTTCAAATAGTCAAGGTTGTCGTAAGGAAGGCTTGGGTTCCAATTCTAAACGGCCTAATTTTTTTCAAGTGGAATTTCTTAGAGTTGTATTTGGTGTTTGTGATATTTTTCAATATTTATATCTCCCATTCCCTTTTTAGGTTGGATGTATTATGGAAATAAGGGTCGTCGTTGCCATAAAAAATTATATGAAACGAAGTAACCGTCGTCAACGAAATAGTGTGTATTTATTGTCTCCATAACAATACCTGATTCATAGCACAGAGTTACCAGGAAATTTACAATAACAGATCAGTTTTACTAAATTGTCAATAAGTACATAGACCTTCGGCCCTCATATACTAAGGATGTTACTTTTCTTAAGTTATCAAAAGGGAAAGAGTTCACCAACCAAAAAGTTGGAGAGTCATATAATAATTTAGATGTAGGTAGCCGATAAAATTCTAAATGCCATTGAAAACCCAACTATGGTACTTTTTCTTCCCGAAGTGAAACTTTCTGTGCTAATGACGTAACGTTCAACGCGAAAACAAACCTTTCTTAAATAGCATTGAACAACTGCACAAATTTTACTTTTTATTTCTAACAGTTTCTGATAGTTAATAAATTGTTCGGCAGGTGTACGTGAATTATAATTGTTTTTCTTCCTGAGTTGCCAAAATTTGAAGTTAATAATTTCAGAAAACGAAAATATCATCATGCAACTATGACGACAGGGAAGTTTATTATGAAAATTGTCATAAAAACAACATTGTTTTTGATTATTATTAAAAAAGTCGTAGAAAAAGTTATTGTACAATTAGCCTGAAATGATCCATCTCCCATTCGTATGCCGGGTGTCCCAGTATACATGTTCCAATGGATTATCTCAGCCATTTCAGAAGATAAAAATTTGAAAATTTTATGATCTCCAATTCGTTCAAGGAACCTCTAACTGAGAAAAACCAAAATTGAAAGTCACTTCCGGTGTGGCCGGAAGTGACTATAACTTTTCTATTTCTATCAGCACCCTGTATAGTTTTTGCAATTTTTGATCTCTTTTCAAAATTATGTTTCCAACGATGTATCACAATTTGTATTTTAAATTTGATTTGATAGAAAAAACGGCATTTGAAATTTCAAATTAAAAGAATTGCAGTAGCTCATGATATTTTGTGTAATCTTGATGTTGACTTCAATAATAATTTATGAACAATAATACCTTGTTTTTATAACGATTATGATTATCACATCAACAGTACTATTGAGCAAATTATGAAATGTTGATTCAGTTAAAGATTTTCTGTCGTGGAACATAATAGTTATTTATACAACAAGTGCAAAAAGTAGATGTTTATTGCACTCGACGTGAAATTGTCCGACGATGCCGTTAGGCCGAGTTGGACAACACGTCAAGTGCATTAAACTCTTTTTGCACGAGTTGCATACAATATTTTTTTACGTTCATTCAAGAACTAATAAATGTTTTATTTGGGTGGCAATAAACTGTAAGGAAGACATTGTTTGATTTAATCTATCTGCTGAAAGTAAAACAAAAACATTTTGTGTATTTCAGGTGATATTCGAAGGAACTAATTTTATTTTTAACAAATTGCATTTTCTAGTAATTTCATAGTCCATTATGTAATGAACATGATTCACAATTATATGAAACATGCAATTATTTGAAACGTAATACAATCTCTCAGAAAATGGGCTAAATTTGGCTTCAATTTGAATTTTATGTCTGTCATGATGACAGAACGGTATAGTAGATTGACAGATGAGTTCAATTAAGTCTTTATTACACTCAGTGCAATAAAGAACCTGTTTTTCCACCAAATATAGTTCAATAAAGTTGTGTAAAGTTTCTGCATGATCGTAGAAATGAAAATATTTCTCACTAATTATAGTCATGAATGAAAAAAAAATTAAGTTGAAATCAACTATGTATTTTACAGAACGTCAAACGAAGAATGAATAGTAAAAGAAATAGAAAATTACAAAGAAAGGGGGCACAAGAATATGATAACTAAAGCATATGTTCAAAATGTTGACCAACTGCTTCTTCACATCTTTCAGCTCGATGGAGTATAGTTCACGCGAAGTAACACTTCTCAACACCTCAGCATCAAGAGCTCTACATTCATTCCTTATTTTGTTTTTTAGATCTTCCAAATCAATAGGAGGAGTCTGGTACACACGATCTTCAAAATACCTCCAGGAAGAAATCCAGCGGTGTTAAATCTGGAGATCTGGCAGGCCACCTTATCGGTCCGTGTGTGCCTATTCATCTATCTCCAAATGTTTCATTTAAATGATTCCTTGCCGCTATATCATTGGGGGGGTTCACTATCCTGTTGAAAATGAATGTTTCTACGCATATGTAAAGGAACATTTTCAAGAAAATGAGGAAGTTCATCCTGAAGGAATTCTAGGTACATTCGACCAGTTAACGCACTATCGTAAAATTTTGGTCAATCACGCCGCAATTGCATGACTTCCCAGATAACTTGAAAATTAGTTTGTCTTAGTCAGTGTGAATTATTTTCCGACCAATAATGACAATTATGTCGATTTACAGTTGCATCATAATGGAAACGACTCACAATATCGAGATGATAATACCATCTTCACGTGCCGTAGCTAACCAAGCAAGAAACGCAAGTCTCCTCTCGTAATCTGTGGGTAGTAATCATTGATGCAGATGTATTTTAAATGGATTGAATTCGGCAATTTTGAGAATGTGCTGAACAGATGAACGAGAAATACCGCTCTCCTGTTTTATGTTTCTAATAGAGATATGGGGATCAACGACCACTCTTCCTAAAACTGCAATAGTAAACTCTTCGTCCATAGCATTTTTTCTTCTAAAGACAGTACGTTTTCTATGAAATGATCCACTTTTTGCCAAACTCGAAGCCAAGCATGTGAAATACATAGCGCTTGGCATTCGTCTATCAGGGTATTTCTCTATGTATGTACTTATAGTCTATACAACTCCAGGTCAAGACGCGTCAAAACAAATGCACGCTGTTACTTCGTGATCATCGATGTCGGAGTGGTGAAATAGGCAGGGCCGTATTCAGAACCGTTCTTGAACAATTCGAAGAAATATAATTTTTGACAACTCAACTGAATAAAAACGCCAAATTCGGCAATGCTTTATTTAATCTGAAGTAGATGAACTGCTATCATCGAAATCAATTATAATTGGTTCCATTTCAGCGTGTGCTTCCATAATGTTATCCAACTCCTACATATTTTTTTCTTCCTTGTCAATAACATGTGACACACAATGGGTAAAATTTCAAAATAATACTGAATGAAAAAGGGACGCTTGGTTAATTCGACGCACTTATAGAAGTAGAAAATTAAGTAACAATATATGATTAGACATTTTTTCAATAAAAACGAAACTTCCTTAACTAAATATCATAAACCCCTTTTTGCTAACCACTGGTGTTAATTATCTTCACTAGAAGTATCTCTTGTTGCAGTTTAGATGGTATGGCTGTCATTGTTTAACTGAAATGGCCACAATTTAAAATAAAATCAGAATTTCATAAAATGGCGATATTTCCATAGCAACGCAATTTTTCAAAACTATTTCAAAGGTGTCTCGAGCTATAGTCCCAACAATTCACCCAAGAACTAAAAGAAAATTCTAGGGTCCCTCACATTTCCCAAATTATTGGACAAAAATTTGAAATGTTTCCGGCTCTAAATTCTCACCCTGTACAAAACTAACGAATTGCACAAAAAGAATCCCGACGACAATGATGCATAGACCAAGGATGACGCTTTCCACCTTTATTTGAAAATCCAACTTCGGCCAAGAAATGTCCAAGTTGGGACAGCCAAAAAATTGCCTAATTTTGACTAGATATATATAGCTAGTCTAAATTAGGCAATTTTTTGGCTGTCCCATTTTATCTGGCAAGTAGTTTATATTGTTATGATATTACTAATTCAAACTTCACAATACTCAGCATTCAAGAACTGAAGACAAATCATGTCATGTCGATGGATAAATGGTATAGGAACGTATAAAACCGAAACATTCATTTTTATAAATTAGATAAGTATGATCTCGTAACGAATTTTATTGATTTGAAATGATAGTATTCATTTGTAATTCTGTACGTTAAGCATTGTCACTGATACATATATTCATAAGTATACTTACATGTTCGAATATCTTACCCTGAAGTAACTCATAAACTCACAATGAAATCGATATATAAAATATATCAAATATATGTAAATAGTTCAATCAAATCAACAATCCCAACATGCGTCGAAAATCGGCATAACATGCATTATCGCAGAAAAGTCCGTACCTGTTCGAAACGAACAGTGCGTGTTTCCCACTCAAACCTGCCTGAGAAACATACACCAATAGCGGCACGACTTTCCTCGATCACGAGCAAAGCACGCGTTGATCACGTCTTGGTCACCATTGTCAACTGTATTGAGTTTAACTTGAATTTACTGTAGGGCATCATTTTCGCATTTTCCATATATCAGTATCATATCCAATTCCTCTTGATTAATGAAGTTATCATCATTTTCTTGGTTATGGGCCGTGGTGGTCGGCTGGTAAAAGCGTACGCCTCGCAAGCTTCGGGTCGTGAGTTCGATCCACCGATTCACCGGTCTGGTGCATGGCATCACACGTTAAAAGGTAAGGGCTGCGTCTTCACTAGCTCACACAAGTCTCTCGAAGACTTCCGAGGGTTGCGCGTAGGGGTGCTATCGGTTGACGGAAATAACAATTTTAACAATAACAATTTTAACAATTTATTCATTCTTGAATGTTAGTTTCTCTGACACGCACACAACTTTTGAGAATTATTAACTGTGAAAGTTACAAAGAAATGTATTCAAATGTTTCCATGACCACACTAAGGTATTCATTTAAGAATTGTTGATTCTTCCAATTCAACTACAATTCGAATAATTTGAAATTTGACGTTCTCTTCATCATCTAGAATACAAAATTGTTCATGAATTATAATAATAATAAGAATAATAAACGCTTTTATTGGTAGAAGCAGAGGAAAACAAACATTGACAATGAAGTATACAGAACTACCAAAAGGCAGACTTAGCTTTTGCCTGAGCCTCCGGGTTCAGGCAAGTGCTTTCTACCACTCAACCTTGAAATAAAAAAATAAACAAAAAATACAATAATAGACCAATACAATTCAATAATTAAGCCTATATAGGTTAAAACAAGAAATAATACTAATAACAAAGTAACATTATTTAGGATTGCTCATATCAGGAGAATACCCGTCAGAAATTCATATCACAAGTACGAAGGATATTTTTTATATATTTTTTTAAACTCAGTACGTGCATTCCCTTCAGGGCTTCCGGAATCCAATTGTAAAGCTTAGTGATTGTGTATGAGAAAGAGGACCGATATTGATCTGAGGTGTGAATGGGTGGCATGAGCCGAGATTTAAAACGTACATTGACATTATGGACATTGGTCCGAAAAGTGATCTTTTGATATAGATAGGGTGGTTTTTGGGTCGTGACTATCTTATGAAATAAGGTACAGGCATGCAGAATCCTTCTTTTCTCAATATTTAGCCATTTCAACTCATTTAGGGGTTGAGATAAATGGGAACACAGGAGTTCTGAACTAGCTGGATTCGTTGAGAGTCTCTTTTCATAGTAGCAGGTCCAAAGACTATATCACCATAATTCAAGTGCGAAAGAACCAAGGATTCGCATAAGGATGTTTTAGCACGTTTATCGAATACTTTTCTGTTGGCGTAGATCAATTTTAAATTGCAAAATGCTCGTCTTATCACCAAGTTGACATGATTGGTAAAATTTTAAGAGAAATCCAAGATGATTCCTAGGTTTTTAGCACTGTCAGAGGTAGAAATTGACATATCCTTGATTTTGATCTTCAACTCAACATGACAACGAGACCGGGTCACTTTCCTACCGAACAAGATCACCACAGATTTTCCAGGATTCATTGAGATACAAAACTTCTCAGAAATTGATATGATTGAATCTAAATCTGCGTTCAGTTGAGTATTTGCTTCCATCAGACCGGTCTCTGGAAATGACTGATAAATTTGCGTGTCGTCGGCATAAAAGTGACACTTGCTTTAATGTATATGATTGCGGAACTCATGAGTATAAATAATGAAAAGTAGCGGACCCAAAATCGATCCCCGTGGAACCCCATTCTCCACAGTCAAAAACTCAGAGACATCCTTTTCCAACATAACCGCTTGCATTCTATTAAATAAATAGGACTGAAGTAATGATACTGCATCTGTAGAAAATCCGATGAAATGTAAGATGGCAAATAAAAGCTGATGTTTGATTCTGTCGAACGCTTTCGTATAATCAAGCATAACCAATGCCGCCAATTGGTTTCGGTCGATTGCGTAGAGGATATCATCTGTAACTTTGAGGATAGCAGTCACACAACTATGCTGATTCCTAAAACCGGATTGTCATGAAGGTATGCTATTGAACGTTTCCAAATGCATTTGCATTTGGAAAAATATATTTTTTGCCTTGGAAAGCGTGCACAGAATGCTTATTGGACGAAGCGATTTCATATCATCGGGAATGGGTACTTTGGGCAGTGGAAGAATAAATGATTTTTTCCATTTGGAAGGAAATACGTTTTTAACAATACAGAAGTTGAAAATGTGGCAAATGACTGGAAGAATAAGAGGACAGCAATGTAATAGCATTGTTATATTTATTTGATCGACACCAGTAGCATTTGACTTGATGGACAAAAGTGTCTTGAATATTTCAGATTCTGTTGTGAGAGAGAAAGAGAGGTTGCTAACGCCTGGTCTAAAACGGTTTGAATGATAATTTAAAGTATTGAGGTCAAGAGGAAGATCGCTTCGGGGGGAATTCACGAAATAAGAGTTGATGTTGGAAACATTCTTCAGGTGATCGGGAATATCGCGAGAAGCGTTTTTTTTGTTATAAATACCAAGATTTATGTCGGAGCGTGGCGCTGTGGTTAGAGCGTCCGACTTTGGGTCGAATGGTCCGGAGTTCGAGCCCCAGTTGCGGCTGGGATTTATTAATTTAATTTGACCCATTAAATTATTCAAATCTCGTGGCTGGACTGGGGTGAGTCCTGCACGATTCACTCTTGCGTTCCAATTAACAGTGCTGCTCCTAAGGTGGCGCATGGAGTAAGTAACAAGGCCTATCCAGAACACGTGGCTAATGACCATAGCAGTCGATGCCAAGAACCAAAAAAAAAAAAATACCAAGATTTTTGAGCTCCCTCCAGAACTGCTGGTTGTTTGTGTTGTTGTTGACTCTGAACTGAAAGTAAGCTTTTTTCTCGCGAAAGATGGCATATTTAGTAGATTATTATTGGAGTCAAAATCAAGATTATAGAAAATATCGTAGCCTACTGCAATTCTTTTAATTTGAAATTTCAATTGTCGTTTTCTCCATCAAATCAAATGTAAAATACAAAGTGTGATACATTGTTGAAAAGATAACTTTGAGAGATCAAAAATTGCAAAAAAATATCAGGGTGCTATTTAAAATGAAAAAGTCAGAGTAACTTTCGGTCAAACTGGAAGTGACTTTCAATTTTTGTTGTTCTCAGTTGAAGGTTTCTTGAACCTTTCGAAACGACTGAGAAAATCCATTGGAACAGGTATACTGGGACACCCGGTATATGACATTTTGTAGTTGTAGTACAATATAGTACTATGAGCAAAAGTTTTCGGAAAACTTCCTGTTTAAAGAGACTTCTTTGAATGAATAAGAACATAAAATATTCATTGTGATTGCAGGTTGCGCATTCCTGACGTACTTCTGCCCTGAGAGCGCCCTCAACGCCCAGAACGCTCTGCATGAGAAACACACGCTGCCAGGGGTAAGTTCTTCACTATTTTTATATATTTTGGTTAATGAAACCAATCAAGGGTTTGTGAATAAATACGTATCTTTTTTTATGAAATACTTTAGTTGGGATGAACGTGTAATGTTGGAGATTATTCTGTCTTGGTGGAACGCGAAATAGCATCATTTTTAGAGTTTCGTTCTATATACTTTCAGAACGGGGGATAGTGACAGATTTTGGGAGACGATTTTACTTTTGCCTTTTGGAGGACACTGTTGTCCGTATATACTCATGATAATAATGCATGAATCAAAGAGTCGTCGTAGGTTCTTCATACTTAATAATAATAATACTGGTATTTTAGAAAATTATGTGGATTTCAATAAGGCTGGCTGTTTTGTGTTTTGTAATGGAATAATAGAACTAAAATACTCGAAAAACTATTGGCTTATCGTTAGGGTGGGCGCAGAATTCCCTTTTTCAAATACAAGTTCACGTAACTATACCAGCCATTCGGACCCACCCTAACGGCTTGCCAATGGTTTTTCGAGTATTTTAGTTTTATTATTTCATCAAATAACATTTGGCATGATTGGAATCCTGGTCGAATGATATTAATATTTACTATAATGATAATATGAAGAACCTACGACGACTCTTTGATTCATGCATTATTATCATAAGGATATACGGACGATACTGTTCTCCAAAAGGCATACTGAGTAAAATCTGTCACTATCCCAGATCTATTCACAACTAGCAAAAATACTGGAGAAACTTCAAATGTCATTTCGGTATTCATGCGAACATGTGTTTATTCTTTCGAAGTGCAACTCACCTAGATAAGTTTGAGGAAGGAAACTTATATACTTATAAATCAGATTATCGTTATGTAGGTACATTAAAACAATGTAATATTTGGCATAATGAATGGTATCCTAGTTATACAGGGTGTTTCTTAAGTACGTGTAAAAACTTTAGGAGCATGTTGCTAACGATGAAATAATAAAAAAGCTCCCATAAACTCATGTCCGCAACTTATCAGTTTCTAAGATACAGAGTGTCAAAGTTTAATTCTAATAAATGTTTTTTGAGAATAAATTCCAAAATATCTCTGATATTCGAGTAAAGTTTGGTATCTCGGATGATTTTTCAATAACAAAATCAAATTTTATGTTAATTGTGGAAAAACTCATTTCAAATTGAATTCATTTTAAATTTAAAAATCTTGTCATTCAAAATCACTTGCATCGATTATTTCAAATCTCAATAACTCGAAAACAGTTTCTCGCAGGGACCTCTACCAAGAATATATTTTTTACAGAAACTAAATAATAAATATTCCCAGATACCAAACTTTACCCAAATATCAAAATTATTTTGATATCATTCACAAAAAATAAAAATTTTACTTTGACACTCTGTATCTAAGAAACGAATAACTTGCGGACATATATTTATACGAACTTTTCTTCTTATTTTGATGTCAGCAACACGCTCCTGAATTTTCTACACGTACTTAAGAAACACCCTGTATATCTATCTATTCAAGTAACCTGGAAATTACCAAGATATATCCAAATGAATAGTTCAACAAAATATGAAACCGGAAGGATCGAAACGAAATTGGAAAATTAATGAGCCGTGGTGGCCGTGGTGTTAGAGCGTTCGCCTTTGAAGCGAAGGGTCGAGGGTTGAAAGCCTCGCATGGTCATCGGTCTCGTGCATTGCTTCACACGTTGAAATGTAAGGGCTGCGTCTTCCCAAGCTCACACAAGTCTCTCGAAGACTTCCGAAGATTGCGCGTAGGGGTGCAAACGGTTGACAGAAATAATTTTTTTTTAATGTTTTTTTTTTTAATGGAAACTCACCAAGTCAATTTCAGAAGTGGAAGGCCAGAAAATGTATTTTTCGAAGATGTATTATAATAAGTTCAATTCAATTCAAATTCGACCCCCACCATTGGGATCTCATAAACTACAGCAGATACGTCGAAGCTTAAATTGGAGCAAAGTTGCGTATTCTTGTGCTCAACAAAATACTGTTTTGAAACTTGGAAAATTCCGAGTATTTTCGGAAATATCGGGAAAAAACTGAAAATCGGAATTTTCGTTTTTATTTTTTTCTATCGTTACTTGACAACATAGCTTAAAACCAAAAGTACATTTTCATTGATACTTTTTTTCAGCTACACGTTTTCATGTTCATATTTACTATCCGACGTTTCGTCTTCTGGCATTCATCATCAACTTTTTTTTCTGTTTTGGGCGCCATATTGTTTTTTTATGCAGAAAAATTGTGATTCTCATTCTGATTTCATTGATGTATAACTTGTTATGATTTGCACTTCTGAAACCACAGATATTAAAAAAAACAAAACTTCATCTGAGATGGTCATGACTCCATCGAAAAATTTTGTTTAATAAACACTAGTTGTCAGAACTCATTAAACATCATAAGTTTGCACAAATACTTTAGTCGAAATGTCCTCATTCTCAAATGAAGAAAAACGACGTATGTTGAAACTTTATAAATTTGATAGGAATAATACGAAAACAACACTAATTCATTTTGAATTATGTCCGGAAAGACAACAGCCGGATAGAACATTATTCAGAATTCTGGACAAACACTTGGCTGAGTACAGTGCGTTTCAAAAAACAAGAATGAAATCATGAGCCTGTAAAAAATGCACAAAAAGCATCACAACAAGTGTTCGAATTGATGGCCTTTCTCTTGAATACATAACCGAGTTCGTCGTCTCAAATTAAAAACAGCCCTAACAATATCCCTTCTTCTGATAGACCTGAATTGCGTGATGATATTGTCTCTAAGTTCATCTACTGTGTCATATTCTTACTCTCCATAGATTCTGTTCTTTAAAGTACCCCACAAGAAATTATCCAAAACTGTAAGGTCAGGTGACCTTGCAGGCCACCTCACTGGTCCAGAATTTCCTTACCACCTATTAGGAAATCTTTGGTGTAAATATTCGCAAACTGCTTTTTTATTGTGTGGAGGAGCCCCGTCATGCTGAAACCAGCAGCTGTTATAATTAACAAGGGGAAATGTATATATTCTTCTAATTCGTTTCATAAGAACCGAAGATAGGTTTCCCCCTTCAAAGTATTAGAGAAGAAATGAGGTCCAAGTATTCGGTCATCATAAATTCCAGCCCACATATTCAAACGAAACCAAACTTGTGGTCTGACTTCTCTGAAGTGTCGTGGATTATTTTCACTCCAAATGTGCTCATTATTTCTATTAAAGACACCACAGTTCGAAAAAGTACTTTCGTCGGTCCAAATAATGTTTTTCAAGAAGTCTGTAGGGTCTACCATATTCGAGAGCCAGCTACAAAATTCCATCTTTCTCTCAGGATCACCTGGATGTAATTTTTGTGAAATATGTATATTATAACATTTCAAACCACTTTTTTTGAATTCCCTCCAAACGCTAGTCTGTGGCACATCCATTTCTGTCGAGATGTGTTGATTTGGAAGGATCTTCATTTATCTAAACAAGTACCAAAAATAATTATACTTCTTCGAATATGGAATGAACAATTATTTTACCTCGGCTAATAAGTTACGTCTGATATTTTGTTCCATTCTGCTTCCATATTTCATTCTTGGTTTTTGAATCGCACCGAAATTCCGAATAATGTTCTATCCGGCTGTTGTCTTTCAGGATATAATTCAATATAAATTTTTGCTGTTTTCGTACTATTCCTATCAAATTTATAATAAAGTTTCAACATATCTCGTTTTTCTTTATTTGAGAATGAGGACATTTCGACTGAAGTATTTGTGCAAACTTATGATGTTAAATGAGTTCTGACATCTAGAGTTTATCAAACAAAGTTTTTTCGATGGAGTCATGACCATCTCAGATGAAGTTGTTTTTTTTTTAATATCTGTGGTTTCAGAAGTGCAAATCATAACAAATTATACATCAATGAATCAGAATGAGAATTACTATTTTTCTGTATAAAAAAACAATATGGCGCCCATAACAGAAGAAAAAGTTGATGATGAATGCCAGAAGACGAAACGTCGGATAGTAAATCTGAACATGAAAACGTGTATCTGAAAAAGAGTATCAGTGAAAATGTACTTTTGGTTTTGAGCTATGTTGTCAAATAACGATAGAAAAAAATAAAAACGAAAATTCCGATTTTCAGTTTTTTCCCGATATTTCCGGAAATACTCGGAATTTTCCAAGTTTTAAAACAGTATTTTGTTAGGCACCAGAACACGCAACTTTGTCCCAATTCAAGCTTCAACGTATATCCTGTAGTTTAGGAGATCCCAATGGTGGGGGTCGAATTTGAATTGCCCTGTATAATAACTGCAGTAGTAAGAACTCGAGGAACAATTTCCTCACCTTCAATAGTTTTGATTCAAATAATTTTTTTCGAAATTATAATTTTTGTTCATCATATTCATTCCTATTACATCGCTCTGTCAATCTTGATTAGATGTTGAATGCGAAAATAAATTCGGGCTGTTTTTCCTTCTTCTCGTAGAAAAAATTTTTCGAATTGAATTGTTTTTAGATTTCTTCAATTTTTTTGTGGTTTTCTTTTCTAGTATCGGTAGAGTTCAAGGAATCATAGTAGTATTTTGGAAATAAGAATTCCATCGATTTTAAGGAATAAATTATCCTACTAACGTTTCGCGCTCGTGCGGATGTCTAAAGCAACATAATTTGTTTTTAAAAAGAGAAGAATATGATTGCAATTGTTCCAAAACTAACGTTCCGACAGTGCCTGTTTTGGGTACACATAAAGCACACATAATCCAATAATTCCATGAGAAGGCCTACCCTACAACCCAAAAAAATGGCGGAATTATGAATTTTTTAAATAATCGCAATATTTTCCGGTATTTCCAGTTTTTCTCGGTTACTGATGATTCGATGGGGTAGTAAAGACTCTTGTTTCATTACTGTTTTCATTTTCCACAATTTTTCTCAATGGAGCAACCAGATTGCTACATTAGTTCTCATTTTATAAGTAAAACACTAAAAAAGCATGTTTTTGCATTTAAATGTTTATAACAAATTAATAAATTACAGCGAATCGAAAACATAACAGAATATAACTACTGACTGTCCTTTCTGTGATAACACAGTCGGTTTCCTAATTGTATTTTTGTTACGAAAAAATTCTCTATTGATTAACCTATTATCAAATAATGCTTTCCGTGCAAAATCTGGAGCAAAGTACTGTCTTTTTGGAGTATGTACGAACAGTGCGTTAAATATAACTATCCGCCCAGTTGACGGTTACACGCACAGTTGACATTTTTACGCACTTGTGCCTTATAGTGTCACTTTACGCACTTTGAGCAGTGCGTTAAACCCTAGTTTACGCACTGTCGTAGCAAAAGTTTATTCATTCTATTCAATTCTGCATTCTGTAAATGAAATCTAGCACTGGTAGACCAAGCTATAGAAGTTTTTTCACCTACAAAATGAAAGACGCATATGATGTATGCCAATTTTTATAGGATAGTTCGTTAATGAAAACACCAGTTTTCGCTTTCAAAATTTTTTAAACAAGTAATAATGAAAAAAATCCCAACTTTTTTGGAAATATCTCAAAGATTATTCAAGGAATTGTTTTACAGTCGATGGAACTTTGGTAGAGATTTATAAAACCTACAAAATGGACTTTCATATTACCGGATCGGTGCATTTTCCACTGAGAAAATTCGAGAAAACCTCGAAAAAGAGACCATTTTTCAAGAGTTTATAATTTTTATAAATCTCAAGCTGGACAAACAATATTGAAGAATCTGATAGATAATGATATGTGGTTCTACTGTCCGCAAGATGTTTTTTGTCTGATGTGCAGTTTTTGCACAATCGCGTTATAAACAATTTGAGGGCACATCTTGCAAGATTCGCCGATTTAAGGCCATTGTCGTAATCGAATTCTGTAAACATCTGGAAGTAGAGATCAATATCTATAATTTGTATATTTTGGATTCTCACCTGAGAGGTGAGAAATATGTTGAAAATGTCACTGAAAGTCGATCAAAATGCGTCCGAAGTCACCCAAATCCGCCCGAAGTCGCACTGAAGTTAACTCGAGTTGAGTTCGGGCGACTTCAGGTGCACTTTAAAGCATGTAGAGTACCTTCCAGTGATATTTTCAACACATTTCCCACCTCTCCGGTGAAAATCCAGAATATACAAATTATAGATATTGATCTCCACTTCCATATGACGTTTACAGAATTTGAATAAGATGATTTCCCCTAAATCGGCACATTTAAAAAGATTTGCCCTTAAATTGTTTATAACGCGATTGTGCAAAAACTACATATCGGACAGAAACCATCTTGCTCACAGTTATTATCTATCAGTTTCCGCAATATTGTTTGTCCACCTTCACATTCATAAAAATTATGAAATTTTGGAAAAAGGTCCATTTTTCGGGGTTTTCCCGGATGTTGTCCGTGAAAAATGCACCGATCTGATCGTATAAAAAAGCATTTCGAAGGTTTTATAACTGACTGTATAACGATTCCTCAAATAGTTTTCCAGATATTCGCAAAAAATCAAAAAAGTTGTTTTATATTTTTTCACTATTTCTTTTTTAACCCTTTGAGGACTACTGGTTATCAGTGAAAACCACATTACTAATAGTCATACTTTCATTTTCCTACCGGTTTCCGTTTTAACATCGTAGCCACAGTGTTTATTGTCATTTTTACTCTTCTTGCCGATTGCAACGAGTTTTGGTAGTCTTTAGTGACATTTATATCATGTCGAATTGATGGCGTTTCGAGCCCAAAATTTGGAAATGTTTAACGTGCCAAGTTGGGTTCTTCCTAAGTAAAGACAGGTACTATTATGCGTTGTTTCATTCAAAATGAAAGAATAATTAAGTTTCAGTTCATTGTAAACAAAAAATGATAATGTTGAGGCATTAGTTAAGTTGCAAAGGTCCCCGCAAACTCCTTATGGAATTTGGGTCCCGGTGGATTTTTTTGAACTTTTGGTATGATGTGGTCCATGTAATTCTCAACCAATGTTACTATTGCGCCAACTTAAAAAAATTAACAGTTGTGCTGCTAGGGGGCGTTGAAATCACCCCTTGTGCAGATTATACTATTTATTTTTGAACCCGGTAACAATATTTTCAATTGTTTCATTGTTGCTAATGTTGCACAATATTGTACTGTTTTATAAAAAAAATCTTACCCCTCCCCTTTTTCCCCCAACTCCTATTACGAAACGCAAAAATAATATTTCTCGAGTGCCTTCAAATGAATCGTCGAATGTTTAAATATGCCCAAATAAGGGAAATAGTAGTTTTTTATGACTATCCCCCCACCCCCCAAATGACACAAAATGAAAAAATTTCGGTGGATTTTTCTGAATTTTTGAAATGAAGCAATTCAAGTTATTTTGAATAGAAATAAATTGGGTGACAAACCCCAAAAATGAATAGTTTTGATGCTAGGTGGCGTTGAAATCATACCTTGCTCAGAATAGACTATTCATTATTATAGGCGGAAATAATAGCTTTACGTATTTTAGTTTAGATCATGCTGATCATTTATGTAATTTTCTATAAATTGAAAATCTGAACCCACCCTTACCCCTATCCCTATTTTAAAATACGAAAAAAATTAATTCCGTACTACTTGTAAATGCTTTATCAAAATACATGTTTTAATCAGCTCAAATTGAGGAAATCGTACAGTTGTTTAATTTCACCTTTCCCTCCCTTCAGAAATATATTGGTGGAGTTCGCTGACTTCTTAGTAGGGCGGGGGTAGTTCATGTTTTTTGAATATCAATTAATTGGGCTAATATCTTCACATCCACAATTTGAATTTGAGGTGGTGCCTGAATTAATTTTTATCGTGTTCTGAAATAGGGGTTGGGGGTAAGGGGGAGGTTTTATATTTTCAATTTTTAAAAATTTGCACAATTGTTCGGCATAAAATAAAACAAAAATATATATAGATATTGTTTCCGCCTATGATAATGAGTCTATTCTGAGCAAGGTATGATTTCGACGCCCCCTAGCATGAAAACTATTCATTTTTGGGGTTTGTTACCCGGTTTAATTCTATTTGAAATAACTTGAACTGCATCATATCAAAAATTCAGAAAAATCCACCCAAATTTTTTCGTTTTGTGTCATTTGGGGGGATAATCATAAAAAACTGCTATCTCCTTTATTTAGGCATATTTGAACATTCGACAATACATTTGAAGGCACTCGAGAAATATTTTTTTTGCGTTTCGTAATTGGAGTTGGGGGAAAAAGGGGAGGGGGTAAGATTTTTTTTACAAAACAGCACAATACTGTGCAACATTAGCAACAATGAAACAATCGAAAATATTGTTACCGGGTTCAAAAATAAATAGTCTAATCTGCGCAAGGGGTGATTTCAACGCCCCCTAGCAGCAAAACTGTTCATTTTTTTGAGTTGACGCAATGGTAACATTGGTTGAGAATTACATGGACTACATCATACCAAAAATTCAAAAAAATCCACCGGGACCCAAGTTCCATAAGGAGTTTGCGGGGTCCTTTGCAATTTTGCACGATTTAGTTGCTAGTGGTTAGCAGTAGTAACCACATGCTGCAGGATAATTTGTTTATTTTTTATTTATTTAAGTCTTATTTCCACTGAAGCTTATGTTAATGAACGTTTCTATCGTAAATTCTCATTATTTTTCACTTTTAAAATTTTCGAATTAATTTCGGCCTCAAAGGGTTAAAAAATTCCACACAGCGATTTTTGGGGCGATAACCAGAGTTTTCTTTTACGAACTATCTTATAACAAGTAATATAGGCCGTTTGCGTCTTTCAATTTGTGTGAAAAGAGCCTCTTGGCCTATAATAAGAGTTTTTGAGCTCTAATATGAGTAATTTTAAACAGTCGGAATGGTGCCGTGGCTAGTCCCTCCCATTGTGTGTATAGATAATTGAAGTGATCACAGTACGTGAACCTTCACGTAGACGTTAACGTACGAAATATAACGTTTACGGGTTGTTATGAAATTGAGTTGAAGTTGAACGTATGTCAACCGTATTCTCTGAACAACTGGATTAGAGTTCATCTTTACGGATCTTATTAGGGATTTTGACCATATACCTCCCTTGCCGAATGCAAATAAAATTATTCCGGAATTGGCTGTTCGAAATGTTCATGATTGATGTAAAATTGTTAATAATGCTTTGTCACTTTTTAATATTATGGCTTTAAAGCCAAAATTCGCTCATTTGCAACTCATCGGTGTGATTCGTATATTGATCAGTTAACGCGTGCGTTGATTTTTAAGGTATCCGTGTGAGACCGTTAGGTTACGTATGCCCGTAAACCTATTTTCGTTGTTAACGTTAATAGCTGACGAATGCGCATGCGTAGATGTCAATTTGTACGTTAACGTTTACGTTCATGGCAGCACTTCAACTCTCTAGCCAGGAATCACACTGATCGACCAGGACCGACCGTCCGCGACCCTCCACCTACGACCAAA
Source organism: Chrysolina oricalcia (assembly GCA_944452925.2). NCBI lineage: Eukaryota > Metazoa > Arthropoda > Insecta > Coleoptera > Chrysomelidae > Chrysolina > Chrysolina oricalcia. The sequence goes on from OX101821.2 coordinate 16,417,289, forward strand.
AATTGAAGTAGATCAATGAAAACTTTCAAACTCACACTGATCGACCGCCAGAATAATTTTGTAAATCTGACATTGATCTGACATTCAAAAGGTTATGTCAATTTTGTATTTATTTAACGAATAAAAGTTCAAAATCATAATTTCATAATTTCAATGCTTTTGTTGTAATTATTGTGTAGAAGTGATAGTGAAGAATAAAGAATTGTGATATTGTATGATTTTTATAAACAATTAATAAAGTAAAGTAAAAAAGTGTGTGGAATAGAGAACTTTATTTATATCGGGAACAAGAGGGTGAATTTTGAACCATATTATTCCAAATTACTAAAAGATCAATACAGTTCCAAACTACCTACTATTGAATGTCCATAAATTACACTAACAGAAATTCCCAATCAAAAAAAGAACAATTTTTTATTTGCTAGACATTCTTTCCCGATGGAGCACCAAGGAATGTCTCCTTTTTCTATATCCAGCACGTTAATTCTTCAACTATAAAAATATGTAAGTTGCTATTAGTTGAACATTACTGGTACTTAACAATTATTCTCTTGCGTTAATAAATTCCTTCAATGACTTCTGTATTGCTGTAATTACAATTAATCTGATTTAACTTGGCTCCTCACCGCTGTTATTAAAATATTCATCTCTGCGGCGGTCCACACGGTTCCTGTATTGTTTCGCTGATTTAAAAACATTAAAAAATTGGATGTACTATAAATTCTAAATATAGTACTCACGAATTTCTGACTCAATTGGAAATATAACAGTTCACACGAATAATATTAAAATTTTCGTTTAGGTGAAAAACTTTTGAAAGTTTATCACAAACATATTGTGTCCAAATGATAATTAGGCGTATGGACATTGCATCACAGTAGTATGACGTCGACCAAAATTTCCAGCAGGTTGTAATTTCAAATATGGTCTTTGAAAACCGGTCGTGGACGGTCGAGAATGGTCGAACAGTGAGTTGGTGGACGGTCGGTCCTGGTCGATCAGTATGATTCCTGGCTAATTTGTCATGATGTCTCGCCGAGCCATCACTGTCGGAGTCAGGTGGTCGTTTGAAAGATATTTCAAAGGAAGAAAACAAACTTCCTGGCTTGAAGGATGAAGACGAAAAGGGGAGTTGGACCTCCAGGAACTCGTTATAGGAATCTTTGAATCGATGCTCGTTAAACGGAAATTGGTATCGATTTTGATTACGGTAATAGAAATGTAGTAGTCGGTGATTAGGTTTATGATAATGGCGAGGAGTATAAACCAAGCGAAAATTATATATAATTAATGGATGGAAGAGATACTGAAGTATTTATAACGAAACCTCTTTGCGAGAATTTCAATCTACCATTACGATTGCAACAAACTGAAATATTCATTTCTTAAGTATGAGAAGAGTGAGTTGATATTGTTTCTAAACGAGGCTTTCGTTCTCTCATTACATTCATGTTATATGGGTAGATAATACATTGGTATAGGCATTCATTAACTATGAACTTTTTGAATATCCTCACTATTTAGAAACTGAAATATTTCGATCTGAAATAGTACTATTAAACAAAATAACAAAATAACAAATTCTTTTACTGAGTCTGAGAATAGAATAGAGGAAATTCTTGTACAATGCGAGCCATGGCAGTAAAAACATGATCCGGATACCTTTGCGGGGTACCGGAGGGCTTGCCCTCTTTTCGGTATGTAGCCTTTTTCCTAACATCACTATCTAGCTTTGCCCTTTCCCAAGGAATCCGGTCCCATCTTCATACCGACTCCAAAAATCAGCAGTTCAAGATTTACGTTTTCCCGATTTGTTCTTAATATTCTGAATAGTAATAGTAATAGTAATAATAGTGTATTAGTCCAATAAGATGATAAAAAATGTTTGATACATCGATTACTAAATAAAACTAGAAAAATCCACCAGAGGCGGGGCCTGTGGGTGGACGAAATGAAATTACAAGTTCATATATATACAGGGTGGGGCACCGAAAACGAAACAGATCGAATATCTTCAAAACGCATGTGTTGTAAATGAAATGCAAAAACAGGTCGATTTTTAATATAAGGAGGACATCTTTCTATCATAACCTCAACTGTCATACCTCTTCCCCCACCCCTTGGGCACTATCACCCAAACAATTTGAATAGGGAAAGTAGTAAATGTGACACATCACTAAAAAGGTAATTTCATAAGGTATTCAGCCATGTCAATTTTCGCCACCTATCTTTTTATTTTGGCGCCCTCTTGCGGGAAAAACAACTGTTCCGAATCTCAAATTATGATACTGCATTTTCAACCTATTTTGACATTTGATCTATTTTGGTGACAATGAATTATTGAAATTTTCTAAGAGGCATAACAAAATGTTGGCTCCAAGATGGCGGACATGATTTGCAATTGTGGTCTGATTCGATTCAATCAATTGATATGTGGTGGTTTTCAAGGTCGGAAATTATGATTTGTTTGTCAATGCAAAAAAACAAGATGGTGGCTCCAAGATGGCGGACGCACTTTGTAATTCTGGACCGATTCGAATCAAAATCAGTATGTGTGGATTTAAAAAAAACCAAGATGGTGGACGAAATTTGTAATTGTGGTTCGATTCGATTTGAAATTGACATATGTTGGTTTTACAAGTTTTCAATATGACTAAACTGAATTAATTGAATTGATAAAAAAAGGTTCTATACAAATGCGCTAAAAAGAAAATAATATTTTTTCTAGGTGTGTGACGTAGGTTATTCTATGCGCGACAGAATAAAAAATTTACCTCGCAAAAATACCTATTTTGTACTCGCGGCAAGCCTTCGAATCTGTTACGCATAGAATAACCTACGTCACACATCTAAAAAATACTATTTCCTTTTTAGCGCATTTGTATAAAAGCTTAATTTTTATCAATTTAAATCATCCGTGTTAGTCATACTGAAAATTTGTAAAACCACCATATGCCAATTTTGAATCGAATCGAACCAACAATTAAAAATTTCCTCCACCATCTTGGATTTTTGCATTTACAAAAACATCATAATTTTCTACCCCGAAAATCCCCACATACTAATTTTGATTCGAATCGGACCAGAATTACAAACTTCATCCGCCATCTTGGAGACACCATCTTGCTTTTTTGCGTTGACAAACAAATCATAATTTTCGACCTTGAAAACCACCACATATTAATTTTGAATAGAATCAGACCATAATTGCAAATCATGTCCGCCATAATGGAGCCGCCATTTTGTATTTTCTCTTAGAAAAATCCCATAATAATCATCGAATTTATGTCAAACTAGCTTGCAAATGCAGTATTATAATTTGGAATACGGAACAGTTATTTTTCCCGCAAGAGGGCGCCAAAATGAAAAGTTAGGTGGCAAAAATTGACTTGGCTGAATTCCTTATAAAATTACCTTTTTAATGATGTATCACACTTACTACTTTCCCTATTCAAATTGTTTGGGTGATAGTGTCCAAGGGGTGGGGGAAGAGGTATGACAGTTGAGATTATTATAGAAAGATGTCCCCCTTGTATTCAAAATCGACGTGTTTTTGCATTTGATTCACAACACATGCGTTTTGAAGATATTCGATCTGTTTCGTTTTCGGTGCCCCACCCTGTATATATATATATATATATATATATATATATATATATATATATATATATATATATATATGTTTGCATCAGAGTAATGCGAATTAAAATAAGTATAAAATTAAATACACATATAAATGTAAATATAATTATACAAGCGATTACAACTATAAAAGTTAATTTAGGTATAAGTGAATACAGGTATATAAATAAGGATATAATAGGTTAGTAAACTTATAACGTATTATAGGTTCTTTTTTCCATTCTTATTCGTGTTTTTATTTACATACGGGATTGATGAATTGTTGTTAAATATAAGACGTAAGTATCAGGTTTTTCTGTGTTTCATAGTCAATGAGACTATGGATTGTTGTCCTTGGCAATGAACAAATGTACAATTTCAGGTTGTGTTTGAATGTAGTTGGCCTTGAAATATTTTGAATTTCAGCTGGGAGAAATTGATATAGTTTTGGGCTGAAAAATGTAAGACATATTTGCCCTTTTGACTTGCGCATAAAAGGAGTCAAGTAGGTGAGTTGTCTATTTCTTGTGTTATTTTGATGTTCAGGGTTTTTTAGGTCATGCTTTCAATTATGTTGTCTGATGTTGCTTTTAAGGGAGAAGAGCTGTCTTGGATCCATAATATTAACTTCTTGGAATAATCTATCTGATGGTTATTTAATATCTTTGCTGTATATAATTTTGAGTAAACGCTTTTGAACTATGATTAGTTTTTCCAAATAAGACTTACTCACCCCTCCCCATGCTAATATTCCGTATACAAGATGTGGTTCAACCAGAGCCTGATGTAACGATCGCATTGTTTTAAAATCGAGTATATATTTTAGAGTTTTGAGTTTGTGTATCAAAAATTGTATTTTGCTTAAAATATATTTGATTAGTTTGTTCCATTTCAAGTTTTTGATTAATCATGACTCCAAGAATGTTTTCTTTATTTTGGTATTTTGTTTGGTTTAGTTTTGGTTCCTTATTTTATACATGTTTTCCTAATTGTTTGTCATTTTTGATCCAGCTGTCCAGGGGATATTTAAACTTCGTTGATGACTATAAAAGTAGTAGTGATAAGTCTCATCATGAAGGATCATTTGTTCGCCCCAGCTGTTAGGTGTGCTATAATAAGTGTTGTGTTCAGTGTGTTTCTGTTTCTTAATATCTCTGTGTAATTGTGCATCCGTGTATTGAATATTTCGAAAACAATTTTAAAGATTAAAATTTCGAAATAAAACTTATACAAATAATATGATGAAAATAAATAAATAAACCATAAAGAACAAATTAAATTGAGTAACAATCATATTCTGACAAATAAGGTGAATATTTCTAATAGCTTCAACGACTTCTACAGTAAACTAGGCCAAACCCTTGCGAACAAAATAGACCAACCACAAAATTACATTAATGAAAACCACAATAAACCAAACACAATGTATCAATAATATGAAACATCCGCAGAGGTGAGCTTAGTCATAAGAAGTCTAAAATATAAAAAAATCTCCAGGATGGGATGATATTCGTGCTGAGACACTGAAAAAAAATCAAGTCAAATCAGTTCACCACTCACTTATTTGATAAATGAATGCTTCCGGAAGGGATGTGTCCCAGACTGCTTCAAAATTGGTATCATCAAGCCACTACTTAAAAGTGAGGAACAAGACCAGCATACGTAATTATCGGGAGTAATTACACAAGTTAAAAAAAAAAAATTGTTATTTCCGTCAACCGATTGCGCCCCTACGCGCAACCCTCGGAAGTCTTCGAGAGACTTGTGTGAGCTAGGGAAGACGCAGCCCTTACCTTTTAACGTGTGATGCCATGCACGAGACCGGTGAATCGGTGGATCGAACTCACGACCCCACGCTTGCGAGGCGTACGCTTTTACCAGCCGACCACCACGGAAGTGGTTCAAAATTACCGATAATTTTCCATGAAAGCATTTTGTCTAAAAACTGCATGAGTTTATTTTCATATTTTGTCGAAAGAGCCCGAGTCCGAAGGAGTTTTTTTACTGACAACATGCTTGAATGGAAAATTATCAGGTTTATTTTGATGCACGAGTGTAATTCGGTAGAATATTTCCGGAGTTAAAACAAAAATGTATGTGCTGAGTTTGAAATTTTACCGGGTAATTTTCAGCCTAAAAATGTCCCGCCGGGAATTTTTCGCTGTAATTGATCGAAAATGTCCTGTTTCATATGGGATTTTCAACATACGATGGAAATATTCGTCCTAAATCCCTCCTATCTATATCCTCCAAAATAATCGAACGAATTCTGAAATGAAGAATTGGTAGGATTCTGCCCAAGTTCCATATACTATCTGGTTTCAGAAAGGAAAAATAGAACGATGATGCAATACATAATTTAACCTCACAAATTCATGAAGCTTTGGATTCTAAAGTTTCAGCAGTGTATCATCTTCAAAAGAGTTCTTCTTCAAAAGCGTTCAATACAGTGTGCCATAAAAGGCTATACAAACAGTATACTGAGACTGAGAGGTAATACATTAACGCCTTAAGAGTTATCTCTCAGAAAAGGTATATACAATTCGTTAATATTGATAGTGTCATCAGCAATCCAAGGAAAGTAACTTTTGGCGTCCGTCAGGAAACCATACTGGGACCCTTACTTTTTACACTTTATATCGATGATATGCTGACATTGAACAGGAAAGGAAGGGTCAGCTTTGCTGATGAAACTGCTTTTCTACCAGGCAAAAACGTGGTAGGAACTAAGAGGTGATTGTGAAAATGACTTTAAAACTTCAAATCTTGGTTTCGGTTCGAAAAACTTACCTTGGACTGTGACAAATCACAATATTTAACGTCCACATTCCACTCGAATAACTTCTCAAATCTTGGCTTCCTGAATATAGACAATGGGTCGTATGCATCAACCTTGATCAAATGCTTTTAATAGTGAGGTGGCTTGACGAAATTACCGTTACCTGGCGGATAAAAGCACCAACTTTGGTATGAAGGTACCTTAGGGTATACTAATAAATGTTAACAATTTTATGTACGGCTCTAAAATCCAAAATGTCCGATAAATACGTCAAAATGTCACGTTTAACACAAGCTAAATATAAATTTTGTATTACAGCGTCTAGCCAGCTAAGTATAATACAAACTCAACTTAGGGTGGTCTGCATATTAAATAATATACAATAAAATATATCCCTATCAATAATTACAGTAATTTATAAGTATAAATGTAACGCTAATAAGATATCCAAAAAAAAGTTATAGCTATTTATTCCATGGAATTCAGCAGTCCAGATTGGCTTTCCCACATGCAGTCTCCTTTGCAGGAACATTTAATCAATTCCCGGCATGACCGGAAAACCCCTGCAATTGTTATCCAAACTGGTACCCATGACTCTAAAACCTTATCCAAGCAAAATCGTGCGGCGAAGGAATAATTGCTGTGTTTGTGTGCTAGTCGTCCAAATACCGGCTTGATAAACTGCCCTATGGATATGTTGTAGAAGAGCATCCTCAGTTGGTGGAAGTTTGTCCATTGCTCGATTCTTCTGACAGAAGAGCTCCTTTCTTATCTGGTTGATACTGCTGAAAGGAGTGGTTTCATCATACAGAACAGCAGTCAGTCGCTCCAGCTTCCTAAAGTGTTCGGAGTGAGCTTTCAGCAGTTGAAATGGATGAGTAGCTAAATACACAAATGTATCAGTGACGTCTTGGAATGCTTGCCATGCTTCCCAAATAGACTTCTCACTCTTACCTTTGAAGGCGGAGGTTGTGTCACAACCAGAGAATGAATGAAACACAGGTAGTGCTCGTGATTTTGACTCCCCCAGGCTAATACATATAGCGTTGATGTGGAAAAACTTGTAATGCTTGCCCATGCCAAAGGCCACCCATATATCGGCCAAAGGTTGAGCCACTATTACTTTATAGAATGTGCCAATAAGGATGACAATCACATCTGTGTCTACAGTAAGCACAAGAATACTTGTTGCCCCTAGCTATGTGAATGGAGTACATGAACATCTGCCTCTTCATGATTGCAGTTTTCTTTTGTTATGTTTGAACCAATGTGTGCAACTGCTTTCCCTGATGTGACATATATATCTTTCCCTGGTGGCCATTTGATCTCTACAATCTTGAAAGTAAAAAAGTTGAATAATTCCGTCATGTTTATTGAGTCACGGAGAAAGTCCATCCAATATCGTGGCAGTTAGTGTTACCAGACACTCTCCTTCTAATCCCTTTACCTCTCATTTCCCTGGTAGACTCCTTTAAACTGTCTGGAATGTAGGTGTCCCAAACAACATCTAACCTTTGGAAATTTTCATATTCAACCGGCTGCCCCCTTACGAGCAACCCTCAGAATTCTTCGAGAGACTTGTGCGAGCTAGGGAAGCTATTGTTCTTACCTTTTAACATGCGGTGCCATGCACGAGGTCGGTGACGGCGCGGTGAAAACCCGTGTATCTTGGCATAGCAAGCGAGAACACTACCGGCGCGCCTCCAAGACCAATGCAATACAACATTACAAATCTGGAAGTACTGCCGCGTTGTCTAAAAGGTACCGTGAAATATAGAAATGTATGTTTCGGTACTTGGACAACGTTGACGTATATTTGGGTTGGGGGCTCTCATGGTCCAATGCAATGTCTTCGTGGGTTTCGAAATGTAAAAAAAATCAAAAAACACATAATTTTTCCAAAATTTTTAGAAATTTCAGGGGGCTCCTAGGCTAAAATTAGTAAGTATACCCTAGGGTACCTTCATGCCAAATTTGGTGCTTTTATCCGCCAGGTAACGGTAATCTTAAAATGCAGCTCTAAGCCACCTCACTATAATTCGATTTCTTGAAACAGATGTATTCATTTTGTTTGAGTTATGAAAGAAACAAACCTGTAGTGAAGGCATTTGCCACCCTTTATTAATACTACCCTATAACACGCAAATACCTGAAGCAACAACTGTGAAATACTTGATCGACACCTTCGATGGGACTTCCATAAAAAAATAGTTTACAAGGGGAGTATTGTCTAGATTCAAGTACCTAAGAGACTTTTACGATTTAACAAATCTTAGGTAATTGTATCTTTCTTAGGTCCAGTTGCTTGCAGCTCATGCTATTTTGGGATGGGTTGAAGTTGCTGAATACCACTGAAATAACATGAATATAATTCAAAAATGGGTAATCAAAATCATCTACCGGAAAATTATCAACTGTTCACATTATTATTATTGCATTATGAGTTGTCTGTTCTCCTCCGCTGTACTGCATCATTAGTTGTTAGCTGACGGTGCTACAACTGTGATAAACCTTGATCACCTACAGGTTGAAGTAGATAGTATTTCAAAACGGAAAGCATGTGGCTTTTCCCCTCTGCGACCTCTCAAAAGCTTTCGACTGCGTCTCACATTCCTAACTTCTTGGGAAAATAAAATACTATGGAGTGAGAGGACTACCTCTTGAACTATTCAAATCATAGCAGAACTCGATCGGTATTCATGAATGATGAGGTTTCTCCCTACAAAATTGTCAAACATGCAGTTCCTCAGGGATCGGTATTTTGTTATTGATTTACAACAATGAGTTCAGCCAATGCATATTACTATACAAATGTCTTTGCTGTTGATACAATCATCATAAAACAGTAATTAGCTCAATAGGAAAGAAGAGTGATGCTTCGGACCATGGTCCTAGATGGTTTACAGCCAATTGATTGAAACTCAATGGAGACAAAACAAAAAAAAACAAATATTTCAGTATAAGAATTGTTGATAATAGTCGAAGTGTCATATTACTTGGTTTGATCATCGTTGGAAATATATCCTGGTCAGCTTACGTGGAATAAATGTCGGAAAAATTATGCAAGAATATTTTTGCCTTCAGACAACTAAGGAAATTGTTGGATCTTGATGAATTGAATAGTGCGAAAAAAGATCATTAGGATAATATTACAAGTAACATTAAAAATCTTCATTTATAAAGATAGGCGATTTACCTTTATCTTCGATGGTTGATCATAACACTCTTTCAGAAATACATAAAGAGAAATCTGACTCCACCAGACAATTGGTTGTCCATGATTTGAACACATGATTTGCTAAACATGATTTGCACCTGCTCGTACCACCTCGGTCCAGACTATCAATGTCTCAGAAAAACCAATGAACATCAATTAATATAATAATTTACCAGATTATTAAACACGTTGCTCAACTTTTATTCAGTCGGAATGAAAACTTAAACATTATTTCTAGAGAGTTGTTTCTATAGTAATGAGGAGTACTGAATTCGACTTTTTCCTGATGTAATAACTTGTTTTAAATTATTATTTTTATTCACTTCTATTATATCAACTTCTGACTACCTGTTCAGTCATATATTTCACATTTTTCTGTTGTGTTTGTCTTCATAATATGTTACATGAGTATTCCACACATTTCTGTTCCATATGACTTCATATACTATTTTTGTTGTATTTTTCCCCGATCTGACCTGCAACAAACATTTAACGTAACGTGGTCAAATTAAATCTATCTATCTATAAGGTACCAATAGATCTCCTCATTAGTAAAATTGTCTCTTTCTAATATTATCTTATTCAATCCTATCACCCAGCATCCCACTCCAACTAAAGATTTTTTCGGTACAACACATTATGGAGCTCTTTGGTAACTTACTAGCTAGCAAGTTATAGCTATTAATATAACGAGATTATTATGAAATTTATGATAGTCGAGGACATTGCCAGGTGACGAGGCGATAGTCAAGTCACTCGCAATATCCGAGACGGTGTTAAATCGCTGAGCCGAGAATCACACTGATCGAAAGGGACCGACCTTCCGCGACCGTCCAACAACGACCAAAATTTCCAACCCGTATATTCTTAGCATACTGGACAGTCCTATACCAGTTTTCAAAGACCGTGTTTGAAATTTCAACATGCTAGAAATTTTGGTCGTCAGGCTACCGTCAGGCTACCGTGAAGCAATGCCCATATTATTCCAAGAAACGAGAAAGCGGCCCAATGTTAAATGTGCAAAAATTAATATCTAAAAAATAAAAATATTACCGTATAGGAAATTAAAATTCAAGATGAGTTTCTATTTCATGCGACTCGATCCTGATTACCAAACATAACCTAAAAAATTGGCAAAGTTGCGAAATGCGGTTTTTTGTTGATAATTAAAAAACTACATTTCCGATCAAAAAAAGTTTAATTAGAAAATTGTAGGTATTAAAAAGATCTATCAATTGAATTATTTATAATTTTTTGATATCATCGATACTTATCGGGTTATATCGAAAAAACCGTAAAAACTCGGGTTTTCTATAACTCTTTTATTGTAAGGTAGTGCAAATTGTTACTTACAGTTTTTTATAGCCTATGGCAAGCCAAAAAAGGCTTTTTAAAAAAAATTGATGAATATTGATAATTTTTCAAAATATATGAAGTTTTCTCAAAAAAGTTGCTCTCTCAATATGGCTACTCTTGCTCTGGGAATGATGCCACAGTAACGATTCATGGCTTATTTTTTCTGTAAGAGTTTTACTTTCATATTATCGAATGAGTATATTGATTTTATTAATTTTAAGTGTCAAAAAATTGCACAATTTTTTTACATGGTTTTTCTAAATACATTTCTAAATTTTGTTTTTATAGAAATGACTTTTATGAAAATAGATTTCCAGCGCGACTTCACGTATTAAAAAAAATTGAATTCCTACGATCACTAGGAGCCGAGATAATTTTTTTTACTTCAAAAAAATCTGGAAGGCGCAATAATCATCGTACAGCAGTCACATCCATGGATATTGAGGTTGAATACCTATTTTTTCAATAAAAAAATACTAGGATATGTCTAGTTCATTTGCAGTATTATTAATTGATGAACAAAGTGAGGCGTGCAGGTGCGGAGCGATACAATTTTAGCGGGTGGCGCACTGGGGATACAATTACTGTTGACATTAAAGACACTTCCGTCCTGACAGTGTTATTGAAAAAGAAAAGAAAAGTTATTAGTTCAATTTCAAGTACTAGTGTACATTGCAAAAGAAAACGTACGTGAACAACAAGCCGAGATACTCAATATTTTTCAAGCACGAAATAAGTGTTCAGTGCTATCCCCACTCCTAGTATTTTATCAATGAAATTATACATAGGTATTCAACCTTGAAGGTGACTGCTGTACGATGCTTATTGCGTCTTCCAGATTCTTTTGAAATTATCTCGGCTCCTAGTGACCGTAGGAATTCAATTTATATAAAAACAAAATTGAGCAATGTATTAAAAAAAAACATAAAAAAATTGTGCATTTTTTTTAAATTAATTTTTTGACCCTTAAATTTAAAGAAAGTTAAACTATTACAGAAAAAAATAAGCCCTAACTCGTTACTGTAGCAACATTCCCCGAGCAACAGTAGCCATATTGAGAGAGCATCTTTTTTGAGAAAACTTCATATATTTTGAAAAATAATAAATATTTATCAATTTTTCAAAGAAATACTTTTTTGGCTTGTCATAGGCTACAAATAACGGTAAAAAACAAGTTTGAATACCTACAGTTAACGAGTTATAGAAAACCCGATTTTTCACGGTTTTTCCGATATTACCCGAAAAGTATCGATGATATCGGAAAATTATAAGTGATTCAATTGATAGATCTTCTTGATACCTACAATTTCCTGATTCGACTTTTTTCGATCGGAGCTGTAGTTTTTTAGCTATCAACAAAAAACCGCTTTTCGCAACTTTGCCAATTTTTTTGGTTATGTTTGGTAATCACGATCGAGTTGCATGAAATAGAAACTCAAGCGTAATTTCAATTTGCTATACCTACGCTCATTTTTTGTTTTCGGATACTAATTTTTGCACGCACTTTTCCCTACTGCTTGGACTATATGCTAAATTATCATTTGGACACAGGTTTATGATAAACTTTCAACGGTTTTTCACCTAAACGAATATTTTAATATTATTCGTGTGAACTGGTATATTTCTAATTGAAAAATTGAAGGATCTGTCAGAAATTCGTGAGTACTACATTAACAATTTAAAGTACTTCCAAATTTTTAATGTTTTTGAAGCAATGGAACAATACTGGAACCGTGTGAACCGCCGTAGAGATTAATATTTCAATAACTGCAGTGAGGAAGGAGTCACGTTAAATCAGAGTAATCCCAATTTCAGCAATAGAGATTTGCGAAATGTCGGCCGAACGCACTTGCATTTATGTTATTATATACTTTGTCATTTTCCTCCAGGTAATATGAAAACACTTCAAAGTGAAATATATCCGAAAAAACATATATTTACCCAACGGTGGAGATTAATATATTTATAGTCGGTCATATGTTGAATTTATTGTGGAACTATACAGTAATTTTAGATATTGAAACTATATCACAAGACATGCGAGCGAAGCGAGCGGGTCCGGCTGACATTTCGCGAATCCACTCGCGCGGATTTGCGAAATGTAGGCCGGACCCGCTCGCCTTCATGTTACTACTTTGTCCATTTTCTCAAATTTATGGAAAAGCCCTTGATCATTTATAGTGTGTGGCCTGTGGGACAAGTGACTGCTTTGCTCAGTTGTAATCGAAATAAGATTGACAAATGTAAAAACTTATATTAATAATCTTTTCGAACGATGCCCCTTCAGATTTCCAGTGATGTTGAGTCTAATGAGCCAACTTGACATTAACACATTTTCGTAAAATTGAAATTATACCAACTGATTAGGATGAATATAAATTTATTTTGATATTATTCAACATTACTTTCCATAAATATGTTTCAAGCGGCCCTAACTTGCAATAATTTGGCAACCATGCATTTTCGCACCACAGAAATTTTCTATACTCGCGATCATGGCACAGTTTTTCCATAACCAATTGCTGCTAAACTATAACTTGCCCCACTTGGCAATCTTGCATTTCCGCTGAACAGGAATGTCGTTTTTGCTCATTCTTCACCATAACGACAACATTTTTTGCTAAATAAAAGCAGACAATTTGGCAACCATGCATTTCCGCAAAAAGGGAAAAGCATTTCTATTTACTCTTCACCCTAACAACGGTTACCATGGTAACCTCTTTTCCATAACTGATTTCAGCTAAACTGGAGTAGACAACTTGGCAACCACGCATTTCCGCACCATGGGAATCGGATTTTTGTTTTCTCCTTATCCTAGCAACGGTTGCCATGGCAACAGTTTTTCTGTAACTGATTTCAGCTAAACGAAAGTTGAGCCTGCTAAAGATTTCATGTAAAATTGTCTCAATCTTCAATGGTACGATAAAAAACCATAATTCATTTTCAGTGTCAGTAGAGGTGTGTATTTTGCAGGACCTCCTGCCCGAAAATGCATCACATGAAGTTTCTCTTCAAGTCTCTCATTTCACTACAAGGGACTATTTTTAGTTCGACCCCATATAGTTATGAGATAAAACATGTTCATTCTGCCATTAACAACCACAAAACAATATGGACAGAAACATAATTTCGGCGATAAACTATAAGCGAAATAATGGAAGATATATTTTGTCATTACTTCAAATACGTAATACGGTTTTAACTGACCTACCGCAGTTCATCAGGTCATACACCTCTTTTCGAACAATATTATTTCTGTAATGCGAAGCGAATGAGAGTCATAAAATATCAAAAATGTCTCATTCTCTTACTATATGAATATAACTTTATTTATTGCTTGCAGCTTGCATTTGAAACCTGCCAACAGGAGATAAGTCATGAATCCAAAAACTACTTAAATTATTTCAGAAAACATGCTACTTCCCATTGTGGAATTTACAGACGATATCAATGTCGGGTTACTCAAATCAATGGCATTTTTTAGGATCAAAGTGGAATTGTGGTAAAATTATTGCTCCGATTACGAATATGAACAAGACATTTTTCACCTATTTTGCCTCCTAAGATTTTTCGGTGATGTTGGTGGTTCCATTGCTACTGACGTGCAGTATATATCACTTGAAACTACCCCTTCGATATCTTTCCGTACATTTTTTATTTATCTTTGGATTATACAAAACTCAGAACTCTATAAACGGTCAAAATAACGTAAAAAAGTACGGGGGTGTTTCCATGAGGGGTTAGACACACTGTATATAAATACATATATACTCAATAATAGTCAATAGTATTTCTTATTATGGTAGAATATCTTAGCAAAAACTTCAATGAAGCTATATTCGTGTATATCTCATTCCTAGCATTTTGGTGTATACCTATTATTTTTTTTTCCTTGGTGTTTTGGCATCGACTGCTATGGTCATTAGCCATGTGTTCTGGATAGGCCTTGTTACTTACTCCATACGCCACTTTAGGAGCAGCACTGTTAATTTTTAACGCAACAGTGAATCGTGGAGGATTATTCCCAGCCGACACGAGCCTCAGTCATTCAGACTTTCACATCTGAAAATGAAAAAAGATCGCACCGTCTGGGAATCGAACCTGCAATCTCTCGATTACCAGGCGAGCGCTTAACCACTGCGCTAATCCCCGCCCTATATATATATATATATATATATACAGTGAGGACCAAAAGTCCGTCGCCCCCCCTGTAACTTCTTTATTCTACATATTACAAAAAAATGTTAAATACATAAGTTGTAGGGTTTCATTCGATCTCTTTAATGGTTTAAGTTTCATTCATACAGAGTGTCTCAAAAAAGCACGGTGACTTAGAAGTTAATTTTTTTAAATGGGACACCCTGTATTTCATTGCATTATTACATTCTACGTTGAATTCTGAACAAGTTTGAAAAATGGTTTTCTATCAAAAAAGTTAATAGTTTTGGACTTATGAACACTTGTAAATAATTATTTCGACTCCTTTTGCGCCAGTTCACGAATAAATTAATGAGGTAAGCTATGCACGCTAGGCGCGTTCATTTTATCCATGACAACGAAAACAAAATCTTATCTGTTTTTGCCAAATGTCATTGACATTTTGTAGGTTTTCAAAACTTTGTTTCAAACGGTTTTCAATTTCTCTTGTTGATTAATATGGCTCGTTCAGTAGCAGACAAAGTTGAAGCCGTTATCATATTTGGTGAAGCTAACCGAAATTACCACGCTGCTATTCGCATTTTCAATGAACGGTTTCCAGAACGTCCGATGTGTCGAAAATATCTGCAGAAAAAAGATGCTCCGAGATCTGGGAGGCCGAAAATAATTACGGAAGATGTTGAAATTCAAGTACTAGCCGAAATGGTAAATAACCCACAACAATCAACTAAGCAAGTAGCTGACACATGTGATGTTTCTAAAACATCAGTAAAGAGGGTTTTAAAACAAAATAAATTCCATCCTTACAAAATAAAATTTTTGCAGCAATTGGTTGAAGATGATCCAGACCGGCGACTTGAATTTTGCGAGACCATGGCAGAAAGAATTGTTGCAAATCGACTTTATTTGCAACACATCTGCTTTAGTGATGAAAGCACTTTTTACCTAAATGGAAATGTGAATACCCAGAATTGTAGATATTGGAGTGATGAGAATCCCCATGAATTCCGCGAGGTTCATACTCAATTTCCCCAGAAAATTAATGTTTGGGCTGGTATTTTAGGTAACCACATTGTATGTCCCATATTCTTGGAAGAAAATTTAAATGGTTCCAGATACCTCCAAATGCTGCAAGACACAATAAGTCCCAGTATCGATGAGATCGTTGCGCAAAACCCACATGAATTTTACTTGGATGTAACATTTCAGCAAGATGGAGCGCCACCACACTATTTTCGGGAGGTGAGAAATTACTTAGATGAAAGGTATCCAGGTAGGTGGATTGGACGTCGAGGTACAACAGAGTGGCCAGCTCGCTCACCGGACCTCTCTCCGCTTGATTTCTTTCTCTGGGGCTATGTGAAATCCGTAGTTTTTAAGACAGTTTGTGGGTCGTTAGATGAACTGCGCCGTCGAATTATTGAAGTGTGTTCAGAAATAACACCTCAAACCTTGATTAATGTTAGGGAAGAGTTTACAACCCGACTATTTATGTGTCAAGGAATGCATGGTGGACATGTCGAACATCTTTTGAAATAGATAAAAACTCACCGTTTTTAGTTATAAATTAAAATATCTATTCAGTTTTTGATGCTTCTTGATCTGTATTTATGGACTACCTTATTTGTTAATAAAATGTTTCAACTTCATTTGTACTAGTTTTTCGTGAGATTCAACAACTCTAACAATTGTAAAATGGTACGACGAGGTAAGTTACACATGGTGCCATCAGCAGTTTGCAACATTGGATAGCTTTCAAAAAGTTAGGATAGGAAAGTGGAATACATTGTGATCCATTTGTTACGATTTTCTCATTGAACTGGCGCAAAAGTAGTCGAAATAATTATTTACAAGTGTTCATAAGTCCAAAACTATTAACTTTTTTGATAGAAAACCATTTATCAAACTTGTTCAGAATTCAACGTAGAATGTAATAATGCAATGAAATACAGGGTGTCCCATTTAAAAAAATTAACTTCTAAGTCACCGTGCTTTTTTGAGACACTCTGTATGAATGAAACTTAAACCATTAAAGAGATCGAATGAAACCCTACAACTTATGTATTTAACATTTTTTTGTAATATGTAGAATAAAGAAGTTACAGGGGGGGCGACGGACTTTTGGTCCTCACTGTATATAGTAAGTTATTCATGACATCTACAGTCACTAGTTGAAACTTAATTTGACACGAACCAAGGAATCCAAAAGTAGAGGTTTGTCCACAAATTGACAGGCAGCCAACAATTCGTTGTTCTGACCAACCCAAGGTTCAATCAAGTTTCTAATACGTTATGAGGAACGCAAGCAGAATCTAAGTGAAAATAGAGTATATTTCGTTTTAATTCTGAGAGTTCTAACCTTTGACAGCTGTTTCGTGCTAACGCACTCATCAGAAAGGATTTATGGAGCTCTCGAAATCAAAACGAATCCACTCAAGAATTAATACCGTGAGGCAACACATAATATAACAGTAAGTTATTCATGACATCTACAGTCACTAGTTGAAACTTAATTTGACACGAACCAAGGAATCCAAAAGTAGAGGTTTGTCCACAAATTGACAGGCAGCCAACAATTCGTTGTTCTGACCAACCCAAGGTTCAATCAAGTTTCTAATACGTTATGAGGAACGCAAGCAGAATCTAAGTGAAAATAGAGTATATTTCGTTTTAATTCCGAGAGTTCTAACCTTTGACAGCTGTTTCGTGCTAACGCACTCATCAGAAAGGATTTATGGAGCTCTCGAAATCAAAACGTATCCACTCAAGAATTAATACCGTGAGGCAACACATAATATAACAGTAAGTTATTCATGACATCTACAGTCACTAGTTGAAACTTAATTTGACACGAACCAAGGAATCCAAAAGTAGAGGTTTGTCCACAAATTGACAGGCAGCCAACAATTCGTTTTGATTTCGAGAGCTCCATAAATCCTTTCTGATGAGTGCGTTAGCACGAAACAGCTGTCAAAGGTTAGAACTCTCGGAATTAAAACGAAATATACTCTATTTTCACTTAGATTCTGCTTGCGTTCCTCATAACGTATTAGAAACTTGATTGAACCTTGGGTTGGTCAGAACAACGAATTGTTGGCTGCCTGTCAATTTGTGGACAAACCTCTACTTTTGGATTCCTTGGTTCGTGTCAAATTAAGTTTCAACTAGTGACTGTAGATGTCATGAATAACTTACTGTTATATTATGTGTTGCCTCACGGTATTAATTCTTGAGTGGATTCGTTTTGATTTCGAGAGCTCCATAAATCCTTTCTGATGAGTGCGTTAGCACGAAACAGCTGTCAAAGGTTAGAACTCTCGGAATTAAAACGAAATATACTCTATTTTCACTTAGATTCTGCTTGCGTTCCTCATAACGTATTAGAAACTTGATTGAACCTTGGGTTGGTCAGAACAACGAATTGTTGGCTGCCTGTCAATTTGTGGACAAACCTCTACTTTTGGATTCCTTGGTTCGTGTCAAATTAAGTTTTAACTAGTGACTGTAGATGTCATGAATAACTTACTGTTATATTATGTGTTGCCTCACGGTATTAATTCTTGAGTGGATTCGTTTTGATTTCGAGAGCTCCATAAATCCTTTCTGATGAGTGCGTTAGCACGAAACAGCTGTCAAAGGTTAGAACTCTCAGAATTAAAACGAAATATACTCTATTTTCACATATATATAATATATATATATATATATATATATATATATATAAGGATGGATTTAGCGAGGGGCAATATATGAAAATATAAGTAGAAAAGTTATTGGGTATAACCCTCAAAATGTTCTGCAACCGTAGACACGTGTTTCGAGCTTAAGCTCTCATCAGTACGGTAAAATCAAGTGCGAAGATGTACAACACTTGGATGTAAAAATAGAAACAAAGGAAGTCAACAACAGGAAGCCAACCACACATTTGTGGCTTCGGTTAGAAGACCTTGTGCTTACAAGGCAACAACTAACGTCGCCACGGAGGCAGCTATAGCTACCAGCGTGAGAATCCTACCCAGGAAAATACAAATAAGGATGGATTTAGCGAGGGGCAATATATGAAAATATAAGTAGAAAAGTTATTGGGTATAACCCTCAAAATGTTCTACGGTTGCAGAACAATCAGTTTTTAGAATAAAATGTATTGATCGTTCAAAACGAATATATCCCCTATACTAGACTCTGAATGAATGATTTCAACAACTGGTTCATAAAATAATCACTTTCGTCAATCGATCTACCAGCGTAGAAAGTATTTGTCGAGCCACTGAAGTTTCAGGCTAGGCGCGCACATGAAATCGTGAAAATCTTTCAGCGTGCCGTTAAAGTTGGGTTATGCTTTGCTTCAGACGCTGTAATATAAACAATCATGTCCGCTCCCATACTAAAAAACTGGCTAATTTCAGTTCGTGTTTGTTGCTCGCGTCGAACCCTTCAATAACACGAGCCGTATCGAATTTATTCAGTGATTTTTCAGTGCGGTTTCAGTGGTCTAAAGTTCGCCGCGTCAAAACCAATACACCATGGATTACGACATGCTGGTTTTTCCCGAGCTTTTAGCTTATTATGATGCCAGTTTGGTTAGTCCGTTTAAATTTATGATTTTGACCTCCTCGAGAGGGTATACTTTCGGATAAAATGTTATTCAATTTCACCCTTTTATTGTTGCATGCGAAGCATTTGAAATTGTGGATATGATGATACTCTGAACAATTTCTTGGCATAGAACGAAAAAAAAAAACAAATATTGCGAGTTTTGGAAGAAAATGTACAGTGGGCTGTGCACACCCAAATTTATTTTATACCGATTTGTTGGGACTTCATCTATGGTATAATCATGAAATACATTTTTCTGCTGAATCCCCAATCATGAAAATAGAATAACAAAAACAAAAAATTCTTCGTGTGGGAGAATTTTTGATTCGAACGAAGATCATTGAGAACATGATGTGTTGTTATGAGACCATATATGAATCTGAGCATATCATTTTATCATCGTTATCATTCACACTCTTCATTGAAGTCAATCATAACCTTGAATGATAAATGCGACTTGAGAATAATAACTTGATGAAAAATAGCTATTTATAATACTACTTCGTAAAATAGGACATTTTTGTATGAGCGTGAAGTACAAAAAAGCCTTTAACAAAAGTGTTTCATACAAAGTGTTTGCCTCGACAGTTATTATATTGCCAAATTGTAGCAGTTATATCATTAAGTTGAACGTTTAATGATACGAATTGTCGTCGTTTCATCAAATAAAGGCTTCCGAGTTATATTTGACGCAAAATACTGTATTTTTCAAAAAATGCATAAATGTATGAACAGTATGTAAAGAATTACTTTACGCACAGTGGATGATTTTACACACAGGTAATTTTTTTACGCACTTTTACGCACTGTCAGCAGTGGGTAAAAGCTTAGTTTACGCACTATCGTAGAAAAAAAATGCTTTAGAATAACAGAAGTGTTCCATCTCTCTCCGCTTCACCCAACTAACAAATAAAATGGTGTTTTAGAGAACTGAGAGGGTGAAAAGTAATTATACCTGTACATATACAGTGTGGATAACATTTCCCAGTCAATCTCCCACAGTCTGAAAATGAAAAAATATTAAATTGAATCAGGGAAAGCTAAACACGTGTGGAAAGCAAAAAAACCTTGCTAACAAACGAATTTCAAAATCAAACTTTTTATCGATACTTCGCATTTACTTACGAATGGATGAAATGGTCGAGGTGACATGATCAGACAAAGAAATGTTGGAGGAAGGTCTGAGATAATTCAATATGTGGCTTTGACATAGATTCAAAAGTTTTATTATACTGCCATTGATGCCACTCACATAATCAGAGAAGAGATATTTTGCAATTAACGATATAATTTTCGAACCAATTCAATTTTATATGGAACAGTAATGAAGGCATTCAACAGTGTTATTGAGGTGTGGTTTTTATTTATTTTCTAACAACATCTCATGAAATTCAACAATACTTACTCATAATGTCCAGAATATACTCAATTTCGTTAAAAGTTATTATGAGCAGTTCAAAAGTGAAAAATAACTAAATAATCGATTTCAATTAATAATATTGTTGAAACCTATAAAATTTACCTTCGACAGTAAATCAATGAACATATTGATCCTGATGTCCTTGGAGTTTACTTCAAAAAAAACGTGTCAGTTGAACAGACATGTTGAATATGATAAATATCCTATAATTGTTGCGATTCACCACTACAGAATGTTGCCTAATATTTTAATAGAAAAAAAATAATGCTTTTATCAGAAAAATGTTTTAACACGATAGTTGAATTTACACTCGAAGTAAGCAGTGTGGGAACGTGTTAACACTAAAAATTGAATTTTAAAATATTCCATTCTCTGTTGTTAGTGTCTTGTCTATGTTTTTTTTTTCTATTCAGGTGTAAGTTTTTTATATTTATATTTTTATCCAGACCTACTATCCACATTTGAGTTGAGCTTCATTTTTTAATGTCATGTTTATCCAACTTATATTTACTCGTAGGTATACGAGTACACCACAACGCAACAATTTTTTTTCATTAATCTGTATTTACATGTATTTTCAAAACTATCACCTATTTCACAGTGGCGACGATAAGGATTCGCCCCATCCCCCCTCAAATTTTGTTGGATATTCGTGCATGTGGCAATAAGATCTATAAATAGCAAAGAGGTCGAAGGGGCCCCTTCTGGAGCTGGATCCCCCACATGGCGGGCTCTGCAGGCCCTTGTCGCCGTCACTGCTATTTCACCTATCCCATCTACATAATCTCTAGCAAAAATGTTCAACAAAAGCTATATATCAATCTATCTTTAAGTTTCGCTACGTGATTTTCATACACCATGATAATGTAGTTCTTGTAAAACCTTTTCCAAGAATAAAACAGGCACTACTCAACTGTCGTATGGAGCAATTGTTGTTTTCGCTTGGGGAATTGCTGGCAAACATTTCTCTTTCATGGGTTTATCCGAAATGTTTGGCATTTTTTAATTACTTACTAGATTTCCAATGCACATTTCCGAAACACTATCACTCTCCACCTCAAAAGCCATGTATATTCAAAATTAAAATACATATACTAACCCTGAATTGTGTCTATGATGGTTAAATCTTGAATAGTTCAGAGGCATGCACATCGAGGAATAGGAAAATTTTATTGCATTAGTATTTGAAGTAATAAATAGGAAAATTTTGAAAATTACTTCGTAGTAATTGCATCTGCACATAAATGAATCGAGTGATATGTTGAATATGTGTATCAAAAAAGTAAAATTATTATAATAGAATACAATAATAATATCGTTCATATTGCATGCTTGGTCGAATACTAAGAAATAACATTTCATGAGATTATATAATATACAGTGACCTCCAAAAAGTATATGCCATATGGGAAAAATTTTTATTATTGGAGTATTGGAAAAAATGTTCTGGGGAAAAGTTTGTGCATGTCCGATAACCTAAAAATCGATTTTGACACATGTCACGTGATCGCTAGAATGGCGGCAAAATGAAAAAATAGCAATGCAAAGGCAAAAAAGGGGTAAGATGGCAATATATCAAAAAAAGTTATTTTAAACAGTCACTTAGAATTCAATTTTATACACATAAACAAAGTTTCAAGAGATAATTAAAGAAAATTGAAAATAGCAATTTTTTTTAAATATTTTCCCATCTAGGTATTTAAAATTTTTTTTTTCTTATGAATAGCTTGACTATACTGAAACATTTGCATTTTAATGATAATGACAAAACTTTCTCATTTTCTCCACACCAGAGGGCACTAAATTAAAAAAATTGGTTTTTGCCAGAACCCTCGCTGTTACATTGGTTCTTATCTAACAGTTATATCAGAATTCCAAGACTATTGTGTTGATATGGCAATCTAGAAACACCATGTTTCCTGATTTTAATCAAGTTTCAATAATAATGCTGTATGAGCGTTTTACTTTGCACATAAACTTTAAGAATCTTTAATTTGACGCACTATTTTCAAGTTTATGTGCGAAGTGAAACGCTCATGCACGATTATCATCAAAACTTGATTATAATCTGGAAATTACCATGTTTTTGGAGTGTCATGTCATCACAATGGTCGTGGAATTCGGATATAACTGTTAGATACGAACCGATGTAACAGCAAGGGTTCTGACAAATTCCCATTTTTTCAATTTAGTGCCCTCTGGTGTGGAGAAAATGAGAAAGTTTTGTCATCATCATTAGAATGCAAATGTTTCAGTATAGTCAAGCTATTCATAAGAAAAAAAATAATATTTTCAAATAGATGGGAAAATATTTTTAAAAAATTGCTATTTTCAATTTTTTTTAATTATCTCTTGAAACTTCGTTTATGTGTATAAAATTGAATTCTAAGTGACTTTTTCAAATAACTTTTTTTGATATCTTGCCATCTTACCCATTTTTTTGCCTTTGCATTACAATTTTTTTCATTTTGGCGCCATTCTAGCGATCACGTGACATGTGTCAAAATCGATTTTTAGGTTATCGGACATGCACAAACTTTTCCCCAGAATATTTCTTCCAATACTTTAATAATAAAAATTTTTCCCATATGGTACATACTTTTTGGCGGTCACTGTATATATAATATAAAAGGTTCCCAAAACAATTAAAAAAGATCTAGTTTAACCCCTTCAAATTCTATATCGAATAATTTGTATACGTTCGAGAAAATAATAGAAAATCGAAAACAAATGACAATCATATTCAACTATCTGAATGATAATAATATAACAGGAGAGATATGTTAGGACATTGTTTAAAGAGAAGTAGTTAGGAGTATTTAAATAATTATAAATTTGACGTAAGTTTGACGGATTTTGATGTCACCGACGGTTAGTTTTATAACATTAACGAAAGAATGTTGCTGGTAAAATAGAACCTCTAAATCTCAAATTCAAATCATGAACATCGGTGCAATACTGAATTTTATCAGTATATTATATTATGCAAGACAATTATTGGTAATGATCTTATGATACAAGACCAAGGAGTGAAATTTGTGCCTCTCTTGCGCATTGAAGAATTTGGAATCTTCCAACTTGTGTGAGACAGGAGCAAACCTCCTGGTGCCATGAATGAAACGCAAGCATGACTTTTGCAAGTTTTTGATTCGGTTTATCTCAATGTTGTCTAAACATATATAGTAAACATCTCAGTTACTGAAACGACTAAGAACTAGAGTCTCCGTCAGCTTCATTTTCAGATTTTTTGAAAGTAGGGAACGTTGAGAATAAAGCATTTTAATTGACCCATAACCTCTTTGGAGGTATTGACCGACATGGTTTCCAAATCGTAGGTCGGTATCCGAGAAATTTTGGACTATTTGTGCAAGTCAGATTTTCATCACCAATTTTATACATATATTTTGTTCATTATGTCTTTTGCCATACCAAAATATCAGAAAAGATTATTTTGATGGGTCAGTACGCAAATTATGTCGCTCTGTTTCCTTAATCAGTATGTCGAGATATTCATTAATGATTTTCCTAGCATTGTTCAAATTATCGGGTGTTATACCACAAGAGCTCTGATTCAGCAGGATATTTTTTGGGTTGTTTTCGAATACTTACCTTCATTGGCAATTCAACGAGAGCTGTTTTTACAAAATCATGAGAGCGTACCGAAATATCCTGCTAGATCTGAGCTCGAGTGGTGTTTGGTAAGAAAATCCAATTAATAGAAAAGTCAACTCAATTAAACTTCATTCAACAAACTAAAAGAACAATAAGTAGAAGAATAATGTTTAGAAGGAACAATTGTTAAAAATACAATCATTATATACAATTGGTCCAGTACACATTTGCTCCTTACTGATGCAGATTTTGTTGTTGACATTGACAAGGATTTTGTTGACACTATGGCTGATGTATTATCCTAAGGTTCATCTCGGAGATTCGTGACAAGATGCGAATGATGTTCATTATCAAGTTGTAAATAAGGCTTCATATACTTGGAACAGGAATGACCATCAGTTATTTTAATTGATGCTAGTTCAATAATACCTGCTTTAGCTAAAGTTGACATGGTGCTTGAGCGATGAGAATGATTAGATTAATTTTGAATTTTTTGTATGCAGTCCAATTCTTTCAGCTAAAATTTTCGTTCACTTAAGAATTCCGTTGACTCCTATAGGAACATTTTTGTACCAACATTTTGATGAATAATTTTTTCCAAAACGGATTGGGAGTTATAAATAATCTGTCAATTGTAATATGGTACGGTCTATGTAATAATATTTTATAAAACAATGTTACTGGGCATGTGTATTCTAGTTTTTTATTAGCCATATACTATCACAGCAATTGTTTGAGCTACCCTGACATGTTTGGGAATATTCAATTTCAATTTCACTTTTAGTTAATGGTATTGAACTATTTTACCGTTTTTCTAAATTCTTTCGCTGAGAATTACGTGCATTACGGAATTTCAAGCCAAATCAGTGAAAGGTTTGATAGTAACATTAAATTATCCGCAATACATGCTTTGCAACATTTTCGCTGTTGTGTTTCACATTGTTTTCACCACGTATTCTTTATAATCATTCCTGTTTTGTCTAATAACTTTTATCAAACTCGTAAATTCAATCTTTACTTTTTATTTCTCAAAATTAACAACTGAATCTGACATTCAAAAATACATAGCAAAAACAAATCTTTTGTTTTCAAAAAATATAAACAAGGTGTTCAAATATAGCACATTGGACTTCACATTTCTCCCCCCGGTGAGGAAACCTGGTTTTCATCACTTTCCAGCTTCAATCGACATAACTTGCTGACAGGACGACGGTAAGTAGATGTCCTTGTTTTTACATCAACAACTCGTACGCGTCCATCTTTTCCTGGAAACAGTTTTTCTATTCTGCCCATTGTCCATGAATTTCTGGGTGCTCTGTCGTCAACAATTATGACGATATCGCCGACCTTCAGTGGTGTTTTATCATCAGTCCATTTCGCCCTCTTGCTTAATGTTGGAAGATATTCTCTGACCCATCTACGCCAGAAAATATTAGCCAGCATCTGCGACTTTCGCCATTCTTGTCGAAGAACTTTGCCAGAATCTGCATCACACGGTGATCCTTCCTGATTTTCGAAACCAATCAAAAAATGGTTGGGTGTGAGTGCTTCTGGGTCAGCAGGATCTACGGAAACATGTGTCAACGGACGACAATTTACGATATTTTCAGCTTCTGCGAATAATGTAAGCAATGTTTCATCTTTTAATGAATGATCATGCATGGCAGCTCCAATCGTTTTCTTAACAATTCCGATTAACCGCTCCCAAGCACCTCCCATATGTGGTGAAGCAGGTGGTATAAATTTGAAGGCGATTTCTTCAGCAACCAATGCATTGTTCAAAGCCGACTCTCTCAATTCTTCCAAGGCTTTGCGGAGTTCTTCAGAAGCGCCTCTCAAGTTTGTGCCATTATCACACATAATGGTCGATGGTTTACCTCTTCGAGCTATCATTCGTCGTATTGCCATAATAGCAGAGTCGGTGGTCAAACTGTGGGCAACTTCCAAATGGATAGCTCTTACAGCCATACAGGTGAATAACACTCCCCATCTCTTCTCTCTGCGCCTGCCAACAGTTACTAGAAGTGGTCCAAAGTAGTCCATTCCAACATTTATGAAAGGGCGAATTCCTGGAGTCAATCTTACAGTTGGAAGCTGGCCCATTTTTGGTACCTGTGGTTTCGCTCTAGACTTCTCACATTTCAGGCAGTGTGCAAATGTAGATTTGACAGCAGCTCTTCCATCAACAACCCAAAACTTTTGACGAACTTCATTTAGTATCATTTCTACTCCATGATGTCTAAACTTCTCGTGGTAATGCTGCAGTAGAAGTTTCGTGTATTTGTGCTTTGGACTCAGAATAAATGGTTTTCTCGTTTGATATTCCATGCAGGATGCTAGGTTCGTTCTTCCATCCAATATCAACAATCCATCTTCATCTAGAGCTGGACTCAAGTGGCTCAAACGACTTTTCTTATGCAGTGGTTGATCTTTTTCAAGACATTGGATGTCTTCTGGAAAACTTTGACGCTGCGAAACTCTGATCCAATATTTTTCGGCCTCTTTCAACTCTGGGACGGTTAGATCATCATGATATTTTGATTCACTTTCTTGTTTTCTGAATTTTAAAATGATTTTTTTCACAAATCTTATAAGCCAAGCTGTACTTCTTATCAGGCGAATCCATTTAGAAAAAGAATCAATATCAGGAAGAAAACTTCTATTTTCCTGAATAGTAATAGCCACAAACTCATTTTTCACTTCCAAGAGGGTTTCTGGGATTTCTTCGTCATGTTCCTTCAATTTTTCAGTTGGCCAATTTTTTTCTGAATTTTTCAAGAAGTCAGGACCATAAAACCATTTCCTTATCAAATCATCATATTTCTGTTTTGTGGTCTCTCTTGTAGCTTCATCAGCGATGTTGTCGCTAGTCGGTACCCATCTCCAATCTTCCGTGTTAGTGATTTCCTGTATCTCACCAACTCGATGTGATACAAATTGCTTAAATTTTCCTCCGTCACTTTTTATCCATAGTAACACACATTTTGAATCTGTCCAGAAAAACGTACGATCAATTTTAATTTCTAAGTTCTGTTTTAAGGCTGAACTAAGTCTACTGGCCATTACTGCTGCTTGTAGCTCAAGACGAGGAATTGATAACTGCTTCAGGGGGGCCACTCTCGATTTTGCTGTTACTAAACTCACATCTATGGTAGTCTCTGTAATGACTCTGAGATATACAGCCGTTGAGAAAGCTCTCTAACTCGCATCGCAGAACACATGAAGTTCATTTCGTATTGAAAAAGGAATTTGTATAGTGTAGCACCTCGGAATCTTGATTTCAACAACTCGTTTCTGTTCTATCAACCAGTTTTTCCAAAAATCTTGAAGATTTGCTGGAAGCTTATCATCCCATCCAATTCCCTCTCGCCATATATCTTGCATGAGAATTTTGGCTCTGACAGTGAAGAATGCAAGAAGTCCCAGGGGGTCAAAAATGGACATGACATACCGCAAAACTTGTCTCTTTGTGATATCATTCTCAATATCCATTTTAAAATTTGGTTTTATTAGAAGTTCATCAGTATTGGAGTCCCACCATACTCCCAGAATTCGTTGCGTTGTATTTTTGTTACCATACAACAACTTTGTCTGCAAGGATTCTTCGGGAAGAGATTTACGGACTAAATCAGAGTTGGAAATCCAGTTTACCAGTTGAAAACCTCCCAATTCATGGATTCTACAAATTTCCTGGATCTTGTTAACTGCTTCTTCCTCGGTATCAACTGAATCTAGGTAATCATCAACGTAAAATTTAGTGATAATGGCATTAGAAATTTCTTCAGACGCAGATTGTGTGACAGTATTCAAATTTTTGACATATTGAGCGCAGACAGGGGAACATGTGGCACCAAATGTCATTACCAACATTTCGTATGTATCGGGTGGTCTTCTAAAATCAAGACCTCTCCACAAGAACCTCTGGGCGCACTGGCCAGCTTCACGAATTCGAACTTGATGGAACATTTCCCTTATGTCACCGCAGATTCCATATTTTCGTTGTCTGAATTTCCATAATACTGATGTTAGAGGTTGTAATAGATCTGGTCCACTCAGTAAATTATCGTTCAGGCTAACTCCATTTGACTTGGCTGCAGCATCAAACACCAGTCGAAATTTCCCAGGTTTATTCGGATTCTCAACGGAAAAATGTGGTAAATACCATGTCCTACAAGTTTCAATTTCAGCTTCATCGGGACTCAATTTTCTGGCATATCCTTTGTCTATGTAGCTTTCTATCTTCTGGCAATATTCAAGAGCAAAATTTCTGTTTTTTCGAAATTTCCTTTCCATGCATTTCAAACGTTCCATTGCAACAGTTTTGCTCTCTGGCAATTCCACATTGTCATCTTTCCAGAGGAGTCCAATTTCATAATGATTTCCCACTTTTATGGCAGTTTTTTGCATGATTTCAAGAGCTCTTGAATCTGTTCTGCTTGGTTTCGAAGGTACAAGTGAAACACCAAAGGATTCTGTTAAAAATGACTGTTTAACAAGCTCATGAAGGTAATTATCGGATTCTTGGCTGTTACATATATGCAGAGTATGAGCTTTCAAACTTTTATTCATTTCGGAACTTGAACCATGCAGAGACCATCCTAATTTGCACTTTGTGGCAATGGGTGAGTGCTCGGAACCACAACGTATTTGTCTGGGAACTGTCAGGTTGATGTTGTCTTGTCCGATGAGGATCATTGGAGTTTCATCATGGATATTTTCGATCGGAAGATTTTTCAGGTGCTTGAAAGTGTTCCACTCTTCCATATTTACAGTTTGAGATGGCAGCGATAATTTCTCAACAGTTCTGACATTGTTCATTGTATATATCGAAGAGTTTTTCCATAGTCCAGAAATTTTGATGTTTACTCTTTCTGACATGTCAAGAGTAGAAGTTATTCCATTGGTCCACTGAATACAGAGGGCTTCTTTGTCTCCACGAAGTCCAAGCTGTTGTGAAATGCTCTGATCAACTAGAGTCACTGTTGAGGCTTCGTCACAAACTGCGAGGGTCTGAAGGGCTCCATTGGGTCCATAAACTTTAACTGGGATCATTCTTAATAAAACTTTTCTTGTTGCATGTTTCATCGAGCAAACTACTTCATTTTTCGCTTCTGGTGAAGCAATAACAGCATTGATGTCTGATTCTGGAGGATACGTCTTGTGAAGAAGAGGGTGGTGGTAGAATTTGCATGCATTCGTTCCACAAGCTTGCCTTTTTCTGCATTTGAACTTTTGATGTCCCCTTCCAAGGCACGAAAAGCATAACTTTTTATCTGTTATCACCTTCCACCTTTTTTCAACATCATCTGACTTCATATTCGGGCATACTTCTTCATTGTGTTTATTTTCACAATAGAAACATTCTGGATGACCCTTCATATCTTTGGTATTGAGGACAGTTTCAGTTTTTTTTTATACATGCTGTCTTCTCACACCAAACTTGTTTTCTGCCGTGGAAATTGGCTTTGGAGAACTCACAAGGGATGCTGCAGTAGCCATATCGTTAATCCAGGTGGAGAAGTCTTCTAAGCAGACTCGATTTGCGTTTTTCATAATCACTTCTCCCCATCTGAGTCGCAGCATGTCAGGCAACTTGGTTAGGAGATCCTTAATCAGCTGCGGGTTCTTGAGATAGTCCACAGAAAGTAGAGCTTTCATGGTAGCAACGAGATTTCTGACTTCATTTGCAAATTGAATCAGCCTTTCGATATTTGTATCCTTTATTGGTGGAATAGCTCTGACTTTTGATATCATTACTTCTACTATGTAATCTGGTCTTCCAAATCGCATTCTCAATGTGTCCATGATCAAATCAACGTTACTGGAGGACAACAGCATTCCTGCAACCGCTGATTTTGCATCACCTCTCAAACTTTTTTGTAGTTTGACTAAAATTTCGTCATTGCTGTAGTCGCACATTTTGGAAATTTGTTCAAACCTCTGGTAGAAAAGAAGCCAATCCTCAGGATTACCGTCAAAGACTGGGAAGTCCTTATCAACAATGTATCTGGTCAATAGTTTGCTGTGATCAGATGGTGCGACCTTTTGCATTACATTTGAAATTGTCTGGCAAAGCAATTGTATATCATCTCGAGGTTGTTCAGGTACATGATGTTCTGGTAGATATAATGGATTAGTTTGTTTAACCCATTCGGCCACGGAAGGATAGCTGCATTCAGTGTTGGGTAATGATTGATCTTCTGATTGTTTCTCTTCTTCGTTTTCTTCAACATCTAATTCTGCATTTTTCAAATCATGCTCCATTCGCAAAATCCTCATTCTGTTTTCAATTTGCTTCTCTTCTAATTCTTGCCTTTCTTTTTCCATCTGAAGGGCAAGCCTTTTCCTTTGTAAGTTTAGGGAAGCTTGGGATTTTTGTGAATTCTTCGAAGACACTTTAGAAGAACTTATTCTGTTACTTTTTCGTCCTGATTGAGAGCTGACTAATTTCATTACATTTTCAGTCATGGTCTTGTCACTTTCCTTGACACTTTCGAAAGTACTGGACTGATTCTCAGGAATAATTGGTAATAATGATTTGTCTGCACTTTGAGAAGGTAGGATGCTGGATAGCGTTGGTAAGGAACTTTTAATCGTCGAACTTCCAATACCAAATGTATCTGGCCACAAATAATCGGGGAACAAATTTCGGTTCATACCAGCACTTTCCCTTCTTGGTCTTGCATCTTTATTGCCATCTTCTTTGTCCATAATTGTTTCTTATATCCGCTCGAAGACCAAAATGTTTTGTCTAATAACTTTTATCAAACTCGTAAATTCAATCTTTACTTTTTATTTCTCAAAATTAACAACTGAATCTGACATTCAAAAATACATAGCAAAAACAAATCTTTTGTTTTCAAAAAATATAAACAAGGTGTTCAAATATAGCACATTGGACTTCACAATTCCCATTCTGTTTCTTCATATTATAGCCCCAGTCCATCAATATTTCTGCCACATTTTCCACTGACTGTTCGGTTTCCAAATTGAAGTTTCGTTGTTTACAAAATTCGCCAAATTGATTCCAAATGTAGGAATGACTTTTTTGTATTTTGGAATTGATGTCTCTTTCTCCCTTATTATTTCTGCCTCGCAAATATTACCAAATCTCGACATACTCACTGAAATATTATTTGCTGTTCAATTCTGTTTTTGACATTTACAATTATTGTCAAACTGATGCGACGCGCAACGCTTGATAAACGAGCAGTTGCTACGGTAACGTGATTTATCCGATTTTTGTATCCACTTGCATTTCTGTTCCTTCCTATTTAGCTGAAAAAAACCACGAATTTTGTGCTTACGAATGGAAATTATTATACAGGAGTGGGATTGTCAGGATATGAAAAGAAATGTATTTGTATATCATCTGCATATAGATGTGAGTTGTACTGTATAAGACATGTTATATTATTCGTATAGATACCGAACAATAGTGGCTGTGAAAAAGATTCCTGTAGCACACCATAACATATATTTTTCTCAGAAGATTGACCTATAGATGTCTCAGTGAAATCTCTTATCTAAGTATCTAACAATGGGAGCATAGTTGTTTTTTCCGGAAAAAGTGTCCTTGTTTATATCATCTGCTATGTTTAACAAAGCAGTGGTGCAACTGAATCCGGGTCTGAAACCCGATTGGTTATTTGGCAGTATTGAATATTTTTGCAAATGAAGGCGCATTAATTCATCCATGAATTTTTTCCAAAATTTTTGATAAACACTGCAAAGTAATTACAGGGCGCAAGTCATTGAAACTGGTGATTGAATTTTTTTTCTGCGAGTCACTAGTGCATGTTTCCAACTTTTCGGAAAAATACCAGCTAACAGACAGGAATTTGGAATATTTGTTAAAAAAGGCACAATTGTTGGACAGACTGAGATAATGAATTCTAAGTTAAACAAAAGAACTATAGGAAGAACTCCGTAATTACGGACGGGTATATTGAAAAAATTGAGACTGTGAAAGGTTAATATTCCAAAAACGCTATTTCAAGGAAAAAATGTCCCCACAAGACCTAACTTTGAATAAAAAAAATTGACTTGCCTCTCCGATTTCTCAAATTATTTGCTAAAAATATCGAGAGCAGGAAATTTTCAAATTTTTACCCTGTAAAAAAATTCAGATCCAAGTGAAATAACAATTTTTGTTTTCGAATAAAATTTTTAAAAAATCTCATCATGTTGCACTACATTTTTTATTCGTACATCTCTTGAATTATATAAGAAACCCTACTTAATTTTTGCACAAAGTAATAATCTCCGAGCAACTGAAAGAAATCAACACTCAATAGAGCAGGCCGATGGATAGCTTTAGAGAAAAACTGTTCTGTACTGCAAGTCATTAGCCATTTTCATGAAGCAGTGCCAATTGAGCGACATAAACGAATTATGATAAAACAGCAAAGCGTGAATGAACGAATCAATCAGACTCTTTCAGATTAGCAGAAGGAGCAAAGCGCAAAGGAATAAAACGATTAAACAAAATGCATCAGGGCACTGGGGGCATGAGCTCAGAGTGAAAATTTCAACGATGAAGTAACACATACATTCACTACCCAGGTAGCACATCACATCGGCTGAATCTTGGTTCCATATTGGGCCAATATAGATATATTGTAAATGAAAAATCAATATTGGTCCAATATGGGTAAATATCCAAAAATCAATATTATATTAATAATATTGGTGGAATATTGATTGAACTAGTTTTGAATGTAAATTATCACACGAAATATTGGGTCAATAATGTTTGAATAATTTCTACCAATATCTATAATACAATATTGGTTATATATTGTTTTTCACATCTAGAATAAATGTTGCAATCCAAATATTCCAGTCATATCGATTATAGGGAGAAAAAACTATATTGTATTTCCAAGTTTGTTAGAATATTGGTTGATTATCATTTCCACTTTATTTGACAAATTGTAATAACTCATATTGAGTCAATATTGGTTGAATGATATTTACCAATATCGATTAAACAATATTGTCTTCACATCGTTTTTAACATCTAGAATAAATATCGCAATCCCAATATTCCCCTAATATCGATTCTAGGAATAAAAACTATATTGTATCTCTAAGTGTGATTACACATTGGTTGAATATCATTTCACCAATATTCAACAAATCTTATTAATTAATATTGGGTCAATATTGGTTCAATAATATTTATCGATATCGTTAAAACAATATTGTCTTCATATTGTTTCCTTCATCTAGATTGAGATGAAATTTGAATATTGGCAGAATATTCAATGAAACATATTGAAATTATATCATGATCAAACTTGGATAAAAATCCGCTAGGTGGCTTTACATATAAAACGTCTTCTAAAACCTACGAAAGTATATTAAATACCTACTTCCCATAACTTGTTTCAAGACAGCTCACTCAGTGGTTATGGCGATCAAAAGACAGACTCTGGTGTCACCTTCATCAACTGAAGGACATTCAATAATTTACCAAGGTATATTGACATCCACCAATATATCCAAATGATATTGTAGCAATATCGATTAATATTGTACCAATATCGATAAATATTTTGAGGCCATTATTGCTTCAAGAATATTCCACCAAAACTATTTTTAAAATATTCAAACAATATTCGACCATATCGCAAAATGTTCATATTTTACTTCTCGACAATATAACTTTTGAATATTGTGCCAATATTGTCAGAATATTGTATCAGCGATATTGTACCAATATCGCCGAACATATTGAGGCCAATATCAGTTCAAGAATATTTCGCCAATATTATTCAAGTAATATTGGACCAATATCGCCGAATGTTCACATTTTTTTTCTCGCCAATATTGCATTTAAAATATTTTGCCAATATGTTCACAATATTATACCAATATTTTACCAATATAGGTGTGCTACTTGGGTAATAAATAACAAACAATCTTAATATTCTGTTTTTTTTACTTAACATTTAAATTTACAGGATGAAATATTTTTGAGCGATGATGTCATCGATAGTTTTTTTGAATGGAGCGCTCGATATTCTTCACATCATGAAGACTTGAACCTGTAAATTCAAAAATTGTATTATGAGTTGTTTCAAATTGATACCCGGCGGGCATGATAACTCTTAGCTTTTTGTGTATATTTTTGCAAACGCCTCCCAATAATACTGAACTAAATTACAGTATTTTCAATATATTCGAGTATAGGTACGTAAATATCTACACACTGACGTAATTGTTTACTGTTAGTGTAAAGGTATATCACAATTCCTTCAAATTATAGTATATTTTAATGTTTTTTCAAAAAGTTTATTTCAGTTCAAATTTGTTACTCACATTTCTGTAAGTATTTCCAACGTTTCTTCTATTTGTAATAACCATCATGTATTTTGAGACAGATCCTGACGCTGGATCGCTTTTCCAACGAGTTTCGAATTCATGAAATATGAATAAAGAGTGAATGAGATATTTTAAATTTCCATATTTCCCAAGCCTCTCTGAAAAAATTCAACAAATTATAAGCATGAGTGTCCCAAAATGCAACTTAGCTTTTTATATTGTTGAAATGGTTGGTTCAATTCATCTAGAATTGAAGATCCTGTCCTAAATTGTTTCAATATGATTTATAAAGTTCCGCACTCCAATTGTGACAAGTATTATGGTGGACAAACAGGACAATATCTTGAAAAAGGATGTATTACCAGACAGACAGACATTCAGAAAGACAGTTTTATTGGTCATAAAATTTCCAATTTTCATCGGACTGACAAGTCATAAAAATAGAAATTACTGTTGAGAAGTGTTACATATCTACAAGAGTAAAATAGCATCATATTTCAAATAAGTAATAGTGGTTTAAAGTACTAGAGTTTTTACAGAATAACACAAAGAACCCCGCACGGTTCTTATGGGAAATGGGTCCCAGTCGAATGGGCCGACAGTTTAGTATAATGTAGTTTATGATGTCCTGATCAAAAGTCTCCATGGGCACAACGAGATCTAATGGGCAGTTTTTGAGATACAGGATGTCAAACATGAAGAGG
Organism: Chrysolina oricalcia; assembly: GCA_944452925.2. Lineage (NCBI taxonomy): Eukaryota > Metazoa > Arthropoda > Insecta > Coleoptera > Chrysomelidae > Chrysolina > Chrysolina oricalcia. Next base: position 16,453,081 of record OX101821.2, read on the forward strand.
CAGCGTTGTTATTTGCCTTTAGAAAATCAATAATGTGGCGATTATTTTGTTACAAACAGTTGAGGGTTAATGATTGCAATCTTAATATTTTCGACACGAGTTGTAATAAAAAGTTCTAAGACTCTGTATACAGGGTTATTAATAATTACATGTTTATGTAATTCTTTGAACAAAATCACTCAAACGCAAAAGCTCGTAGACATGCAAAACAGGTAAATATCATTTGATATTTATATTGGGTGATCTGAGATTACTATTAAACAGCGTCACCCAAAAAAAATTTTCCTCTTTAGATGTATTTTTTAATTTTTATAGGAACATGTATGTGTATACAAATTAATCATAAAGTAGAAAATTAAATAGAAATGGTCCATATTTATGTCTATTTGTTGCATCTTATACGGATCCTGGTCAACGGCATGATGATGCAACTTTCGCTTTCACATGGCAGACTACCGCATTAAAAATGTGGAAGGATTGGCAGTTCCGAGCACCAGATTTACAAGTGGAGTAATATCGACTTAAGGCATTTTATTATTCATCAAGCATTTATAATATGTGTATAAACATTCAAATTCATTGTCACTCAAACTACTCTCGTGGTATATTCTTATCAGATTTAGTCCTATATCTTTGTAAGAATGACAAGATTTCTCATCTTATGATCGGTTAATGTTATGTTATCCAATAATCATTACCTACCAAATGGACGGTTCTAAAATATATCCTTTCTACGACGGCGTACTAGTGCCACGGCGAAAATTGAAAAATCTGTCAATTGACACATTTAATCTGTCAATTGACACATTTAATCTGTCAATTGACACATTTAATCTGTCAATTGACACATTTAATCTGTCAATTGACACTTTTAATCTGTCAATTGACACATTTAATCTGTCAATTGACACATTTAATCTGTCAATTGACACTTTCTTCAATCTGTCAATTGATACATTTAATCTGTCAATTGACACATTTAATCAGTCAATTGACACATTTAATCTGTCAATTGACACATTTAATCTGTCAATTGACACATTTAATCTGTCAATTGACACATTTAATCTGTCAATGGACACATTTAATCTGTCAATTGACACATTTAATCTATCAATTGACACTTTTAATCTGTCAATTGACACTGTATAATCTGTCAATTGACACATTTAATATGAGGTGATTGGAGCATTATCATGCTGAGAATTGTTGAAATTTTTACTTCCGTCAACTTGTTGCACCCGTACGCCGAACCACCATAAGTCTTCGAGAGACTTGTGCAAGCTAGGAAAGACGCAACCCTCACCTTTTAACGTGTAATGCCGTGCACGAGACCGATGACCTTGCTAGAAATCGAACCCAAGACCCAATGCTTGAGAGGCGAATGCTCTACCAGCACGACCACCACGGAGATGGTAGTTTGAACATGACTAGTAAATAGACATGAGCTAACTGCTGGCTGACCTAGCTTTTTATTTTGTTTTTTGTTTTTGTTGTTACATCGATAAAAGTGATTTCTAGAAATCTTTCTAGAATGATCCAAGGGTGTGCACCCGGCTATTTAAAAAAATTATTTCCCCCCATTGAATCCAATTTTTTTTTGGCCCACCCACCGCCTCCACCGAAAAAAAGTCAAAGACGGTCCTCTACAGTACCATATTTTTTGTTTTTTTTTTAATTTTCTTTTCCAATTTTTTTTTCATTTTCGAAAATCCGCGGACACGCGCACAGCCTAAACGGGGGATCGTATCAAGAAAAGTGAAGAATACAAATCTTTCTAGAAATATCCAAGGCTATTCAAAAAAATAAAAAATAAATAATTTCAACTCCTCAAATCCAATTTTTTTTGTACAGATTTAATGTGTCAATTGATAGATTAAATGTGTCAATTGACAGATTAAATGTGTCAATTGACTGATTAAATGTGTCAATTGACAGATTAAATGTGTCAATTGACAGATTAAATGTGTCAATTGACAGATTAAATGTGTCAATTGACAGATTAAATGTGTCAATTGACAGATTAAATGTGTCAATTGACAGATTAAATGTGTCAATTGACAGATTAAATATGTCAATTGACAGATTCAATGTATCAATTGACAGATTAAATGTGTCAATTGACAGATTAAATGTGTCAATTGACAGAATAAATGTGTCAATTAAGAGAATTTTTATTTCTGCAGTGGCACTAGTACGCCGTCGTACCTTTCCTATCTAAATGATGTGCATATGATTTAATCCTTTCGGAAATATAGCTTCATATTCCACAGATTTTGAAGATCTTCATCGCCGGTACATACCGTGTGAGTCACTAATTATTAGTCATTTTGGGCATTTGTTCCATCTTGTACAGCATTTACTCTAGTAGCAATACTCGTCCCAATTCTGTTATCCCGAGCCTTTTAGCTGATGTAACAGTTTCAATATTATTATTTTAAACTTCAAGAGTTTGTTTTAGATAAACGCCAACATTCCAAATCAGCATAAATGTACTGGTAGTTGTAATAAATAAATTCAATTTGTCTTGTAATTGCCTGTATGTGTAATCTGACTACATATTTAAATTGAATATATTGAGTTTGAAGGTGAATATGTTATAATTATTTGATTTAACTATTTTTTGATAACTTTTATTATATCTGATAACAAAGCCGGTCGTCACATTCAATAAGTCACCCTGTATATTACAAAGAATCAATGTATCGCCGGTGTCCAGCCCTAATTCAATACCCTTTACAGAAAATGAAAATATGAAAGCGCACGGTGTTACTAGGTGCGATGTCACTACATTCGATTAAATCAAGGACACCCTGTACAATAGTATCCTCAGATCTTCCGATATCAAAATCAAATGATATATACATATTCTGCAAGTCTACGAGCTTTTGCATTTGACTGATTTTGTTAAAATTACATAAAAATTATGTAATTACTAATAACTCTGTATACGGAGTCTTAGAACTTTTCATTATAACTCGTGTCGACAATATTAAGATTGCAATTATTATCCTTAAATGTTTGTAACAAAATAATCGCCTCATTATTGATTTTCTATAGGCAAGTAACAACGCTCTTCATATTTGACACCATGTATCTCAAAAACTGTCCATTAGATCGCATTGTGCCCATGGAGACATTTGATCAGGACATCATAAACTACATTATACTAAATTTTCAGCCAATTCGACTGGGACCCATTTTCCATAAGAACCGTGCGGGGTCCTTTATTAGCACGTTTTTAGTTCATTTGACAGTGAGATATAAATTCCTGAATATTATAAAATGAATTCGTAATCAAAAACGACTTCAGTCTGTTTTTGAATCTGACCAGGCTTGTTGAATTTTTAGGTAAAATGTTAAAGTACTGCTCACCAGCGTAGTTTTGCGATTTTTTATAGCTTAAGTATCTCACATTTTGTAATCTGAATTAATTTTTTTGTCTTGTTGGGTAGTCATGAGTATTGAGCTTGAAGTTGTTTTTATTTTTGAAAATATATGGCAACAGTTTATATAAATAAATAGCCGTGAAAGTTAATAATTGCTTTTTTCTGAACACATCTCGGCAGGACTCGCGAAAGTCTAGTCTGAACATGGCACGTATTCTTCTTTTTTGTGCCAAAAAAACTCTGCTACTGAAAGATGTCAGTCCATACACTAATATATTGTAACTGATTGCTCAGTAGACGAGGGCATAGTAGCCGGTGATTAATACATCTTCGTTCAAGCAGCTTCTCAGGTTGTTTATTGCAAAGTACTGTTTATTTAGTTTCGAGCAAATACTGTTGATGCATTCGTCCCAATCAAGAGTTTCGTCTAGTACCGTGCCTAAAAAATTGCCTTTAGTACTGAATAGCAAAATAAGTATGTTCTTTAAATATAAAATTTTGGATATTTACTAATTCTACAGAAGACCTATGGAATCTGAGTAATGTAGTCTTTGAGTGGTTCATCATCAGGCGATTTTTGTGACACCATTCATCAAACTCGTAGAGGACAATTTTTGTTTTTGATATTACTTCATCTTCGTCTATGCTGGATACAATTATGGAGGTGTACCAATATTACTCTCATGAAATTTACAGACATGACATGACATGAAACAGAAAATCCATTTCACCACTGTTATTGAACTTAATTTTCCGTTAGTACGCGTTTTGGATAGGGAAACAAACATAAATAAGATTTCATCTTTTTGAATAATACTATAAACTGCAGAACTGACTAACAGGACCGCAATTCATAACACAACAATATACTTTTTATGTACAAAAACAATTAGAGATAAAACAACACCAAAGATAAATATTAACCCATACCGTTTGACTTCAATTTGATTCTTCCGGTTATATGTGAATGTACTACCATTTAGGGAAAAGGGTAAATGTTCAATTATCCCATGTTGATTGTTATGGAAAGACATCAGAAATTTGTACTACCATAGATTTTAGGGTTTCACACGATTTTGATAAGAATATCTGGTATTTTCAAGTTATTATAAGTAACATACTGAATACTGTTATGATTTTCAAAATTTTTCATTTTATATACAGGGTGTACGGTAAACCTTGTACAATATTGAAACTGGTGATAGACCAGATCATGACTGTTCAGAATATCGAATTTTACCTTAGTAAAAATCTCACTGTTTTCGAGATAATGAGCATTTTTTTTATTTCTCGAAAATCACTACCTTACCTTGGATTTTTTTATGCCATGTATACAAATTGGGACGAATTTAAATATCTTTGCTGCTGAAGATTACTGATGAGTGATGCTTTCAGAATTACGAAACAGTTTTTCAGAAAACGATACAATTTTTCAAGAAATGAGGGTAAAATGACAGATTTGAGTTACACCAATTTTTTTAACAACCGTTTGACATTATTGTTTGAAAAAACATAACCAAGTGGAACTGGATATTCATTACAAAAGAATGCCCATTTTGTCTAGGCTTTACTATGGTATAAAACATACGATCATTAGTTTTGGAAGGAGTAGAATTTCGATAATATTAGAGTGTGATGTTATTCTGAGCTAATATCAACTCCATTAGACTTTGTCAGTAATGTCTTATATTTTTATCCTATCAAGATGAAATGAATAAATAATTATGAGTAATAACGAATCAACTTCTTAGAAGCATTCAATGAGATGTAATGAAGTAAATACTAATTCAACTTTTTTTTTTTTAATCAACAGACACTATAAACCACAATAATGATTATTCAACATCGCACTGAATAATATTACAAAAATGTTATTTTCCATCCACTCGTACGCAGAGATGACATATTTTCAAGAAGAACTTCTTCAAATGCGTTATAGGTTATAGCCCCCACAGCAATTCTATGAGCGGCATTGTGCAATCGGATATAGTTCTGCATAAAGCGCTGCTGTAGCAGTAGCACTACCTCCACATTCACCATCAATGTAGTGCATATGCGCATATTTTCGGGGAGTATGACGTATGTACGGCATGACAAAGAAATAAATTCCACTGAATGAAACAAGCGGAATAATTTAAAAAAACTACGACAGAAGTCACAAATTGTTCAAACAAAAGTTTTTGATTTTCGACAAGGATTAATTTCTTGAAAAAGTTTGCACTTATTTGGTTACACCCTGTATATCTGTCGGTCTCTGAAACTTCGTTGGAATCTGGATGTTGAACAATTGCGACATTTATCACAAGAATTCGTATTAATCGGATAATCGGATAATCGACATTTCATTTCGATAATTTTATTAGGCCTAATTACATGAAAAGTTAATTTTATTGACATACTATTTAATGCTACCAAGCAGTCTATTCTTTATTATTAATAATTATTTCCACATTTTATCTTGATAAAATCTAAATAAAATAATTTTTGGGCGTATAAAAGTTGATCAAATAAATGAATATTTTAGAACCTTTGGTGTAAATACAATTCAAGAAAAAAAATAAAATACCCAAAACACTAAAACTACATCACAATCTTAAAATCTTTAGCTTAATTTTAGCTCCTGAAGATGCTAACTTTGTTGGCGAAACGCGCGTCCAGTGTGATTGTGACGTAGTTTTGGTGTTGGGTAGTTTCCTTTTTTCTTGAATGAAAGTTGATAGAAGCCTGGATTAAAATCACGCCTAATTCAATGGAAACCATTTCTTCCAAAAATAATTATAGTTTGTTTTATACCATGGTAGAGTCTGGACAAAATGAGCATTCTTTTGAAATCAATGTCCACTTCCAATTGGTTATGTTTCTTTCAGATAATAATGTCAAACTTTTTTTTTTTTTAAATTGATGAAACTCAAATCTGTCATTTTACCCTCATTTCTTGAAAGCAATTTTCAGTTTCTGAAAAACTATTCTGTACGTCTTGAAGCATCACTCGTCAGTAATCTTCAGCAGAAAAAAAAAATTTGAGTTGTCCCAATTTGTATACATGGCACTCAAAAATCCAAGGTCGAGTAATTGCAATGATTCTTCTTTCAAAAAGTAGTATCGGTAATACCCTTCAATATGTTTTTGGTTTCATTATTCCACAACATACCGTTCAAATTTATCAAGGTATGAGTAGTATTCAGATCCGCATTTATATTTGATATTTCGAATTTGAAATTCAAAAAAAATATTACCAAAATTCAAAAATAATAAATGGTCGTAAAGAGAAATGAATTATCTTTACAACGATGTGACATTTGACCTCCCATGCAATTCAAAAGTTGATGTGCCCCCCGCGCCCCCTGTCGAGCAATCACCATATTTTTTATTTCAAAAAGTAGTATCGGTGAAGCCCTCCGAACATTATTTTTCATGTTTGTACGTCGAACCGTTCAAAAGTTAACAGGGAACGGGGGGGGGGCTAAAAAAAGCCGCACTGTTTTATGGTGGTAGCTGGTAGCTCAGTCGGTTCGAATCTGGAATATGAGAGAATTTTTCTTGAGTACATCGGTATCGATAGGCAACCTCATACTTTGTTGTGGAGCAAGTGCGATGTGAGTTGCCTAGATGCCAATCCCGACGTCTAGTGTTTGCTTGAAGTGTTCAGTCGACCACCAGGGGAGGCGCTGTAGGTTTTCCTGCAGCTGAAAAGTGAATACGCCTCCAAAAATCAGTAAGTCCCTCCGGAGCGCCACTGCAAATAATAATAATATCTGTCCTCTACCAGCACAGGCTCTGCCTTTGGTCACACTATCCGAGTAATTATGAGGGAGTATTATTTATATTATTGTTATTATTATAAGCTATAATTTTAAAAAAATAAATTTTTCAGAGTGGTGTCCGAAACGTCAACCACCAAAATAGGTTTAATTCATAATCCATTATAGTTTTTTCATTCTTCAACATCAATAATTTTTCCGCAAGGCTCTGACAGAAAATTGTTTTTTGTTTTTAATTCATTCAAAGACTTACTTTCACAAAGAGAAAGATAATTGCTTTGTTTTATCTTTCAAAAATAATTGGAGGCTGTGAACCAAACAAGTATATTCAAAGTTGCCATTCCTGCAAAACGAATGAGTTTCAAACAATAGGAAAGTTATAGAACCAACATCCCCATCGGCATAGATTCTCTGTGAAGCTCTGCACCATCCTTCAAGAATATATAGCCGAAGTAAATGTGATATAAGAATAATGAGTTGAGATCAGTTGTTACATTGTTCCTTATCTTTCTTCATGAAGTTGATGCGATGTTTCCCTAGTTAAGCCGGAAAATAAATGATCAGCTATCAGATTGCCTATAAATAACAACAATTTACAGCAGCAATGAAACAGGAAGTATAAATTGCCTTCATTAACTTGAGCTGCTATTACTTGAGCAATCTCCAGTGTATCTTGGAAGTTAACATTTCACTTCATAGTTTCAATTGGAAACTTCACCTAAACTTCCTTCAATTATTGCTGTTGCACAAAGTTTAAATGGAACACGTAAAGTGAATTCACACAGTCATTGAAATGAGGAAAGCTTCCATTGAGGGAACTTGGACCCAAAAAGTACTTGGGGAATATGTCAAGTTCCCGATTCGTATGATTTGCAGACAAACATCTTGGTGATGGAAGTCTAATATGTTATTCTATGTGATTTTGCTAGTCTTGACTGGTTTAGTCAATTTTTGTTCTCGTGTTCGCATGCACAATCATTATGTTTTGGAAAATGAAGTAATAATAATGATATTGTCCCGACTAGGGCTGCTAGGGTAGCATCCTGAGTCGTTTAAGGGGTTGTTTCCCTTATACGAAAGGCGACTTGGGGTGTAGCTACAGATGGTAGCTATAGAAACTCAATAATAAAATATGGGACAAATAAAACTTTTACCTAAAACCGTCACTAAACCAATACCCACAGCTAAGGCCAAAAGTGCCTAGCCTATAAGGCTTTCTGAGCGCTAGGGCTCTCTCCTCTGTAGGAGTCTATTACTAACTATCTTATCATTTCATTCATCTTATATTTATATAAGGAAATGTTTATATCATTCGGTCAACGATTTCAGCTCGTCACGCTACTTTGTTAATTTCAATGTCGGTCGTATATGACAATGAACTTCTATCGTGATCGAATTGATAAATAACAAGAGTGAATGGATCAATGCACTGAAACAATTCAAAGGACATTACTCGATATTCCCAACAATATATTCATTCCAGTAATTTATTTGTACAAAAACAAAAACAAATTGTGAAAACCGTCAAAAAGCGTTAATAGGAATATAACAAAGCATAATATACTACAAACTATGCTATTGTAATTCAGGTATATGGAGAAAAAAACGTGAAAAACCTTTATGTCTTACTAGAATAACATTATTCCCTAATTGAAAAATTCTTCTATGATGTAACAGTTTTTGAGAAGTAATAGTTATTAACGTTACAAGGCCGATATGTAGCAAATAACGGATGAGGTTGAATATTGTTGAATATTGAGGATTATAACAACCAAATCCGATATTTGCGTATCGACCGTGTGTCGTTCAGGACTTTTCGTAATCTCGCTGAAATTTTGATTCCGATGAAAGAACAAACCACGAACCTCGTAATTTTACAGAAATATCCCAACATCGTATTTATTGTCATGGAACAGCTTAGCAATATCACAACAATATTATAAACAACGTTAGTTTTTTGTGTTCGTAAATTCGCTTTAACAACAACCATGGATGAAATTGAAGGAATTAAGGAACAAAATCAAATTTCTTTAGAAATATTTGGAGAATCATGTGCAGAAGTGTTGATTTACAGCCGAAAATAGCTCAAGAGCGATATCAGATAAAATATGATAATGTTGAATAGTGGCGTGAAAGCAAGAATGTAAAGGAGTTTAATGAAGATGTATTATTAGCCTATACGAAAGGAAGATAAGATGTTTATTCTCCTAACTCGCTGTGGACCAACATTTCTATGTTGAAACTTGCTTTAAAAGTTTATGAGACCATTGGCATTTCAAGGTTAGTTATTTTGAATGGTACACCATATTAGAGTATGACTTAAAATTATTTTTGTTCTTGAGACGAAAGTCTGATGGATACAAAAATTTTGTCTAAAGAAGTAACTAAGTTTTTGTTGTAGGCTGATGATCATACATGGTTGCTTGAAAAGGTTGTAGTAATGTGTGGTATTTTTGGCTTCTGTAGACGTGACGAACTTGTTGAGCTGACTGTGAATGATTATGAAAGCACCAGTACCAGAGTTTTGGTTACACTGATGTATACTAGAAACAGAAAGAACAGAAAGAACAGGGTATTTGTCATTCCCAAAGAAGGTCCTTTTGATGCCTATGGTTTAAACCAAAAATATGTAGATTTGCGGCCTTCAAATTTGGAAAATTGGCGATTCTTCATTGGTTATAGGAATGGTAAATGTGTGAAACAATTTGTGGGCATTCATAATATTGAAGCTGTTCCAAAGAAAATTGCAACATTCTCAAAATTGGAAAATCCTCAGCTCTACACAGGACACTCGTTTCGCAGTTCCTCGGCTACTATGCTTGTAGAAAATGGTGGCGATCTAGTATCGGTAAAAGAACTTGGAGGTTGGAACTCCTCTGCGGTGGCGGAGTCGTATATTGAAAATTATGTTTCAAAGAGAACGATGATAACGAGACAAATTGTTGTTGTTTTTTGTTTGTGGTGCTATAGATGAAATTACTTCTCAAATTTATGAATAGTTAGTATATATTCATTCTAAATAGTTCATTCAGTAATCTGATTAGCTAATGAAATAAATATGTTGTTTCAACAGAGACTTGTAATTATTGTTCCTTACCAATACATAATAGTATACATTTTCATTGATCCGTTCTGCGAGTAATGAGTAATCACAGTCTGATTACTCATCTGTGAGTTGCAGCAGCCATTGCTGGTTGAATAGATACTTGTATATTGTACTAAGCTTCTTGTTCTCTTTGTTCACACTATTTAATTAACTGTTTCATTATTATGTTGAATGTGTTTAAATGAAATTTATTATTGCTTATGTATGAGTTTGTATTCGTGTGATTGAGTGAGTGCGCGTGTAGGTATATGCTTTTCACGTTTTAAATATACATGCAGATCTTACATTTAATTTGCATAATTTATTATGGTTACTCATTATATTTTTTCATTGAATCCTCTCTCGAAACAAGTGCTTTACAATTATCGAGTATTTTTTTTGTTCACATTCAACTTTCACCTTGTAACTGTGTCACACTTTTTTTATATATACAGTGTGTCTCACGTCTCATGGAAACACCCCCGTATCTTCCGTAAGAATTGAGGTAAAATAATGAAACTCTCAGGACTGATGGAAACGCTTAAAATGCACCGATCGCCTGAATGGGGTTGGCCTAAGTGATATACACTGCCCGCCACTCGCGATGGAACAACCCATTATCTCGGAAAGTTATATTAGGGGGTAAAATTGGCCTAAAATTCCTTCGGATTCGTGTTCAAGATTCCCTAATTACTATTAATGAATCTGTTTCCTGAACGATTTTCAGTTCTGAAAAAATCGAATTTGTTTCACTTCTCATGAAAACACCCCCGTATCTTCCGTAATTTTTTACGTAGAACCATGAATCAATAGATACACTAGAAATGAACTCGCTGCACAAAAGGGGTCATCCTACATGACATGCTCTGCACGCCAGCAGCAATGGAAAAATAGGTAGTTCCTTCGCTGCAGGCGTGCAGTGTATATCACGTAGACTGGCCATTTCCGGGCAGTGAATTAATTTCTAGTGTACCTATCGATCTGTCGAAATTCCATGGTTCTACGTAGAAAATTACGGAAGATACGGGGGTGTTTCTATGAGAAGTGAAAAAAATTCGATTTTTTCAGGACTGAAAATTGTTCAGGAAACACATTATTCGTAATTTGGGGAACATGAACACGAATCCAAAAGAATTTTGGGCCAATTTTGCACCCTAATATAACTTTCTGGGATAAAGGGTTGTTCCATCGCGAGTGGCGAGCAGTGTATATCACTTAGGCCAACCCCATTCAGGTAGTAAGTGCATTTCAAGCATTTCCATCAGTCCTGACAGTTTCATCATTCTACCTCAATTATTGCAGAAGATACGGGGGCGTTTCCATGAGAAGTGAGACAAATTCGAATTTTTCAGAACTGAAGTTGGCAGTCCTGATCACGAATCTGAAGGAATTTTTAGCCTATATTGCCCCCTAGTATGTTTTACCCTTAAAATTGGTTGTTCCATCGCGATTGGCGGGCAGTGTATATCACTTAGGCCAACCCCATTCAGGTGGTAGGTGAATTTTTAGCATTTCTACCAGTTCTGAGAGTTTCATCATTCTACCTCAATTATTACGGAAGATACGGGGTTCTTACTTCCATGGTCGAGTAGTACTACATCAGGCTTATTGGCCTGTATTTGCCTGAGGGTGGGAAATGAGTAGTTTCAGTAGATCCGGCACTTCTCATTCTCCACCACGGACTCAATATCCCCCGTAGCGTAAGGCAACACTGGTGTCTCGTCTATACCGTACGAGTGTCGTAGGTGGTAATATAACACTCGTAGAGCCGCGTTATGTCTGTGGATATAGGCTGAGACCGCATATGCTCTCTGTGTCTTCTGCATAACCAATCGCAGTAATTCGATTGTATTCATGCAGATATGGTTTGAGATCATTGGCAAATACCATAAAAGAGGGACTAATATTGATCCTTGAGTTGTAGATATAATTGTGATCTGCTTTTTCGAAGATATGAGTTACTCTTACTATTTTTAAGTTGGTTGGAAAAACAGCTGTTGCTGAGAATAAGTTAATAAGATAAGTTAATGGGCAGGATAATTAATTTTGACATCATTCAGTTAATTTATCACGCATATTAACAATTCCACTAGAGTTGGAGTTCTTCAAACTATTTATTTAACGTATGATATCGTTTTTTGTAATTGTTTCGAATATTTTGATGTGTGAATTGCCATTCATACTTGGTGTTGTTTGTCATTGCTTTAGTAACATGTATCTTAATTTTATTGGATAATGCTGTTTCACTCAAAGATCATTTGACACATTCACCAATTTCCTTGTGGTGAACTCTTGACATTTTTTTATTCAAAGTTGCCATTCCTGCAAAACGAATGAGTTTCAAACAATAGGAAAGTTATAGAACCAACATCCCCATCGGCATAGATTCTCTGTGAAGCTCTCAAGAATATATAGCCGAAGTAAATGTGATATAAGAATAATGAGTTGAGATCAGTTGTTACATTGTTCCTTATCTTTCTTCATGAAGTTGATGCGATGTTTCCCTAGTTAAGCCGGAAAATAAATGATCAGCTATCAGATTGCCTATAAATAACAACAATTTACAGCAGCAATGAAACAGGAAGTATAAATTGCCTTCATTAACTTGAGCTGCTATTACTTGAGCAATCTCCAGTGTATCTTGGAAGTTAACATTTCACTTCATAGTTTCAATTGGAAACTTCACCTAAACTTCCTTCAATTATTGCTGTTGCACAAAGTTTAAATGGAACACGTAAAGTGAATTCACACAGTCATTGAAATGAGGAAAGCTTCCATTGAGGGAACTTGGACCCAAAAAGTACTTGGGGAATATGTCAAGTTCCCGATTCGTATGATTTGCAGACAAACATCTTGGTGATGGAAGTCTAATATGTTATTCTATGTGATTTTGCTAGTCTTGACTGGTTTAGTCAATTTTTGTTCTCGTGTTCGCATGCACAATCATTATGTTTTGGAAAATGAAGTAATAATAATGATATTGTCCCGACTAGGGCTGCTAGGGTAGCATCCTGAGTCGTTTAAGGGGTTGTTTCCCTTATACGAAAGGCGACTTGGGGTGTAGCTACAGATGGTAGCTATAGAAACTCAATAATAAAATATGGGACAAATAAAACTTTTACCTAAAACCGTCACTAAACCAATACCCACAGCTAAGGCCAAAAGTGCCTAGCCTATAAGGCTTTCTGAGCGCTAGGGCTCTCTCCTCTGTAGGAGTCTATTACTAACTATCTTATCATTTCATTCATCTTATATTTATATAAGGAAATGTTTATATCATTCGGTCAACGATTTCAGCTCGTCACGCTACTTTGTTAATTTCAATGTCGGTCGTATATGACAATGAACTTCTATCGTGATCGAATTGATAAATAACAAGAGTGAATGGATCAATGCACTGAAACAATTCAAAGGACATTACTCGATATTCCCAACAATATATTCATTCCAGTAATTTATTTGTACAAAAACAAAAACAAATTGTGAAAACCGTCAAAAAGCGTTAATAGGAATATAACAAAGCATAATATACTACAAACTATGCTATTGTAATTCAGGTATATGGAGAAAAAAACGTGAAAAACCTTTATGTCTTACTAGAATAACATTATTCCCTAATTGAAAAATTCTTCTATGATGTAACAGTTTTTGAGAAGTAATAGTTATTAACGTTACAAGGCCGATATGTAGCAAATAACGGATGAGGTTGAATATTGTTGAATATTGAGGATTATAACAACCAAATCCGATATTTGCGTATCGACCGTGTGTCGTTCAGGACTTTTCGTAATCTCGCTGAAATTTTGATTCCGATGAAAGAACAAACCACGAACCTCGTAATTTTACAGAAATATCCCAACATCGTATTTATTGTCATGGAACAGCTTAGCAATATCACAACAATATTATAAACAACGTTAGTTTTTTGTGTTCGTAAATTCGCTTTAACAACAACCATGGATGAAATTGAAGGAATTAAGGAACAAAATCAAATTTCTTTAGAAATATTTGGAGAATCATGTGCAGAAGTGTTGATTTACAGCCGAAAATAGCTCAAGAGCGATATCAGATAAAATATGATAATGTTGAATAGTGGCGTGAAAGCAAGAATGTAAAGGAGTTTAATGAAGATGTATTATTAGCCTATACGAAAGGAAGATAAGATGTTTATTCTCCTAACTCGCTGTGGACCAACATTTCTATGTTGAAACTTGCTTTAAAAGTTTATGAGACCATTGGCATTTCAAGGTTAGTTATTTTGAATGGTACACCATATTAGAGTATGACTTAAAATTATTTTTGTTCTTGAGACGAAAGTCTGATGGATACAAAAATTTTGTCTAAAGAAGTAACTAAGTTTTTGTTGTAGGCTGATGATCATACATGGTTGCTTGAAAAGGTTGTAGTAATGTGTGGTATTTTTGGCTTCTGTAGACGTGACGAACTTGTTGAGCTGACTGTGAATGATTATGAAAGCACCAGTACCAGAGTTTTGGTTACACTGATGTATACTAGAAACAGAAAGAACAGAAAGAACAGGGTATTTGTCATTCCCAAAGAAGGTCCTTTTGATGCCTATGGTTTAAACCAAAAATATGTAGATTTGCGGCCTTCAAATTTGGAAAATTGGCGATTCTTCATTGGTTATAGGAATGGTAAATGTGTGAAACAATTTGTGGGCATTCATAATATTGAAGCTGTTCCAAAGAAAATTGCAACATTCTCAAAATTGGAAAATCCTCAGCTCTACACAGGACACTCGTTTCGCAGTTCCTCGGCTACTATGCTTGTAGAAAATGGTGGCGATCTAGTATCGGTAAAAGAACTTGGAGGTTGGAACTCCTCTGCGGTGGCGGAGTCGTATATTGAAAATTATGTTTCAAAGAGAACGATGATAACGAGACAAATTGTTGTTGTTTTTTGTTTGTGGTGCTATAGATGAAATTACTTCTCAAATTTATGAATAGTTAGTATATATTCATTCTAAATAGTTCATTCAGTAATCTGATTAGCTAATGAAATAAATATGTTGTTTCAACAGAGACTTGTAATTATTGTTCCTTACCAATACATAATAGTATACATTTTCATTGATCCGTTCTGCGAGTAATGAGTAATCACAGTCTGATTACTCATCTGTGAGTTGCAGCAGCCATTGCTGGTTGAATAGATACTTGTATATTGTACTAAGCTTCTTGTTCTCTTTGTTCACACTATTTAATTAACTGTTTCATTATTATGTTGAATGTGTTTAAATGAAATTTATTATTGCTTATGTATGAGTTTGTATTCGTGTGATTGAGTGAGTGCGCGTGTAGGTATATGCTTTTCACGTTTTAAATATACATGCAGATCTTACATTTAATTTGCATAATTTATTATGGTTACTCATTATATTTTTTCATTGAATCCTCTCTCGAAACAAGTGCTTTACAATTATCGAGTATTTTTTTTGTTCACATTCAACTTTCACCTTGTAACTGTGTCACACTTTTTTTATATATACAGTGTGTCTCACGTCTCATGGAAACACCCCCGTATCTTCCGTAAGAATTGAGGTAAAATAATGAAACTCTCAGGACTGATGGAAACGCTTAAAATGCACCGATCGCCTGAATGGGGTTGGCCTAAGTGATATACACTGCCCGCCACTCGCGATGGAACAACCCATTATCTCGGAAAGTTATATTAGGGGGTAAAATTGGCCTAAAATTCCTTCGGATTCGTGTTCAAGATTCCCTAATTACTATTAATGAATCTGTTTCCTGAACGATTTTCAGTTCTGAAAAAATCGAATTTGTTTCACTTCTCATGAAAACACCCCCGTATCTTCCGTAATTTTTTACGTAGAACCATGAATCAATAGATACACTAGAAATGAACTCGCTGCACAAAAGGGGTCATCCTACATGACATGCTCTGCACGCCAGCAGCAATGGAAAAATAGGTAGTTCCTTCGCTGCAGGCGTGCAGTGTATATCACGTAGACTGGCCATTTCCGGGCAGTGAATTAATTTCTAGTGTACCTATCGATCTGTCGAAATTCCATGGTTCTACGTAGAAAATTACGGAAGATACGGGGGTGTTTCTATGAGAAGTGAAAAAAATTCGATTTTTTCAGGACTGAAAATTGTTCAGGAAACACATTATTCGTAATTTGGGGAACATGAACACGAATCCAAAAGAATTTTGGGCCAATTTTGCACCCTAATATAACTTTCTGGGATAAAGGGTTGTTCCATCGCGAGTGGCGAGCAGTGTATATCACTTAGGCCAACCCCATTCAGGTAGTAAGTGCATTTCAAGCATTTCCATCAGTCCTGACAGTTTCATCATTCTACCTCAATTATTGCAGAAGATACGGGGGCGTTTCCATGAGAAGTGAGACAAATTCGAATTTTTCAGAACTGAAGTTGGCAGTCCTGATCACGAATCTGAAGGAATTTTTAGCCTATATTGCCCCCTAGTATGTTTTACCCTTAAAATTGGTTGTTCCATCGCGATTGGCGGGCAGTGTATATCACTTAGGCCAACCCCATTCAGGTGGTAGGTGAATTTTTAGCATTTCTACCAGTTCTGAGAGTTTCATCATTCTACCTCAATTATTACGGAAGATACGGGGTTCTTACTTCCATGGTCGAGTAGTACTACATCAGGCTTATTGGCCTGTATTTGCCTGAGGGTGGGAAATGAGTAGTTTCAGTAGATCCGGCACTTCTCATTCTCCACCACGGACTCAATATCCCCCGTAGCGTAAGGCAACACTGGTGTCTCGTCTATACCGTACGAGTGTCGTAGGTGGTAATATAACACTCGTAGAGCCGCGTTATGTCTGTGGATATAGGCTGAGACCGCATATGCTCTCTGTGTTTTCTGCATAACCAATCGCAGTAATTCGATTGTATTCATGCAGATATGGTTTGAGATCATTGGCAAATACCATAAAAGAGGGACTAATATTGATCCTTGAGTTGTAGATATAATTGTGATCTGCTTTTTCGAAGATATGAGTTACTCTTACTATTTTTAAGTTGGTTGGAAAAACAGCTGTTGCTGAGAATAAGTTAATAAGATAAGTTAATGGGCAGGATAATTAATTTTGACATCATTCAGTTAATTTATCACGCATATTAACAATTCCACTAGAGTTGGAGTTCTTCAAACTATTTATTTAACGTATGATATCGTTTTTTGTAATTGTTTCGAATATTTTGATGTGTGAATTGCCATTCATACTTGGTGTTGTTTGTCATTGCTTTAGTAACATGTATCTTAATTTTATTGGATAATGCTGTTTCACTCAAAGATCATTTGACACATTCACCAATTTCCTTGTGGTGAACTCTTGACATTTTTTTAAATCTCCAGCAGTTCAAATCACTCGTATTATTTAAATGCATTCACCCATTCATGAATATAATCAAATATAACTACGAATTTATTATTGCCAGCAACTGAAAGTGTTCAGAATGAAATTTATACGTTTTCTAAAGCGTATAACATAGTTTCAGAGTAATTTCAATTCATGATTCAATACACAGGGAATTTAAAATTAACCTCAGGATACAACGTCCATTATTATACTCTTGCCAACACAAATATAAATAATTATACTGCTCTAAGCACATTCCTATTATTTTTTTCGATGGTAATATAACAAGACCTCGTGTTTAATTCAGAAAACAGAAATCTCACAATCAAATGAGCTACGTTTTCTAAAACAAAAATATTTGAGAGAAACTTGAAAAATGTATTCCATCGAAGAATAGATTAACATTTGATAATAAGTTCCCTAACATACTACTTTATTTTATTTGATAATAATAATGATGGTAAAGAAAATCTTGGGGCACCTGAAACCATAACGCATTTGCTGTTAGCAACGTTTGTACGTCGAATCGTTCAAAAGTTGAAAGGAGAGGGGGTATAAAAAGCAGATATGTATAAATACATATGAGGCAAAATTTCAGATTTCTCGGTTTTTCATAGTAATGATCTTGAATTTTTTGGAACAATGCACCAACATCCATCTTAATATTTTTTTATGTTGCCTGTTCTACCTGAAATAAGGCATCAGGACTAGCAGTATAATCTGTCAATATTATTTTGCCTAATTAAGTATATTTTAATAAATGCCTTTCATCATGAATTGTCTGAATGAAAATATATCTGATAATGATCAAAATAAAGCAATTACTTAAATAAAAAAAATTTAAATATGTAAATAAATGAACTGTTCTCATATCTGATTTATGAGATCATCCATTCGATTATTTGAAATGAATATACCAGAATAGAGGAAATTTCACAACTTTAAAACAAATAATTAACTAGGTATTAACGAACTATTCGAAAGTTTCAGAAATATAAGAAATATGAAGAATATAGCAAAAAACTTGTTTCAAACATTTTTCAAACTCTTCTTAAAGTCTATGAAATGTATCAAAATAAAGTTCTACATATTTTCAATAAAGTTTATTCTGAAATGTTTCAGTTATTACATATGAAGCAATTTTTGAAAGTTTCGAAAGTTATAAATAAATTTTCCAGAAATGTTCCTGTAATTCAGCAAAATAAACTTTTCACATATTCATGAATGAGATTACTAATTCATGGTCGAGATAATTTTGGAATACTTCGAAAAATATTTGAAATTTTTCAGAAATGTTTCAATATTCATTTAATATTGCTGAAATGTATTAAAATGACGTTTCACATATTCCTTACTTACTTTATTTCTGAAACGTTCCAGTTATTATAATTGATGCAATTTTTAATATGGTATGAAAGTTATGAAGTAAATTTCTCTCGAAATATTCCATAAATATTCCAGTCGATTTTAGACATTCCTGAAATATAGCACAAACATATTTCAAATATTCACAAGTATAGTAATTTCGAAATTTTGCATGTTTACTGATATAGGAAAATATAGTACTCGAGCCATTATGAAAATCATAGAATACAATACGAATATTCGACGTTTGTTCTAGAACAAACATTAGTGATTCCAGATGTTTCCTTCAAATTCATAGATGCATTCTGAGCATTACTAGAAGAGTTATCCAAGTTTCCATTGATTTCTAGTTTCGTAATAATATCATAATAACTGTCTGTTGAAAAAATATCAATCCCCTTAAAATCTTCAACACTTCGATTTGCGGCTCGAAGGATTGCATTAGCAGAAGGAGGGCACAGTACATCTATTTAGGTCGTATTAGTGCTTGATCTATTCTGGTCGTAGAGCATCTATCACCACAATTCATGTTTGTTGACTTTACACTGTTGATCAGTCGTAGATACGTAAATACGAGCATGCACTGAAAACATTTCTGAAAAAAGTTGTAATCCAATCTTTCACTGAAGGCAATGGAAAATCGAACATAAATGTCAAAATGAATTAATTCTCACATCGAATGCATCTCAAGAGATGTATATTTAGCACACCTACCAACTCATAATTCTAATTTTATCACAACCATTAAACAATCTTGGCATACCCATAAATAAAAATCGACCTTACTCCGTACATTTATCAATTTCCTCTGTTGAATCAAACACGGCGCACACACACGAGTAGTTCTTGAGAGCTTTAAAGTATAGAGCGTTTCGAAATATAAAACATCCAGGAACGTGCCGCCATACTTCATTGCTCGTTATAGCGGCCATCTGCCGTGTTATCATAATGTAAGTACAATATTATTATCTGAATTCGTTGGAAGTGTTTGCACATGAGCTATTTCAAAGTAGCGATGTAGCGAATAAAGAACAATTATGAAAGCGTTTTCGAAATTGTGCCGAGCGATTTGTTCGATTCATTGGATTTCTAGAACTGAATCTCAATTTATTTTCAACAGATTACTTGGATTCAAAATGGGTAAACCATACTGGACATGAATCAACAATTTTTTTAGTTGAAAAGTAAATGTACATTTCACACGTTTCCAAGGGCGTATCCAGAATTTTTTTCTGGGAGTGGCACAAGGGGCGAACGGGTAGAAAAATCAACAATAACTGTTAGAAATAAACTAAAAGTATGATACTTCAAGTTTATTTCTACAAGTTCAAGTATGTATAGGAAGGTTTATAAAAGTGTAAAAACAATGGAAAAATTTAAATCGTAATAAATACAGTTTTCTTTTGTTTCCTGCAAAAGATGTCCAGCACTTCATTAGCGTCCATTTTTGCCGCAACGTCTTGATGGATATGCATAGCCAATCAATTGAAACGCTCTTCTGTCATTCTGTTGCGAATATATGACTTTTAGCGGCGTAAGGTGGAGAAAGATCGCTCGGCAGTGCAAGTAGTCACACTGTAGCAATTGACAATTGAGTTCTAGTATTTGGCAGTACCGTTGCTCCTACGTAAGCATCAGCTGGAGATACTGTCATATTTTCTCTCGCCTGATGCCAAATTTTTAGCTCTCCCTTCAAAGCTAACAAACAAGGAAGGTCTACTTTATATACTTCAGCGCCTTGGAAAACATCCCCTTCATCTTTGTCGCTGAAGTTATGGAACAGCAACTTTTGCAACTATCCGATTCTTTGCATGGGAGCGCTAGGGAACCTGGATGACATTTCACTTAATATATGATCTAGAAAAGGAACATATACTGAAAGTCGGTAATATTCTTCTACTGACTGAATCTGATTGTTCGGCCGATTTGTTTGACGGCCGGTGATTCTGCGGACCGTGATTTCATTTGCGATGACCTTAGCCTGATTGATGCATCGAACAAAATTCGCAATTCCAGCCAGAAATAGAAAAGAGTTTCACTCACTCATGTTCTTCCTGTTATTTCATTCACATATTTTAACAACTCTGATGATTTGATTTGCTTCTGAGTATGTACTGTGAAGGAATCTTCACATTACACAATACCGTCTGGGGGGGGGGGCACGTGCCCCCTTGCGGCTCCTTAAATCCGCCCTTGCAGGCTTCTAACATTTCACAAGATTATTAGGTAGAAAAAAAGTTTGTGAGCTCAAAGTAGTCGTTTATGAAACGCGTCCCATCAAACCTTTCATTTCAAATAAAAATATATTTGTGGCTATTATTAAAATTTTTGAATAAATATGTAGAATTCAGTTAATAAAGTAAAATGTTTATTGATTTTCAATTACTCTTAAAAACACTCTATATTGATGGAAAATAGTGTGTATGTGGTATTTTATACCGAAGGTATATCAAGCCGGTGGTTTTATGATTTTATGAACCAGGTGTATTTTATACGAGGATGATAAAGTACAGGGAGTTATTTTTTTTTGTTCTGGCATCGACTGCTATGTTCATCAGCCATGTGTTCTGGCTAGGACCCGTTACTAATTTCATACGCCACTGTCAATTGTAACGCAACAGTGAATCGTGAAATACTCACACCAGTCGAGCCACAAAATCGAAATTTCAATAATTTGATAGGTTAAATTAAATTTTAAAATCTCAGCTCCAAATAGGGCTCAAACTCCAGACCTTTTGAACAGAGTCAGACGCTCTTACCACTGCGCCCCATCCCGACATCATCCCCGCCCCGACATCCAGGGATATGATGTCGGGGTGTTTGAGGGGGTAATTGTCCTGATACCGACTCAATCATCGTATTGTAACGAACTGAAGCCGGACCTAATCGTTTGCGAAAGAATTTTCGCCGAGTTGTTCTCTACTGTCGAGACAACAAGTTAACGTAGTATCTGATATCACCGCCATGGTATGCCAGTAGGCAATTCTCAAAAAGTTCGGGAGCCATCTAAAGTCTAACCAACAAACGTAAAAGATGATACAGGAGTCTTCGAAAAGAACTCTGCACTCATTATGAGAAATCACATCAAATGAAAGCAGGGTGTAGTATACAGTGAAACATACAGAGTTGGCTAGCACTATTATTAGACCAAATAAATGTGACTTTGTTACATTTACTTCAGTAAATGGGCGAAAGCTTATGGCCTGCCCAACCAAGGAGTCGTCACCGTCGCCGATGTCTTGGTGAAAGGGTGCATTTGTCGATTTTAATAATAATATTAATGTTTGTTTGAAAGTGGTTGACAATGTTTCACTTTGAGTAAGGTTATTCTGGACTTTATATATACACTTGATAATGACTGTAGATTTCAACAGTTGAAACGTCGTGATTAAAAATTGCAGAGAATTGAATTTTTCTTTGTTCTTTTGTAGACAATGAAAGTCCAGAATAACCTTACTCAATAATATTAATAATATGTCTTTTTTCATTAGTTGCAGGAACAAATGAAAAAATATATATATATATATATATATATATAGAAAGGGTAGTCGTTGCTGACTAGTTAAGAATAAAACCAGTTAATATTGGGGATTGCAGCAAAGTCAAAAGTGTACTCTTTTATAGAGATTATTCCAAGCTTTCGTAAATTTTATTTACATCTTCAGGGAACTACAAAGAATTATTATGTCAATTATACATTTTGATGTTATTAAAATTTTACTTACAACTATAGTGAGGTTAGTTGACATGTTCTTAGTTCTTTGTATAGTGACATTACAGCTTAAAATTGTAAATAATAAGGAAAAAAGACTTTACGAATATAAATAACAGAAAATTTTGAAATTTCAGTCGAAAAACAAAAGACTTGTTGATTGTATCCAAGAGACACAAATCAGTTGTCAATAGAAAAGAAATCTGTAATTTTCAAGCCAATGTTACCAACTGTAATCTTGTACCAACTGTAATGTAGTACCAACTGTTGAAATATACGACTGTTGTTTTGTAAGTTAGGAAAAAATTACATTTCCAATTGAGTAGTTATGGAGATATTATTATTCATATGGAGAGTGTGGTCTAACGACAATAAGAAGGAATAAATCTCACTCAAATGATTTATATCAGTTCTTTTATTCATACATTTTTTGTCTTGATATATGAAGGCCATTTCCAAAAAAGTTCTCTTAGTCATATGTGTCTCTTTAGCTAATATTTTAGTTGAGTTATAATTTATTCGATGGTCAAATTTGTTTACATGATCAGCAAGAGCACATCTTTCAGGATGAAGTCTACAATCACTTTTATGTGAGGAGATTCTACTTTTCAGGCTTCTAGAAGTCTGGCCAATATAATTTTTATCACAGTCCTGACAAGGAATGCTATATACTACATTTGAAGTGGAAGTTAATGGAATTTTATCCTTCACTTTTGAATAAATTGATCTTATTGGTAAAATAGTTTTATTTGCTATTTTGACATTACATACTGAATGAAAGAGCCTGGACAATCTTGGTGTAATATCTTTTATATATGGAAGTGAAGTGAATGTAGGAATTGTAGGATTTGTAGGATTAGTATTAGCAACATTGCTATTAATGGATATGTTCAGATTGTTAGATATAATATCTGTTTCAATATTTAATGGTGTGCTGAACAGAATACTTCTCAGTAATTTTGGTGGATAAGCATTGTCAGAAAAGAGTTTGAAAAGAGTATCTAGGTTTTTTTTATGAAAGGATCTATCTGAGATTTTGAGTACTCTAGCTTTCATCTGTTTCACAAGGTTTATTTTCATTGACCGCTTGTGATAAGACTCGAAGTTAATATATCTTCCAGAACTGCATGGTTTCCTGTACCAGTCTATAAGAATTTTGTTATTAAGACCACGTATGAATCTTGTATCTAAGAAAGGTACGGAAAAATCATCATCCTCAGTTTATATTGTAAACTGAATATATGGGTCAAAGCTGTTAAAAGTACTAAGAATCTCAGTAATGCCATCTTTTGGTAAAGCGACAATGATATCATCAACATATTTTTTGATGAAAAAAGGTTTAAATGATAGTACTGGAATTACTGTGTCCAACACATCATCCATCACATATGAAGCTAATATAGGGGAGATTGAAGCTCCCATTGGAGTTCCAAAACTTTGTTTATAAATTTTGTTGTTAAAAGAGAAATATGTGTTATTGAACAAGAAAGTTAAAATTTTCATGAATGTTTCTTCATTAATGTTACAATAATTGCTAACACGATACCAATTTTTGTGAATTGATCTTTGACAAACTTCTAAATATACATTACTAAAAAGAGAAACCACATCAAGACTTGCCAAAACGTAGTCATTAGGTATGTTTGTGTTATTAAATTTATTATTTACTTCAAAAGAGTCTTGTATAAAGTATTCATTATCGGAATCATATGCTTTAGTTAGAATATCTGTGAGAAGTGAGGCAATGGCTTCTGTTGGAGCACCAATACATGAAACTATAGGTCTCATCGATAAAGTAGGTTTATGTATTTTTGGTAATGAATAGAATTTTGGAGAAATAGCATTATAGCATGTGAGTTTCTTTTTTGTGACATCATCAATTTGATTTGTGTCTTTAAGTACTTTCAAAAATTCATTAGCTTTACTTTGTATCGTAGTCGTAGGATCTTTTGCTAATTCAATATAGGAATTACTGTTGATAATTATTTCATTTGAAAGATTAAGATATTGATCTTTTTCCATAATGACTGTCACATTACCTTTGTCAGATTGAATCAATATCAGATTCGGATTGTCTTTTAGAAACTTTTTTGATTTTAAAAGTAAGCCTCTAAAAATAGAAGAATGCTGATTTGATTGTATATTATTAGTTATAATATTAGTTGCTCTTGCTATAGTGATATTTCTTTGGTATTCGTCACTGATAGATGAAGTGATGTAATCAACATCAGCTAAAAAACTCTTGATGGAAATGTCTTTTATAATTAACGGTTCCACACTGAACTTTGGTCCTAAAGCAAAAAATTGTAAAATATCTTCAGGAATGATGGTGTTAGAAATATTTGATATCCAGTTTGGTTTTGTTCTCAATTTTTTTCGAAAATGATTGTTTTTTAGGTTATTAATTTTATTGATATTTCTACTTTTTACATCATGGAACAGTTCATTATATGTTCTTAATTGTTTACTGAGAAAATTTTCAAATATAAGTTCACTTGTAAGAGAAATTATTTCACTCCAAGTTGTCGTCAGAGAACACTCTAAATTTTTAATCAAAGTATGATTTGTAGAAATCTCAATGTTAAGTAATTTTATTCCTAACCTGTAATTCTGTTGCTTGATATTCGCATGAGCCTCTTGCCTAAGAAGTAGGTTCTCAATAGGTCTAATCGCTGAGGTAATGTGATTTGGAAGAATTCCTAACTTCTTGCATTGTAATAGAAAACAGCGTCTATTATATTCTTTGGCCAATTTCATCTTGTTCTTGGACCACAACTTCAATTTCTGCACTGCTATGTCACCATATGTAATCAGGATGTTACGATAAAACCCCATATCTGTAGAATATAGAAAGGGTAGTCGTTGCTGACTAGTTAAGAATAAAACTTTTGACTTTGCTGCAATCCCCAATATTAACTGGTTTTATATATATATATATATATATATATATATATATATATAAGGATGGATTTAGCGAGGGGCAATATATGAAAATATAAGTAGAAAAGTTATTGGGTATAACCCTCAAAATGTTGTGCAACCGTAGACACGTGTTTCGAGCTTAAGCTCTCATCAGTACGGTAAAATCAAGTGCGTAGATGTTCAACACTTGGATGTAAAAATAGAAACAAAGGAAGTCAACAACAGGAAGCGAACCACACATTTGTGGCATCGGTTAGAAGACCTTGTGCTTACAAGGCAACAACTAACGTCGCCACGGAGGAAGCTATAGCTACCAGCGTGACAATCCTACCCAGGAAAATACAAATAAGGATGGATTTAGCGAGGGGCAATATATGAAAATATAAGTAGAAAAGTTATTGGGTATAACCCTCAAAATGTTGTGCAACCGTAGACACGTGTTTCGAGCTTAAGCTCTCATCAGTACGGTAAAATCAAGTGCGTAGATGTTCAACACTTGGATGTAAAAATAGAAACAAAGGAAGTCAACAACAGGAAGCCAACCACACATTTGTATATATATTTATATATATATATATATATATATATATATATATATATATATATATATATAAGTGAAAATAGAGTATATTTCGTTTTAATTCCGAGAGCTCTAACCTTTGACAGCTGTTTCGTGCTAACGCACTCATCAGAAAGGATTTATGGAGCTCTCGAAATCAAAACGAATCCACTCAAGAATTAATACCGTGAGGCAAGACAGGATATAACAGGAAGTTATTCATGACATCTACTAGTGACTGTAGATGTCATGAATAACTTCCTGTTATATATATATATATAACAACTTACAAATAAATATATAAAATGATGATATGAATATGATAATAAGAAATTACCTTGATACCTGATCTGCAGATATGAAAGGGCGGAGTATCAGCAGAATGTTGTTTTTCAACTCAAACCGACTTTTCTGTTACACTGGAGCTACATTCGGGCCAAGGCAGATATTTCGAGTCCAACCTTTCCCAGGTAATGTTTAATTTGCTGAATAGTGATTCTGTGACGTTTACGGGTGGGTGGAATGTCCTAAGTTCGCAGAAAAATTACAGGAACTTGGTCTATGTCAGGTTTTGGAGCGAATGCAAGGTAAATATGTTGAATTATAAGTGTTATATTCTTCTCAATAGATATTGGTATCATCAGCAAAATTTAGCAAACAGTGAATTTAATGTAATCATTGTATGATCACACCGTTACGTTGCTAGTAACCTTACGTGGTTAATTACACCATGAAGAATGGGACTTTGCCATGTGACGGGGTAGAGTTCTCTTAATATTCATTTAGGCTTTCATTTAGTTCAATGTTTTTGTTCGTGAAAGAAAATGGACTTTTTTTAGTATAAACTAAAACATCATAATCATTGTTTTGAGAGTTCAATAAAAAATAAAGTTTTTTACATAACACTTTGAAATTTCGATGTGTACCCATGCTTAGTGACAACTGTAGTCCAGTACGAATGTGCGATCTGGGGCCATATTCTCAAATGTCTACTATCCTATGTCGCATGCGACAAAATATGTCCATTGCCTTTCGTAAGTAAGCATATAATGGAGATGGATATATTCTGTCGCATGCGACATAAGATAGTAGACATTTGAAAATCGGACTTCAGGGCGTCAAATTTAAACATTAAAAAATTCCATATTTTTTTACCTTGATAATGAATACTACCCATCAACTTCTTAAAGGTTATCAGAATATTCAAAATTTCGTCTGGAATCATTCATGCGTCTTGAATAAAGTCATCACTCTCCTTACTTTACGGCGTGTTCAGCAATGAATGTGCCTCAATCCATTCTTGAGATAACTTGTGGAATATCTGTGATTTCGGCACTCAAACGTTCTAATGACTGGTATATTATACGGAAACTCCGGTTATTTCTTTTATGGTAGCACTTCAATTATTTTATCACACTGACCTCATATCCTTTAACGACGGAATATAACAAAACTTCCACAAATGAATGCCATAACATTCCCTACGAGTGGTAGAAGGAAAAGCAATAACAGTTATTATTATTAGTATGATTATTTTTCTTTATGAAAAATGTTCTTGTACAATACTTATTATCCGATAATTACTTGATATGTTTCACTCGACTGTTAGACTGTTTTTCGTGATATTTCGTGCATCTTGAAGCTCATTTAATTTGTTCCTGAAAGGCGAAAAAGAGTTGCAAACAAATTTAGTAATCGTTTCATTGCATTACATTTTTCTCTTATTGGAGGAAGATGAGATACGGGTTAAGGATTTTTCCAAAACAGATAATGGAGTCAGAAGACGTTTTATAACCGCCACTTTGCAAAACAACAATGTTTTTGTCCAATAGAAATTGGCATTGAAAGTTTTAATTCAAGAAACACAAACAATGTTTGGAGCATAACATACAAAATAACGGGAGGAATTTTTAATTTACAAACAAAACAATCAGTTAGTCAGAAAAATTGTAACATTATTATCATACAGCAAAACGTGCAGTCAATTGATGTCTGATCATGAAGATTCTCAAATTCTGTGTAAATTAAAACACTGAAAAACGGAGGAGAAATCAAAAACACATAAGGGTTTCTTCTTGGTGGCAAGTTTTTGTAGACAAAATGTTAATGAACACGGCGGTGAAGCAATGTCGAGTTATTCAAGGCGTAGAGCAGGATGAGTACAAAAAATGTTCGACAAAAATCAAATTAAGTATGAAATTTTCATTGAAAAGAAAAATTGCTAATATTTTCTATCTATAGTCTTTCAAGTGTAAATTTTGAAAAATTTCTTTGTTTTAAATAAAATGAAAGAGATGAAGAATGAAGTTGCTGGTGACTTCAACATCGATATAAAAGAAGAATTATCTAAATCATGTGTGGATACAATTTTAACTGATATTGAAGACTGCATTTCAGCTGAAGTTTTACATATGTCTATATTAGACCAATTCTCTCAGAAATTAACATTTACAACTTTGAAAACAACATGTTCTCACAGTTATGAGAAATGTTTAATTTAGAACAATATGGAAACATTTAAAGATATATTGAGATATCAAGTATGGTCACTATAATTCATGAAATAGCAAGGAATAAAATAAATGAGCAATGGGAAATGTTTACTAATATTTTCATGGTCCTGCTCTAATGAGGTTCGAATCGTTGAGAACAAACGAGAAACACGAACTAGGTATTTTGAACAACATCATGAACCTGAATGAAACTCTTAAGTTTATTAATTATGCTGGTGAAACAAATATATTGGTTAGGGCTCCTGACATGGCCAGTATTACTGCTAAGGCAGACTGAACATTTTAATCATCCAAGTCGTGGTTTACATGAAACAGACTGATTCCCAATGAGAACAAAACAAAAATGTACTGTTTAAAACATATACAAATAAATACTATCCTCCCGCGAAGGTTTCATTGTTGATGTACTTATTGATGGTTTTCCATTATGACATTCTACCTAACAAATGAAGGGAGCTTTGATCAAAGCATTTGCGGAAGTGATAAAGGAACTGTGGTCAGAAGATGCGTCGGATCGAGTTGTTAATACAGTCTCACTGAAAAGTGAAATCCAAAGATTTGCACCACGTTTCTTCAGTTATGACCAACAAGATGACCAGGAGATTTTACGATATCTACTGGAGGGACTACACGAAGACGTGAATGCAATAACGGATAAGCCCAACTTCATTTCGGCCGAGATTGTCCCTAAATTTAACACTTGTGATGAGTCCAGAGAGTCATGGTCTAGATACTTGGGAATGGACAACTCCAAGATAGTAGATAACTTTGTTGGAGAGCTGAATTCAACATTGAAATGTACACATTGCGGTCACTGTTCAGTCACTTTCGATTCATTCTGGGACCTTTCTCTTCCGATATCAAAAATAACAGGCCAACTTATACTCTCGCAATGTTTAGATTCATTCACTAGGGAAGAAACTATGGATGGCGATGAGAAACCGACATGTTTGAACTGCAAAAGAAAGAGGAAATGCACAAAGTCTCTATTGACCCAAGTAGCACACCTATATTGGTAAAATATTGGTACAATATTGTGAACATATTGGCGAAATATTTGAAATGCAATACTGGCGAGAAAAAAAATGTGAACATTCGGCGATATTGGTCCAATATTACTTGAATAATATTGGCAAAATATTCTTGAACTAATATTGGCATCAAAATGTTCAACGATATTGGTACAATATCGCTGATACAATATTCTAACAATATTGGCACAATATTCAAAAGTTATATTGTCGAGAAGTAAAATGTGAACATTTTGCGATATTGTTTGAATATTTTAGAAATAGTTTTGGTGAAATATTCTTGAAGCAATAATGGCCTCAAAATATTTATCGATATTGGAACAATATTTATCGATATTGGTACAATATCATTTGGATGTATTGGTAGATGTCAATATACCTTGGTAAATTATTAAATGTCTTCTAGTTGATGAAGGTGACACCAGAGTCTGCCTTTTGATCGCCATAACCACTGAGTGAGCTGTCTTGAAAACAAGTTGGGAAGTATATTTAATATACTTTCGTAGGTTTTAGAAGACGTTCTATATGTAGAGCCCCCTAGCGGATTTTTATCCAGGTTTGATCATGATATAATTTCAATATGTTTCATTGAATATTTGGCCAATATTCAAATTTCATCTCAATCTAGATGTAGGAAACAACATGAAGACAATATTGTTTTAACAATATCGATAAATATTATTGAACCAATATTGACCCAATGTTAATTAATAAGATTTGTTGAATATTGGCGAAATTATATTCAACCAATGTGTAATCACACTTGGAGATACAATATAGTTTTTATTCCTAGAATCGATATTAGGGGAATATTGGGATTGCGATATTTATTCTAGATGTTAAAAACGATGTGAAGACAATATTGTTTTATCGATATTGGTAAATCTCATTTTTATTACAATTTGTCAAATAAAGTGGAAATGATATTCAACCAATATTCTAACAAACTTGGAAATACAATATAGTTTTTTCCCCTATAATCGATATGACTGGAATATTTGGATTGCAATATTTTTTCAGATGTGGAAAACAATATATAACCAATATTGTATTATCGATATTGGTAGAAATTATTCAACCAATATTGATCCAATATTCCGTGTGATAATCTACATTCAAAACTAGTTCAACCAATATTCCACCAATATTATTAATATAATATTATTTTTTGAGTATTCACCCATATTGGACCAATATTGATTTTTCATTTACAATATATCTATATTGGCCCAATATGGAACCAAGATTCAGCCAATATGATGTGCTACCTTGGGATTCAGAAATTCCCCAAAATTTTAGTTATCCATTTAAAAAAATTCTCTCAAACACAAAGATTCAGAGGAAAATTGAATATAACCATTGATTTTCCTCTGAAAGGTTTAGATTTGAGCAACTACACTGCAGACAATGTAGCCCCTTGTCGCTATAACTCGTACGCAGTGACGAATCACAGCGGGACTACCAATAGCGGACACTACACTGCTTACTGTAGGCATCCGTATACAGGCACATGGCACGAATACAACGATTCCGTAGTTTCAACGATTCATTCAAATTCCCTTGTCAGCGGAAAGGCATATACAGTGTGTCTCACTTTTCTTGGAAACACCCCCGTATCTTCCGTAATAATTGAGGTTGAATGATGAAACTCTCAGGACTGATAGATATGCTCTAAATGCACCTACCACCTGAATGGGGTCGGCCTACGTGATATACACTGCTCCCCAATCTCGATGGAACAACACATTTTTACGATAAAACATACTAGGGGGCAAAATAGGCTAAAAATTCCTTCAGATTTGTGATCAGGACCACCAACTTACTACAGATACACTTTTTCTCTGAAAAAATTTCAGTCCTGAAAAATCCGAATTTGTCTCAGTTCTCATGGAAACACCCCCGTATTTTCCGTAATTTTATACTTAGAACCCTGAAATTTGCAGGATTGATAGAAATGAACTTAATGCACAAAACGGGTCATTCAACATGATGTGCACTGCACGCCAGCAGCGATGAGAAAATGGGTGGTTCCTTCGCTGCTGGCGTGCAGTGTATATTACGTAGATTGACCATTTCCGTGCAGTGAGTTCATTTTTAGTGTACCTATCGATCCTGGAAATTTCATGGTTCTACGTAAAAAATTACGGAAGATACGGGGGTGTTTCCATGAGAAGTGAGACAAATTCGGATTTTTCAGGACTGAAATTTTTTCAGGGAAAACATGTCTCTGTAGTAAGTTGGTGGTCCTGATCACGAATCTGTAGGAATTTTGAGCCTATTCTGCCCCCTAGTATGTTTTACCGTAAAAATGTGTTGTTCCATCGCGAGTAGCGGGCAGTGTATATCACTTAGGCCAACTTCATTCAGGTGGTAGGTGCATTTTGAGCATTTCCATCAGTCCTGAGAGTTTCATCACTTTACCTCGATTGTTACGGAAGATACGGGGGTGTTTCCATGAGAAGTGAGACACACTGTATACTCTTCTACGAGCAGGAAGACACTTCATCACATGATCGAAATTATACTTAGTTTTATTTTATGAATATTATTATTGTATTTTTTTTTATTATATAATATATATTTTGTTTTAATATATAGCCTATCACAACATATGGCAATTCAATCCAATTTTTATAAAAACTTGCTTTCATTTCGTAATCCTGACTATTTAAGTATAGGAATCTGTAACATGATTTGAAATAAACTTCAATAGTCATGAAAGTATTATCATTATTCATATAGAAGTAACATAGTTAGCCGACGTTATGGGATTAATATTGGATTCAGATAGATGCGACATGTAGATGGCGACAGTAATGTCGCATCCAAGTCATGTCGTAACTTGATTGAAACAACGGGACAGCATTAATATCAGGGTTTTTTGAAGAAACCTGCATCAAAATAAGGTCAAATATTCATGTTTGTAACTAATCACGCTAGATGACACTCGCGTTTGGGTCCAATACCTTTTTCACATGCATTGACTGAATATCTTACTTCTATTTAAAAAATGGTATTTTACTACATGATTTTTAAATACTTTTTGATAGATTTTCGTTCAAAACCTCTTATGAGTTACCTCTCTTTGCGGAGACATGGATCGTGGTACCATTGTTGGTGGTGATGGACCCAAAAATATTCCAAGAAATTGAGCTTATGGTAAAGAAAATTGAACAGCTAAATTAAAGTTTTTATTTGGACGCCATTTACAGAAATTCTGAAGAAGTATCTCATCCCCAAAGTCAGCCTATGTAGACACTCTTCATCACACTGAAAGAAAAAATACTCCAGACATATATATTTTATTCTGTACCTACTTTAAATGAAACTATGTTCTGGTACAGCCACAGGTCAACTTACAGGGTGTTCAAAAGTGCTTCCATCATTCAATCTGAAAAAAAGAACTGAACGTTTAAGTATATAAATAACAGTTCAATTTCAAGCAAGAACTTCGTTTCTTCTGTACTATGAAACTTGAGAAGAGCTATTAGCCATTGTATGATTCGGGTCTCCAAGAATTGAAAAACGCCCTTCACACTCCAGAAGCACAAATTTGAATTCCTGTCTGAGTTCACGTCGCCTTCCATTGTCAGAACATTTATTTCCATTCATTTCAATTCCGCCGGCTCGCGTGATAATATCCCACCAAAATGTGCGGTCCCATTAATAATACCCCGCAAAAATAAATTATACCGTATAATAATTGGACTAAACAAAAGCTTGATGAAATATAATAGTGCTCTCGCCAGATTATAATCAGGATTTCATTCTCCTTCGGAATGGTAAAAAGTGGCCAGTGTACAAGGGAGAATAACTATTTTTATATTTGGCGGAGCACGTGCGGCGGCGTGATTTGTTTGAGGTTCGAGGGATGAATAGGGAATACTCGTAGAATTGAACTGTTAGTTGGAGGCATTTTTTAGTAGCCAAGTCGGCAATGGTTTACTGATAGCATTTAGAACGGTTTTATAATTAAATTTTCGTGCAGTCGCAAGCGAAGTGAGTATTTTGCGTTCTCAACACAGTCCGCGATATTTGACACTTTGCAATTTTGACATTTCTGATAGACGACAATGACAAGCATCATTTTTCATTGAATGAAGCATTAATTTTCAAATTAACATCACATACATACTTATATTATTTATGACAAATGTTAACATTAATTGTACAGTCTTTATTATTAGTTCTATTCATTCCAGAAGCTGTTGCAGCGACTCCATCTGGTGTTTCTGAAAAAATGACTGTTGATATTAGATATCAAGTAATCGAGTCGTTATCAAGGGCATCGTTTCAACGTTATGGAAAAGTGATCTATGTGGGTGTAGAAAGGACTAGGCAGCAGCATTATGAAAAATTTGTCACAGGTTAAGTTTTCTGAATTTTTGGTATGTTGTAGAATATGACTTATTGAAGAAGAGTGTTCATGGGCCCAACTCACTCCTATGACTAGTTTTCGAAATACACGTTGTCGAATTTGAAAAATGGCCATTTATCTAAAGTAACCTTGCTCGTTGAAAAACATCTTGAATGGAAGAGTTTTCTTCGAAAAATATTGCTTACCCATAAGGCAATATTTTTAGACTGGTTTCTAATGAAAAATATTGTTACTTCCGTCAGGCATTATTCAAATTGAAATCCCCAGTCGACCTTATGAAATGAAGATGTGATCAAACCAAGTAACACACTGAAATGCCCATCGTTTGAATATGTCAAAATCGATAAATTTAAATTTTATACTGGGTGCATGAGTCAAAAAGTCACAGTTTGTTTTGTTGACATTTGGTATATTTCTATTTCATATTTTGAGCATTAGGTATACATAACTTCGAACCATTCAGCATACTGCTTGTCCGAAATCGATATACAGTATGAAACAAACGCTAGGTGATAACAAAACTTGCAAAAAGGCGTTAAGTTCATATTTCACCATGTAATTAAACATTTTGTTTGTGAAATTTTCTAATTTTTTGTCATTACTCTCAGTTTGAGTACACTATCATAATGTCAAACTGTATTGGCTTTGCTAAGACTAGTTTTTGAGATACACAGGGTAATATATTAGGAGGGGCGAAGGCTATACATCTGTTATTACAAAAGTTGTCAAAAAAGTTTTATACAATGAAAATGTCATACAGAGTAATGGTAAGAGACACGTTAGCGTAATTATCAGCTGCTGATATGTTGTGTAATTACATCCTACACACAAATTTATGTAATCAATAGTTTTCGTGACGACCCAGATAAATAATGAAATGTATATCAATGCATTCATTTTCTCAATGCTTTTGAGGTAGAATGCAGAGTGCTTCCTTTTTTACATTGTTAACCTACTAGACTCACTTCACTGTTCGCAGGACATCAAAACAAACAACAATAAACAAACCAATAATAAACCCAAACAATATTAGGTCGTTGATGTAACATATTTTTTGAGATGCACAGGGTAATATATTGAGAAGGCCTCTTTTTCACTTGGTTTCCCCGAAAGACACAATCCATGGTACCCAGGACTTTAAAACAAACAACAATCAGCAAAAAATTGATAAACAACAATAGTAGGTATGTACCTACTGATGTAAACACATAACGTTAGTTGTCATAGCCATCTATGTAATTGTTAATTATAGCGCGAGAACAGATAACATTGGACGTGGTGTTGTGTGTATGGAAAATATCAAAAATAGTTATGTTCCAAAGTTTTTTGTATATTTTCCATCACTGTACTGAATTTTACAGGGTCTGTTATAATTTCTGGCTAATAATTGTATTTCTTTTAAACGTGGCCTCCGAGCGTAGAGTGTAGAATTAATATGTTTATGGGGTACTTCAAATCTATATCCAAAAATTCATTATTTTGAACCAGAGTGGATAACTTTATACAGGGAGGCTCGATAGTTTAGAATGAAAATGTAAAAAGTACACTGATAATGAAAAATATTTGCACGAATGCACATTTCATGTAGCCATATATGCAATTTGTTTCATGCGTTTTATGTCTGGGGCTCGAATTTTGAGCACGTACCATGATGCGAATGTTGTGGTTTTTAGGATTTGCACGATTCGAAATGAAATCACCGATGATGCTAAAAGACTCCTACCGGACAATATTAACTATAGTCCAGAAATAATAGACATATATGTTATATGATATTATCGACATAATATTGTTCATGTTTATTATTGGTTTGTTTATTGTTGTTTATTTTAATGTCCTGTGAACCGTGAAGTGAGTCTAGTGGGTTAACAATGTGAAAAAGGAACGCACCCTGCATTCTACCCCAAAAGCAATGAGAAAATTAATGCATTAAAATACATTTCATTATTTATCTGACTCGTCACGAAAACTGTTGATTAGATAAATCTGTATGTAGGATGTTATTAAGAAACATAGCAGCAGCTGTTGATTACGATAACGTATCTCTTACCATTGCTCTGTATGACATTTTCATTGCATAAAACTTTTTTGGCAACTTTTGTAATAACGGATGTATAGCCGGTCGCCCCTCTTAATATATCACCCTGAGTATCTCAAAAACTGGTTATAGCAAAGCTAATACTGTTTGACATTATGACAGTGTACTCAAACTAATAGTAATGACGACAAATTGGAAAATTTTACGAATTACAGGGTGAATTATGAACTAAACGACTTTTCGAAGTTTTCTCATCACCTAGCGTTCGTGTCACACTGTATAAAAATTTCGGACAAACAGTATGCTAAATGTTTCTTAGTTAAGTATCCATAGAGCTCAAATATAAAATAAAAATACACCAAATGTCACCAAAAAACTGTGACTTTTTGATTCACCCAGTATAAAATTTGAATTTGTAGATTTCGACATATTCAACAGATGGGCTATTTAGTGTGTTACTTGGTTTGATCACATCTTCATTTTATAGGGTTGAATAAGAATTTCATTTTGAACAATGCTTGACTCACCCCGTATGTAACAATATTTTTTGAAAAGAACCAGTTTCAAGTTATTGCCTTAAGGGTGAGCAATTATTGTCGCGCGGAACTCTTTTATTCAAGATGTTTTCATACGAGCAATGTTACTTTGAAGAAATGGCCATTTTCCAATTTCGACACCCTGTATCTCGAAATCTAGTCATAGGATTGAGTTGGGTTCATAACTCTTGTTCAGGAGGTAATTTTCTGCAACATACCAAAAATTCAGAAAAATTCATCACTGACAATTTTTCCATAAGGATGCTGCCTGATCCTTTGTGACTTTAATGTGCCAAAGAAAACACTATACGAGGATATATTGAAAAATTCTTAGCCTACTATAGAACCAAACAAAATTTCAATATCAAAATATTTTATTACTCAATATATTCTCCTCTTGATTGGATGCATTTATTACAGCAAACCTGCAACGTCTCTAGACCTTTCAAAAAAATGTTCTTTCTTGCTCTGCAAACCAAACCTCCACAGCTTTTATTACCTCCTCGTTGGAAGAAAATTTACGACCTTTTAAACTTTTTTTCAGTTGAGGAAGGAGATGATAGTCGAATGGAGCAAAATCTGGTGAATAAGAGGAGTGTTCTAGTAATTCAAACCTAAATCACGAATTTTTTGCATGGCAACATGAGATTTGTGTGCAGGGGCGTTGTCCTGCTAAAACAAAACACCTTTGGATAGCTTTCCGCGTCTTTTCTGTCTAATATTTTCCCTTGGACTGGTCAGTAATGTCGAATAGTAATCTCCAGTTATTGTTCTACCCTTATCCAAAAAATCAATCATGATTACTCCATGGCAATCCCAAAAAACTGAAGCAAGAACTTTTCCAGCAGATTTTTGGACACGAAACTTCTTAGTTCTTGGAGAACCGGAGTGTCGCCATTCCATCGATTGTTGCTTTGTTTCTGGATCGTAGAAATGTACCCAAGTCTCATCCATAGCAACAATTCGGTTTAAGAAGTCTAGATCGTTTTCAAACCGAGCACAGATCGAACGCGATGCTACTACCCTTGCACGCTTTTGATCAACATTCAAACATTTGGGGATCCATTTTGCAGCAATTTTTCTCATGTCCAAATTGACGTGAACTATATTATGAACGCGTTCGTATGAAATATTCAGTGCGTCAGATATCCGTTTTAGCCCAATTCGACAGTCTGTTAAAATCATGTCATGAACTGCATCGATATTTTCGGGGACTGACACAGAAACTGGCCTTCCCGATCAGTCATCATCTTCAATAGAAAATTCCAGTCCAATTTTTCACGGTAGCAGACGAAGGACATTGATCACCAAGGGTATTAAGCATATCTTCGTAAATCTGCTTACCTCTTAACCCTTTTAAATACTGGTACTTGATTATGGCTCGATACTCCAATTTTTCGATTTTAACAATTTCGGTGGATATATTTTTCCTTTTAATTTATTGTGTAACTCTGGGTTACTTTTTTGACGTCAAACTTTTCACTGACCCTTCTAATAAGTTATTGTTCGTTGCTATGGTAACGCAATATTTTGTTTATGCAGGGAACTGGTCTAGGCTAACTAGATATCAATACATCCTCGTATATCATATCTCACATGTATATTTTAATAGAAATGTCATATAATTACACCTGCCAACAGTGGTCTTTCATTGCCTTTCTTCTTCAACACTTTCTTCATTTTGATGATAGTACAAAAATTATCATATTGCCTATCGTTGTTCTGTTTACATTTGCCATGGAACTCCTTCCTGGCAGACTCTCTGAGTGAGAGTAAATTAACATGGAATCGAAACAAAAGGATTTGCCTAATTTCTTATATTGGTTAGAGAAAATCTTCCTAACTAGAAGTTAGCATTGTATCCAATGACTAATAGTTTAGAGATATTGGCCAATGATACTGGAAAATAAATACTGAAAAATACATAGTGAATTTGTGTTGGGAAGAGTATCGCATTTTTGTTTTTGACGAAAACTTTTTGAACGATGAAATTGGTAACTATGCTAATAATCAAGTTCGTCTATACTTATAATAATAATAACATTTACTTTTCACAGAGACACAAATAACTACAAGTGTTAAGTTATGCATGTTTCAATCAAAAAAATAAACAAGGGTTCACCCACCAAACACAGTGTTGTAAGTGGGCATTTTCTTATATGTTCTTAATGAGCTCAATACTTGTTAGTGAATCAGTTCTCCTTGTAGTGCATTTTGCAACAATGGAACTGTAACGTGCAGCCTCTCATCTCAGCATACCCCATTTTATCATTCAAAAAGGTCTCGTGAAAAAACAACACAACAACATGACACTCTAACCAACACCAATAAACTATCTATATTTCCTTATTTATTTTCCAGTATCATTGCCCAATATCTCCGAAAATATTGGATATTGGACGTTCACGCAATAGTAACTTTCAATCAGAAAGACTTTCTCTGAAAAATATTGAAAAT
The DNA here is from genome assembly GCA_944452925.2 of Chrysolina oricalcia. Taxonomy (NCBI): domain Eukaryota; kingdom Metazoa; phylum Arthropoda; class Insecta; order Coleoptera; family Chrysomelidae; genus Chrysolina; species Chrysolina oricalcia. The sequence goes on from OX101821.2 coordinate 16,492,199, forward strand.
TCAGGTTATTCCCAAATCACTTCTACATAAAGTTTGTGCGTAGTACTTTAGTTTAACATCTTATTCATTTAAAAAAAATGGTTCAGTTATCTAACTGCAAATAGGTGAATCTACGAAGAGTTACAATAGTTCAGTAAGAAAACTGTAAATTATAATAAAGAGAAAAATTATCAGAAATTAATACTAGATTATTGTCAAAATTGTAGAGCGTTGGAAAACGAAATACAATAAAATTTAATTTGTTTCTTCAAAGATTCTGAATAATATTCCTTATTAAATCTATTGATTTAAAAAATCTCCAAAATATTCTATTTGGGACCTTTATTGCAAACGTGTAAAATAATAGGCTCGAATTCGAAATAAAATGTATGTTTATTATCAACAATATGACTGGCAAAAGAACAAGAAGAATTTATTCCATCAATCAAGTCTGAATGAAGATACGTAACAATAACTTTTTTATGTTCATGGATTCTCTGAGAAAATTTTCGGTCAGTTTGACCAATACATGTAGCATTACAATCGTGATTTGAACGTGAAATTTAATAAATACCCGATTTATCCATAATGAGGTATCTTATCTTTGTTATTAATCAAGTTGGATCCAAGATTATTGTTGGTATAAAAAGAAATGTTTCAATCAGGAATGTATCTTTCGAATATATTTTTAATGTCATGATATAATTCACCCAAAAAAGTTAAACTTGATTGGTAAACTCCTGTAGGAGGGGGATCAGATGAGCATTCAAAACTCTCAAAGATTTGCATTTATAAAGTTTAGGAACAAATGGATCAGGATATCCATTATTTTATGCTATTTGTTTTATATTACAAAATTTCTTGTTAAAATTAACAAGCGATAAGGGTGCAAATAATAGCATGGAGGGGGCCGGGATTAGCGCAGTGGTTAAGCGCCTGCCTTGTAATCGAGAGATTGCAGGTTCGGCTCTCAACCGGGGCAGGCTTTTTTCATTTTCAGATGTGAAAGGCTTAATGATTGAAGCTCGTGTCGGCTGAGAATGATCCTCCAGGATTCACTGTTGCATTAGTAATTAACAGTGCTTCTCCTAAGTTGGCGTATGGAGTTAGTAACAAGGCCTATCCAGAACATACGGCTAATGACCATAGCAGTCGATGCCAAAACAGCAAGGAAAAAAACAGCATGGAGATTGAAGAATTGATTATGAGGGTGATTAGAATGGAACGGAATGACATTTCTCGGTATGTGTTTTCTATAAATATAAAAATCGAAAGTGCTATTTAATTTTAAAACACAGAAATTCAAAAAAAGCAGAGAGTCATCATTTCCATCGTATGGTATGCTATGGTGGGGATAATTCAGAAATTGTAATAAACTATCTGAGTCATCTAAAGAGCCATCAAAAAGAACTGTTGTATCATCTACATAATATCTGTAATGAAACATAATTTTGTTGAATAAAGTGAGTGAATTGAGTTTCTTCTCTAAATCAATTAGGAAAGTTTTAGATGAAAGGGGGGAAAAGTTAGATCCCATAGCCAATCCCAAAAATGGTTTATAGTTTTCATTGTTGAATTGGAAAAAAAATGTTATAAGACTATATCTACGAGCGAGCAAATATTTAGACAACTAATAGAGGAGACATCCTTATCAAATAACAGGTCCCTCACGACACGGATACAAGTTCACCACTTTTATGCGTTTTTAAAGTCCACTATGTGAATTCACATTTTGAAAGTACAACTTATTTACACACTCTCCTCTGAAATTACAAGACCTGAGAAGTAAAATCAAATTTATTGTAAATTCACCAATGTATTGTGAATTTGCATCCTGACAAGAATATCACTCTGTGATATTATATTCATAAAAATATTACAACGAATTATTGCATTGACAAGAATGTCATATTGTACTATTACACTAGTGTTGAAACTCTCAAGTGTTTTCGCAGGGAGTTACAAAAGATATTTGCTCTTCCATGATTATGCATGTTGGGCTACATTTCTCAGCGAGTTGTGAAAATACAGCTAGGAATTATAAATGAGGCAAAAACTTTCCATTTACTATAAAGACACACTTTCACACTAGGAAATGTAACGACTGATATTGGTTAGAATTGGGCCGCGGAATTTTTTTCGAAAACATCATTTTCGAAAACCATTTTTTCGAAAATATTTTTTGGAAAAACAATGTTTCGAAAACCATTTTTTCGAAAAATAATTTTTCAAAAATCATTTTTTTCGAAAAACAATTTTTCGAAAATCATTTCTTTCGAAAGGTATTTTTTTCTAAAAACAACTTTTCGAAAGGTTTCTTTTCTCGATAACTTTCATTTCGAAAAGGTGTTTTTTCGAACAATCTACCTACTTACCTACCCATCTAACCCACCAACAAACTAACTACATTATTCAAGTAAATAAATAGCGACGCCTCAAAATGTGGAACGTGGAACGAGAAACCCTGTATATCAGTAATATTTGCACCTATAGGCACAGATTATAGGAAGGGCTCATACGTCAGACGCTACTTCAAACGAAATAATTGTCAGTGAATTTAAACGGTCTGTCAGGTATTTGACAAATAAGTAGGTATACAGGGTGGGTCACGGTCGATGGTACCTTAGACGTTCACTGAGAACGGGACATAGGATCATTCTGAAAATTTGGTTTCTCAAGTAGTTGTTCTTGGTCTATCGATCTAAAATATTGTCATCAATGCAGCGTTGCCGCTTATACCAGAAAGTAGCAGCATCTTTGTTATTTCAAATGGGTCACCCTGTATATTACCGCATTTTTGAACTTGTCATTCCTTTCTGATTATTTCTGCCTCTTACTCCCCTATACCCATCTCTAACGGTTTTTGAGAGTTTATTTCTGCGGTATTTGGATTCTTAGGAAGTTGCAATTTTGTGTTGAGTTCATCAAGATCATGTACATTGATTCTGTATAGAGAAGTTTGTTCTGCGTTATACAGGGTCGTTCAAAATTCATGATCTTACTGCTAGATACGAAAAGGGTTGATAGTGCCTTTTTTGAATGGAACATCCTGTATATCATGAAATATCTTGAAAGATGACTAAATTCCCTTCGAATTGATATATCATGTTCCTATACCTAAATAGCCAGGATCCGAGATAATAGCAATTTTCACTTGCAATCTCCCAAGTGCTTGAATTATTGCAGGAAATTTTTCGAGTACATGAATTTTTTGAAAATTACCTGAGACGCGAAGCGACGAGAGTAATTTTCTTTGAAAATTCATGTACGAGAAAAATTTACGGCAATTAATTCAAGCACGAGGGGGATTCGGTAAGAAAATTTCACACCGAGAAATGAAAATCATCCAACAATTCATAAGAAATAACTGACGATGGTTTCACCTGAACTATTTATAAACACTGAATAATTGATATGTAAAATACTTAACATTTTCATCAATAAATGTGTTTAAATTTGCAACAAAAAAAATTAAAAAAGTTATGTTCTAATCGTGGATTGAACCATCGACCTAGCGACTCATAGGCCGCAATACTACCGCTGAGCTACGGGACTTGTGATAAAAACTTGTGACAAATGGTGTATTGAATTTCTTCTGAAATATTATTTCAGAATTGACAATTTCTGCAATAATCGTGGAGAAAATATTTTCAGACACATTCCAAATATCTAGTAAATACATAATTATCTCCTTTCATATGAGAACTAGACCTCCATTTGTACATTAAAGCAACTTGTCACATGTCAAACATTTATTGATGCAAATTTTGTTAAGTATTTTACATATCAATATTTCAGTGGTTATAAATAGTTCAGGTGAAACCATCGTTAGTTATTTCTTATGAATTGTTGGATGATTTTCATTTCTCGGTGTGAAATTTTCTTACCGAATCCCCTTCGTGCTTGAATTAATTGCCGTAAATTTATCTCGTACATGAATTTTCAAAAAATTCATGTACTCGAAAAATTTCCGGCAATAAATCAAGCACATGGGAGATTACAAGTGAAAATTGCTATTATCTCAGAATTCGGGCTATTTTGGTATAGGAATATGATATATCAATTCGAAGGGAATTTAGTCATCTTTTAGGATATTTCATAATATACAGGATGTTCCATTTAAAAAACGCACTTTCAACCCTTTTCGTATCTAGCAGTAAGATCATGAATTTTGAACGACCCCGTATAAGGCAGAACATATTTCTCTATACAGAATCAATGTACATGATCTTGATGAACTAAACACAAAATTGCAACGTTTTGGATAAAAAATATGGAAAATAACTAATATCTCAAAAACCGTTAGAGATAAGTATAGGGGAGTATAAAGCAGAAATGATCAGAAAGAATTGACAAGTTCAAAAATGCGGTAATATACAGGGTGACCCATTTGAAATAACAAAGATGCTGCTACTTTCTGGTATAAGCAGCAACGCTGCATTGCTGAAAATATTTTAGATCGATAGACCAAAAGCAACTACTTGAGAAACCAAATTTTCAGAATGATCCTACGTTCTCCGTAAACGTCTAAGGTACCATCGACCGTGACCCACCCTGTATAGAATAATAGATATCGATAAAGAAGAACAAATCTCTCAGGTTAATCGAAACACCTCATGGAAAAGGTGAGGCATACTTGAATGGTTATTTCTATTTTCAAGACAAAGTGGCCAACGGTTACATATATTGGAAATGTGAAGATTTCAACAAGGGCTGCAAGGAACGGCTGAAAAGTATTGAGAACAAGAATATTGCTGAAACTGTTTCTGGAAATCACAACCATCCAGGTAAACCTAGGAAACTTGAAGTAGAAACCATTCTCAGTGACATTCGCAATATATCACGTAAGTCAATAGCGACGCCACAAAATATAATTGCTGATTCTATCGGAAATGCTAGAGTTTCAACCTTGGTGAATCTTCCATCAATTCCATCCATGAAGAGGACTATACGTAACATAAGAACTCGAGAAAGTAGTGCACTTGCACAGCCTTTAGACACAATGTCTCTGAATATACCTGATAAATATAAAACGACGGAAAAAGGTCATAATTTTTTACTTTTTGATTCAGGTTCAAGAGATCTACAAAGAATCATAATTTTTGGCACAAATGAAAACATGACATTGTTGCTTAAATCAAGAGTATGGATGATGGATGGAACGTTTAAAACAGTACCCACTTTATTTTACCAATTGGTCACTGTTCACTGCGAAATAAGCAAGGAAATGATACTACCTGTTATATATGCTTTGCTACCCAACAAGAAACAAGAAACATATACAAGAATACTTAACTGGATTAAGCAATGTGTGATTGTATCTGGTAATGTTTTTTCTGTCAGGACAATTATCACTGACTTCGAAAAAGCATTAATCAATTCGATTGAAAAAGTATTCCCGAATATCACGGATGCTATTACCACTTCAGCCAAAGTATATAAAGACATTTGCAAAAATATGGTTTGGCAGCCAGAGCGAACAGTGACGCAAATTTCAATTCGAGAATCAAGATGCTGAAATCGTTAGCTTTCGTACCGGTCCCTTTCATATCCACAGGTTTCGACTTGGTAGTGAAAGAACATCTGTTCACGGAAGTAACTGAAGAATTCATTGATTATTTTGAAAACACATGGATAGTAAAGATGGAGAGAAGAGGTAGAGAATAGAGATGAGTCCATGTTTGCCTATTCTCTTTGGAGCTGTTTTGAAAGTGTTCTTCAGCAATCACAGTTGACCAACAACGCCGCTGAATCATGGTATAGGGGATTTTATCTCTTATTGACGCTCAAAAATCGTCCCTTTGGACTTTCCTGGAAAATATTAAGAAGGAACAATGCTCGACGTAACTTAAAATTGCAAAAGCCATTTCCGGAGGAGAGCCACCCAAAAAAAGTATAAATCATTGGACCAGAGAGTGCGCAATATATGTTTATCGTTTAACGAAACATGTAATGATGATGATTTGATTGCTTTTTTAAAAAATATCACTCACGTTTTGTAATTTTCTATTTCCTTTAATTGCAATAATTAAACATGTTTTTAAAAAATTGTTCGAATAAAATAGTTTTCGAAGAATTGTTTTTCGAAATAGAAATTTTTCGAAAAAAATGATTTTCGAAAAACAAAGTTTCGGAAAAATATTTTTCGAAAATAAATATATTCAAAAATTTGTTTTTTCGAAAAATTGTTTTTCGAAAAATATTCCATTCGAAATTTTGTTTTCTAAAACTAGTTTTTGAAAAAAATTCCGCGACCCGTTAGAATTATATCCTAAATATTATTCAGCATATAGTTTCGTGCCCATACATTTTCGGCACTTTCACGGATATTATTTCTTGTGCCTATTGCAATAACTCATTTCAATATGAAAATTTACAGTAATTTCGATAGTATAAATAGTCTTCAGTTCTCTGCGGCGATAATACCATAATACGAGGTTAACACATTTTCATTTCAGATTCTGAATGATTCTAATACGTGAATTAATCATGATTCCATTGGAAATCAGAATGCAATTACTCATATACAAATTTTGTGAACTCTTCACAGTTGCATTGAGAATTTCTAAGATTGCTTTATTTTCTGACCAATGAAATCGTCTGACGCTCGAGGAATTCCACCTGTGTAACCGTCTATTAGTTGATTTTTCCACAGTTTTCGAGCTGTAAGGAAATTTTTAGTTTTTGCCGAAATATTAATATTCAATGAAATATATCAGCGATAAAGTCATTATCATTGAACATAAAGCTTGAAGACAAACTTTTCTCACCTTTGACAGTGTGGTTCAAATGAATGAATTATCATCTAAAGCAGTGATTGTAAACGATTCTGTGAAACTAAAAATGGTGTATTAGCTTTTTCAATCATTATTGAAATTTTGAATTTCTCTATTGATGTGAATATACAAGAAATGAATACAATGTGAATTCACCATATTGAATCAAATTCACAATTTATTTTCACAACACGATTGCATAATTAGTGAGTACTTTCACGAACATATTATTGTGAAAGTAACATGTGAAATCACAATACACTTCTGGTTGTATTGTGATTTATACATTGTAATTTCACAAGCTTCTAGTAATTTCACAACTCAGAAGTAAAAATAATATTATTTTCACAAATATTCTGGAGACAGCAAAAGCCGAAGCGTTCACTGTTATTTCACAGTGAATTTATGAAGTTTTAAATTTTCTTGTAAAATTTCACAGCTACAAGTAAAAATCTAGGGCCAGAAATATCCCATGATTTTAACTGAAATTTCACAAAACACTTTTTTCAGTGTAGATCACCAGAAGATGACAGAAGTGATTCTGTTAATCCGTAACAATAACTGGACCATTATAGGAGTCTGTTTCAGTTATTGAATCTTTCTGAAAAATCTCTTTTACCCAAAACCCATTCGTATATAAAAAATGTTCCCCATCACAGTTATCCCCGATATACAGTCTATCCGTCGTTGAACGCATCAGTTTTCTGAAACGAATTCAGTGGCTCGAAAAACAACGTAAACTTTTCACCTACCCTCAAACTGCGGGCCATGAATACGTAAAGAAAATTCTTCCCTCGTACCAAAGTAAAAAGGAATAAATATGCATCAGCTTCGGAGTTTAAAAATGGATTAAAGGCGGGCATTGTGAAGCTATGGCCGCGATGTGGACGAGCAACAAAAAAGTCACTGGAAAAGGGATTAAAACGACTAGCGGATACAAGTGTACGCTTTGTTACCTCCTCTTTTACCATGAAATTTAAGAGCATCGTACTTACAATTAAATACTTGAGAGATAATAGTTGTTTAATTTCCCATTCCGTGGTTCGGACGAAAAATACTCCGGGTGCGTTCATTGTTGACTATTTGTTTTCAAAGGAGGATTTGCGGAATTGATATAGAGTCTTTGTTCGGATGAAATGGACTGGAAAAGCACTAAACTGCCAATCGTTGTTCACAATGTATCGGTAATGGTATAAAACGGTTTATTTCGGTAATAGCTCTTTTCAATGGAACACCGTCTAGGTTTCAATCAATAGATACGGTGTTGATGTTTGTAGACATATAATCAATGAAACATTTATTTTTGTGAGATATAGGGGATTTGATTACCTTTCATTACTTGTAATGAAACGGGAATAATGCAACAGCACTAACTACATTTACCGACCGTCCGCGACCGTCCACCCAGAACAAAAATTGAAATGATAACTGATTGACACTGATTGACCATCTACGACCGACCGCTAGAATAATTTTGAAAATCTGACATTGATCTGACAATGTAAATTTCCTATTTATTTATTAAAAAAAAAGTTGAAAACATAATTTGACTGATTAATGTAAATAATGAGTCTTTATTCATTACAATCAACTCAACATAAAGCGGCATAGTATCAAAGAAAATATAAAATAGATTTATGATGAAATGGTGAAGTGTCAGCTGTTTTTAAACTTTAACAAGGAAAAAAATGAATGAAATATATTCGATAACTGAGAATACGATGAAATACATATTTAAAAAAAATATCCAAGAATATGTAACAAGAATCGTACAAAATGATAGAAACAAAAATGCAATCAGAAAAATAAGAACAGAGCAAAATACCATAGTTATAAATGCTAAGCTTGAAACACCATATAATTTTTATACAAGCAATTTGATTTACTATGAAAATCCTGAAAATAACACGAATATAACCCTGTGAGAGCCATCAGTCAAATATTTATACGAATAATCAGTACGCCGAGAAAGGGGGAACAAGTTTAGTTATAATTAAATTTCTGTGCAGTTTTTGACGTAGAGCTCTTTCAATTTTTTTGAAGTTGACTAATGTGTAGTGACGAAACTCTGATTCCAAATTACTGTACAACTTGCAAGCATGATAGAAAGAAGCTACGAATGAAACATGTGGAATGTTTTGGTATAATGAGTAGGTTCTTTTTTCAAGTATTTACTTTATTACTGTCTGAAAGAACTAATTTTTGGTTCAAATATGGCGAGGTTTCAGTTTTCAGAACTTTGTATATGTAACAAAGAGAATGTAGGTCGCGTGTCCTATCCAACTTTATCCAACAGATCTCGTTAGTGCGTTTACTAAACCTGTCAAACTTGCGCAGTCCTGTTCAGAAACGTAAACAGGTATTTTGTATTAGTTGAAGTTTTTTCGCATCAGAAGCAAGTAAAGCAGGGCCATACACAGAATCACAGTATGCAATCTTGGAGAGAAAGAGGATCCTGGCTTTGTTTCATTATCTTTCCATTACTGTTTTTTACTCTTACTCAAGATTCTGTTAGATCAGTTGCCTTGACAAGTAATTTATGCGAATTAAGTAATTTACTACTCAAGAATTTGAGCCACAAGATGTCCGGAGGACTGCTCATTGCTAATATCCTATACAATAGAAAAAGTTGGGTCGAAAATCCATCAGAAAACAACTACTTTCCTGGCTAATGCCACGACGAACATTGAATTACATCTGATGAAATTTCCGTGCACAGTTCCTACAAGGTTATCTTTGCAATTGCTTGTTGCATGGAAATGTTCATCGAAACAAACGGACCACCTATATATCGATTTCGGGGTGTTGCCCCTCATCAGTATAGGGTAGGTCTAGCAGTAAATAACTAATGACTGCAACGAATAAATCGATAACCAAATCCATTTCAAGATCGAAACTGAGATCGCGCCCGCACAGTGGATAACTCCAAAACTGCGAGCACCATCCCAGCGCCGACCATCCAACGAAGCAATACCCATGAACCACGATCGTCATACCATATAAAACGGAGAAGAAAACTGTAATTCACAAACAATGAGCTTATAACTTGAGCCACAAGATGTCCGGAGGACTGCTCATTGCTTTTCGACCCAACTTTTCCTATTGTATAGGATATTAGCAATGAGCAGTCCTCCGGACATCTTGTGGCTCAAGTTATAAGCTCATTGTTTGTGAATTACAGTTTTTTTCTCCGTTTTATACGGTCTGGACGATCGTGGTTCATAGGTATTGCTTATTTGGGTGGTCGGCGCTGGGATGACGCTCGCAGTTTTGGAGTTATCCATTGTGCGGGCGCGATCTCAGTTTCGGTCTTGAAATGGATTTGGTTATCTTTTCATTCGTTGCAGTTATTAGTTATTGACTGATAGACCTACCCTATACTGATGAGGGGCAACACCCTGAAATCGATATATAGGTGGTCCGAATGTTTCGATGAACATTTCCATGCAACAAGCAATTGCAGAGATAACCTTGTAGGAACTCTGCACGGAAATTCCATCAGATGTAATTCAATGCTCGTCGTGGCATTAGCCAGGAAAGTAGTTGTTTTCTGATGGATTTTCGACCCAACTTTTCCTATTGTATAGAATATTAGTAATGAGCAGTCCTCCGGACATCTTGTGGCTCAAGTTATAAGCTCATTGTTTGTGAATTACAGTTTTCTTCTATTCAAGAATTATTGTCGATAATTCCCATCAAAAATTGAGGCCAACTCATTAGACCCTTATTGAAATCAGTAATTGGTAGACTAAACTGTATAATTGAGAATATGCAAACAACTTTTTTCAATAAATTTTTTCGATATTTTGCATAGTTATGTTACTTTACTCATTAGTGAATTTAGAATATCGGCCGATTCCCGCTTAGCCGCACGCTACTGATAATAACGGCTATTCGCGTATATGGTCTAAGTATAAAGAATTAAACTTTCAGAGACACTATCAATGAAAGAGTTTCCCATATGGTTCCAAGTATTCGGCGGACATTGTATAAACGATTAATGAAGAAAAGTAAAGAAGTTTCTGTAATCCCAAATAGCACACCTATATTGGTAAAATATTGGTACAATATTGTGAACATATTGGCGAAATATAGGAAATACAATATTGGCGACAAAAAAAATGTGAACATTCGGCGATATTGGTCCAATATTACTTGAATAATATTGGCAAAATATTCTCGAACTAATATTGGCCTCAAATTATTTGGCGATATTGGTACAATATCGCTGATATAATATTCTGACAATATTGGCACAATATTCAATAGTTATATTGTCGAGAAGAAAAATGTGAACATTTTGCGATATTGGTCGAATATTGTTTAAATATTTCAAAAATAGTTTTGGTGAAATATTCTTGAAGCAGTAATGGCCTCAAAGTATTTATCGATATTGGTACAATATCATTTGAATATATTGGAGGATGTCAATATACCTTGGTAAATTATTAGATGTCTTTTAGTTGAAGAAGGTGACACAAGAGTCTGCCTTTTGATCGCCATAACCACTGAGTGAGCTGTCTTGAAAACAGGTTAAGGGAAGTATTTAATATACTTTCGTAGGTTTTAGAAGACTATCATTTAGAGCCACCTAGCGGATTTTTATCCAGGTTTGATCATGATATAATTTTAATATGTTTCATTGAATATTCGGCCAATATTCTAATTTCATCTCAATCTAGATGTAGAAAACAATATGAAGACCATATTTTTTTAACGATATTGATAAATATTATTAAACCAATATTGACCCAATATTAATTAATAAGATTTGTTAAATATTGGCAAAATGATATTCAACCAATCTGTAATCACACTTAGAGATACAATATAGTTTTTATTCCTAGAATCGATATGAGGGGAATATTGGGATTGCATTATTTATTCTAGATGTTGAAAACGATGTGAAGACAATATTGTTTAATCGATTTTGGTAAATATCATTCATCCAATATTGACTCAATATGAGTTATTACATTTTGTCAAATAAAGTGGTAATGATATTCAACCAATATGCTATCAAACTTGGAAATACAATATAGTTTTTTTCCCTATAATCGATATGACAGGAATATTTGGATTGCAATATTCATTCTAGATGTGTAAAACAATATATAACCAATATTGTATTATCGATATTGGTAGAAATTATTAAACCAATATTGACCCAATATTTCATGTGATAATCTACATTCAGAACTAGTTCAACCTATATTCCACCATTATTATTAATATAATATTGTTTTTTGAATATTCACCCATATTGGACCAATATTAATTTTCCATTTACAATATATCTATATTGGCCCAATATGGAACCAAAGTTCAGCTGAGATGATGTGCTACCTGGGATAGATTATTTACATCGAGAACAAGAGGGTGAATTTTTAACCAGTTGTTCCAAATTACTAAGAGGTCACTAAAGTTCCAAACTACTATTGAATGTCCACATTACACCAACAAAAATTCCCAATAAAAAAATGTCCATTTTTTATTTGCTTGGCATTTTTTTCCGATGGAGCACCAAGGAATGTCTCCTTTTTTATATCCAGCACGTAAATTCTTCAACTATAAACAGTGTATAAGTTACTATTAGTTGAACATTACTTGTACTTAACAATTGTCGTACTGCGTTAATAAATTTCATCAATGACTTACTTCTCTATTGCTGTTATTAGCAGTACTCTGATTTAACGTTGTTACAATATTCATCTCTGTGGCGGTCCACAGGGTTCCTGTATTGTTTCGTTGCTTTGTAATATAAAAAAATTGGATTTACTATAAATTGTAAATAGGTATAGTAGTCACGAATTCCTAACAGATATTTTATTTCTTTAATACGAAATGTACCAATTCACACAAATAGCATTGAAATGTTCGTTGAGGTGCAAAACTGTTGAGAGTTTATCACAAATATGTGGCTAAATGCAAATTCCCCGTATGGGCATACTTTGAGGCCGACAAAAATTTCCAGCAGGTTATGGAAATAACATTATGAGTTGTGCGATAAGAATAAACGTGTGGGAAATTTTGGTCGTAGGTGGGCGGTCGATAATGGTCGATCGTGGTCAATTTGTTTCTATCGACGAATCTATGTGAATCATATGAAGACGTAGAACGGACACATGATATTTTTTCTTATTTCCTGGTTACAACTCGAAATTAGACTGATATCGAGTTGTAACTCGAAATTAAGAAAAAAAAAATATATATCGCATGTCCGTTCTGCGCCTTCGTAGTTTTGGGTTCAATGCTCGTGATGACTTAAATAATATTGAGAAAAACAATTTCATCAAAATGGAAGGAAAATTATGAATGGTTTATTATGATGAAAGTATACAAGTTTAATCTTTCTGCAACCAAGCTTTTGAACGAACGTGGAGTACCAAGGGGTACGTATTGTACCCCTTGTTTTTTTTATTGAGTTTGGATTGGAAAATCCTGCTGAACATTGAATAATACTAATTATTCATTCAAATTTTATACAAAATTATGTTATTTTTATGAATCAGAATATAATATAATCTCTCTTTAAACTTACATTTTCATCGCACCTGTTGCAATGATTGATTTTTCTCAGAAATCCATGATTTTTACAGAAAAATTCTTGTACTTCTCACAATAGAGCTGACATGTCTAATCATCCTTTCTTGGGCAATAACGGCAGCGTCAAAATGACCGATCTGGGTTTGGATGGATAGGTGCGTTTTCTTGAGGTATCACTTGACTCAAGCATCTGCTACCCTTTTTGGGATATCGTTCAAATTTGTAATTCTCATTCGGGCTACGTGTGGTTTTATAAGGGCAAGTCCTAAGACATCAGTCGAGGCGCACAGTTTGAGGATACAAACACGTGATTAGGCTCATCTCAAGAGTTTCGCTACGGTTGAATGTATGAGTGCATATTCTATCAGCTACCTCCACATTGGAAAATACCCGGGATCATAATTTGACATTGATTGCATCCCAAGTAGCACACCTATATTGGTAAAATATTGGTACAATATTGTGAACATATTGGCGAAATATTTGAAATGCAATATTGGCGAGAAAAAAAATGTGAACATTCGGCGATATTGGTCCAATATTACTTGAATAATATTGGCGAAATATTCTTGAACTAATATTGGCCTCAAAATATTTGGCGATATTGGTACAATATCGCTGATATAATATTCTGACAATATTGGCACAATATTCAATAGTTATATTGTCGAGAAGTAAAATGTGAACATTTTGTGATATTGGCCGAATATTGTTTGAATATTTTAGAAATAGTTTTGATAAAATATTGTTGAAGCGATAATGGCCTCAAAATATTTATCGATATTGGTACAATATCATATGGATATATTGGTGGATGTCAATATACCTCGGTAAATTATCAATTGTCTTTTAGTTGATGAAGGTGACACCAGAGTCTGCCTTTTGATCGCCATAACCACTGAGTGAGCTGTCTTGAAAACAAGTTATGGGAAGTTATGGGAAGAGCCACCTAGCGGATTTTTATCCAGGTTTGATCATGATGTAATTTCAATATGTTTCATTGAATATTCGGCCAATATTCAAATTTCATCTCAATCTAGATGTAGGAAACACTATGAAGACAATATTGTTTTAACGATATCGATAAATATCATTGAACCAATATTGACCCAATATTAATTAATAAGATTTGTTGAATATTGGCGAAATGCTATTCAACCAATGTGTAATCACACTTGGAGATACAATATAGTTTTCATTTCTAGAATCGATATTAGGGGAATATTGGGATTGCGATATTTATTCTAGATGTTAAAAACGATGTGACAATATTGTTTTATCGATATTGGTAAATATCATTCAACCAATATTGACTCAATATGAGTTATTACAATTTGTCAAATAAACTGGAATTTATATTCAACGAATATTCTAACAAACTTGGAAATACAATATAGTTTTTTCCCCTATAATCGATATGACTGGAATATTTGGATTGCAATATTTATTCTAGATGTGGAAAACAATATATAACCAATATTTGTATTATCGATATTGGTAGAAATTATTCAACCAATATTGACCCAATATTTCGTGTGATAATCTACATTTAAAGCTAGTTCAACCAATATTCCACCAATAATATTAATATAATATTGTTTTTTGAATATTTACCCATATTGGATCAATATTGATTTTTCATTTACAAATTGGGCCAATATGGAACCAAGATTCAGCCGATATGATGTGCTACCTGGGATCCAATAAAAACCACCAATTCAAAGCATTCATGAACGTTCTGGTTAACCACAGCATTATTATTGTGGGAATATTTTACCTAGAAAATTTCCGCTGCAATTTTTTGTGGTATTTTGTTTTTATTATGTGACAACTGATACTTTTGATCTGACATCTGTCATCAGTTTGTATAAAAAGTGAAATTGAATCGAAAACGGTTCAAGAAAATGTGTCTATGATTGGGGCAACGTTAAATAATCTTTCGATTACCACACGAGAGTTCGATAGAGTAAAATATAATTTTCCAGATTTTCTCTCAGACCTGTTTACATTTTGCAATAGCAACTCGAACCCTTCGGGCTCTTGTGACTTTTGCCTGGCTCACTCTCTTGTAAAATTATACCATAGTTCGCAGAGATTTAGGGAAGTCAGCGATTCTTTCTTTACAGTACTCAAGTGGATCCTTTTTGAAATGTTATACATTCTTCTTCAATTCATGTCCCCAAATCTTCCTTTTATATATCTATCAAATATTTTATAGATGTTCTGATTCTTTCTTCAGTTGAAAAATAGATTTTTTTCGTCAACTACATTGGAAGCAGCTCCCCTCCTTTCTAACTCGGCATTTAAAGTAACTATTATAACAATGCCAGTATTTGTTTCCTTCCATACTTAGAGCGGCATCGTCTGAAGACATTATATATCATCATTATTTCTGTAGGAATGTAGGCTTTCACGGCTGGCGTCAATGTTTTGGTTGGTTTCCGGGTTTTGCCGTGGTCTTCTTTGGTTCAAATCTCCAAACGTTTCAACTGCAACTGCGGCAGTCATCTTCAGTGGCGTGGTCGAAGTACTCTTCTAGTCGTGTCAACTGAAACTCAGTTTCAGTTGACTGCATTTGGCAAGTATTATGATGCAGGTGCGATGGAACAATATTCTATAATCTCTAAAAAAATACGAAAAAACCAAACAAGAAACACAATTTGATAAAGACATGAATGACATGATGAGAAATTGCTATAACAAAGCAGTCGGATGAGAAAAAATTGCATTGTAATTGAGAGTGTCCAAATACTCGAGGGATACGTGGACATTTTTGAGAAGTAACCAAATCTTCAATCAGAAAATCAAGACTATTCCTGCTGATAACTTCTTCATCAGTTCAATACCAAAAACCAACTCACAACAACAATTATTAGAGTTTTATAAAAATAACAAAATCTCAAACTGCCATATTTATAATAATTATCACCTGTCAATGATTATGTTGAGTATCGAGTAAATATGTTTTAACAAGGAAGAACAATCTTTGGCAGATCTTTGGCAGAAATATTTGAATTCTGCATTAGATATGATGATAATATAGACGTTTTTATTATTATTATTATTTTTTTTCTTTGGTGTTTTGGCATCGACTGCTGTGGTCATTAGCCATGTGTTCTTTATAGGCCTTGTTACTAACTCCATACGCCACCTTAGGAGCAGCACTGTTAATTGGAACGCAACAGTGAATCGTGCAGGACTCACCCTAGTCGAGCCACGAGATTTTAATAATTTAATCGGTTAAATTAAATTAAAAAATCCCAGCCCAACCAGGATTCGAACTCTGGACCTTTCGACTCAGAGTCGGACACTCTAACCACTGCGCCACGCCCCGACATTTTATTATTATTATTACTGTTATTATTATTATCAGCAGTCGTGGAGATACGAGATAGTCTTAAAATTATACATATTATGTAAATGAAGAGAACGAATGAAGGCAAAAGAGGAACTTATGCGATTTCCTGATAAATATATCCTAATGCAAGACCGGCGCGAAGACCTAATGAAACAAGGTTAAAAGTGCAAGAATGTTCAACCTCAATCTTGTATATTCTTAAAATTACTTCTTTGTTTATCGACATCCTTAGTCTGCATAATAGTGACAGAAAGCACCACGTGTGCACAATATGCAATAAAGTGTCAAGTTTTTCTATTTCTAAATATATTAATGTCTTACTGACTCGAAACATTACATAGAGCCTTCTTTCAAATCGATTTGAATGTCATAAGTTGGCAACTGACAACCAATAATTTAAAATGAAAGCTCCAGTAGATTATATTCTAGACGTTCTTTATGTTCACGTCACTTTTCACATCAGTCTGTATGTTACATTTGTTTTCTGACACAGTTCATTTACTCGAGAACTTGTGGATGGCGAAAGGAAATTACTATCATTTTTCTGAAGAGCTCGCTCAATTGGTACCGTAGCGGGAGAATGTAAAGAGGTTTTCCATAATAATTCGGTTTTTGTAGACACTGAGCTCCAACATACATCCAGAAAATATGTCTTATATTTCTGGAATGAAAAATATCTAGTAGGCCAACTACATGTTGCTCATTTGGAAGAAAATATTGAGAATCAATGGAAACGAATATATAAATGAATTTTCACTACGGCTACAACAAATACTGCTCTTTTGATTGAAAAATAAGGTATATTACATGTCTTTAATTTAATTTTCTCCCCTGAGATATTTTGTTATTATACAATAAATCATGAATGTCATGAATGTAAAAATGCAAGCAATGAATATGACAGCTCTGTTCAATTATTAGATGTGCAGTAGGGCGTGTTATTATTATAGAATTGAATTCTTATCTGCAATTTCCTTCGATGTTCGAATAATGTGATGACATTCAAAGTATTCGATGCAATCACAATGTCTTTCATTTGAAAAAGTAGTAACGGTGATTCCATTCAAAATTTGTTAACAGGGTGAGGGAACTATAAACATTCGCACTGTATATGTCCGACACACGCATGTCTGACTATTCAAATGGAACTGTACTTTTCTAGGTGAACATTGTACACATATAATTATTTGTAATCCCAAACGGAACTTACATACATTTTCACACTTCCCATTATACAGTGCTTTTTTTATGTCTCCCACTTTTACTTTTTGAACAGGTCTACTCAAAAAATTGAAACTTGGAACAATGAAATTGATGCATGAATACTCTATATTGGAGTAAAATTGACAGATGAAACTTTCAAGCCGGCTACTGGGCGCCTTATGGGAGGAAAATTATATGGAAAAGGGGTTCTTGTGACAAATCCTTTGAAATCTCCTGACGAATATTTCAAAACCCTAGAATATAAAGTAAATGTCTTTACCTACTACAAAATGGCGAAACTTTTAATAACTACAGAAGATGCTCGAAATGGTATCCTGAAATGCTTGACATAAGAACAGCCTATACGATATTTCACGCCCAACATTTTCGAACACAGTAACGTCGATATTTCTACGAATATTTATTATTCTCTACCGTATATCCAATATTGAAGCAGGTTCAGTTTCGTGTACCTTTCGCTTCAAACAGCCCCATAAAAAGTAGTCTAAATGTGTGAAATCTAGCGAGCAAGCTGGCCATTCCGTAGGACCTCGACGGCCAATCCAACGACCGGGGAAAGTATTATCCAAATAGTTTTTTACTTGTCTGGAGTAATGTGTTGGTGCTCCATCTTGTTGGAATACAATATCCAAATCGATATTATTAGGATTCGCTTCGACGATTTCGGTGATTAGAGGGTCAATAGTAGTTTCCAGCATATTCAAATACAGTTCCCCTGTTAAATTTTGTTAAATAAATAGAGGTCCTACGATATGGTTTCCTAATATTCCTACCCAAACGTAATTTTTTTATAGATATTGAGTATCAGTTTCCCGGAAAACGTGAGTGTTGGTGTCACTCCAATTACGGCAATTTTGTCTGTGAACTTGCCGTTGAGAATAATGGTACATTCGTCACTGAAACAAATGTTGTTGAGATAGGTATGGTGCCTGCAATGGTTTCCGTCATAATTTCGCAGAATTCTGTTCTTCGATCAGGATCATCTTCAGTTAACTGGTGTACCATTTAGATTTTGTATGTATGATACTTATTCCTCTTCATAAGTCTCCACACAGTAGCAGGACATACCTCACAAACTTTCGCGAAAGAGGAAGTAGTCTGTTGATGATTTGCTATCATGGACGGATGCCCAAGGGGCTTTTTGTTCTGTACACTACTGGTAGTTGTAAATTTAGATACAAATTCCTTTAAAAATATTTACTACAGATAGGACGATTCGGGAAACGATAATTATTTTTTTATTCGGTTCCGTGAAAGTAAATAAAAATCGATTCGATTTTGTCTTACAATGGTACGAAAGCGTAGAAGGGCCACATAAAATAAAAAAATTATAATTCCGACTTCACAACTCGGAATTAGCCTAATTCCAACTCGGAATTAGCCTAATTCCGACTTAACAACTTAAAATTATATCAATTCCGACTTTACAACTCGGAATTAGTATAATTCTGACTTTACAACTTGGAATTAGTATAATTCCGACTTCGCAACTCGGAATTAGTATAATTCCAGCTTTACAATTCGGAATTATAATAATCCTGACTTCACAACTCGGAATTAGTATAATTCCGACTTTACAACTCAGAATTAGTGTAATCATTGCGATTCCATTGGAATTATAGTGAACGTTTAAACATTGATCCCTAACGTCCAAACTCATCAATACAAGTGTTTATATAGTTATTACTTAATATTACTGGAACGCCACGCCACATCAGCAGTAGCGTGCGGAAAAGTATAACTTTCCGCACTTGTTAAGTATTTTTAATGAAAAATAGCACACTTTATTTAGAGAAAATCGTAAGAAAAGTACTAGTTTTATGCTTAGCAACTTTTCTACTCAGCAAAACGTTTATTATTGATCATTACATTATTTCATCCTGTCAATCTGACAGATTTTTTTTAATTAGTTGATGCGTTTCCATTAAAAAAAAAGAAAAATACATGTTCAACTCTTATGCTGGGTCCACATCAAACCAAAAAAACACAAACAAAAGATCAACTCAATGTTTTTCAACAATTCAACAACAAATCTGAAAATTTTCTTCAACAAAACGCGCCTGTTGTGTTTTTGGTTGCAACAAACCTTTCGCGTTCCCGTGTCCATAAAAAAAAAGGGAAACACACGTTTTCAACACTTTTATACCGTGTCCACATCAAACCAACAAAACTGAAACAAAACATGTTCTTCATCAACAAAATGTGTTGTGTTGTTGTGTTGTAGCAACTTTTCGCGGTTCTGTTGGAAGGCGGTAAACATCAAAGGGTTTCTGTTTTGTTGTCATTGCTGGCAACACTTTCGGTGCTATGTGTACTTAATTGAAAAACAAAGAAAAGCAGTTGTGGATGATGTCAGAAAATAAATATGCAGTATGTCGGGTGAACTGGTACATCAAAATATGATTAAAAACTACAATTTCCAAAAATCTTAGTGGTACTGCCAAGCATTCAGCCACATAGCATATCTGAAATTGGTATATTTTTTCATAGATCTTATGGCCAACCATCAGCGGTATGAAACATTCTCGCTGGACGGTTCAAGATTACGTTTTCACATAACTCCAATGCCAACTCGTGGAATCGTAATGATTACACTAATTCCTAGTTGTCGGAATTATACTAATTCCGAGTTGCTAAGTCGGAATTAGGCTAATTCCGAGTTGTGAAGCACCCCCATAAATGAAGAAGAGATAGTGGATAATTAAGTCTGGTGGAGCCCGAGATGTCTAAAAAAAAAGGTAACGAAAAATATCAAAATCCATACATATACCTATATAAAAAATAAAAAAACATAATGTAATTGGCATGATAATTACATGAGGGAAAGTGGAGATTCGTTTGTTATTCGAGGTAACATTTTTTTTTACAAATGGAATTTTGTTATCCGATTTTTCAGATCTCTTGGTATCAAGTTCATTTATATATTTGTTCAAAAGGGAGCAACATTTGTCAATTATGGTCGGCCTCCTAGGGACGAAGAATAAAACTTTTTTTGGTCGTAAAATTCGAGACGGAACTATGAATTTGATTTCGGAAAGAAGATATGGGCTGTTTATTGTAATTGGAAAGCAATTTACAAATGAACATCATTTTGTGAATCTCTGCACGGTATTCTAATTTAATCAAATCAAACTCTTTTCTATGTGGTTCATAGGAGGAGTGTCCTGGATTCGTGTGATGTGTTTTATAGTATAGATAAGCTATGAATTTGTTTTGTATTGTTTCTACTGTTGTTTTTCATAGTAAGCTTTGATGGTGCCCATATTATGGATCCAAATTCCAAACGACTGCGAATCAAGGATGAGTAGCGTTACTGTGTTTCTGAAGTCTCTTGACATCCTTTTGAGGAAACCCAACAATCTCCTCGCTTTACTTGTAATGTGCTCTATGTGCTTATCAAATCTCATAGATATGTCAAACTTTATTCCAAGGTCGATAATCTGAGAGCATCTGTTTATATTTTCACTATCGATCATGTAGTCTGACAAAATGGAATTTCGTGAGAGACTGACAGATAAAATTGAACACTTTTGTATATTTAACAGAAGTTTGTTTTCTACTGTCCAGTTGTATAAAGCTTTCAGATCATGTTGCAATATGATAGTGTCATTCCGGGTTTTTATTTCACGGAATATTTTGCAGTCGTCCGCATACATGAGACAGTCAGATGAGACAGTTGCTGGTAAGTCATCTATGAACAACATAAAGAGAAGTGGACGAAGGTTTGAGCTCTGGGGTACCCCTGATTTGGCAAGAAAGTATTCTGATTTCTTGCCCCTGAATTCAACGTATTGAAACCTTCTCTGTAAGTAGCTAGTCAATAACATTAATAGTTTGTCACTGAAACCGTATCCTATAAGTTTTTTTTTATAAGTATGTCGTGATCTACTTTGTCGAATGCTTTAGCCATGTCAATATAGACATAATCTATTTGTCCTCCCTTCTCAATTATATCCCCGGTTTTACAAAGAAAGGAAGTGAGGTTAGTGTCAATGGACCTTTTTTTAAAAAACTCATGCTGAGACTCAAATATTTTGTAAACAAGCCAATATATTCTGTCTTACGATACGTATTCAAATAATTTTGAGTAACCATTCAGAATTGTAATTGGTCTGTAGTTTGAGATATCATTTTCGTATTTTTTTTTGTGTAAGGGTGTGAGCTCAGCCTGTTTGAATAATTCAGGGAATGTCCTCTGTGATAATGAAGTTAGAAAGATTATCATTAGTGGGTAGAGCAGGTATTCCTTACAGGCCTTGATAATATAACAGGGGATGCCATCAGGCCCCGAGGATCTTTTAGGTTTTAATTTATCGAGTGCCTTTTCCATATCAGATATAGTGATATGTGTATAGTTCAAGAATTCTATATTTAGTGATTGTGAGTTATTTAGTTCATAGACTCATCTCCATAGACGGATGAAAAATAATGTGCAAAAGCACTTGATATTTTTACGGGATCCGCAGTTAACTCATCTTCTACGACAAACTGGGCGTCAATATTATTGTCTTGTTTCATTCTATTAACGAAGTTCCAGACACCGTTCGGGTTGACGAGAGTTTCGTTTTCTGTATTTCTTATATACTCAGTATGAGCACGCCTAATGTCTCTCTTTAGCTCAGCTCTGAGCCTCTTGAAATTTATGAGATATTCTTCAGATATACTTTTGTTTTTTCTATAAAATTCTTTCAGTTTGATTTTAGTTTTGATTTGGGCTGTGAACCATGGAGGAAATTTTCTATAATTCCTATTAAATGGCCTAACTTTGGAAACACACGTATCTAAACTATTCAAGAATATCCTGTATAAATAGTTTACTTGCTCGTTTACATTTTGAATATGACCAAGATCTATCCAGGAGGTGTTAATCAATAGGTCACACATTAGAGGAAAGTTCGCAAGTCTGAATTTGTAGGCGTATTCGTTGATACTAGGAGGCAAGTACGTTTTTTGAATTTTTTGAGTTCTATTTCTGATATTAAGGCTGGGTGTTTTTTATCTATCGATACCAAAGGTTGTCGCACTAATATTTTTTGTCTTTTTTACAAACAAAAAATAACCTATCAAACCTTATCGGGTTGTTAGGATTGCTTTATGGCAGAGAAAAACAAATATTTACAGAAATATTGATATCAATGTGTTTGTATTCAGATAATTATTAGATGTTCCGCTATTTTGTAGTAGGTGAAGATATTGACTTTATATTCTAGGCTTGTGATGTATTCGTCAGGAGCTCTAAAAGGACGTATCACAAGACCCTCCTTTCCATTTGTGTTTTTCCCAGATGACGCCCAGTCGCCACCTTGAAAGTTTCATCTGTCAATTTCACTCCAGAATATAGTATTAATGCATCAATTTCGTTATTCCAAGTTTCAAGTTTTTGAGTTGACCCATTCAAAAAATAAAAGGGGAGGGACATTAAAGAAGATCACTATACATTTACGAATATGTTTTGTGTGCTAGTCTCAATTTGTATTTATGTACAATGGGTTTTATCAATTTCTGAGTTTTCCTTTTAATGAACACTAAACCTACCTTTTAAGGAGTGTTATTCCATCGCAAATCATTCTTCAGAATTCCTGTCTATAAACTCTGTTGCAGAAATAAGTTATGAGAGATACAAAAGATATTCAAAATCATTTTCTATCATGTACAAAACTCATTCTGAAACGCATGAGAAAATATTTCTCCTAGGGACCCATCTCACCTACATATATTATCTCAAATACCTCGAAATTCTTGTCGATACACATATGGCTCGAGCTCCGTTCGGTACAAGAGGCAAAATATGTAACGTCAATAAACAAAATCTATTTTGGGATCTTACTTCAAATATTTTCAATTCGTTTAACGTTTCGAATCAAGAATAATATACTTATCGATACCTAAGTGTAAGCATGGAACGAACTAGGAAGGTACTGATATATTTATAACTAGTGGGTGTTCACTTTCTTTACGGAAGTTGGCATTCACTCCTTTTTTTTACGACTTTTTTTTTCAGTTCTGCTCTTTTCATAACCGTATACAAGTTAATGTAGATCATCGAAATAATTTTGGTGGTGGTTCATCTATCGTGACAACTATTTGCTTGTGTTTTAAAGAGAAACATTCTCAATTGAAAATTGAATCAATACATGACTCCTCTGGAAATTGAAAAAAAAACCCTACGATAAAATTGAAGTTACTTTTTTGTAATATCTAACAGAAAACAACTACTTCCCCGGCAAAAGCCACGCTGGACATTGAACTACATCTGATAGATATTGAAAAAGACCCTATATAACTTGAAGAAAAAATCTGAAAGTGAAAATTTGCATTTTCATTCAGATAGTTGATTATTTATTAAATGTCCAGTTTCCATTGGAGATTCTTATCTATGAATGAATGTTATTCAGAAGTATCACTCACAGAAAATCGCTCATTTCATTGACGCGTGGATTGCATCACTTTCGCTAGGCCTCCAATACATTTTGGTCGACAAAAATCTATTTCACTCTTCTAAGATCTTCAGGGAGGTCGGAAGAATTGGAAAACATACTCTTCAGAAGCAATTCCACACTGTAATGAGGAATTATTGGACTATTTCTTGTGCGGTGAAAATTAGAAAATATTTCTCTATTTGCTTGTGAATATGCCACTCCAGACAGGCTTGCTTTCAATAAGAAGTGATCGATCTAACAAGTTGACTATACTTTTTTCTGCAGCACTCAATAATCACTCTGATTCTCTTTACGGATATTCGAAATATCCAGAATAGCATATAATGATACGAGTGCATAAGCGAGTCTTCAGAAATATGTGCAATGATTTTGAGGGGACTAAAATGTTGAAAATGCTTTGAAGGCATATTGATTTTTTTGGAAAATATGACAGGATGTTCACAAAATCAGATGTAGAATCATCTTCGACTGAATAACAAACTTTTTTCGCTATTTTCCATTGTTCAAGATAACTTCTTGTTGAAAATGGAAACATTCTCAATTGAAAGTTAAAAAACCGGACTGCTCTACAATTAGAAAAATTCTACGATGAAAATTAAGGTATGTTTTCTATCTAACAGAAAACAACTACTTCCCTGGCTAAGGCCACGATAGGCATTGAACTACATCTGACAAATACTGTGAAAATAACTTAACTTAAAAGAAAGAAAAATAGTGCAGTTGATAAAGAGTATGATGCAGATTTAATAAAATAATACATTGTGACACTACTGCATACGTGAGCGTTTAAAGCACGCGCAACGAGTTTGAGTGAACAGAGTGCAGAGTGCCCTTAACGTTGAGAGAGCTTTGAAAAGACGTTTACACGTGTATCACACGGCATTTCTCATTATGCTTTCATAGTGACTTCAAAAATAATACTGGAAATGAATTTGACGTCCCTTACATTTTATTACATCTTATCAAGTGGGTAATCTCATGTCACGTATTTTTGAAATGAAGGTTTCTTTGTTATTTCATATGATGAAACTGAGAACTTGGCGTTGCTAGGTAACAACACCACAACCTCTCTAGCATGGATTGTGTTAATTTCGAATATTCCGCATGGTATTTAGTGCATTTGACAAGGATTTTGATGCATGTATACTAAATAAGATGTTTGTTGCAGAAGCAGTTTTTATTCTAAAATTATTGTAACTAAGCAATAGATGTTTTCCGTTTTGATGTTTTGTAATGACATATCAATAAATAGTTTTCGACTTGCTGTCAGATTTAATTCTCCTAAAAAGTTCAAAATAATCACTGAATATATAGCAATTTGCACAACAGTTGGTCCTTCTAGCTAAAGAACTCAGCACCTTTCCATATATCCATCGAAGATTTGAAAGCGGAAGAGATTATGGCACAGAAAATGATGCTCAGAGACGTACCTGGAATGGAAGAAAAATTGAGGAATGTTCCTGATAAATATATGCTACAAAACATTCATTTTGCGTTATATGGGACTTACTTCAAAGGAAACGCACTAAGAAGACATATCCTTTCGTTTACTAGTTTTGCTTTCCAAGATAATACCCCAGAATATAAACAGCATTCTGAAATGATTGGCAAATCACTTAGCATTTTGGTTCTTCAGCAGTTATGTACTCTCTTTGATGAACAATTTCCGGAAAATGCCAGTGCTGACATTTTATCGAACACATTTTTGAAAACCGTGAGAAAATGCCTCAGTCAACAAAGAACTACAGGAGGAACAATCAACAATGCACCAAGTATTAGAAGTTCAGCGGCAAGCATGAGATCTACAATATCTGGTTCCAAACAAAGTAGTCTAAAATCGAAACTATTAGATTTACAAAACGAACTATCAGTTATTCAAGAAGATGTGTTCCAGCGTCAAGAAGAGGTGATTATCCTAGCCTGCGAACTGGATGAACTCAAACTTGATGGAAATACCCCTGCCCAAGATATCGCCAACGGAGAACTGAAATTGAAGAGATGTCAACCATTTACGAGACTCGTCTGAAGAACAAAGAGAAGAATATTTCAAAATATGAAGAGATTCTCAAAATGGAGGACAAAGAGACAAGTGAAGAGAAAGCATGCTCATCAGTTTCAATCACGGATGTCGATATGGGTGAGGAATCGAATATTTCGAGAATTGGGCCAACAATGCAAGTAATACCCACTTTTCTGAATTGAATAACCATGTTGATTCATCACGAAACAACATAGAAAATTTGACAAATTCTATTAAACATATGTTAGCTCGACAAACAATTGGAAATAATATAATGACTTTTGATGGTTCATCTTGCCTGGCTTGGCCAATTTATTTTTCGCAATACTAATTATCGAATGAGAGTTGTCAATTTTCCCCTCAAGAAAATGTTCTGAGACTCAACAATACTTTGACTGGTGATGCCAAGAAAACAGTCGAAATGCTTCTCATAACATCACAAAATCCCGATGAAATCTTAGATATTCTTGAAAAGAAATACGGCCGTCCAGAACTGATATTAGATAAATTGTTATCACAGGTATTTCGGTTGTCAAATGTTGAAAGTCTGGAATCTTTCATGAACTTCAGTAGTTCGGTTCGAAATATATCTGCTGTTCTTGAAGGAAATTTCAATACCTTCATGATAGACTCTAGACAAATTTTAGCTAGTTTTGTCACGAAATTACCTGCTCATTTACTTACTCAATGGGGAAGCTTTCTGATCGAGAATAAAACCGAAAATCAGCGGGAATCATTAAAAGACTTTTCAAGGTGGGTACAACAAATGTCAGAGGTTGTGTCAAGAATAACATTTATATCAAAAAATATAGATTATCATTCGAATAATAATAGTAATAGTC
This sequence comes from Chrysolina oricalcia, assembly GCA_944452925.2. Taxonomy (NCBI): domain Eukaryota; kingdom Metazoa; phylum Arthropoda; class Insecta; order Coleoptera; family Chrysomelidae; genus Chrysolina; species Chrysolina oricalcia. The sequence continues at coordinate 16,519,384 of OX101821.2, forward strand.
AATTCTCAAAAAATATTGATACTCGTCAAAACAAAAATACAGATTCAAAAACATTAAAAATTTGTAGAATTTGCAACCAAGGTGAGCATTCAGTCGAAAAATGTAACCAGTTTCAAAATGCGAATGTCAAACAACGATGGAAAATGGTTCAAAAACTGAACGTTTGTTTTTGTTGTTTGAAACTACACCATGGTAAATGCAAAACACGTAAAACATGCGGTATTAGTAATTGCGAAAAGTTTCATAATCCACTTTTACACAAATATCCTGAAAACCACCCCAAACCTACAGAGGTAACTGCAACTACGAATGATGTCAACAATGACATTTTGTTGAAGGTTATATCTGTGAAGCTGAGTGGACCAAATGGTATTTTTGATATAGTGGCTTTACTCGATGAGGGTAGTACTGCGACATTACTAGATTCTGCTAAGGCTTTAGAACTTGGATTAATGTCCTAAAATACCGTTGTGTTATAAATGGACAGGCGGCATTTTTCGATATGATCATCAATCTCAAATTGTTCAGGCTGAAATTGCAGGAAAAAATTCCGTAAAATTTCACAAACTTAATAATATCCGCACCGTTCAAAATCTTGAATTACCATATCAAATTCACGATTTTCAAAAACTGTAGAAAAGTTTCCATTTGTTCAACAAATAACTTCAGACTTAGAAATCAAAGGAAGGACTAGTCTGTTGATTGGAAAAATTAATGCACATCTCATTGTATCGAGGCAAGTGATCCAACCAGATCCAAAGTCACCCATACTTTCGAAAACCAAAATCGGTTGGACCCTTCAAGATAGAGCTTTATCCGTAGCAAAAAAATCCATCAAACGCAAAAATGGACAGTACCAAGTGAGTTTGCCATGGAAAACTAATACTTTCGAACTACCTGTTTCAAAACATATGGCCATGCAAAGGCTGGTTTGTCTTGAAAATCGTTTGTTGAAGGATGACAAATTTGCTCATTCTTATAAGGTTGAAATTTTCAAATTGTTAAACAAAAATTATGCTGTCCCAGTTACTCAGTTACAACTTGAAACTGTGGAGAGAGTTTGGTTTTTACCGCACTTCCCCGTTCAAAATCCCAACAAACCCGGTAGGGTAAGAGTGGTATTTGATGCTGCCGCTAAGGCTCACGGAACTTCATTGAATGATTTACTGGTGACTGGACCTGACTGGCTCACTTCTATATTTGGTATTTTATTGAGATTCAGAATACACAAAATCGCATTTGTAGGAGATATTCGCGAAATGTTTAATAGAGTCAAGATTGCTGATGAAGATACGTACATGCAATGTTTCCTTTGGCGCGATTTGAATAAACAGTTAGATCCAAAAATATATAGGATGATCGCAATGATTTTTGGGACAACTTCATCTCCTTTTTTGGCTCAATTCGTAAAAAATTACAATGCGGAAAATTATTCCGTTTCTCATCCTAGAGCAGTGGAAGCCATCATCCGCAATCATTATGTTGATGACTACCTAGACGGCACTGACACCGTAGAGGATGCTGTCAAGTTAGTAAGCGAGGTAATTCATATTCATATGCAAGGAGGTTTCGAAATTCGAAACTTCATTTCAAATTCTCCAGAAGTTATTAACAAAATACCTAAACATCTCCTAGCCGAACAATCGAGCATGGAAGTCGATAAACAAACAAAAGATGAAAAAATTCTGGGTATGATCTGGAATTCATCAAAAGATTGCTTTCACTTCAAACTTAAATTTCTCAAAATATCTGACGACATTCTAAAGGGTTTGAAAATTCCTACGAAACGACAAGTTCTCAAAACGGCTGTCTATTTACGATCCTATTGGTCTGTTGTCTCCGATAAGTATGATGATTCCATTAGCATAAATATGTTCAGAAAATGGCAACTTTGGTTGAAAGAACTGAATGATGCTATGAAAATAGAAATTCCCCGATGTTACTCTCGTAATATGAAGAATGCCTTGTCCACTCAGTTTCACATTTTCTCGGATGCGAGCGAAGATGCATATGCTACTGCAATATTTCTTCGTTTGCACTTTGAGAACCCTGTAGAAGTTATGTTAGTAGCTTCAAGAGCCAGAGTGGTTCCCATAAAAAATTCAACAACAGTTAAATATCTGACAATACCCAAACTTGAATTGCTTGCCGCGGTGATGGGGGTTAGACTTTGTACTGAGGTCATGAAACATTTAGATTTCAGCATTGATCTGAAATATTTTTGGTCTGATTCTCGAACAGTTCTGAGTTGGCTTGGAAGTGTTAAGAAACTACCTACATACATGGCAACACGAGTGGGTGAAATTCTGGAACATAGCGACATCAGCCAATGGAAATGGGTTCCAACAGCTCAAAATGTTGTTGATATATGTACTAGAGATACTGCTAGAAGTATATCAAGCTTTGAAAATGGTTGGTTCAAAGGCCCCAATTTCCTCTATGAACCAGAAAACAAATGGCCTAAAATACCCAATGACCTCACACAACCTGAATCTGAAGTAGTTATAACCATAGCAGAAAAACCTATAGAAACGATTCCCATCAAGTCATTTTATACATGGTTGAAGCTCATTAGGATTACTGCAAGGGTAAAACGGTTCATGTCAAATTTGAGAACTCAGGGTGATAATAGACAACTATCAAAATGTCTAATTGACGAAGAAATAAAATGGAGTGAACATTATTGGTGGAAGATCGTGCAGATATCATGTTTTCCGACGGATAGATATAATCTAGAAAATAATCTACGAAATGCCAACGGAAGACTTCATAATTTGTCAATTTTTTTAGACAATGATGGTCTTATCAAAATTTCCACCAGAATAACAAGGATTGACAACGTTTCTGTCATTCAGAAAGAACCAGTTATTCTAGGTGGTGAACATTCTAATACACAAAAGATGATCATACACTACCATATAAAAAATGCTCATCAGGGAGTATAAACTCTTATAAATGATCTCAGAAGAAGATTCTGGATTCCCCATATTCGTTTTACTGTAAAAAAGGCCATATCACATGTACTGTCGTCGCCGATCTGCAGTCCAACTTCAACTTAAAATGGGACTTTTGCCAAAAGAACGATTACACAATTGTCAGAAACCATTCTCAGCTACTGGAATCGACTATTTTGGCCCATTCCAGGTGAAAATTGGAAGAAGACTGGAGAAACGTTATGGTGTCTTATTCACGTGTTTAACAATAAGAGCGGTACATGTTGAAAATGCCCATTCGTTAGATACAGACTCGTGCATAATGGCAATTAGAAGATTTCTTGCAAGGCGTGGAGCAGTCGAAGTATTTTGGTCCGATAATGGGACGAATTTCCATGGAGCAAATCGTGAACTGTTAGAAGCTTTGGAAGACTTAGAAATTGAATCGGTGGTGAACGACATGGCGAGTAGGGGTATAAAATGGAAATTCAATCCGCCTTCGGCACCTCATATGGGGGGCAGCTGGGAACGGTTAATAGGATGTTTCAAGAGGGCTCTGATGGCGATTATGAATGAAAGGCATCCCAAAGAAGAGATTCTTCAAACAATGTTCGCTGAAGTAGAGCATATTATGAACAGCCGCCCATTTACACATGTTTCGACAGATGCACAAGATCTAGTGAGCATTTCTCCAAATGATATTTTGATTGGAGAATCTTCGCAAGTGATCGCACCAGGGGTTTTTACCGAACATGACTTGGTGCAAAAGAAGCAGTGGAGAGTGTCACAGTATCTTGCAGATATATTCTGGAAACGCTGGCTTCGTGAATATGTTCCAACACTGATCAGTCGGTCAAAATGGAATAAGGACGAACCAAATTTAACAGTCGGTGAAATGGTTGTCATGAATGATAGCAGTATGCCACGGGGAGTTTGGCCTCTGGGAATAGTCGAAAAGGTATACGAAGGTTCAGATGGCGTTGTGAGGACAGCAGAGATTCGAACATCAAATGGAATATACAAACGTCCTGTCAGAAAGCTGCATCGACTAGAAATCTGTTCTAACAAAAATTAAGTTAGCACCAGGGGGCAGAATGTTGCAGAAGCAGTTTTTATCCTAAAATTATTGTAACTAAGCAATAGATGTTTTCCGTTTTGATGTTTTGTAATGACATATCAATAAATAGTTTTCGACTTGCTGTCAGATTTAATTCTCCTAAAAAGTTCAATGTTTCTTTCATCCACGTTTGCGACTAAGGTTACTCCGCTGTTATTGAGGACAACTGGTATTCTGTGGTTTTAATTTGAAAGTGGAAGGATGTTGGGACCATTTTTGATGATGGTATCAAATGAACAAATAACCTTGATTTAATCTTAGTGAGCTAAGTATTATACTGAGGTGGTAATTTTGTCATATTTTATGAAAAGACGTTCATAATATTTGCCCTAACTTGCTTTGATTTCAACGGAATATCAAATAAAAAAAACTGGTTATTTATCACGTACTCAAAAGTCTTTTCACCGATTTTAATAAAACCTGGCTTGTTTGTTAGCAGTTACAATGGACTTCTTTTCATTAAAATCAATTTCAAATAATATGTAGCAGATGGCTACAGCAGTTTTCTGGGTCCTATTGCTTTTTAAAAGTTTATATTCTCTAAGATAAGTATAAATATTCGAGCTACGTGGTGTTGATAGTAGTAAAAGTGTTCAACATTTTTCCATGTAATTCGGTAGGTATATGACTTTACAGCATATATTTCAATAGATGAATACCATACACATGATTATGTATTCAAACAGAAGGGTGAGGTAGATGGGTACCCCTTATCGCTCCTCTCTAACTAACCCGCTATTGGATTTACATACGCGTGTACCAAGAAATATGCAACAAATGGGAAACTTTTTTATTATTGATTAAATAAGTAACTTTCATTAAATTAGTAAAGTTGTCCCTTATCAAAAAACTCATATTGGGTGATACAAATTATTGTTGATTGAGTTGTGAAAAAAATCCCATTTTCCGAAATGTCTCTAAGTATGAATATATTTTTCAAAATACCGGAAAAATTCGTGAAGAAAATATCATTGTCATCTTATGAAAAAAGGGCTATGGCCAATCTCCATATTTTTCGCCAACCAACAGAAATAATTCAATAAAAAGTAATTTCAAGTGAAACGAGATTTTCAACTATAATTAATTTTGTTGCAGTGGATACTTGAAAATAATTTGTACTGATACGTTTTCAACACGGTTCCATAATTCGATACCCTCCATCTCACCCTCATGTCCAATGTATGAAATGATGTCATATCGTGATGTTTGGCAACAATGCGCATCTTCCGTGGGCCCTCGTCACTTGTCATGTCTATGCCTGTTGCCGGCAACGCCACAGCACAGCCATTACGTTGGTACTTGAGTACTTGGTGGTCTTTTGTTCTTGGTTCATAGCGTGCATCAATTTGACAAAGTAAAGTGTATTAAAATTTTGTTTAGAGGTAGAGAGAAGTTGAAGCAGTTATAATATGTGCAAGTAAGTATATCTACTATTCAGTTTTTGAAACCAGTGGATGAAAGTTGGTAATATGTGAGTACCCATTAACGTTTTGGAGAATTGGTGTCCGAGAGTTTTATGTACACGTTGATATGTATTCAAAAAAATACCATTCTAGCAAGAAACTTACTCATAATCTTGCTGAGTGACAAAAGTGTAATACTCTTCGGAATTGATGTGTTATGACTGTATTCACTAATCTACCAGATATTTTGGTAAATGTACAGACTCAATATTGCAATACTCAAACTATTCCATATTTTTATAACCATTCATCAATGTGTTTGCTAGAGCAAATAAATAGAAGTATTGCGAATACAAAAATTATTTGTAAATATGAACTTTAGTTACAGCATGTGTATAGTAATCAGTACGTGTATACATTTACTGACCATTCCATTGCAACACTCTTATGATTGATGTTTTTTGCAGGTGCCACTCCCAGTAGAAGAAATCATAAATAAAATAAAAACTCACCGAATGTTCGTAGGACACTGTATATTGGCATATATCATATATAAATTGAACATTGTCCAGAAGTTTTTATCCATAGTCCTTCTTTGTTTTTCTCCTATGTGCACCTAGGTAATAAAGACACTCACCCATAAATGTTGTTTTTTTTTCTCAGTATTGCATATTATATTTCATGATATTGGTGTGAATTATTAAATGCAATTTCTCAAATCAAACAACGATTGTGGTGACAAATTACTAAGAATGTATCAATTAAACATCAGCATGATATCAGTTGACACCAAATATTATTAGCAGCCTGAAAACTGAAGGTCGGTTGTGTATATCCCACCAAAAATATTTAACACTACATTGGGGTAAAATCAATTGAAACTATTTTGTTTCTTACATAAAGGTACCGTAATTCTTAATATTCGTGTCAGATGGATATTCTACATATGAATTGACACGATCTTGGTTCAATATTCAAAGAACTGGTGTAAATGAACACAGTTTTTTTATTGCAGAATTGATCAGTTGGTGTTGATTTTATATACTTTTACATGTGTGACTCCTAATAGACTGATGCTTTTCATGATCAGTAATATTGAAATCTGCACCAGACTAGTGCGAAATGCAAGCAAACAGTATTATACCTAATACCAGCTTTGAATTACTTTACATCAATTTCGAAATCACAGGATTCACCTGGAAATGTTAAGAGATAACACAAAATACAGATGCTCTGCAAATAGGTGTGAAGTAACACCAAATATGCAGGACCTCTAATAAAATCAGTCGGTGTCAGCTGGTGTTAGCTGGGGTTCCAATATTTCTTAGAGTGGATGACGTATCAGTAGGATGTAAATGAAAAAATTATGATAAATAATCTACTGAGGATCTCTTTGATATTCAGAATCTGAGTAGCTTATTCTTAGATGGCAACGAAATATTCTTAATGTATATTTTCTGAATATTGAAAAATAGAGATACTTACTTGATCATTCATGATTTTTCAAAATAAAATAATTTTCCAATTCAAGAACAAAGTTTTTCAGTAACCCATTATGAGTTTCTCGATGAGCACCAACTGTTGACAGAATACATTTTTTGTGATATCAATAATAAAATTTTTCCATTTGTTGAATACGTTCTGGGACTCGCTTTAGATTTTGTATTCCTTTTCTTAATTTTCGATATTCTCTTTTCAAAAAAAAAAGATAGGTTTCGTTATCGAAAATGTCGAGTGTTTTCAAGATATTCTGAGTTGATTATTTCCCTCATCATGAAATAATCCATTCAGACACGTTTTTTGAATAATTCCTGTCTAGATAAGTGATTGAATCACAACCGCGGTCAAATTTTTGTCCTTTCATATTGGTTTTTCATTTTTAATAAAATCATTCATTATCACAAGTCTTGGCAACATTTTATAAAAAAAAACATGAATTTCTCAATCGTTTGAATTACCTAATATTTATTTTTATCATTTTTGATGAATTCTCATACAAATATTTTGATATAAGGCGATGAAAATACGCCAGGTTTTTACATGCAAATTTTGCTATAAAGTCTAGTTCAATGCATGTTGTTGGGATGACATCAGTCAGTTCGTAAACGTGTTGTCACAACGGCAGAGGATTTTTTGCAAGCGGTCAGGACCGACTCCAGTTCGTTACACTATTGACATAATTAATTGGTTGAGGCATAATTTTATTATAAATTTTGTAAATATTCCTAAAAACTACTTCAAGCAAGCTGACAAATTTCACTAATCAATCAATTATATTCATTTTCATACTGTAAGAGATTGTACAACAAAAGTATTCCTGAACAACATAATATCGTTCTTCATTCATTCTTCTACTCGCGCAGCATTTCTCTGTAGCCATTCCAACGATAAATAAACCCGACGAACGCAATAAAAAAAATGTACTACGAGAAATGGCGTCCACGAACCTTATTATTTGAAAGCGTTTCCGTTTCCATTCGACACAAAAACCCGTTAATAACCTCGTAAATATTTTCTTTATCAGAGACAGGAGTGCAAAATTAAATATAGAACTCCATTGTTGCGGAGTCGTGACATTGCCGGAAGAACGGCATTAAGAAAATTCAAAGAACATGACAGAAACTCACGCTATAGTCGGGAGCTGTGAACCTGGCGAGCACGCACAGAGTTGGCTCTTAAATCTTCAACTGTCTTTTCGAATGAATGGTTACACAAAGGCATAACTTCGGCTTGTTATGTTATATTTGGAATCGAATTAGAGTGCGCGCAGTTCATTATGTTGTCGTATGGAGTTTCCGTAATGTAAAACATACAGCGCATGTCAAAACAAGCTGCCATCTGAATTTTATGAGGAAGTAATCTTCATGAAATTTGTACGTTCTGTTATCACGCTTGTCAACTTACTTGAAATTTGATATACGGCCAATCGATCACATCTTCCTATTTCTTTGGTTCTAGAAAGACATGTGTATGTCAAGAATTCGCTATTTTTACTTCCCTCAACCAGTATTGCAGTAATCAAGGTTACATCGTCTCTAAAATAATACTTTACGGGGATTTATAAAATTTATGTTTGACCTCGTAAAAAAGTTTCATAAATTTTCTATACAAATATTATATTATATTTTGATCGCGATTTCTACTGATGGAATTGTTCCTCCTCGATTTGAGGTGCCATACCGAGTGTCCACGGAACGTGGCTCGCCCCTATAACTTTTTTGTTTTTGAAGATAATGGAATGAACTTTGAAGGATCTGTAAACGACATAAAACTTCATTTTCTGACGAGTTATTCTGCAACTCATGCAACTTGCGGTTTTAACAGAAGTGATATGGACACTCGTTATATTTTCACTTCTCTTATCTCTATTTGACATAATGAATTTAACCATGCCTAACTTGACAGTTTTTGTTACTGAATTTATTTTCAATTATGACATTTATTTTTCATTCCAAATGGCCTTCAAATCAGTAAATTACTAATTTTAGTTCTGAAATTGTGGTAAGAATACAACCTACTGGTCTAGACTAGTGCCTAAAATTTTTATGAAAAAGAAAAAGTAACAGGAAAGGACAAGGTGGAGAATGTTGTAGAGGTTCCAACTTTGGAACTTTGGAAAAAAATACTTTAACACGAAAACACTCAAAATGGTAAAATGGGGATGCACTGTAGGGGCGAAATGTGAATTCCTAGCGGAAAGTTCACGTTAAAAAGTGGAAGACAATTAAAAAATCAGAAACTTTTATCCTTAACACTTTTTAAAATAACCTCAAATTCACCGTCAAAATGGCGATGAATCGATTTTTCAATATTTAAATTTTTCCTTGCGTATAAATGATTCAATTTAGATAAAAATACGTAGAAATATGACTTTTTTGGTGTCGAATGACCTTTATTTTTTCGCAAGTCAGAAAACACCCTTATCTTCCACGAACAATTGTTTAGATATTTTTTTTGTATTTTAAAGGTCTTTAAGTGATCATTTTGATTGTTGAAATGTCAACTTTTAGATGGTCTGTGTAACTAGGTGGTTTATTGATTGGTAAACCGCTTAAAATTAAGAAAAACAAGTCTCTGTGAATCATGGTTTTCTCAATATTATCAATGATTTTCAATAGTTGTGAAATAGAATAAAAAAGATGAAAATCGTTGAGGTGTCTTGATCAAAAATGTGTCTGTCGACATCTCATTTTACCCCATCGCTTCTGTTATTATGTAACTATTGTGAACGGCACTGTTAAAAAACCATGTTGATAAAAATATTCAGGCAAGGAGATATGTTATTCATTTTTGAATCAATAATTTCGTTTTGTTAGTTGCTTTATCAGTTGTTTTGGTAACAGGGGACTATAGATGTATTTACATATTATTTCAATCCCATGAGATACTTTCAGGAAAGACGTAATCTCTTTTAGTTTGTATGAAACTTAATAGTGTGCGGTAACAAATTAATCGCAACGGAATGCTATTTTTTCCCAACGCGACGAACCACCATGTTGCCATTTGACAAAAGTTAGTTATACTAATTTAAATTTAAAATTTTGTATAGCAGGTATATTTCCACCATGACCCTCCAGAATGAAAAGTTAATTTAAATTTGGTTAAAATTTTAGTTACTGAATCGGTATCTTGCATGAAGCTTATCAAAAAATGTAGTTTATTGTCATATGAAGATCCTACAAATTCATGTTTCTTATGCGTCGTGAAATAGTCTAGCAAAATTCCATTCTGTTCTAAATATCTAATGAACCTTAGATAAAAAAAAATTCTACGACAGTGGATTTTTATTCACTTTCCAGCACGCATTTGAGTTTTTTTTTTGTTTTGAAAGTGTCACTTTCGTAACAGTGCGAGAATATTTGCTTTCCCGCAACAGTGCGGAAAAGTAAATATGCCAATTCAACGTTATTATACGCTCGAGGATATATTGAAATATTCTTAGCCTACTATAGAACCAAACAAAATTTCAATGTCAAAATATTTTTTTACTCAACATATTCTCCTCTTAATTGGATACATTTATTACAGCGAACCTGCAACGTCTCTAGACATTTAAAAAAAATGTTTCTTCTTGCTCTGCAAACCAGACCTCCACAGCTTTTATTCACCTCGTTGCAAGAAAATTTATGACCTCTTAAACTTTTTTTCAGTTGACGAAAGATATGATAGTCGGACTAGGCCAAATCTGGTGAATAATGGGGGTGTTCTAGTAATTCAAACCCTAAAACGAATTTTTTGCATGGCAACATGAGATTTGTGTGCAGGGGCGTTGTCCTGCAAAATCAAAACACCTTTGGATAGCTTTCCGCGTCTTTTCTCTTTAATTTTTTCCCGTAGAGTGGTCGAATAGTAATCTCCAGTTATTGTTCTACCCTTATCCAAAAAATCAATCATGATTACTCCATGGCAATCCCAAAAAACTGAAGCAAGAACTTTTCCAGCAGATTTTTGGACACGAAACTTCTTAGGACTTGGAGAACTGGAGTGTCGCCATTTCATCGATTGTTGCTTTGTTTCTGAATCGTAGAAATGTACCCAAGTCTCATCCATAGTAACAATTCAGTTTAAGAAGTCTACACCGTTTTCAAATCGAGCACAGATTGAACGCTATGCAACTACCCTTGCACGCTTTTGCTCAACATTCAAACATTTGGAGATCCATTTTGCAGCAATTTTTCTCATATCCAAATTGACGTGAACTATATGATGAACGCGTTCGTTTGAAATATTCAGTGCTTCAGATATCCGTTTTAGCCCAGTTCAATGGTCTGTTAAAATCATGTCATGAACTGCATCGATATTTTCGGGGACTGACGCAGAAACTGGCCTTCCCGATTGGTCATCATCTTCAATAGAAAATTTACCTCTTTTGAAGCTTGCAGTCTAATTTTTCAAGGTCGCATACGAAGGACATTGATAACCAAGGGCATTAAGCATATCTTCGTAAATCTGCTTACCTCTTAACCCTTTTAAATACAGGTACTTGATGATGGCTCGATACTCCAATTTTTCACAACATATTTTTACTTTCAATTTATTGCGTAACTATGGTTTACTTTTTTGACGTCAAACTTTACACTGACACTTCTAATGAGTTATTGTTCGTTGCTATGGTAACGCAATATTTTGTTTATGCAGGGAACTGGTCTAGGCTAACTAGATATCAATACAACCTCGTATATTCTATTTATTTTACCTGTGTATTATTATTCAAACAAATCAAGGTTTTCGATATTTAATCTAACCCAGACTATTTTTCTTGTTTTCGCACTTTTTTATTCATTGTAATGAAATAAAAATTGGGATAATTTTATCTCACCCGTGTGGATTTCTCGTTGAATTTCTCAAAGCACATTCTGTAAATAGGTATGGGTGCAAACATGTGAAAAACAAAAATGCTATCACGAGCTCGGGAGAACTTTTGGCTTCCAGAAATTAAATGAAAAGTTCACACTTGGACGAGAAGTTAATAAACGGGTTTCAGGAAAATCGCGTTTTTTGCCTCATCCCGTAAGTATGTACTCACATCATGATTTCTTTATTCAAAGTCATGTTACGGGTTTATTTTGCACTAGAAAACTCTTTTTGTTTTAATACAATAACATCAGAAATTCTATGTCATTGATATACCCTTTCCACTCTGTACGCCACTGTATCAAAATGACAACTTGATCGTTATCATGTATAGCTTGTTCCGAACGTTAGTACTTACCTTTGCCGTACTAGTTCGAGCGGACATGAACCGGCCTTAAGCTAATGACAGTTATCAGTTGTTCTATTTTGCGGTATGACAGCGTTGTTTTGTAAACATACTTATGGTTAGTCTATTGTTTTGTACTTAGAACACAAAACCGTAACATTCCTACTCTATCTCTATCTTGTGTCATTGAGGTTACCTACTTCACATTCGAATACTTGACCTTTTGTTTGTTTGTTTGTGTTTGGTTCTGAGATTGAGAGGCTGGCGTTTTCGTCTTGATTCAGTTGGCAACACTGAATCTTAAGGTGTTCTTTTCATAGCTGCTAGTAGCTCGAGTTAGTTCCTGGACTGTTCCCACCGAACACTAACGAACAAGAAAGCGCCTTGTCAGGTATTGACAGTTTTGACTTTGACGTCTGAGAGATATTCTCTTCTTCCTTATTTGATCTTGATGAGTGACTGACCTACTTTGAAGATTTCCAATTAAAGTTTGATCATCGTTGATGGATCTTTGGAAACTTCATATCAGGAGAGTTTCTCATATTGTTTGCGATTTTTGACGCTATATATTTTTGAGAAATCTCCGTTCGCTTTGCGGATTTTTGAGGTTAGAAGTCACTTCATCATTGTGTGAAACCACTGGAACGGGAAACTCGCTATCAGACAGCAACCAGACCATCAAAGCTGTTATCAGAACCCTCCCACTTAATAGAGGTTAATATTTGCATGTGGGCTCTACTTATGACCCCATACAAGTGTAATCAGAAGTCAGACTGGTATTGTTTATTCTAGGGTGTTACCACTCTGCTACTGCTCTTCTGCGACTACCACTGTTACTGCTTCGCCGCTGGTAGTGCTCCACTACGGTTTATTGCTACTACTCTGCTACCGTTTATTGGAGTTCCACTAATGTGATTGTTCCACTGTTTCGTTCCTACACGATTGTCTTTCCACTATTCCACTACTGTGATTGTTCCTGCTCAACTGTGGTTGTCCCGCTGTATATCTGTTGTTCAGCATTCCTTCGCTATTCGTCCCAGCTGTACATGTACTTTGATTGATTGTGTCGTACCCACTGTGCACCTGTATACACCAAGGCACTGATGAACTGCAACCACAATAATTGGTGAACTGGCATGCTTGAGAATATCTACGTAGTATCAGATAAGTTTAGAATAAGACTGACCCTAAGGCGTAAGTATCCATAACTGTAAGCTATCATAGTGACGTCACAGGCATAGCCCTCACTGGAGGTTTCATATTGATATATTCAAACAATACCATACTCTCAATCACAGCATTCACTTGAATTCATCTTGGTGGTTGATATTTACATTGATTTCATTTTCTTTTGTACGGTGAGCTGAACTGTGCACATATAGGGTGTGTAACGATCAATATATTTTATTAGTAAGGGACATGACTATTTCTTTTAATCTGGTCCAAGTTATCTAAGCGTAAGGGAAGACAAAACCTCTACATATTTATATATTATTATTATACCAATTACAGGTATCTATTGTTATTTCAGTAATATTAGTGCAGTGGATTGTCCCATTCCATCAGGGTGGTTTCGGATTTTTCACTAGCGATAAATCCGTGGCGCTCCGGAAAATTAACCACATATTTCAATCTTATTGAAATCAATTTTTATTGTCGAATCCACGCCTACAGAGCTACTGGGTATGTTAGAGGCGTGACACATCATTGCACATTCACTGCACTCCTTTCCTAAATTTCGCCCCTAACAGTCAATCGATATTTTTCACAGCATGTCCCAAAAATCAAGAAAAAAACAATATTTTCAAAATTGGCATTAATCATTCAACCCAATTTTGTAGCTCACCCTGTAGGAACAGAGAAAAAGTCTGATGGAGAATATTGCTGCTTCTGAAATCTAGAATGATATTTTCCAAAATTAAAAAAAAAATCTTTCAAGTCCCAGGAATACATGTAACCAGTGCCATGTCCTTTCTCTTTACACTAACTTTTAATTCTTGTTTCATTACAATGAAAGCAGGCATGTTTGCTTTTATTATGAAAACTATCCGATTGTTTCTGAAAAGGATGCTCAATTGAAAAATATTCAATAATCTAATAATGGATTACAATAATGAGATATCTGGCTTGTAGGAATGCATCACCATAAAAAATTCGTACATGAATTACATCTTCGCGACGCTATGGCAGCACAGGACGGGCAGATTATTTTTTAATTAAATTCAATAGCGTATTGTAAGTGGGAATGCAGCCAAGGGTTTCATCAATTATTTATCTAATACTCCCCGAGAAGCAGTGTGGGAGCGCGAAATTAAAAGCTGTCGGGAAAACATAATTGCTCATTGGAGGCGACCGCTGATGGAACTGCGAAAGAAAATGACGCCGCCAGACTGAAACAGAAGGGGATTCAGGTCATTTGCACTGTGCAGAATGAATGGACCGCAGTCTCGCAGGTTCTCAATTCCATGCGACATTTTGTTCTTATACTTGTGGATGATAATTGCCCGTGTAGCTTTTGCTTTTTCTGATATTTTCCACCTAGCTGGGAACAAATGCGATGTTGCCAGATATATCATTAATATGGTGTTCCTCATTCTATCAACGTTTTGATTCCAAGTAACGATTTAAATGTCAATTGGATTCGTCCAAGTTTTATGGAAGTATTGCTGAAGTCAGGTGATGGCTAGTTTGATTTATGCAAGTCATGAATTATTCCTAGTACGCTCCGACAGCAAATAGATATATGAATCGGTTTCAAAATACTCCTGAAAGATTTGTTTTTACGAAGGTTTTACAATGGCTGTATACTCTTACGTGATAAATCTGTTTAGTCTTCAAATAATCCATATGGAAAATTAATTTTATAACGGTTTTATGGAATTTAAGCATGACATTCATTTCAAATTGACTGGCTAATGACTGAACGTCATGAATTTTTTGTTATCCCATATATGCGCAAAGCAATTTGGAGCCAATTACAGGGAGGTTATGAATTAGAGGTAATTCAGCATGAAAAGAAGAGTACATAAAATTGGTTATTGAAAAAAAAAATTACTCAAACACGTTTTGCAGGGTGTACTATACAGATCTAACAGCACTGCGAACATAGGAGAGGTCATGAACAATTAACTATCGTCCAACAGTCCAACCCCTTCAGCTTTCGCCGTTTTCGGTGTCGCTGTTCTCGATGACAATAACTGTCATCGTGACATCCTAATAATTATCTAGCAAAGACACTTATGGCCGATTTCACCAACTGATTCCTAAAGTTTGGAAATACCTAAATCGAATTTCGGAACGCCCAAGTGCAATTTGCGTTTCACCACACGTTAAGTAATGCTTAGGAAATACCTACATTTGGTATTTTCTATCCCTTTTTAATCATTACTTCAACGCTTGGGCGATCGTAAAGTCGATTTAGGTATTTCCTAACTTTAGGAATCAGTTGGTGAAATCGGCCATTATAGGTAGTTCATTTGAAGACGTAATAACATTTGTTGAAAATGGTTTACGAAATTGCTGAGAAAGTGTAAATTGTCAAATGGTATTTTGATGGATCAAGGACGTACATTGCGTCAGATTAAAGTATTATTTGTGGAAAAGTTTGAAAATAGGACGGACAATCATCAATGGCTCCAATTCTACCTATGTTCCTTTCATCGTTAGATGATCTGTATATAGGACATTGGGCGAAAGCCATACTATGAATATTTTGGAACAGCTTTTTTTTTGGAATATAATTTATTTAGTATGGTTTGTTATAAAACATTCAACATGCAGTCCACATCACACTTTTGACATCTAGTGGTACTTATTTTTGTGCAAAAACCACATATAGTTTGTTTTTCTTGGGGTGTGACTAAACGGCTATTCGATCAAATCGCAACTCTAAACCCATATTTTGGGTACAAATATTTTGGGTACAAATATTTTGGGTAAATATATCATTTTTTATTTTGGGTGAGTAGGGTATTGGCTATAATTCTTCTGAAGATCAGCTGATCCATTACTGCTCCAGAGTTCCTAAGCAATTGCCAAGCATTGTTTACTGCCATGTCTACGCAATGGGTAACTAAGGGGAATTACCACTTTTTACCTCTCACAGATGTGCAATATAAACTTATGTTTTGATCTGAACGATCGACTCCACCAGTACCATTATAGTACATTTTGACGACATGAGATTGATCAAATTGAATGATCTGTTTTACTTTTTGGGAGTATCGTCGAACGGTATGTAACGAGTTTACTCCAACTGCATTAAAAGCGAAGAATGTCACAATGTTATTATCAATCCACTTGACGAATACTATGTTCTGATCACTTCCTCTGATGTCATATTTTGCATTATGACCATTTGTATACTGTCTGAGAGATATGAATCTATCCAATTATGGACAGTACTTACCCCTGATCTCATAACAGTTCAATGTTTGAAGCAGTATTTCGTGAGTTGAAGGCCTTTGACAAATCACAAAACGCTACTACAACAGCATCACCAATGTTCACTTTGTGGTAAACAGAGTCCAGAAGATTAATAACTGCATCGTTAGTGTTAGCTGATGACTGAAATCCAAATTCTACGATAGATAATATTTCATTACTTTTTCGGAATTGCAATGTTTTTCTCTGAATAACTTTTCGAACACGTTCGACATGGTAGACATACACTACCACTCTTGAAAAGAGGTATTACAATTGCTGTTTACAAACAGGAGGGAAATATGCCTGTCTTCAGAGTAACATGCATTGATTCCGCTGAAACTGATAGTGCAGGATATGGTAGACTTTCTAGTATATTAATAGATATTCTATCGACTCTCATACATTTTTTATTTTTGATTTTTTTGAATATCTGTCTCAATTCTCAAGTTTGTATTGATGGGTTCTAGATACGGAAGAGCTTTCAATTCAATTTTACAATGACTTTTTCTCCTGCTGATAGATTATTCAAATCTGTTCCGGTGACTGTAGTACCCACACGATTTATGAATAAAAATAAGGAGAAAAAAAAAATATTTCTTTTGTATCTTGTCAATAAAATAATCAGCGATGGGAAATTAGTCCAAAATAAGGATTAACAAAAACAGAAAATCGAAAATGGTAATAGGTAGATACAGATTAATGGGTGGAATGTTGGGAGGAATGGTGAAATTTGCATGCCACATTCATCCTTACAACTCTTCGTTAATTTGCGGCCTATATTTGTAGAACTCATTTTTCATGTGACCCGACAAAAAAAGTTAAGGGAGTCATATCGGGAGACCTAGCCGGCCATTCAATTGGCACCCTACGTTCAATCTATTTATTAGGAAAAGTTCAATCTGGAGGCTTCATCTTCTTCAAAAAAAATCTCTTTCTTGCATTTATTCCAATTTATTTTTATCAATGGAACAGAATAGGTGTATTTTCATTTTCGAATATATTGTATCTATCTCAAAACGTACTGGTTATTAATTTTCTACCTACTGTATTTATACTGATTCTTCAGCATGTTTTGTTCCATTTATTTGTATATTATACTAAATGTTTTTACTTATTTGATATCCAGGCCACTCATATTTATGTTATTCACATCGAGTATATGTCTATTTCAGTTTACGTGTCCGTTTAAACAAAACGTAGATTTGTCAAAACACAATATGTGATTGATAAAGTTGACATTTTTGTTCAAATTTCCCACAATAATTTTTCTAAAAATAAGAAATAGATTAGTATTCCGCTTCAACCTATACAAACGGTATATTCGTCAACACGTCTTTAACACAAAACAACCACTGGCTCCTACAGCCGTTGAATTATATCTGTCAGATTCTTGGCAATGTTTTCTGCAAGAGCTACTTTAAATACTTTAAATACCATTTCTGAAATTATTTTTTGATTCAATTGGGGGAAAACCTACGTACCGGTTTCATGGTTCTTGACAATCATCAGCGAAGGCTATAGTTAACCCAATTAAACTGAAATACTACTTCTGAATTCGTTGGGAGTTCCTGAGATAAATACAGATGTATATGTATCCAGAGAGCATTCCGAATATAACGTCTACACTTCCGAAGTACAATCTTCATAAGAAAATATTGACACTACTGGAGAAAGACCATTAATCTAATAATGTAAAATGGATTATAAAATCCAAGTCTTCCGCTTCAACCTATACAATAGGTTTATTCATCGGCAAGTCTCTAACAGAAAACAACTATTGCCCCCTACGGCCGTTAATTATATCTGTGAGATTCTTGGCAGAGTTTTCTACAAGACCTTCTTTCAACTAAACTGAAAGACCACTTCAGAATTTGTTGGGACTTTAATTTTTGTGACAAATGAATTTACATGGATTGAATTTTTGCAGTTTGCAAATTTTTTCAATGGAAAATCGACTCATGTTATGATTTGAAGCCCACTGCTGTCTCGAATTTATTGGATTTTACACCACATCTAACATGACATTCAAAGAACTTCCTTCATTTGTAACGCTTACTGGTCTTGCACCAGTTGGTCGATGTTTGTCAACTCCAGTTTCATGAAAACCCTGCAATGTATATCAAACAGTTGATTCAGAGCGAGGTTCGCAATTCATTAAAAATATCCAATATTTAGTCACAATTTCGTCTTCTTTCACCATTTCCTATGATCATCAATATTTCAATACGCTTGGTTTAAGTTGAACGGGCACGAAAATTACTTACACTTTTGACATTTGTTGTCAAGATCATAACTGTAAAACAAAAGAACGACGCTAGCCAGAAACTTTCAAAGGTAACTTGATGGACCATAAAATTAATTGACTGAAACATTTTTGTATAATGTATAAGAATCTATTTGTCATTACATGTTTACTGATCCTGTATACTCAATTTGTCTCCATTGTGATAGAACCCCAGCCAACCCCCTGTAGAATAATTAAATCAGTTAATTAAATGCAGGGAAACGTCGAAACGTAGAGAAAATAATCAAAACAATAAAAATCATATCGTAGAACAAACCACAGAAGGAGAAGATCTAACATAAATACTCGTGTTCCAGATGCACAAAATATTTCAATCGATTGGTCATCAAAGCACAGATGGCAAAAGACAAAAATTATTATTGTCTTAGGAATTCACAGACTATAAAACTCACGAGGATATATTTATAGGTGTAATAAATATAATTACAATACGCGTTTTTGACATTTTTCTGTCGATAAATCTCAATTTTAACCCATTAAGGATGACAGAAAACCGAAATAACACTATGATATATGAGAAAATGACTATTAGAGTGTTATTAATAGCCGTAACTAATGTCACTATTGTGTTAGTTTATTATTCATTATATTAAAATTTATAGCTTCATGAGTGTATAAAAAGAGTCGTAAGCGTATGTTCTTTCAGTACCATTTCAGTATTCTTGCAGTATCCATTCAAGTCTTCGTTCAGTGTCGTCCAGAATAAAACGTTTTTATTTCAATATGTAGTTTGAGACAGTTCGTTACGAAATGGCGTATTGTTGAGGCAAATCAGAGCCTGCAACAAGTTTGAGTAAAGTAGTTACGGCCATATGGATCTGTGTACCCAAGTATATAGTTTTCAATCCGTTAGTTCCTGTGAAGAATAAACGTTGAGTTTTGATATCGAAAACGAAACAAGTGCTCTTCGTACCTAAGTAAAGAAAGGTGAAGTTCTACGATCACAATGATAAGTACAGTATTTCTACGCCCTTCAATGAAAATTCGCATCTCTCTGGGATACCTGAAGGCGTCTTCCCATCATAAATCGTGTTGAACCAGGTTCGACACGCGACGTTCCCCCTCACATCTGGTGCAGTGCGTTCCATGATGTTTATCTTATGTGAGTAGGTCAATGACCATATATTTCCGTGAAGAAATATTTGTCACAGCTGTTTGTATCTATTTTGGCCTATACAATGAACTAAATATTCTTTTTTATACTTGTCTCAGATATTTGTTTTTGCTTACTAGTTTTTATTTTACAACTAATTTTGATTGCGTCTTTCTGACGTTTTGTAAATGCTCTTTGCTGTAGACTCTTTTTGTAAGGCATTCGTTTTTACCATTTTCATTTAATAATTGTTTTTGACTTGCACCGGGTGATACAAAACGAGTTTCCAGTTATTTATCTGTCACCAGATATTAATTTTAGGATTAATTATGCCATTCTTTTTGCTCGCTTTAAGTCTCAGTAATAGTGGCTAGAGTTTAAAATTTTCGATGTTGTTTTGTGCTCCTTTTGCCCATTTTATAGTTTATAAATATTGTTTTGATGTACTGCTTACCTTAGCAGTGATATTTGCATGTTGATCACTTGTTTACCCTGTCTGACCATATACAAAGTGAGATCCTGTGGTTTTATACAACGAATTTAAGCCGATACTTGTGTTTTATCTTTGAATAAATTAATTTTAGTTATATCAATGTTTGACTTTTCTTTCTATTCTCATATTAACAAGCATTCTATACTACGTGTTGTGACGAACCATAAATAAATCAGCGAAACTTTTTCTCACCGCTCGAAGGAGGTTTCCCGGTACTGCGACGTAACAGTGTTTTTCTTTCGTTTTGACACCCGATTAGTCTAGTGTCAAAATAAGAGTGCGCTGTCTCGTCAACGTATTGTTTCCTGTGTAGCACCACATACAGGGTGTTCCACACCATTGTGATAGATTTTAAAAGTCCCCAAAGAGTTTTGTATGTTAACATTTCTTGGTGAATATCTACCTTTAGAAGACCCTGTATATCACGTAGTCAATAAAATCTGTCTATTTATCATCCTTATCATGGACTCGCTGTATATGACAAAGTGAAATGCTGGATTATCTTCTCTCAGTCTCTCCCCTGCATCGAATGGTGCGACAGTCACTGACACCAGAAAATTGGTAAGAGCCGTCTGAACTGCCGAAAAGGTAGAAATCATTAACACAGTGACGAATTCTCATATTCCCACTTGTACGAGCTTCATCTAAAACCTGGACGACAAAATCTTTCTCTCTTATCGAATCCAATTTATTTAGTATGCATCGTGAGCGAACTGCACCAAGGCTCTATTCCCGATGGACAATTTTCCTAATGAAGGTTTTATAATTCAGAGAGCGGATATGATTTTGTGTGCTGTTGTATTATGTTGCAAGGAGAATGTTACGTAGAGAAGGAGGATGGTATCGTTCGGTATTCGGGCCATGTGAATAATTAGATGGTTTCTCGTGGGAGCAACAATATTTTATCGAAGTCTAGGAAATTTTCTTACAATGCTTGGCGATACTTGAATGCAAGACAAATTGTGTACTGGGAAGAAAACGTTATGGTTTTGGATGGAAAAATTAAATTGTTCTACCGTTAGCGTATTGCTTTCGTTGCACATAGAAAATTTAATTTTAAATTCAATGGTTGTCGATATTCTTGATAGTTACCGACATTCAAAGGCAGAATTAAATAGACATTGGTGATGAATCAGTGAAGATTCGATACACACGGAGCTGAAAACAATTGCTTATATTCGAATCATGGAAAAGACAAGGCTACCGACAACAAAAACCAGTGAATTGGAATGAGTAAATGGGGTATTTTGAATTCGAAATAATTACATAATTTGAATACATAATTTATGTATCGATCATACCTTTTCAAAATGTAAAACATCTGAGTTCAAAGAAAAATGTAAACAAATAATTGTACGATTACATATCATACATCATAATAATCAAATCATTAAAATGCCGAATGAGTCGGAACCTCTTCAAGCTTCAATAATTCTATATGAATTTATTTTACGAAATGGTAAATATAGATATATCTACTTCATTCTACATTGAACACATATGTGAACTCACAGGAAATCATACAAACAGTATCAAAAGGAAAAAAGAGAATGAAAGGAGGAAATATTAAATCACAAAAGCTGTGATGGAATCAATAAAATAATACTAAAAATCGAATTCATAAAAAATTTACCGGACAACCCCGAAGCGTACAGAATACATTATACAGAATACAGAATACATTAAGAATTACGTCAACCGTCTGAATGCTGTAATGGAAATAACGAAGTTGAACTATTATACATCGATAAGATTGAAAAAAGAAACAGGAAATACCAGAATCACTTTTGAATCAAGTTAAATACTTTGAAATGCACGAAGAAAAAATCAAAGAAATTATCACAGACCATGATGTATTGACCATTGACCTCAAAATTGCAGTCGCCTTCAATAAACACTATGTCTAGATAGCACGAGTATTTCTGAAACTACAAAGGTTTTCTTTTAAGGATGCACCTGATTGAGAGATACGATAAATTTAAAAAAAGTGAGGATGATGAAAACAAATAAACAAAAATATTCGATCCCGTTTTTTTCACAAAGTAAGTGTGTGAATAAAATGATGATATTAACTAAGATAGAAATGATCTGCCATGATTAAGGAAGTGGTAAGAACTTTTCCATAGACTATATAGTGAAATGAACTATTTTCTTCAGATTTTTATCTTTTGGTTGGTTCTCACGTTGATATCTGAATATGACAGGATTTACCTTTCCGCATAAATAACGTGTTCGTTTACAAAAATTATTTGTCAGTATGGAGATATCAAATGTATTCAGGACATAATTATCTTTATATTTCACTAAAGTTTAATTTTTCCAAGCATTTACTACTGTACTGTCTAAAGAATGACACAAAATGGACCACCACTATTTTTACTTTCACCCAAAACTATAAATCTCTGACCATCCATAATAATAATAATCTTCATTGACCTCTGTTTCCCATATAAAAATGATTAAGGAACGTAAGTTAATGAATAAATTAAATAAAATCAGTGTTGTACGACTCAACAGATTACAGAAAATGACGTTTATATGACAATGACATGACATGATAATTGATGTAAATAAAATATTTAAGAGAAATCCTATATATCAGCTGCTGGATAGATGTCCTAAGAATTCGCCTATTGAACATAACACATTAACCCACGAAGGCAATTTATTGTAAATGAAGGAACCAGCGAGAGGTGACATTTTAGTTGGCATGACTGCACTGTGGGTGGTGTAACTTCTAGAAATTTCGAGTGTTACAGTCATGTATATTGTGGCGAAGCTGCGGGAGATGCCGGGCCTGAACGCTCAAGTAGTCAGCGCGTGACCGCGAATTACTTCCGAGGCGCTTCGCTTCGAGAAGAATCTGGTCTAATCGGTAAACGTTCCTAAGGCTTTTCGAGAAATATTAGGAGCATTCTAGGAAAATGAACGGTGTATATAAAAAGAACCACGCAGCAGAGGACAGTCAGTGAAGCAAAAGTCGAATATAAATAGTTCAGTGATTGTTATATAAATTAGAGTACCTATTGTGTTGAAGTTATTGAATACGGAATACAATCCGTTAAATAAATTATTTTAGAGAGAATCAGACTATAGATATACTACAATATCAATACTTTTCAGAATCAGTTGTTTTTCCAAAATTGAGAGACAAAAGTTTGTATGCATATATTGACGAAAGGGTAAAAAATTGGGGTTATTTTTAAATATGTTGCCAGCGTTCTCTATATATTCGCCGACAACAATTCACCAACTGCCAATTCACCGACAACAGTTCATCAGCCTGATCTAACCTGAATGAACCAACCTAGCTTGGAAGTTGAAGAAAAATTCATTTTCAGGGTAGTATTTTATTAGTCTGGTATAACCTGAACGAACCAACCTAGCTAGCAAGTTGGAAGGATATTATTGCCTTTAGGATATTATTGGACGGGGAATTTTTGACAGGATCTTTTTGAACGGGATATTTAGTCATGCTACCTGTTGTGTCTATTGATTGAAAATGCTCGCGTATTGATGAACTTTTATTTCCTGTTATACATTTATTGAAAAGCTGTCTGTCAATGTGACGTACCTTAGCCTAGTCGATGTATATAGTAAATAAATAGTTATAGTCGGGTAATAATTGCAAGTCTAGTCATAACAATACCCTTCTTTTGGGTAAGAAAAGTGAGATTTTCACAGTGGGGAATCATCCAGTCGGTGAAATGTTGTCGGGGAATTGCCCGTCGGTTAATTGTTGTCGGGGAATTATCTGGTTCCCAGAAGATAAGTTTATAACTATCCGCTTTTGCAAAGTAAATGTGCGAGAGCATTCTAAGACTTGACCACACATGATTATGTTTTGTGCATGGTAAATTTCAATAAGGGATTCTGTTGAAATCTCATTCTTTTTTTTCCCTTCGGATGCTGGTCCTTTCACCAGCTGCACCTCAGCCTCTTGGGCTTTTTGCACCCACTCCGTAACTCTAGTCCCCTGTACCAGTCTGAACAGGTTCTTCACCGGTTGACTGTTGTATTCTTTGGGAGATAGCCTGGGCTTCCCGAATATTGCCTGTCTCTTGCGGTCTAGTGCTTCGCATTCTGACAGTACGTGTCTGGCTGTTTCTGTACCTTTGCCACATTGTCTGCAGGAAAGTTTTCCGTTGGGCTGTGACCAGTGAGAAGGCCCGTTATCGTTCTAACTTGATTCCTGCTCATCTTGAGAAGTTCCTTAGTTTTGTGTTTTGACGATTTTATAATGTATGTTTTCCCGTGGTGCATGAGAGGTGCTTCGTTCCACCTCTCCCTTTGTTTTCGTTTGATCCATTCCCGAATGCATCCTCGAATGTCGGATTTAGTAATCCCTAGTGCGGTTTCTGGGCCAATATAAGGAGTTGATGAACCGTTTCTGGCTAGTTCATTAGCTTTTTCGTTGCCTTCGATGCCACAGTGTCCTGGAACCCACATCAAAGTTGTTTTGTTGTGTTCTGAGAGGACACTGAGTTCTTCTCGGCATTTCCATACCAGTCTTGATGTCACCTTCGGGTTCATAAAAGCCTTCAGTGACGCCTGGCTGTCAGAACATATTTTGATTCTTGCATTACGCATTTTCCTCATATTGATTTCTCTTGCGCACTGCAAGATAGCGTACATCTCTGCCTGGAATACGTAGGTGTTTGTTCCTAGTGAAATGCTCATTTGGAAGTTTCTCCCCTCACTGTATATTCCAGCACCAGTTCCTCCGCTGGTTTTGGATCCGTCCGTGTACCAGATCCTCTCTCCAGGTTTACTCCTGATGTTGTCATCTGACCATTCCCTTCGATCTCTTATGATAACCTCGAATTTAATGTTGATGAAGTATCTAGGAGTCATGTGGTCCGTTGGTTCCATTTCAAGAATGTTGCATCCCACTATATCCTTTATCTTGTTGTGACCGGATCTATTCCTCGATTTTTGTTGCCTTAGAAGTCTCATTCTTGCCTCTCCCATGATTGTAATATCAATTGATGGGAGGTCCAACAGTGCTTCCATGGCTATTTGGTGTTGTTTCCATAGCTCCCGTTGGTGCTAAGGCATGCAAGTCTTTGTACGTTGCTCAACTCAGCTGCGGCTATTTTTTGTGTTGTCTTTGTCCACCATACCAAAGATGTATATGTGTCAAGGGTTTCACCACAATGTTGTATATCCAGTACATCATTTTGGGATTTAGCCCCCATGTTTTCCCGTGTACCCGTCTGACTATCAGCAGCGTCGCCTCGGCTTTCTTCTTTACTTTTGCCAGCTGTTGGTTCCATATGAGCTTCGAGTCTAAAATCACTCCGAGATATTTGACTTCCCCCGACAGCTGTATGAGGGTACTTTGGAGGGTCAGAGGTCCTAAGCTCTCTAATTTCCTTCTCCGGGTGAACGCTACAATGGTTGATTTGCAGGGATTAATGGTTAGGCCCTCCTTATCTATCCATGTACTGACCAGATTTAGGGCCATCTGCATTCTTTCCCTAACCGTGTTATTGAAATTGCCTTGTACCGTAATGACTATATCATCTGCGTACCCAAGTGTTTTGTGTCCACTCATTCTTAGGGGAATGCAACATAAACTGTACTTTGTTGATTTCTTTACAGATATGTACTGCGTGCTCCTCAAAATTAAGGTAAAAGTCAATAAATGTTTCGTGAAATCGTATATTTCCCAATGACTTTATTAATACATATTTTTTTGCACAACTGTCAAAAAAACTTGACATTTCTGCATATTCACTTTTTTTCATCGTAAAAAAAGGCTTTTTTTACTGCCAAAATAATTCACAAAATAAACATGAAATATTACTTCTTGAAGGATTTATTATTAATCGACTATTCATCATAAAACAATTTCATTTATTGGAATAATAATTGATAGTGAAGTTTGAACAATTACTTTCAACAAAAATTCCCGAAAATGTTCCATGTTGCTGCTGATCAGATACGTTAGATATTTCTTCAAGAGTTGATTTCACAATTTCATCAGATATTTTAATTTGTTTGGAAGAAGATGGGCAATTCAGTATATTGTTAGAAATCTTGATTTTGTTATTCGAACTATCTTCTATATATGCTTCTGCTACGGAGGCAGATTTCCTGCCACCGTGAAGTTTTATGGATGTAATGCTACCCCTGCATTGGCCAGAAGAGTTACAGAGCTTCTCCTGAAAAATTGACCTGTGCACAGCTCTCATACCTGTCTTTTCCAAGCAATTTGGCAATCAAGCTGGGAATTCCTCCTATTTTATTTATTCCCACATATTGGTTAATACATTGTTCTCTGGAATATTTCAAAAATAATCTTTTACTTTTTGTATGAGGTGACCGTAGTGCTCTATACTTATAATATGATCAGAATTTGAAACAGTAAACGTTCTTGCGCAAGATGTCTTCGTATCAGGTATTTTTTACACTTAATATAGATCCAGAATCTTCAACGGCATCAATAGTTATATGTAATAATTCTTCACGGCGACAAGCACCGCTGATACCCACAAATCTTACAACATTATGAATATATCTGTACCTTATAAAGTAATTTTTTTTCTTCATCAGCATCTTGAATACATTTATTGATATCATCCCCTGATAAAATTTTAGATTTCTTTCCTCGGTATCCGACGCTTCTGTTCTTAATGAGCAGGACCAATTTTGGAAACTTCCTTATATCAATATTTTCCTTAACATTCAATGTACTTTTCAACATTGGGTAGACACTTCATAACGTAGGAGGTTTTATAATTTTTTATTTTTTCTCAAAATAGCATAGAAGCACATTTTCATAAACCTTTTTTACATGTTTCTTGTCGCACTATTTACGAAATTGGTCATATGTTTGATCATATATTAATTTGGTTCTGGCCGGTAACATATTAGATACTATTGCATTTGCTTTCTCAGATGAATCTGATGGGGTATCAATACCACTATCATAATCAACATCCATCTCCTTAGAAATAACTTGAAATTGAAGCAACTACGAGCAAACACAGTCAAACAGTCAAACACGCGGCGTGCCAACAAATCGTTTATATAGTAACAACACAGAAAGAACACTGGATGCTTTGGAATTGTATTGGAAGTATTGATAACATTAGAGATAACATGTATGGAAATGAGTAATTTTGGACTTACTTTTTCCGACAGAAAAAAATTTTATACGATTTTACTGAAAACATTGAACAATATCTTCAAGACAACAGTCGTTCAAAAGCGATAACTTATCGGGAGAAAATACCACGTCAAGATGTATTGGAAGGATTCATTTTTAATATTTTTCAGACGATGTAAATTAACATTCACAGTTGTAAAAAAAATGTTGCTTGTATTGTTCGTGTATAAAATTCGAGTTTTCATGGCACATTCGGAAGAATTTTTCAAAATCAACACTCTCATGTTCCATTAAAAAAACACTCATTTTAGTCACTTTTTACAAAAAAATTTCTCCCAATTTTATTTCGATAGGTTTTTGACTGAAGCCTTGTCAGAATTGGACAACCATTGTTTTTTTTATAAACGAAATACAGGAATATATTATGTATGATTTTAATAACAATATTATTCATTTCCAGTGAAATGACGAAATAATTTGAAGAACGACATCGGCAACAAAATACAGTAAAATCCGCGAATGAAATATTCCACCCGATAATATTTGTGTCCTGATGTTTCTCACCTGAAAGAAGATATATTATCATAATGCTGGATGCGCCAAGGCGATATCATTACATGCACTATTGCCGATCCAATATCGTGCTGGCAGAATACGGATCAGGTGATGCATTGCTATTGCTGTCACAGTGTCACGGATCCGTATTGAGCGACATTGAGGCGGAGCTAGTCTTGAACTTGTTTGAAACCGTACCCCTTTATTCTCTGGCTGCCTTTATAGCTATTGAAAATATTCAATGGATATTCAGTTACATATTTCTGTACAAGTATATTCATTATAAATTTAATTTTCCACTACAAGGGTTCGAAAGATTTCAAAAGTGAACTTCACGGCAAATAATGATAATAGCCGTTCTCTACCAGCACAGGCTATGCCTTTGGGTACACTTTTCGAGTGTTTATAAGGGAGTATTATTATGATGTATTATTTATTATATTATGAAATTCATTTTAATGATTTCTCAAAACAATATCACATAATTTCTCATTGACACATCTTCCCCTGCAAGAAAACCTAATCGGTTATTGGTTCGTGGACTATGCGAGATTATATTGTTGACTGTTTCAAGCATGAAAATAAATAGGTCTGGTTCTATTTTCTTCCTTTGTCATTGAAATGTCAGGTTTGCCAAGGCAGTAAGTATCTGTTTGATTTAATTGCAGTATATACTACTTCTGTTTCATCCAATGCTTCACCCACCATCTCCCAAGAACTTTTTTGTTCTCTTCTTTTTGAAATAAGTGTAACAGTGGGGTGAGTGATGTCTTTTCTTATTTTATTTTATCGTTTGTTTTTCGCGACATTTTTCTGCTGTTGTTGCTAAAATTGTTATTTCCGTAAATCGGTTGACCCCTACGCGCAACCCTCAGAAGTCTTCGAAAGACTTGTTTGAGCTAGGGAAGACGTAGCCCTCACCTTTTAACTGTGATGTCATGCACAAGACCGATGAACATGCGGGGATTTGAACCCTCGACCCTTCGCTCCAAAGGCGAACGCTCTACCAGCACGGCCACAACGGCCCATTGAATAATCGCTGTTTGTCTACTCTACCTCTCTTGAATTAAAATATTCATTGGGTCGTGATGGTAGAGCTTTCGCTTCTCAACCATAAGTGTGTGAGTTCAAATCCCAGCACGGTATCCGATCTCGTGCATGGCATCATACTTTAAAATGTAACGACCTCCTCTTCTCTATAGCTCCCTAATCTCTCGAAAACTTCTGAGGGTTGCTCTAAGTATGCAGTCGGTTGAAGGAATGGAAAAAATTCATCATTTTGATTTTCCAGGTTTTGAGTACTTAGTTCTGAAGTTGTTTGATTTTTTTTTACCTACCTCCACCATATTGATTGTTTGTAATAACTCCTAGTTAATTACTTTAACATTATCACGCAATACAGGTTTCGCAAAATAAATTTATGAGGATACTACTGAACAAAGCCCATAGGCATCCCACAGACCAACTTTTTGCAGAAGCACAATTATGAGATAAACCACGAAGAGCAAACACTTGTGTTAACAAGTAGTTTGAACTCTGCCATTTGATGAGACACAATAATTATATCTACAAAATCATGTAAAGAAACTTTGTAATGTCTTGGCAATGAAAGCCTTTATTATTATTGTTATTATTGAGTCTTTTATTTGCAAATAAAAATACGGCAATACTTAAATAGTGGTGAATTCCGACATTCTCATAACTTTGGATCGCGAAGCAATACAAAAAAAAGTATGTCATACCTGCCATGAACAAATACATTGACAGTGGACTTACTTTACTGGGGGACTAAATAATAATCGATAATAATACAGTGCGTTCATAAAGTGTGGAAACGCTCTATTATCTTACGAGTTGATTATTTTCGGAGGAAAAGCTCGGACAGGTCGATTTTGTATTTTAGTTTTCCACCTTTATTTAGAAAAAAATAATTTTTTCCCCTACTACCTTTCAAGATATGACGTCATCGATATTTTTTTAATTGAATGGGTACATTTTTATGTCAAAAATTGAATGCCCATATATTTCTGAGTTCAACCATATACCACATACGTCATATCTCACACTTAATTATAGTATTCTGAGTATAAAGGAAACCAGTGTTCATATTTCTCAACATTCATTTCATTATTCATTTTGCAACGTAAACCTAAGAACTACTCAGTAGTTAGTACGAGTATATTGCTACACTTGAATAGTAGGCTAAACAAACATATGAAAGCCCTTAGCAACCAGACAATTAGATCTTAGTTACCATTGCATATGTCACACTGGTTTTCTTTATACTCAGTATACTGTGATTCGAACTGTAAGATATGACGTATGTGGTATGGTTGAACTCAGAAAAAAATGGGCATTCAATTTTTGACATAAAAATTTACCCTTTCAATTCAAAAAAAATGTCGACGACGTCATATCTTGAAAGGTGTTAGGGAAAAAAAAATTTTTTTCTAAAAAAAGGTGGAAAACTAAAATACAAAATCGACCTGTCCGAACTTTTCCTTCGAAAATAATCAACTCGTAAGATAATAGAGCGTTTCCACACTTTATGAACGCACTTTATATTACAGCTTGCCAGAGAAAATGGAAAATGAAAATATACTCAAAACGTTTAGGATTGAAGTTAAAAATTAAACATTCAGTAGACCAAGTTGGGTGATAAACGAATTGGCTGACAGGCAATGTCAAAAAAGGTGATTACGTGCCTTTGATTGTGCCGTAATTGTGTAATGAGTTCTATGTTATATTATGTTGAGTTTATGTACTGTATTTCTATTTAGATTTTTTTTGCAAACTATTGCTCAGATAGTTTCTGTGTTATATTTATTGATGTCGTTCTGTAATTTTAACCTGTAAACTATCTTTACTTATGTCAAATAAACGTACATACTATATTGTAATGGAAATAATCTGATTGCAAATTTCCCTACGCCACTGGATCATTTCCCCCAGAGCGCGTCTGGGTGATTGATGTATGCAAGAAATGTAACCGTGCTTTTCGCCTACACCGTCGATCGTGTGAGGGATATGTGAATTATAACACGTCTTTCGAAAACCTAATGACCTTTATAAGTCTATACTGGTAGATGGAAAAATCGATTGACTTTCCGATTTTTTTAAATTTATTGCACATGTATGAGAAAATTCGTCCTGAATGAGAATTTCAGGGATAGAAAACGTCGCGCATATTTGATGGCATGATCTTGAACGAGTTTTGGCTGAATCGCGTATATAAGTTATATTGACAATTTTGAGTTAAAACGACTTTTCATCAGTTATATTTAGATGAAACGGGAAACGTTATACGTGCCAACAAGAGTTCGTGACAGTTATCAATATAGGTTTTAAAAAATTCAGAAATGTTAGTTCTTTCCAGAAGTTCAAATAGGAACGAGAGTGTGAGCAAGTAAATTGTTGCAACTTAATCGAAAAGTGTCATGTATTTGAAATTTATAGAAAAATTGCACAATATGGTCACCAATGCGATTTAGCTGAAAATTTCGCAGACAATTCCAGAAATACCAAGATCGATTAATCCTTTGAAGATTTTTTATGGAAATGCCTGAAAGAAATTTTTTTAGAAGAAAAACGTCTAATTTTTGTAATGTAGCACATCATATCGGCTAACTCTTGATTTCATATTGGGCCAATATAGATATATTGGTAGTAGGAATATTGATTGAACATGTTTTGAATATAGATTATCACATGTAATATTGGGTCAATATTGGTTGAATAATTGCTATCAATATCGATACTACAATATTGGCTATATACTGTTTTCCATATCTATAATAAATATTGTATTTCCAAGTTTGGTAGCACATTGGTTGAATATATCATTTTAACTTCATTCAACAAATTGTTATAACTCATATTGGTTCAATATTGGTTCAATGATATTTCAAATATCGATAAAACACACACTGATCGATATCTCCACAATACCTCAAACCATCAACGGTGCCAAAAACAAAGTGTAATCAAGACATTAGTTGATCGAGCTAGAAGAATTTGCGAACCTGAATACCTGGAAGCTGAACTGGAACATCTAAAAAACGCTCTTCTTTCTAATGGGTACAAAGAAAGAGATATTGAGAGGTGTATGAAAAATGGAAGAGAAATCAGAGACGGAAGAATCAATAGTAGACCAAATGACTGTCCATCCAGTGAAAGTAGTAGTCAAACCAACACCGAAAAAAGAAAAGCATTCTTACCATATGTTTCCAGAGTTACAGATCGTATTGGCCGTATTCTACGAAAATATGAGATTAAAACCGTTTATAAACCTTCAAAAAAACTGAAAGACCACTTTAGATCAGCGAAGGACAAACGAGACGTACTATGCTCTTCTGGGGTTCATCGCATTCCATGTTCCTGTGGCAGCGTTTATATCGGAACCACGAAACGCTCCATTAAAACAAGAATCAAAGAGCACAGGGCTTGCTGTAGGTTAGGGCACACACAGAAATTCGCTGTCGCAGAACATACTCTCAACAACGATAACCATAGAGTGAAATTTGAAGAAACCCAAGTCATCTCTTCAACTACTGCCTATTACCCAAGACTCTTCCGGGAAGCAATATTCAACAATATTCAACAAATCTTATTAATCAATATTGGTTCAATATTGGTTCAATAATATTTACCGATATCATCAAAACAGTATTGTCTCTACATTGTTTCCTACATCTAGATTAGGATGAGTTTTCAATATCGGCCAAATATTCAATGAAATATATTAGGATAATATCATGATCAAATCTGGATAAAAATCCGCAAGGTGGCTCTACATATAGATCGTCTTCTAAAACCTACGAAGATATATCAAATATGGTTATGGTGATCAAAAGGCAGACTCTGGTGTCACTTTGATCAACTTAAATGCATTCAATAATTCACCAAGATATATTCATTTCCACCAATAAATCTAAATGATATTGTACCAATATCGATAAATGTTCACATTTTAATTCTCCATAATATAACGTTTTAATATGTTGCCAATATTGTCAGAATATTGCACCAGCGATATTGTACCAATATCGCAGAATATTTTGGGGCCAATATCGCTTCGAGAATATTTCACAAATATTATTTGTTGGAAAATGCAATTCAACATCCTATATTATGTTCATGAAAAAGTTGAAGTTGTTTTGCTGATGTTTTTATTTTATTGATTGTATTGTCAATGTCTGAAAAGTTTATGTACGTTATTCAAATAAAGTTATTATTAGTATAATCCTGAAATTACAACATTATTCAAGTAATATTGGACCAATATTGCATTTCAAATATTTCGCCAATATGTTGACAATATTGTTTCTATAGATGTGCTACTTGGGATCTACAAAAAATGCACAAACAAAACCAATTTGATTGAACTATTTACTACTATTACAACTCCAGCACATACTAGAACATATTAAAATGGTAATATCAAACCATACTAAAAGCGAGTCGCATACAATATTACACAGAATGATAATATAATGAGATCATTATTTCATTCAATTTGAAAGTCACTCATTTGGACATCGAATGTAGAATATAGCGAATATTCGGAAGAGCACCTAGCAACGATGTTACTTCTCCCTAAATTTCTGCATACCAAGTGAAAGTAACATTTATATCGTGATAGTTTCCAGAAGTAACGACGATTCTATACTCTGGTACGTTTTAGATATTGAAAGGAAAAATGCATAAGATGATACCACGACCATCATTCATTTGATTTGATATTAAGGCACGCCTTTGGCGTTGCTTTCAAATTATCATGTTTTTGGCCATGGACTAAATTTATCAACGTAAGAAAAAGGACCTTATCTAACCTAGCCATCCAAGTTGCTGGTAATTCGATCACTAATTAGTATGAAAAAGTGAAAGTTGAGCAGATGCTTGCTGCGCTCGCATTTCATAAATCACCTGACTGCCCACTTTTTTTGGATACAGACCGAATTTCTCAACGTAAAAAAAAGGATAAAACCTTACCTCACCTAGTTAGTGGTAATTTGATAACAAATTTGTTTGAAACGGTGAAATAAAAGCAGATGCTCGCTGCTCTTGCATTTTATGACTTACCAGAAGAAAGAGACAGGACTTCGGCGATTCTCTTTCTTCTGGGATCCCACGTTTTTTGTCATAAACTGAGTTTCTTAACGTAAGAACAATGGACACCACCTAATGTAAATTATGTATCGAATCATCTGTGAAAGTTCCATTTCCATTGCAGATGTCACCATATAGTGCTGATTTATTACCGTTAGACTTCTTTTGTGGAGGTTTTTGAAATTCAAAGTTTACATAAATTGTGAGCAGATGCGTAAGTCATGCGCAGGATTCCTCAAATATTGAGAAATGTGTGAATACATTTCGAATATCTCTTATACTCCTCTATATAATAATGATCTTTATTCACAAAAAATATCACAGAGAGATTCGTAATTCGAAATGGTAACGAGAATAAAGCAGCAGGAGCCGATAAGTGCTAGAGCACTTGTTTCAGCATTGAACAAATTGAATCTTATAAAGTACTTACAAAATTTAATAAAAATAATGACTAGGTAGAATTCCTATATCTAACAAGGGTTGGTGAAAAAAATTCAGCGATACAGTATGGAATCATGAGTAATAAAATACTAAAATATAGGATATACCTACCTATTAATAATAATAATAATGATAATAAAATTTATTTGAAATTCAAAAAATGAAATCATTTATATGTATCAGTTCGTAAAAATAATACTGGATGGGTGAAAAACACTAGTTAAGAGACTGGCAAAATATGCGTATGACATGAATATGAGTGGTTATGGTACTGAATGATTGATCATTTCAAATGATGAAATCATTTCAGGTGATGAGAAAAAAAACATCTTGCTATACTCTTATTTTTCTTCGAATCATCCAGTAAAAATCTCAATTACACTACACCTATGTATTTGTGAATGAATTCACTTCGAAATGATGTTTCACAAGTATAGTAGTCCCATTTGAAATTATGAAGTACGGCGTGCTGGAAATGAGGGGGTTGACAGCAAAATATTGACGTATTTGGTGGAAGAGTTTCAACTCGAAATCAAGAGTCAGAGCGATTTTATTTTTTTCTACTACTTCGGAGATTATGGCAGTGGTGGCGATAAGGATTCGGGCCCCCCCGCCAAATTTTGATAGGATATTCATACATGTGGCAATAAAATCTGGAAATACCAGACACAATGGGACATAATTCGATATAATAATACACAATATACTTATTTATTATATAACTTTATTTATAATGAAATATTTTCCAAAGAAATTAGTAATATTCCGGTATGTGGTTTTATTGCCACTCTGGATAATATAAATGCCATAATTTGCTAGGTGATTAGAATATAAAACTTTACCATCGCAAAAATCTGTCTGATGCTAGTGGAGCCATCCGTAGATTGAGGAATATGAAGTTTAGGGGAGCACTGTTGAATTGCCGAAACGGCGATGTTTTTGTATTAAAAATATATAGACCAACTGTCCCAAATCAATTTTACGAGCACGTTTATATTCAATACGTCTTATTATTATACCCAATGCACTAAGTCCCACCTCTCACATTGTACTACGTAAATATGTTTTTATCAAGTTCAACTTTGAAAATGTTCTTTCGGCCGAAGCAGATGTTACCGGTAATGTCAAAAAAAGTTGAAACGACGAACAAATATCCGGAAGACTGCTCAAAATACATCTAAAATATGTGGCCAATTCTGCAGTCCTAAGCCCAAAGGGCGTAAGTCAATAATGACCAGAGATATTGAGGCAGTCACTTACGCCTATAAAGCTTAGAATTTCAGGTGTATTTTAAAAATACATCTTTTTTACTGACGTTTTGGATGGCCAAATTATTTGTTCAAGTCAACGGCTCAGTCATAGGGAACATGTAGAGAGTGAAATTTAAATTATGGAAAGATAAGAGAAACGTCCTTTGGGCTTAGGAAGGCAGAATTCATAAATTTTCTTTTTTCGAATTTCATTTGAAAATACACTTTTCCAGTTTATTAATTGCGTAGATAAGTTGTGCAAGAAGTCATTTCCGTATTTTTTTAGTTTTTTCTTAGCATGATCCATAATTTCTCCTGTAGATAGTTTAACGAAACAGTCTGGATTTAAAAACGAAAAGTAGCTCATTACTTCGTTCATGCTGATGAATCGTGTACTGAGTTGATTAATTATTATATCGAAAGACTCGTAGAAGACTTTAATTTGGAATCTCTTTAGACCATCTTCTATTGTATTCTTTGGCGCTTAGATCTCAATGTTGGCTGAATGTCCCACGATGTTACCAAATTGGAAGCTTCTGCATGCAATGTTTCGAAATCGTCTCTGAAACTATCAAAAGTATCTATTGTGGAGCACAATATCTCGCATGCTCGGCCCAGATCAACAGTAGAACTTAGTGGCAGTTTAGACACCAAATTGATAGTTTCCAAAATTTTGCAAAATTAAATCATAATTACTCGTACTCTTTTGCAAGGAATTTGTTTCCGCTCTGTCAGCTGGTTTTACCAATTACCAATTTTGATAACTTCTTGAAGAGTTGGCCTCAATTTCTAATGGGAATTACCCACAGTAATTTTTGAGTCATTAATTACTGAATTAGCATAAATTATCTGTCAAAGCAATTACCCGATCTAACAAAATCTTGAATGTGTCAAAAAACAGTTATGGAAAGATAATGAAATAAAGCCAGTATCCTTGAAACACTAAACTGAATAACTGTAACTATCATTCAATTGCAAACAACTTTTTTTAGTAACGTCTTTCGATATGTTGCATATTAATGTCATTTTACTCTGTGGTGAATGTAGAATATCGGCCGTTGCCCGCTTAGCCGCACGCCACTGGCAATAACCGATTTTGCTTACTCAGTCTGATTTAATACACCAACTTTTATGTGGAATGAAATTTTCTGAGGAACTATTAATAAAAAATTACCCACATGGTTCCAACATATTGGCGGACACTATAGAATTGTTCTCAAAATATACTTGCTTTTCATTGAAGTATGGTGAAGTAAATCATATTTGAATTACCTATCCGAATTCCTGTATACGCATATTTGTTCAATTAGGGTGCTATTCATCCAATCCTAATGATAGAATTCTTCTGAATGTATGATTCGGCATTTTCATTAAATTTTTAAGTGGTAGATTATTACGTGTAAGAAAAAGCAGCAAGTCAAATTATCTGAATCTAACAAAAATTCTGAAGTAATAACGGGTTATGGAAATGCTGTGAACATAATGAAGACTAATGAGAATGATGGAAACTAATAAAATATATTGGAGAGTAATGATGGGGGAAGAAGAATAATGAAAGCTAATCGACAGTTATTGCCAGTAGTAAAAGTATAATGGAGAGGAATTGTTAGTAATATAAAATGGGTAAATAGCATTGAAAACCATTAACATCCAAAGGAGATATAGTAGTATTATAATTGAAGAAATTTTAATAAACAGTAAAACAGAATAACGTTATTTCAATTGCAGTGCGAAAGAGATCCTTTAAATTATTGGAATAGTGGATCGGAGGAGAGTAGTAGAAATAATTTGATTAAAAATAGAAATGTTGATGGCAAGTATACGAGATATTATTTTCACATCTATATTGAACTAGCACTAGATGATAGGTTATACAGTGTGTCCTCCTTCCTATGAGTTTTTCCTTATTGTAATGAACCCTTGATTCTTTGTTCATTATATTTTCTGCTGCTATCTTTTTTATTCACATCAGCCCTCATGGAAACATTGCTCCAGCAATGAACCTGGAAATTGACCATGCTTGGGAGCATGGTAATACGGTCAAACCTATTCAGGGACATAATGGAGGTAAAAGCTACGAGAGAATACCCTCAGGGGGAGTACTATCTCTAATATTGTGAAACCTCGTAGTAGATAACCTCGTTACAGACCTGAACTGAGCAATGCTGACAATATGGTCATGAAATTTATTCAAGATAAGCCTTAATCATCTTATATGATATCATGTATATGAATTGAATAAACTGATTGATTGATTGATTGATAGGGGCTCCGTATGGATCCGATCCAATCAGCCCTCACAGATGCACAGACGTGGTGAATGAGAGAGAACATCTAGGTCAACCCTCAAATAACCAAAATTGTCCCATCCACCAAAAGAGAAATCTAGAGATCAATCAAATCTTTGATAAAATCCTACAGATGTTAGGAGAGACAAAATATCTAGTGTTAAATCTTGACTCGAAGCTCACCTAGAACAAACATCTGGAAAAAGTTCTTACTAGGGCCAGGAGGTTACTAATGATGACCAGATGCCCTTTTGGCAAAACGTCAGGAATCGGACCGAAACAATCCCTCTAACTATACACATTGATAACTTATGGAACCCTGCTGTGGTGGTCAAAGATAGAACATGTGACAATCAAAAGATGGCTGGCTGGTTCATGAAGACCAGCCAAACTCGGGGTCACTGTTGTCCAGCACATGTCCAGCACATCTACCATTAGCCTGTAGGTGATACTGAACCTCCCTCCTCTGCATTTGCATATTGCAGCGATGGCGAGGATAGAAGCCACCAGACTAAAGTGTCTGGGACAACGGAGGGGCAATAACATAGGCCACTCCAACATCATGGAGGTCATAAGAATCGACACATCTGAGATGTCATTGGACAAAATGACTTCAACCTACTCCCTTGATGAAACATACACCACCATCATGCAAGATGGGAAAGTCACATCGAAGGCAATACCAATGTTGTCGAGTGGGCGATTCCGGTTCATGGATGGCTTTGAGACATGCAATGGAATTGGAGCTGGAAGATACTGATATAGAACAAGGCAAGACATTAGTCTAATCCTTGGCAATCAAGCATCAATAATCCTATCCGGGGTTATGGCTTTTTCCTTTTGTACGAGAGAGATTCTAAGGAGAGGCCCTAGAAACAAACTCAAAGTTATTCTCTC
Source organism: Chrysolina oricalcia (assembly GCA_944452925.2). Taxonomy (NCBI): domain Eukaryota; kingdom Metazoa; phylum Arthropoda; class Insecta; order Coleoptera; family Chrysomelidae; genus Chrysolina; species Chrysolina oricalcia. Next base: position 16,558,506 of record OX101821.2, read on the forward strand.
TGAAAGTCAGGCGGCAATGATGGCCCTGTAAGCATGCAAGTTTTCTTCCAAACTAGTTTGGGAGACTCACAAAAACCTCAGCGACCTAGGAGGGTTTCAGGTCACAGAAGCATTCAGCAGGGGGGGAAGCATCAACTCTTATCGTACCGGAACCATTCTGTGAAATCCCGTTGGAGTACATCGAGCAGGACACGAAGAAATGGGTTGAGAACTATCACTCATCCTCCTATGAGAACTCCTACGGCAATACTCACGTAATGATGATGATGATAGGGCCAACCGACCGACTCTCAAGACATCTCCTCGAACTACGCCGGAACTTTCTCATAAAGGTGGTAGGACTCCTAACAGGACACTGCTACCTGAGAAAACACCTGCACATGCTGGGTTCACACCGAGACGCCACACTATGCAGTAATGAGGAATGAGAAACAGCTCCCCACATGATGTACGAATGCAAAGCCCTGGCTCGCATGAGGATGGATATCTTCGTACACTGCAGTGAGGAAGATATCATTTCACAGCGAAACCACGTAAGGAATCTCCAGGAGTTCATCAGACGATCCGAAGTACTCACGAGATAGACCTGACAGCGGGAAGCAGATAGGTTCTACTTAGAACTGCCTGTTCTTTGACCGATAGCAAGCCCCGCTGAGCAATAATGATAATAAATTCTTTTTTATTTTTATCAATATCATTTCCAGATTCATCGATCACCTACTATATTGAGTTTTCACATACAGCGGGATTTGAAAAGAAAGCAGCTAAAATTAGAATTAATTTTAAAACAAGGGTAGTGGTGAATATTTGAATTGATGGAAGTGTGGAAAAAAGACGATGAGAAAAAATCTAAATATCAGTAGTTTTTTTAAGTTGCGTTCTGAAGGAATCCCCTTTTGGTGTATCCTCTCATCTATTCAAATAACAGAGATAATATCACTGTGATACATGTGCTCGGACATTGGAGTATTGGTCTTCCCTAGCTCCCACAATTCTCTCGGAGACTTCTAAGGGTTGCAATTGGTTGATGAATATAACAATTCTAACAATTTTCACAGAAAAAAAAAACAAAACAGTGGCCAGAACACCTGAACATCTTAAAAATAACAGAACCAAAACTTTGTGTATTGACGTGAACTTCTGAGGTTTTTGGACTTTGGACTTATCATTTTTCTCTGGCATGTTGGTTAGTGTTTCAAGTTTATTACGATCCATATTTTGATCTCTGACGCATCTAGCAATGTGATCTCTTTAGCGGAAGAACAGATGTATCTCATTTTTGGATTGCTAACCATTCGAAAATAGCTTGTTTTCTTCCCTAACTATACTATCCCAACTATCGGGTATCACATACAGTATGTATCTTCGAAGAGTAATACAGTAGAACAGTGAAATAATAATTATTTGTTACGACTTAAATTATCTGTGACATCGTGTGCAGTAGAAGGCTACCAGGAATTTGAGTTACTAATAGTAAGAAAATCGTTACAAAGTTTCAGAGTGTTGAATAGTTCCGGCTTATTTCTTTCTTTCATGACAGTTCATAACTTCAAAAGTTCACTAACAATTATACGCACTGTTTGAAAAGTCAGCGGTGTGTGAGAAATAGCGCTGAGTGTGCCAAATTCCATTTTACATATTATGTTATTGCATGAATGCAGGAAAATTTCTATAATTTCAAATTTCACTTGGTTTTGAGTTATTTTTAACTTCTTGCAAATCTATACGAGTGTAGGAAGAGATTGTTTTGACCAAGAAAGTTCCTAGACAAAGCAAATCAATCGTAATGACTACAAAAAGCAGAATAATAGTTTCGAATAACTAATATACATACTGGGGTTTTCTTTAGACATGCCAAAGTTTCCAGAGTTTCAAGGCTATGTGATTTAAACTTGGCAGAGGAACTAATGGATTCAGGAATTGCAAAATTTTCCACTATTTCGACTGGTGGCAAAGTATTTTGATGCTGATTTAATTCAATAGTTGAAATTATACAACGAACTGGAGCCAGACCTGTTACCTCACGATGTTCTGCCTACAGCGATGATGTCACCACACACGTATGCGGAATACCTATTCATCTGTATTACTCTCTTGTGCAATCACTTATGGTGTATGGTCTTCCTGGATGGGGAGGTGCTTACTCAAATCACCTGAAATATGTGGAAATAGTGCAGAAAAGAATTTTAAAAATCATATATGGATTGAATGTAAGATTTCCAAGTGAAAAAATTTTTAAAAAATGCAAAGTGTTGAGTGTTAGACAACTATTTTACAAATCATCATTGATGCAACTTATTAAAAGTAACATGCTTTCAAGCAGCATCCAGCAAACATATAACACCCGTATGAAATCCGATGATACATTGTCGACCCCTATGATGTATTAGTCAATAGGGCAAAGATCCTTCTACTATACTGAACACAAGATCTACAATATTCGGCCGATGAACCTCAAAAACAAAATTGATATAAAATCCTTCAAATTCAAACTAATAGCATGGCTCCTAAATAATGACATCCATATTTTAAAGTAACTGTTCTCAGATTTTTTGCTATCAATATATAAACTTCTACGTACATATGACATTGCTTCTTATATCTTTTTTTTCTTCTTTTCATAGCATTGAATTTCATTCGTGCATGGCATCTCACGTTAAAAGGTGAGATCTGCGTCTTCTCTAGCTCACACAAGTCTATCGAAGACTTCCGAGGGTTGCGCATAGAGGTGCAATCGGTTGACGAAAATGACAATTTTATAAATAAAAATTATTTTATTTCACACATTCCCGTGTCTTTAACTCGAAATTGCATAATTACGATTACAATTATTATGGAAATGTATTTGCTCGACTCTAAAGGTAAAATATAATGAGGATCTATTAGATTTGTATGACCTGGATTAATGGACCCATGTTACCCTACTCGATATGATTTACAACGAATTATTATTTAAATAAACTCATTTCATTCTTATTTCCTGAATATTCCTTTGATATCTATGATGTAATACACTGTAATATTTTACTGGAAATAGATTATCATTATCATTATTATCTAGAATCGTGCAGTCAAATAGCAGCGCCACTCTAGAATTTCCAGTGCAATCGCCAGAGAGATCTACTTGTATATTAATAGACAACCGATCTCATAGAGGGCGAAGTTACAGTAAGAGGCAATTAGAGTTAATCATAGACAGTCTGGTTTAAAAAAAATCAGTGTGATATTGATTAGATAAGTTTGGTTACAAGAAATTGTGTTATCATGAACTGGAAGTTAGATTATATGTGTACAAATTACTTGAAACCTTTTTTAAACTTAACATTTACCACAATAGCTCATTGAATTCGGAGTTTGCTTTGAATTAAAAAAATGTGAAAATAAAGGAGTTCTATTTGAGAATGTAAAACTAGGATCATATCCGGTGAAACACGAAGTTCTATAGTACCTATATTTTTTGTATCTTGAAAAATCATAAGTCCGTTCTTCAATTGCCCACTAAAATTCCAATCAGATAATTCTAGAGGTGAGCCATCTCACAGACTCACCCGGTTTAGGTAGGCAGGCGTTCAAATCGGACCTCGCCTGGACCATCGATTTATGAAGGGCGGCGCAAGAGTCCTACGTAGACAAGAAGTAAAGGTCAAAAATTCAGGGTAGCTGCCTTTACCGGGTGTCCGCGAGAGGTGGCTTGTCCCTATAAGTATTTTTGTTTTCGAAGATAATGGAATGAAATTTGAAAGATCAGTATACGACATCAAACTGCATTTTCTGACTTTCGAATTCAACCATGTGTGACTTGTCACTTTTTGTAACCAATCTTTACTCGTTGGTACTTTGAAATTCATTATTCAATGTAGACCGCTTTGGATACAAATCACTAATTTGGGTCCTCAACTTGGAAAAAATACTTTACTGTTTTTGGTCAAGATGTGACTGTTTCAAATGGTTACATAGTGGCTAGTCGGTCTAAGAAAACAAAGTATTTTATTACAGTTGATTTGGTAATGACTATTAGGTCTCAAGAAACTCACTCCATAAAACTCAAAATGAAGCATTTTTTGGGATTGAAATAGAGATTTACATGCTTCGAGTGATCTCTGACTAACACAACTGATAAACAAAATCATCATTGCAAAAATTAATATTATTAACATGTTCTTCAAGCAGATGAAACTATTTCTTTCAATTGATTTTGGTCGACAAATCTCTATTTCGTTAAAAATATTTGGCAAATGGAGGCCATGGACGTTCAAAACAAAAGTAATCAAGTTACCACATCGTCCACGTCCTTCAAACCCTGAGAAGCTTGTTAACTGTAATAATATCCGATCCTAATGTGCTTTTCTAGCACTTCAGTAAACCGTTGACAGCTCGATTACCATAATTCGTCGATTCATCATCCGAAAACGGGGAGCTTTAATAACATCAAAGAAAGCGATGGATTTGCATATAGATTTTACTTATTTATATCCCTTTTAGGTTTTTACGACGTTATTGAGGAGCGACTCTATTTTTGACGGCTTTTATATGTCTCTCTTATAAGCAATGGGTTTTCGTCATCTGACTTTTTTTTATTCCATCCCAAGGAAAGGAGCTGTTTTGATAAGGACCAAGAATGTAATTAAGTGAGGACCAGGTGAACCAGAATTCCATCTTAGTGACATCAAAATTTTAAGTAATGATTTAAGAGTATTCTTATATAGGTACTATATGTATGGTGCGAGGCTAAATTATAGAACAATTTCATTTCAATAGAAAACCAAGACTTTTTGAGAAACCCTGGAACAAATGGACAGCCATCGTCAAGTGTACATTTCCTAATAATATCTTTACATTTGATATTTAACCTGCGGTAGAAGTACATGGTGTCTCGAAGTGGAGTGGTATGGAATTTACGAAGAATGAAAACTCAAAGTCATCTCCACAATTTAATATCAAAGCGACTGGTTCTGTAGTGGTGGATAGGAAAATAACCATCTATTAGTTAGGTGATGAAGAAAAGGTACATGTTTCTAGCCCATATAGATTCATCATCTGCTGAATGAATTCTACAATAAAAGAGAGAAGAATGTAACTCTAGGTCCTAGAACACAATTTTGTTAATTGTTAATTGTTAGTTCCATCAACAATGTAACTAACCATACCTACTTTTTTTCTGTAATTCAATGAAATAATTACTCAGAAAAGTTTTATATACAGTGTGTCCCACTTACCATGCTCACCATGGGTATCTTTTTAATGGTAACAGATACGAGGTCGGTTAAATAACACCAAATGTGGAGTTTATCAAGGCCAACTATGATATGAAAAAATAATTTGATAAAATCTATTCGTTTTTGTTTTATACGTAAATAACAGATTTTGATCATTTTCATGTCTCTTGCAAGTGAATTTTGACCAACTTCTGGCGGTCCTAATAACTTGAAATTTGGCAGATGTTCATAATTTCGGTGACGATGCAATAAGGAATTTTTATTGAAATAAAAATAAAAAATGGCGGCTCCTCCAATATGGCGGACGAGATTTGTGATTATGGTCCGATTCCATTCAAAATTGGTATGTGGGGGTTTTTGAGGTCGGAGATCATGTTTTTTTTTGTTAAAATTTATAAATTCAAAATAGCGACTTCAAAATTGTTCTTGTTTTTGTATAAATGACGATAACTCCGTTGTTATCAACAAAAAACTGTTACTGTGTTAGATCATCTGTAAGAGACAAAAAAGTTATTCATAACTATGTCATAGTCAGCAATGACCTGCATTTGAAAAATAAAAGTAGGTGCTGATATCTCAAATTCTAGAAGAGTTGGTATAAATTTCATATTTTTTTCGTAATCTCAATGAAAACCTGCCTTGAGAATGTAAAATTCCCATTCGAATATTTCCATAAATAAAGAAGTTACGGAGGAGACATAAAAATGATCAAAATCTGTTTTTTGCGTATGAAACAAAAACGAATGGATTTTATCAAAATATTTTTTCACATTATAGTTGGCCTTGATAAACTCCACATTTGGTGTCATTTAACCAACCTCGTAATTCTCACCATTAGAAAGATACCCATGGTGAGCATGGTAAGTGGGACACACTGTATAACTGTACATAAAAATGGGACTAATTATTTTCTCAAATGTTCCTGAATAAGTAGTACCAAGTTTGAAGTTCTGTGAGTTTACCGATGATGAACTACTCAATGTGCATTCGGTTTCGTTCGGAACGTTAACATTTTCTTTTACGGAAACGGAATGGGCTATACTTTCTACAATATAGTTCTCCGATACCGTACTACTCTTGCATTTTCCATGTAATTTTAGTGTTTCAAAGGAAGCACCACCTTGAACAAGAAGCGTTGACGACGTTCGGCATAGACAATGTCCGCTGTAACCTTTTGGGATTTCCAAATTAGGGAATTTTGCTATGATGGAAGGAACACTTCCTATAGTATTTTCCCCTACAGGTAACTCAATGCATTTATTTCTGTAGGTCAAAAAAAACCTACGTTGTTTACATCCTTTTGGCCGTAATGCAATGTACTTTTTAACTGAGTTCAAGGCTCCTATTTTGCTTTGTTCAACAATGGTGAAACTTTTTGAGTTGTAGGTCTTGGTTTCTGGTACCTTCATCAGTAAAACGGCTCCTCTGTCTTCAATGTCATCAATTGTCATATTGACCATTTCATCACGTCTTAAGCCTTCAATACGCCCATTACCAGAACATCTTTATGTAGCAGAAAAGTATTATCTGGAGCTTTTCTTATGAAAAGTAACACTTGTCCACCTTCCAACACCTTTTGTTTTTTTGGAATGTATCCTTTTGATTTAACTTTCAGAAAGGACCGAATGCTGATATATTAACGTTTTCTTCAACAATCAATGTTGATTTCAGCTGTGAGTATTTGATCCATAGACTATTAAGCAATATATTTTTCGGACTGAAATAATGTAAAATAAATAAAAAATATTAAAATTTTTCATGGGAAAAACTCACCAGTTCCTGGAAGTATGCCTTTTAGACAGTTTCATTTACGGTATTCACTCTGTTTTCATCTTTCCATTTAAAAAATGGTCAAACTCCTTCTCATATAAGTATTTGGATTTCACAGGCAGTAAATTTCCAATCGCTTTTTCAGTTTTAGGCGTTACATTCTGTGGGATCTCCATAATTATTATGAACAGAACCGTTTTTTGTTTCCTTCACTAACAAGCTTGTCAATTCTTATTAAAATGCAGCGTTATTTCATTAAATAAACAACCATTAGCAACCTCTTCAATGTTTCCATTGCAATTGCATAGAAGCTCACTTGTGCTCAGTTGCCGACCAGAACGCAGTAAATGCTACGAGAAGAAATTTATGAAGTAAACAACGTCGGTCGATTGAATGTTATCCTTCAGGAGTAAGGATCTATTGGTACACTTGGTACATAAATAGCTATTGTTGTGATCAGTTTTTAAATTTGTATAGCGAATGAAGGCTTAAAGCCGTCAACCAAGAATCGAAGTGAATCCACCAGCATATGGTGTTCTTCAACACCTAACTAATCGATGGTTATTCTCCTATCCACCACTTCATAACCAGTCGCTTCGATATTGAATTGTGGAGATTAATTTGAGTTTTTATTCTTCGTAAAGTTTGTCATTTGCCTTCCTTAGGTCAAGTGATCTGAAGTCGGAGGCCGAAGGATTCATAATGGCCCACCAGGATGGTATCTACAGTTGTCGCGTGATGAGTATAGAGGTCCCTGACATCAGATGCAGATTTTGTGTCGTAGGATACCTGATACCATAATGCATTCGCTGTCAGCATGTTCAGCTTATGCGGTCTCAGCCTATATCCACAAGCATAAGCCAGTGCTAAGAGTGTTGCATAGACTCGTACGGTATAGACGAGACACCTGTGTTGCCTTATGTTTTAGGAGAGAAGTGCTGGTTCTATTCGAACTACTCAATCCCCACCCGCAGGCAAATACAAACCAATAAGCCAGATGTAGTCCTCCTCGATCACTAAATTAGGACGATTTTCGTAATGGAGTTTTCCACTCCACGCGAAACGAATATCGTTCGAAAAGAGAAGTACCCAGAACATTTTGTTATAATGGTGATTCTGATCATAGCAGTTATTGGTGGAATGATAGACACACTGCTCTAGATTTTGGAAATAATACCGGCTTGCCGTAATATGGCAAAAAGCTTAGCAGTAAGAATGCAGAAGGCCGTCATCCTTGGCTCAGTTCGTCTGCTCAGAGCACACGACTCTCGTAGTCAATAGTCACTTAATCTACAGGCGTGGGGTAAACGACACCAGCGTACCAACCGGATGTGTCGGTGCTCAGTAGACAGGGCAAGCCCTGTGGACTGGGTTATTCACGAAAAAAAAAATGAAATCAACAAAACTTAATCAACTCATCTACAACTAACTGAAAGAAATCATTCTAAATACCTTTATCAAAAATGAATATAACTCATAATTAGTTTCCCATATTACGTATCTAAATTTGGATGATTATGCAGAAAAGAATAAAAATGAATGACAATGTTATAATATCTTACGATAGAAACTGAACAATATATTCCAAAATAACATCTACTCTATTACTGCCTGACGCTATTGAGAACTGCAATATCTCCCTATTGTTTCGGTTTTGGATTCTAATGGTGAAACAGGAAGAAGAAGGATTCTTCAAATGAAAGTGAAATTCATGGTTTTTATGGCGAAAAATTGAAATAACGCCAATATCTATGATAACAACTGAGAACTGAACAATAAAGACATTGTTACAGCTTTCATTCAAGATAATAATTTTGATACTATGAATCGTCAAAAAAAAATTGTAACATTTCAAACGAAAGAATATGCAATTTTTCCAATGCGCCTTCTGGTTTAATCAAATGTCCAAGACTATCCTGGACTGTCTGGAATTTTTTGCTTCTATGCACAGTGACCTGCGCAGTTTCCAAACAGTTTTAGATCTGCGAACCAGAACAAGCTTTATCTTTATGACTTTATTGAAATAATAAAATATTATTGAGGTAATAATATAATTGTAATTTATATTCTAAGATGTTTTAACAAAATAATATTAATGATAATACTCCCTCGTGAACAATCATAGAGTGTATCTAAAGGCATATCCTGCGCGAGCAGACTTTCCTTGCAATTCTCGTCATTGTAATATTTGTCTTCTTTGCTTTCAACTTTCTGGCAAAATCGTAATTGCTGTTCCAAGCATAGACGACTTAATAAGGTTTCTGCATTGCTGTGTTGAATAACTTCGAAGTCATATTGTTCGAGCCCCCTTAACTATCTGGCAACCTGACCCTGAGGCTTCTCGTAGTTCATTATCTACTGAGATTAGTTCTTACGAAAAAGCGTCTGCTATTTAGTGTATTAGGTGTGGAAATGTTCAATGACTTTGATTATAGATTAAAGGTCTCTCTCTCTTGGATAAGCTAAAATAGGTGTAGTTGTAAATTTCTTTTCCAATTCAGTGAATGACCGTTGGCAATCAGACCTCTAATTGAGCTGAACGTTGTACTCAAGTCAAGTCATTAAGTGGATTGGCGATTTTCCAAAATTATGAACGAATTTTTTATAGTAAGTGCATGGCACAAAGAAACTTCTCACTTTGAGTTTGCCTCTGGGACATGGCCAACGCCTGACAGCCTCGATATGTTCAGGATCTGTTTCGATTCCTTCGATTGAGATGACATGGCCTAAGAAACGATACTGTTCAACTGCTTTTATAAGATCTTCTCAACTTCAACACCATTATACTGACACTTCTATACTTTTAATAATCATCAACTACTGAACTACTGTCAAGTCTTACAAAAGCATGGCTTATATAGTGAAAAACTGAAAGCATTGCGTATATGGTGAAAATCGAAGGTTCTTGAAGTTCTCGAATAATAAAGAAATTCTTTGACTGAAATTAGAGTATTTAACGATATGATCTAGAAGAAGAATTATTACTGTTTCTGGTAGTTTCGATGAAATACTTCGGTTTCTAAATGTTCTACGCCGTCTCTGGAAAAATTCACTATGCTTCGATGGAACACCAGATTCGAAATGATATATTCAATCGCCAGCTCTGTGGAAGCAAATTATTTTTATCAAAAGCTTTTATTTAACTTGTTCTGTGTGTGTGTATCTTTGATGGGTGCAAATCTTGCAAGCTGAATTAGAACCACTTCCTCTTAATCTATGGAATTTAAATTTCAATTGTTGATTCAGTTCCGATGACAATACATTAATGACGAAGAAATTGTCCCCCCATGCCCCCCGAAAGCTAGATAGAGAACGCGTAGGGTTTCGGAAGTTTTCTTAACGGATTTGGATGTCAAAAATTACAGCGAAATAAAAATTTGGTAAGTGATGGGTTCGCCGCCCCCTTTTCTTGAAAAAACTTGGAAAACTTGTGGAATTGAAATCGAAAAAAATTCGTAAAATTATTGAAATACATCTGACCGTCGAACATTATGGTTTAAAAAAAAAGTGGTCCTTCCTACTAGATAGAGAACGCGTAAAAGCTCGGAAGTTTTCTTGATGGATATGGAAGTCAATAGTCAAATCGAAAAAAAAATCAGGTAGAGGGGGGCTCGCCCCTCCTTTTCTCGAAAAAAATTGGAAACGTTGCGAAATTAAAATCGGATAAAATCCGTAAAAATAGTGAAAAATATCTGACTGTCGAATATTATGGTTGAAAAAAAAAATTGTCTTCCTCTGTCCCTCGAGAGCTAGGGAGAGAACTCGTAGGGTTTCGGAAATTTTCTTGACGGTTTTGTACGTCAGAAATTACAGCGAAAAAAAATTAGATGGGGGCTCGCCCCTTATCTTTTTTACCGGAATTAAAATCGAAAAAATCCGAAAAAATCCGTAAAAATAGTAAAAAATATAAACCGTCGAATATAATTGTTTAAAAAAATGTCATTCCCCACCTTTTCCCCATCAAAAGCTAGATTGATAAAGCAATGGAATTCGAAAAATGTTTTTTCCTACGAGCGTGCGGAAAAGTAACTTTTCCGCACGATTTTTCGTTTTGAAAGTTCTACTTTTCCGCACGATTTTTACTTTTCCTCACGATTTTTACTTTTCTGCACGATTTTTACTTTTACACAAGATTTTCTCTTTAAAGCACAATATTTTAATTCAAGATTAGTATATTGTACAATGAGCATACATTTCCCGCGAGTAGGTAGGTATATGAAATTTTGTAGTACGAGCGAATTATTTTTTTCATAACAGATTCTATCAGAAACACTCATGTCGTCATTGAATATACAAATATAGAAGAATATAACAAAAATTGAACAGTAAGTACTCTCATCGATTTCAAAATAAAAAAAAGTAACTTCCCCAGGCTTCGAACCACCTACCCCATTAACCATTAACCAGCGTAGAATATCGGAAAGTTATTATCAAACAGTCGTTAATAGACTAGATTCGATCTCATATTATAAATCTCGCGGAAAGATAAAATCATGCGGAAAAGTTACTTTTCCGCACTAGTGCTGAAAAGTTACTTTTCCGCACGATTTTTATATTGTTGAAAATGAGGATATTTAGGACTAACTAAATGATTATTATATTTATTATTATTATAAAATCTTGTTTAATAAAAACTTTTTTTTTCATAAATAAGATGGACAAAAACACCTGTAGGAAAAGCATTGTACCTAACTCTTGCGGAAAACGTCTTTTCCGCCCTTGACGGCTTGCCCGAACTCCGCTTCGCGTCGTTTGTGCAACTGTCGTCGCGTGCGTAAAAGTACTACTGTCCGCATTTGTTAGGTAAATAACTATAACAGTTTCGAACATGGAAAATAATGATGAAAAAAACTCGATCAGGGGGGGGCTCGCCCCTCTTTCCTGTTACGGAAAAATTAGAAATGGAAATTGGGAAAATCCGTAGAAATACTGAAAATGATCTGACCATTGAAAACACGGTTTAAAAAAAATATACCCCTCTTCAACCTTCGAAAGCTAGATAGAGAACGCGTAGGAATTCGGAAAAATTTCCTACGGTGAATTAATAGGCAAGCGACCGTACAACTGAGACGCATCAATTGAAATGAATGGACTGAGAAACATATCCAAAGAAAACTAAGGAATAAATTGATAAATGAGCTTAAAGATACATTTTAGAGAAAATATTTTATTCAAATGCTCTAAAACGAAGAAACTTAATTTTAAAGTAAATTGAGTCATCACTTTGTTACATTATAGAATTTAAAATTATATAAAAGCTTTTGTGGCGAGAATAAATCTTGGGGTAATTTTAAGTTTAATTTACAATAAGAAATACATAGATACTTCTCGCGACAAGCCTTTACATCATTTGAAATTATATAATGTAACAAAATGATGGGTTTAATTCACTTAAATATTAATTTATTCAGTGCATTAAATAAAAGCTTTTCTCTAAAAATTATTAGTCTATTTATTTGTAATTATTTGAGATTTTCAAAAACTTGGGAGTTGAATCCAGCCACATTATGTTTTTCTCACTTCACTGAAACTAATTAAATAAAAAATTTCAACTTTGTATCTCACACTTTAGTCGAAGTTGCTGCTAGCTCTCCGACTATTACTCTCAAAGTAGGAATCGTTAGAGTTAAACTGGTGTGAATCCGATATAAACACTTTGTCAGTATCTTCTGCACGCCCACCACACCCAGCATCGACACTGTTATAGTTTCAGCGGAATTTTGGATTTTATAGTTTCATCAATATTAATAAAGTTGTTTTACCTCTCGGCTTGAGGTTATGGCTCTTTCATATCGGAATATTGTTGCTTTCGCTGAGAAATTCATGAGCTGTATATTTTCGAGGTTCAGTCGAGAAGCGAGAAAACAAAGATTCCAATACATATCCTTCTAGAAGATAGCGTCCCCATTTGTGTCTGATTATAACAAATGGTGTTCCAGTTTATGTGCTGAATTCCAAGATATTTGTTCTTTGTTTCTGGCGTCGGTGATAACATCTAATTTAATTCATTTGTGCTGATGGAAATCGATTTCTAGTGAAACAGTATTAAGTGTGCCGAAACCCAACGGTTTGACCTAGTTGGGGAATGTGTTAAAATACTATGCACTCTCATCTACAGGGAAAGGTGGCAATTTTGTAATGTGTCTTTCGTCTATAAACTCAACATAGTAGAATTTTGTTATTTTTCAGTTGGAGGATGTTGGGCTCCCATAGTACATTCATTGTCTAGTTGTAATGAACGTCGAAATTTATACTTGTAATAGAACAAATATCAATCCTTTTTCAAAGTGAGAAACAGTATCTTCCATCAGGCGGCTGGAATCTCACAGACAACTACTCTTAAAATCTTGTTAGAATTGATTTAGCAAAGGGGGAAAACAGTTATAGTTTTTAACGCGTGATCTCAAAATATAGTGTGTCTTAATTTGTATTGCATGATTGTAGATATAACGGCGGTGAGTCTCAATCTAGCCTGATATTGATCTGAGTGACATACACTGCTCGCCAGATGCGATGGAATCACCCAGTTTTGCGAAAAATTATATTAGGGGACAATATACACTCAAAATTTGAAAGATTCAGTATGAGTTTATCAATTCTACTACCAGTACAGATTTTTCTGAAAAATTTACATTTCTGAAAAACCCAATTTGTCACAATTGTCGTGGAAACACCCCCGTATCTTCCGTAATTATTGGAGTAGAGCTCTTTTCACTTTCGACACTATCAAAACACGATCATGTTCATACTAATTTTGATTCGAATCAGACCAGAATTACAAATTTCTTCCGCTATCTTGGAGCCACCATCTTGTTTTTTTTTGTATTGATAAACAAATCATAATTTCGGCCCTTGCAAACCACCACATATTAATTTTGAATCGAATCGAACCATATTTGCAAATCATATCCGCCATTTTGGAGCCGCCATTTTTTTCTCTTAGAAATATTCCATAATGCATTGTCACCGAATTTATGTCAAAATAGCTTGCAAATGTAGTATCACAATTTGGAATACGGAACAGTTGTTTTTCCCGCAAGACGGCGCCAAAATAAAAAGTTAGGCGGCAAAAATTGACATGGATGAATTCTTTATGAAATAACCTTTTCAATGATGTGTCACACTTACTTCTTTCCCTATTCAAATTTTTTGGGTGATGGTGCCCAAGGGGTGGGGGGAGAGGTATGACAGTTGAGGTTATGATAAGAAGATGTCCCCCTTGGATAAAAAATCGATGTGTTTTTGCATTTTACTCAAAACACATGCGTTTTGAAGATATTCGATCTGTTTCGTTTTCGGTGCCCCACCCTGTATATACAAATGTGTCAACGTATGTGGTCATTCATCTGAATCCAAATAAAGTTGCGGCGATGGTCCAAAAAATATGGAATAATTTTGAAATGATTTCTAAAATCATCCGTGAATTTTTCTTACTTTCTGATATAATGTGAATAAATCATTCTTGGTCAAAAAGTTCCACAGTGCCAACCTCGCGAATGTATATTCATGAATTCTCACAGAATAAGACTTGCAACCGTCGTATATTCATGAATTCTCATATCAGATATTTTGTCATTGAAATGTTTCGAAGTTTGGCTACGAAACAATATTATTTTCTGTTACAAGGGAATTATTGATTATTCGAGAAATCGAATCAAACCCCTGTATAATTCAAACCGTGGCATTCACGAGATAGGCACTGTGAAACTTTATGATCAAGAATGACTCATCTACATTATGTCAGAAAATAAAAAAAAATTACTGATGATTTTAGAAATCATTTCAAAATTATTCTGAAACATCCCTTCTCCATATTTTTCGGACCATCGCCGCAACTTTATTTGGATCCAGATTAATGAGCACAACCGTTGACATATTTGTATATTTATAAACTACATTGTTTCAAAAAATCAGCTGAATATATAGGTGAAAGTTGACTATACAAAGGGATACATTTTTCCTAAATTGAAAATATATTTTTGATCGCCCCGTATCTTCCAAATACTTAAAGTTGGATAGTGGGTTCGAATGCAAAATATGATCGCTTTCTCATGTACTGTAAGTAACAACAATTGCATAAGGATCTGTAGAAAAACGAATATTTTCTCGAAAAAAGTTCGATAAAAATTACCAAAAACAAAGTTTAACCCTCTGAATACCCGTCAGTTCTGATTCTAGAAACTGTTGTCATCTGAACTTTTTGATGAACATGCTTTCTCATCATTAAAATTCAGATCGATACGATGAAAATGAACTTTCGGATTTTTTAAAAATCGTCAAAATATCATAATAAGACCCCCTGTAGAATCCAAACGCCGGCATTCAGAGAGTTGGCAAATTGGCAACTTTTGTTCAAGATGGCATGGGCTACATCATATTGAGATTTCACCGATATTCACAGAAACCGGTTGGCCATAAGATTAGTGCAGGGTCTTTGAAAACCTGTATCTTCAAAACTGTAAAAAAATTGGTGAGCGTACCTCACCTCGCATTCACCTGGTATATTACATCACTATTTCAGTTATTGTTCTCTTATACTTGTTTTTGAATTATCCGAATGAAAAATCATTTATCCCGTTCTAAATCATCTCATTAAGGACGAATTTCTGTCTAATAACGTCATAAATGACTAACGATGGAAACTAATGAAGTCGTCAGACAGAGCTTTGATCACTCTCACGCCACCTGCCGGATTATCGAGCAATCTTCGCTAATATCCTGGCTTAATATCAGGATGTAAACCGTAGCCTCATCACCATAACATTCTCATTATTCTTAAGCGCGAGACGACGGAGAAAGAGCGTTCGCCGGATGACTCGAAACTCCAAATCTACTTCTCTATCCGACTACATTTGTCTGAAATGCCCGTATCTCTGTTCCACTGCCGAGAACATTTACTGCAATACAAAGGTTATAAATACTCCGGCTGATAACATTTCATAATATCGTCTAGTGGAGTTAAAATGGTGTTGGGCTTTATTGAGAATGAACGCGTTAGCTTCGTCGAAATGTTAATTTCTTCGGAGAATTCCACATTTCTCTGAAATGTCCGTATCTCTGTTCAAGCATTAGCTGCATTACAAATGTCATGAATAATGCCTGATAGTCCATTATTATTACTGCCGGAGATTGTAATTGTGTGTGACTAATGCCTGGTGATAATATAGAAATGTGCATTATATTTTCCGGACAATTTTCATTTTCGGTGAAACGATCAGATTAGAATGGAATACATTCGCTCCAATAGAGATACAGTTGAAGTTCAGATCAATACAGAAATTATATTTTAAACCTGTAGTCCATTGTATCTCGAAGTGGAGTGGCATAGTTATACAGCAAGAAAACACAAAGTCGTCTCCACAATTTGATTCACCAACTGGATAGTGTAATGGTGTACGGCAAGGGCTATCAATCAGCTAACCGTAGTATATTGAGGACATATTTCGATCACATACAGGCTCATCATCAGCTTATCAATAATTCTACAATAAAAGGAAATCCAATATAACTTAACGTAACAAAGTACGTTAGAATTACTTACATGGAGAGGAAAAAATTGATGCAATAAAATATGTAAAAGAATTATGTTGTGCGTTGCCACATATTACCTATACTAGGTCAACATATTCAGGAGAATACCGGGTGACACAGCAGACATGTAGCAGCCTGTAGTTTTTTATTTGAATAGATAAATATTGGAAATTTGCAGAAGTTACGTAATCAATGATAGCGCTCCATTTCAATCTAACGATAACTTTTTTCAACTACCTGTTTGATCGGCATTAACTCCAACTTCCTTTTTTTTGACACCCTGAATATTTATCTAGCCTATCTTATTTGTCTTAAAATTCTCTATTCAACCGTGTATCACAAAGTGGCATTCGTTTCTCTATTCGCAGATGAATTGCATTTTATTGAAAAACATCAAGTTGGCTGTTACGCGAATTCGATAATCTTTCGATGCTTGGTAGGCTTGGAAATCCGAAGAGTATCAGTTAAACGATATAATTTCAGTTTTTTCCATACCTGATCTCTTCCTACAGATTGTCAATAATTTCTTTAATAAAAAGAAAAAACATCTGAATATATTGCGAAAACTGAGATAGGAACATATTTTTTTCAATTTGGCTACTTGTGGAGAAACTATCTGACATTCTCTTTTGCCATGTAGCCATATCATGATCTTTCCATTTGGAAACATAAAATTAAAATTGTTCCCCTGATCCACCAATTCACAAGTCTATTAGTCTGGATATTTGCAATAATATTTTGCCTAGTAGGCGCGGTGTACACAAAATGTTTTGTGTTTGACAGGTAAACATCATTTGATTGCAATAATTATCTCCGTCAGTTTTATGCTGATTGAAATTGCATCGTTTAATTAGATACTAAATATGTTTTCAAAGAACGAAAAGGTCGATATGTTGTTGATATTCGGATAGTGCAAGAGAAATTGTAGACAGGCTGAACAATTGTAAGTCGAAAGATTTCCGGAAAGACGCCACCCACCTGATAATTATTTCGCTAGAGTAAAAGAGCAGTTCAGAGCAGTTCTTTTCAAAACTCTTCTAGCGATCTCTCGATTCACGCCGATTTCGTCCTCAATTTGTCTCAGTGATATCGTCGGATCTGCATGTACTATGGCCAAAACGTTTCCCTACTTTCATTTCCTCGTCGAAAATGTATTGGAGATTGTTTTGATTCTCCGTTTCTCTTCTGAACTGCTCTTCTACTCTAGCGAAATAATTATTAGGCGGATGGCATCTTTCCGCAAATCTTTCGACATACAATTGTTCAGCCTGTCTACAATTTCTCTCCGAATATCAAAAACATATCGACCTTTTCATTCTTTGAATACATATTTAGTATCTAATTAAACGATGCAATTTTAATCAGCATAAAACTGACGGAGATAATCAGTACAATCAAATGATGTTTACCTATCAAACACAAAACATTCTGTGTACACCGCCTACTAGGCAAAATATTATTGCAAATATCTAGACTAATAGACTTGTGAATTGGTGGATCAGGGGAACAATTTTAATTGTATGTGTCCGAATGGAATGATGATAATATGGCTACATGGCCAAAGAGAAAGACAGATAGTTCCTTCACAAGTAGTCAAATTGAAAAAAACATGTTCCTATCTCAGTTTTCACAATATCGTGAATCATTTTCAGATGTTTTTTCTTTTTATTAAAGAAATTATTGACAATTTGTAGGAAGTGATTAGGTATGGAAAAAACTGAAATTATATCGTTTAACTGATATCTACTCTTCGGATTTCCAAACCTAAAATGCATCGAAATATTATCGAATTCGGGTAACAGCCAACTTGATGTTTTTCAATAAAATACAATTCATCTGCGAATTGAGAAACGAATGCTACTTTGTGATACACGGATGAATAGAGAATTTCAAGACAAATAAGATAGGCTGGATAAATATACAGGGTGTCATTAAAAAAAAAAGAAGTTGGAGTTACTGCCGATCAAACAGGTTGTTGAAAAAAGTTGTCGTTAGATTCAAATGAAGCGCTATCATTGATTACGTAACTTCTGCAAATTTCAAATATTCATATCTTCAAATAAAAAAACTACAGGCTGCTACATGTCTGCTGTGTCACTCGGTATAAAAAATTATTATATTAAGGAAACATTTTTTTTTGTTTTTCCGAACGGAGAAAGGGGCGGCTGTTAAGCCTTAGTGCCATTTTTCCTCTGAAAGGAACAAAAATTATTTGTAATGTTTGGGGCCAAATGAGGCGGAAAAATGAAATTAATAAAGAACGTGCTCATTAGACTAGTCACGCACAGAGAAAGAACAAAAGGACACAAGGACTTTTGGCAGTATGAGCTGTCAGAAATCATTTAACGTCATTGATGACATGGAACAGTGACATGAACAGTTTCAATTTTGTTCCGAGTAGCCGGCTCTCCTGTCACTGTTCCATGTCATCAATGACGTTAAATGATTTCTGACAGCTCATACTGCCAAAGGTCCTTGTGGCCTTTTGTTTTTTCTCTGTGCGTGACTAGTCTAATAAGCACGTTCTTTATTAATTTCATATTTCCGCCTCATGTGGCCCCAAATATTACAAATAATTTTTGTTCCTTTCGGAAGAAGAAGGGCACTAAGGCTTAACAGCTGCGCCTTTCTCTGTTCGGAAAAAAAAAATTCCCTAATATAATATTTTTTTATATTCTCCTGAATATGTTGACCTAGTATAGGTAATATGTGGCAACGCACAACATAATTCTTTTATATATTTTATTGCATCAATTTTTTCCTCTCCATGTAAGTAATTCTAACGTACTTTGTTACATTAAGTTATATTGGATTTCCTTTTATTGTAGAATTATTGATAAGCTGATGATGAGCCTGTATGGGTTCGAAAAATGTCCTTAATATACTACAGTTAGCTGATTGAAAGCCCTTGCCGTACACCATTACACTATCCAGTTGGTGAATTAAATTGTGGAGACGACTTTGTTTTCTTGCTGTATATTTATATTTCAAAGCTTTAAATGGAAAATGAAGGAATCCTTTTGATTGTCAACATTGAGCGTACTACAGTTGAAATAAAAAATATACATTCCATATTCTCACCTAACTTCAAAGTAACACAGTTGTATTCAAATCAAAATAAAGTTCTTCTTCATAGTCACTTCTTCTTCATAGTCACTTTCATTTATTGATTGAGATATTTTGGTATTTGGATTGCAGTACTTTACCTTTTTATGTATGCATTCACACATTCAGCTACATGACATTTTATTTGCCCTACAGTGACATCTCATAGTTATGCAGGGTTGTTGAGATCTCCATGACTACTTCGTCTTAGCTATATAAAGAAGTTTGGTGCAATTTCTAGTATTTTGTGGAATCGCAATCGGAAGAAGCTGTCTTCATGGTCCAATTTTCGTAAATGTTTACCATTTTCAGTTTGTTCTTTCCTATCCCATGGAGTGTGGCAACAGAATAACAGCCAGACAGGGCATAAATAGCTGGCATACTTGAAATTAGGTTCTTATATCTCGAAATTGTTGCCTTGATATCTACTGATGCCCTTCCTGGTTTTAGCGACTTCATGTATTTGAACTGGCGTGGTATCTTGTCCAGCAACAACCAATCGGTTCTCCAATGGGACATTACATGCACTTGTAAAAACGTAGTTGCATAAAAGCTGTTGAAGTTGACGTTTGTTAGCATAATTTGACTGCATTATATTCTGTGGGGGCAGTCGTGAATAGTTTAGCTGAATTTAATCTAACATCATCCTTCAAAAGCAACGGTAATTTAGGACAGCGATTGTTTAACGCTAAATCTTAATTTTACAAGTTGAAAAAATCAGGAAAATATAGAATGGAGTGCAGTGAATGTCCAGCCATATATTATATAAAGCAAACAGGTAAGAATTTTTACATTTGGCAGAAAGAACATGTGAGCTCAAACAAAAAATTGGTTATGTATGAAAACCTCCAAAGTAAAAAAAAAAACAAAATTAATAAAGATGATTTGATAATCCTCCTCATATCTAACGAAGAAAAGATAATGAACCTGTTGGAGTCTTTGGAAATGACAATCCCTAATTCTAATGCCCTCAACAATCAACTCGATTTGTATACAAGAGCCCACTCTTGAACCTATCATTTTGCAAATAACCCAAAACCCCCACCTTTCTTTTAGATAACTTGAATTTAAGTATGGTAGTATGTCAATTTGTGGAGGTTGTTAATTAGTTATTGATTAGAAGGCAAGTATATAGTAAGCTTTGTCCACAAGATTTACTCTTAATTACATTAAACTATACTTTGCATCCTCTGATATTTTGAGGAACGTTGCACAAGTATCTGTTAGATTTAATTCAATACCCGTTATAGTCTCAGCGAGGGGAGTAGTTGTTTTCTGTCAGGTACTTGCCTTAATAAGCCTACTTAGTAGGTGTATATGGGAGTAAAGGGTTCATCATCGGCCGGCAACGACTGTTCGTTATTAAACGATCTCCCAAAGAATTCTGTTTTCTTCATACTTATTATTATTACTATTAATCGGTATGTAATCACATGATGTAATAATCCAAACTAGTCAACAAATTATGAAACTTTCAGTAGAAAACAGAAGAAAGTGTTTCATTCTTTTCGTTTAGAATTCACAACATGCTACAAAAAGTGTATTGCAGCATTATTTAACAATTACATTTTTCACATCAACTCTAGGTAAAATTAAAAATTTTTATTCGTACTCCTCGTCCTAAAAAACGAATATATAATGATATACCACAAGTTAATATCATTTCAGAATAAAATTTTCAATATTTCGAGCTCCACCTTCGACGTCATATTGAATTACTCGAAATGCTCAACTCTGGCATAGTGGCATCAATTGGTTTTGAAATTCACTTAACATAAGCTATCAAGAACAGTCAAAACACTTCATTCATACATTCAAGATGGCACCCAGACTATAATTACATCAACAGAGAATTCATTGATGGAATTCATAAACGCAATAGGATATATGTTAAGTACCAGTAACTTACATATTTTTTATGGTAACATAATTTACGTGATGGATATTGAAAAAGGAAACATTTGTTTGTGCTCCATCAGGAAGTAATGCCAAGCAAATAAAAAATTAGGCATTTTATCATTGGGAATTTTTGTTGGTGTAATTTATGGATATTCAATAGTTATTTGGAACTTCAATGATCTCTTAGTAATTTGCGACATATTTTCAAAATTCCCCCTCTTGTTCCCGATGTAAATAAAGTTCTCTATTCCACACACTTTTTCACTTTTCTTTATTAATCGTTTATAAAAATAATACACTATGATAATTGTTTCTTCTTCATTATCACTCCTACTCATTATTTACAACAAAAACATTAAAATAATGATTTTTTCTTCATTAAATAAATATAAAATTCACATAACCTTAAGAATGTCAAATCAATGTCAGATTTACAAAAATTTGTAGCGGTCGGTCGTAGATTGGCGATCAATGTGAGTTTGAAAGCTTTCATTGATCGACTTCCATTTTTGGTCATAGGTGGACGGTCGCGGACGGTCGGTTCTGGTCGATTAGTGTGATTCTTGGTATAAGAAATTTGCAAGTCAATCAATCAATCAAAATCAATCAAAAATATGCTTTATTGGCTAAGAAAATCTCATTATGATTATACTTATATACTTAGATCAAGTGGTAGAATGTAGAATGTATCAATATAGAGATGGGTTTAAAATGGAATAACATCACATATAAATAAATATATAAAAACACAGTATATATTTATATTATAAATAAGGATGGATTTAGCGAGGGGCCTTAAGTGAAAATCTATATAGAAAAGTTATTGGGTATAATCCTCAAATTGTTGTACAACCGTAGACACGTGTTTTGAGCTTAAGCTCTCGTCAGTATGGTGAAATCCATCCTTATATGTATTTTCCTGGGTAGGATTGTCACGCTGGCAGCTAAAGCTGCCACCGTGGCGACGAAGCCGAAGCCACAAATGTGTGGTTGCTAATGGCTTCCTGTTATGGACTTCCTTTGTTTCTATTTTCACATCCAAGTGTTGTACATCTTCGCAATTGATTTTACCATACTGACGAGAGCTTAAGCTCGAAACACGTGTCTAAGGTTGCACAACAATTTGAGGCTTGTAAAAAAAAATTGTAAAATTTGTTTTTACGAAACTCCCAGGTTTTCGGAGGAAACCCCTCAAAAGCAGAGCTTGTGCGAGCAAGGGAGATCCGGGACCTACAGTTTGAATAAAAGTGGAATCCGAACCACTTCAGCTCAGTGACACACGACCGGGGATCGAACCCGGACCGTCTGGGTGGAAGCCAAACGCTCTAACACCTCGACCACTTCGCTAAACCCAATAACTTTTCTTCTTCTTATATTGATATTACATTTATACATTTCTCTTATCTATACTGTTACATTTATATATTGTAGGTATAGTATTTTGTGTATATTCCTGTCCCTTCAGGTATAAATGGTTGAGTTTAAAAACAGCTCACGCCTTTTCATCATAATGCATGATCATTTTGTTTTTTTATTATTATATCTAATACTTAATGATGAATATAGACGAATTTTTATTATTATATTGCATTACAAACAAAAGATAATAATAGAAACATTTCAAATGCATACGATATATTATATCAAAATTTGACACTATAATATTCTTGTAGGGAATAGTACCTAGGCATTTCTACATAATATATCTTTAACTGCCTTCTGATTTCTAGGTAAGTCTGATATTTGCTCAAAATAAGTTTTCAAGTGATTGACTTTTTTTTTACTTTCAAACATCAATTTCATTTTCGTTAAAGAAGATTTTGTAAAAGGCAAAGGTATGTTATCAATTTGTCTTGTTTCGTGTGCTCTAAGACATTTTTTGAGATGTTTCTTTTCCGTCAAACTTACCTAAGTGTGCTACAGAAAATTCAAATTTTGGTTGCAGTAATCTAAGATATCAATTTGGCATGAATGGCGTTTTACATAACAAAAACAGAATTGAACATAAGTTGGCTGCAGGAGCCCCAGAAAAGGATGCCATATCGCAAATGCGACTCAAATAATGCAAAACAGAATGCTCTACCAATAGAAAATCCACGTTCTTTTCTAATTATACGTATAGCCAAACAACCGCTAGACAGTTCTCTGTTCAAGGACATTATATTAATATTGAATAGCATTTGACTTATTAAGAATTTCTCGGTTCTCTAAATATAAACTATCATAGTTGAATTTGATTGTCAGAATATTTGTTTTATTTGCATTCATAAACAGAAAATTGGTATCACACCAATATTTAACCTTTTCTAAATCGATCGATATTATGTCTTTCAGCGCATCTTTGTCATTCCTGTGCCACATTCAGGTTCTGTCGTCACCAAACATTGTGAACTTTCCTGAAAAATCGATACTTGTTGAGTCATTCAAAAACAATAGTGAGAGAATAGGGCCTAGTACTGATACTTGAGGTACACCACAACAGACCTTTGATTCCTGCGATGTCATATTTTGTATTCTGACCGTTCACATACTGTCTGAGAGATGTGATTTTATCCAATTGTGGAGAGTACGTCTGAACCCATAACAGTACAATATTTTATGAATTATTTCGTAATTGACACCACCAAAGCCCTTTAATAAGTCACAAAAAACTGCTCCAACAGCTTCATCACCACTGTTCCAAATTGTACTCTAGATAATATATTATTATTTTCTAGGAATTGCAGTAGTCTTTTTTTTTTAAAAAGCGTTCGCCGGATGACTTGACACTCCAAGTCTACTTCACTATCCGAGTACATTTGTCTGAAATACCTACCTATATCTTTGTTCCACTGCCGATAACATTTACTGCATTACAAAGGTTATAAATACTCCGGCTGATAACATTTCATAATATCGTCTAGTGGAGTTGAAATGGTGTTGGGGTTTATTTATTATTATTATTATTATTATTATTATTATTATAATACTAGATATAGAATGAATTCATCATGTGTTCCAAAAACTGAAACAAATGCCTTACAACGGAGCTACTACTACTTGGGACCTAAGTTGTATATTATCTTCCCGGAACTAAGACAAGTGAACTCTCTGAAAATGTTCAAAAACAAACTGAAAAAATGGATACTTATCATGCCTCGCTTTATGGTCAGTCAGTATGTTGATATCAAAAATATTTATTATGTGTAGAACAGAAAAAAAATTACAATAAAAAAATACACATATTCTTTTGTGTGTCTGTGTATGTCTTGGCATGTATTATCATCTATGACATTTTTGTTTACAACTTCATTTATATAGTATATTCATATTATTATCTGAAATTCTTATTCCAATTTTTTTATTTATGAGTATGTTAATTAATTTAATTAGGAATATCAGGAAAATCCACATTCAAGGATCTCCTTTTGTGGTTAACCGTATTTATTCCCTGTTATGTCAACATGTATATTTATTGTTAAATATTTCCTTTTGGTGAATAAATTATTATTATTATTACTATTGAGAATGAACGCGTTAGCTCCGTCGAAATGTTAATTTCTTCGGATGATTCCACATTTCTCTGAAATGTCCGTATCTCTGTTCAAGCATTAGCTGCATTACAAATGTCATGAATAATATCTGATAGTCCATTATTATTACTGCCGGATATTGTAATTGTGTGTGACTAATGCCCGGTGATAATATAGAAATGTGCATTATATTTTCCGGACATATTCATGTTCGGTGAAACGATCAGATTAGTATGGAACACATTCTTTCCAAATGACATTTATGAAGAAATGTAGTTGAAGTTCAGATCAATAACCAATTTTTCAGGAAATTTTGGAAATATTGCGCATCGTTAGCGTTAGTTGAAGGATCATCCACATTACCACTCTTAAAAAAAGTATTACAATTGCTGTTCTTAAACAGGAGGAAAAATATGCCAATCCTGAATGTAACATTTATTAATTCCGCTAAAACGCAGTACAGGATTTGTAAGTTTCTCTAATATAGTAGGTATTAGATATTTTATCGACTAACAAAGATTTTTAATTTTTGAATTGATCAAATATCTATCAGAACTCTTGCACATTTGTATCTTCTAAATGAAATTCCTCTGTAACGAATTGCTATTTTTTGGACAGAATCTGAAACTTTCAGCGTGTGTTAGAGGCTGCACTTCAAATACAAGTCAATGATTATTATCATTATTACAGTTAATCACTTCATACATTTTGAATCCGTCCACTATTCTACCATGTACATTTTGATAAATTCAAGGGAATTATAAAGAACAACTTTATATATCCCACATTATTCGCCAGATGTGAGTGATCTCTCCAGCTGTTCAGAAAATATTGTCCTATATAATGTGCTCCGTTCCTATTAGTTAGAGAGCTGCCTATATAATTTACTGATATGTAAAGAAATCGACTGCTGGTCATGAAATATCATTCTAGGTTTCGTACCCAGTCGCTTTGATGTATTTTTCAAATTACTACAGGTCAGGGTCTGCTGGATCTATATTTCGGTAGATATGATCTTTGACACACTTTCTTACAAATTTGACCCGCGAACGAGGTCAAGATCCAGAGTATTGTCCAAAAA
Organism: Chrysolina oricalcia; assembly: GCA_944452925.2. NCBI lineage: Eukaryota > Metazoa > Arthropoda > Insecta > Coleoptera > Chrysomelidae > Chrysolina > Chrysolina oricalcia. The sequence goes on from OX101821.2 coordinate 16,584,620, forward strand.
ATCACGTTTTTTGGGAATCGCGGTTTTTTTGGACATAGCTCTAGATCTTGATCTCGTTCACAGGTCAAACTTGACAGAGGGTATTTCCAGGACCATATCTACCCAAATATGAAACCAGCAGACTGTTTCCGGATCAGTCACAATCTGATTGGTTTTCAAGCGCCCCCCCTCTCCTTGACATTGTCCCGATAAAATTCGGAAACTACATCCAGGCGACTTAGGTCAACACCATGTATGATATTTGAGGAGTGATTATGCAGAAGTCGATAAATCAATAATATCTAGTTTTGAATAAACGTCAAAAGACGCATACATACAGGCCGTTTCTTTTATCATGTGGTAACATTGCTATATTCTAAACCGTAACAGATACGAAGACGATTAAATGGGAGAAAAGGTAACTATTGTGGAGAACAGTACAATGGTCAAAGAAAATTTACAGGGAGTCTCGCCCTTCCCGAGTCATACAGGGAAAACCAAAAATGCTGTTATTTGTTTTTTACGAATAGAACTGTTATTTCTGAAAATATAAAAAAATTTATAAGGAAAGTTTTAATGTATTCTAAATGTACTATAAAAATGTAACAATGAATCTTTGATTAAACGTTTCGTGTCAACACGGCCACCATCAACATTTCTTTTTCAAATACGGACCAGTCTATTTTAGTACAAATATTGATAAAGCGATAAAATCACAATTCAGTAGTATATCACACTTGATATTTTTAAAACGTTTCATTTAAAATAACTAGCATCCTCAGTGACAGCAATTTTTAATTACGGTCCTGTCGTTAGTTCTTTTGTAAATTATTTTGATTTCTTCAAAACCTATTCAACTATTGGCATACTTCAGACTTCACCCAATAATTTCGATAAGAAGATACCCCAACACAACGAACATTCGTATTTTTCCTTCTTGGGCATTTTTGTATTACAGAAATCCTTGTTTCAAGGCTGATTTCTTCTGAATCAATTATCATACTGAATATTTCTATAATTCTCAATCCTGGAAGTAACGAAAATATTAGTGTTTGGTCAAAATACGACTATTGTGTGATATGGTACAATTAAATAGCATCTCACTTCATTTACCATTTTTAAACAAGTAGGCTTTGCTTGGTTTCTATGGCAGGACAAATAAATGAGTTGTTGATACGTGTTAAGAACTGTCAGTCGTTTATACACTCAGTCATATCAAAGATGTATTCAAATGACGAAAGTACTGATATGCTATTTGCTTATGCAAAATCAAATAGAAATCCTCTTTTGTCAAAAAATATGTATGTTGAGCTATACCCAAATCGTCGTATTCCAAACATTCAAATGTTTAGACGATTAGAAAGAAATTTGAGAGACTGGTGCATTTGATAGAAATAAAACTAGAAAATGTGTTGTTACTGGTAGTATGCGGAACCAAATAAATGTTTTAGGTAAGCAAATATTACTTCATAAAGATTAACAAAGAGACGAAAATATTTTTTTTCAATTTAGGATTGGTCAGTTACAAAAATATCTCTAATCAAGATTGTTCTTTACGAGAAATTGCCCACGAACTAGGGATTTCTGTAAAATTTACCAGAAATATTTTGAAAAAGAACAAATATAAATGCTACAGGATACGCAAAGTTCATCACCTCAATGAAAGGGATTACGGAAGGAGAGTACGATTTGCGATGTGGTTGAGACGTAGAAATAGGGAAGTTGGAAATATTTGTAATAAAATAATATGGACGGACGAATCAAAATTCACCAACAATGGTTGGTTTAACAGAAACATCCATTATAGGTGGAATAATACAAATGAACATTTACATAGAGAAACCAATTTCCAGGAAAGGTTCGGAATAAATATTTGGTTGGAAATTTTGGGAACAAACATACTAGGTCCTTTCTTTTACGACGAGCATTTGAATGGTGGAATGTATTTACATTTTTTATTCAATGAGTTTGATGGCTACTTAGATGAATTGCCGCTGAACATCCGCCGTGAAATACAATATTTTCAACAAGACGGTGCCCCTCCCCATAATGCAGCGAAAGTAAGGGAACATTTAGATGCAATATTCCCAAGAAAATGGATTGGAAACAATGGACCAATTGCCTGGCCAGCTCGATCCCCAGACCTGACTCCTTTAGATTTTTTTGTCTGGGGATACATAAAGGATAAAGTTTTTTCGACAACTAGTACAGATATCGACCATCTCAAACAAAAAATAACAGATGCATGTAATAGCATTACACCCATCATGCTAGAAAATTGCCACAGAAATTGTATGGACAGACAACTTATGTGCATTCAACAAAGAGGTCGGCAATTCGAGCATTTAATGTAGGTTATCGTGAAGAATTCATTTTCTGTATTGGTTTTATTTTCACTCAAAAATTCAAAATGAAATAATTGTTTTCTGTTTGTTTGATTTCTTCTACTCTTAAGTAAGTTTATTTCCGAGGTAAATTGCTATCGTTCGTCTCTGAAACTACAGATATCTTTTATTATAGTGTAAACATAATTTTAATAGATACATTTATTCAAAGCGTCACTGTTAATTTTTATATCGGAGAGTTAGGTTTTGTGGAATCCATAAGCGACCTAACGACAGGACCGTAATTAAAAATTGTTGTCACTGATGATGTTAGTTATTTTAAAAGAAACGTTATAAAAATATCAAGTGTGATGTACCACTGAATTGTGATTTTATCGCTTTATCAATATTTGTACTAAAACAGACAGGTCCGTATTTGAAAAGAAATGTTGATGGTGGCCGTGTTGACACGAAACGTTTAATCAAAGATTCATTGTTACATTTTTATAGTACATTTAGAATACATTAAAACTTCCTTTTTCCATATTTTTATATTTTCAGAAATAACAATTCTATTCGTAAAAAACAAATATCAGCATTTTTAGTTTTCCCTGTATAACTCGGGAAGGGCGAGACTGCCTGTAAATTTTCTTTGACCATTGTACTGTTCTCCACAATAGTTACCTTTTCTCCCATTTAATCGTCTTCGTATCTGTTACGGTTTAGAATATAGCAATGTTACCACATGATAAAAGAAACCTGTGGTAGAAGTCCATTATATCTCAAAGTGGAGTGGTATGGATATACAAATCAGTAAAACGCAAAGTCGTCTCCACAATTTAATTTCTTATCTAGTTCAATAGGATGGTAAAACGGTGACTGACCGCTATCAATCATCAGTATATTTTCATTCTATTTCAATACCAAATAATTTTTTTCTTTACCTTTCCAGAATTTATTTATCGGTTTTTGATTAAATGATTAATGAATTCATCTAGTTTGGCTCAAACAAAATGGATTTATCGACTTTTGATTCAATGAAAAATGGATTTATCTAGTTTTGCTCAAACAAAATAGATTTACCTACTTCTGATTGAGTGAGAATGAATTTATCTAGTTCTTTGTTTAAAGAACACCTCCTTAACACTAACAACTGCCAAAATGTTATCTTCATTGTTTCCATTTCAATGTGGGTTTTCATTTATAAATGAAAGCACTATATTACCAATAATACATTCTATTATGAAACATACAAGTTATGAGAATTATAGGAATTATAGACTTTTAGAAAATAGGTGTCAATGAATGTGAAAGCCAACATCATCTTCCAAGCAGTCACATTCATTATTCAGTTCTTCATCCTCACTTTTTCCTTGACCGATACCTTCTCTACATGGAATGTCTTTATACCATAGTGAATCTGGTTCATCTTCCCATTTCTCTCCAAATTCTTGTTGCAACAATTTTTGTAAAGATACCTTCTTTTTATTTTTCAGGGGACGTCCCAGTTCCATCACTTCCACTTTTGAGTTAGAGTCTTTCTTTCCTTTTTCAAAAGCTTTTTAGGTTTTTCTAGAAGGCTTTCAAACCGAAATTTTTTAAAATATGTGATTGAAATTTGAGTGAAAAAGCCAGGCTCACAACCTGGCTTTTTTGAAGATGTATTCTTTTTACATCCCAAATTCTATCTACCTTCTTTAAAACACCTGTTAGTTTTTAAAAATAGTAGGGCAACCATTCAGACCCAAGCCTTTTTATTTCACCAAATCTCAAATGAATTTCTTCATAAACCTTTTTTTTTCTGTATTGTTGGATTGACCCTCAGTTCTTTTTCTACCCTACCAAAGACCCGGTCCGCCGGCAAAAATCTGTGACCCCTGACTGGGAATGTAACTCGAATTTCCTGCACACTTTTTGGCGAATGCTTTTTCAGCCAGTAGTACAATGCGTGAACAATATGGGAATTTTTATTTAGGCCCCCACAGCCATCACAGAAATACCAATATACCAAAATGGTAGATATAGTAATAAAGTATAATCATCCACAGTAATCTGCAATAAGTTGAAAACTGAATATATCGACTTTTGCATAGTCACTCCTCATTTCATGCCCAGCAGATGGTTTCTTTACCTATCAGTAAATCATACAGGCAGCTCTCTAACTATACCAATTATCTGCATTTTACCGTGACCGAGAGTCTAGTATATTTTTGACCAGTTTAGCTCACTCATACCAAATACTTTGTGATGTTATCATCGACCTAATTGAATTCATTTATTTATTTTTGTATCAGGTGAGTGCTCATTATACATAAAGAAATTCTACATACTTGATCATTTGGTTGACAAGAACAGTGGTGAGTATTTCTTGTAACATATAAGTTCACAACTTTACAACATGGAATTAGTATAATTTCAACTTTACAATTCGGAGTTAGCCCAATTTTGACTTTGCAAACCGGAATGGTACCTATAATTCCAACTTTACAACACGGAATCAGAATAATTCTGACTAAACAAATTGGAATGAGTATAATCACATAACTCCTTTTAAATTTTGTAGAGTGTTCTATAAGGTATGTTCTCAGGATATATTATTTGCGAACATATATTATCAGTATTCTCTAGTAACCTTTCAGTTACTTTAACAGAATGAATAACTTTTGATAACACTCGCGTGAAGTCGGTATTAGGCTAATTCCGAGTTGTAAACTCGGAATTATGCTAATTCATAGTTGTAAAGTTGGATTTGGCTAATTCCAAGTTGTGAAGTTGAAATTAGGCTGATTTCGAATTATGGAGTCGGAATTAGGCTGATTCCGAAATGTGGAGTCGGAATTATGCTAACTCTGAGTTGTGAAGTCGGAATTATGCTAATTACTTGTTATGAAGTAGATATCATACTAATTCCGAGTTGCAAAGCCGGAATTGTATTTTTAAATTCTTTGTAACCCTTCTACGCTTTCGAAGAAGGGTGATCAAATCTCAAAACCTGTTTAACAGCGGTTAAATTTTTGTTTCCCGTTTTGTCTTTTATCACTAATTCTCACTACAATTCTTGGCAGTTAATGAAAGTTTATTAAAATACATTAATTTCTTAATCATTTGATTGAGTTAATATTGATTTTTAGCAGTAAAAACTCCATTTTCAATAGAATTTTTACACAAATATTTTGACAAAAGGCGATATATTCAAGTCAGAATCTGAAATATTTACATGCAAACTTCGTTGGGATGCGTAACCAAAGTGATAGAAACACACATATTATTAACGAAGCGTCATTCGGTTTTAAATGTCAAATTCTACAATCAATAAAATTGTTTGGTGTTGGCTTCAATCTAAGTTATTCAGGAAATAATCTGGCCGTATAACACTTGACCTATAAATTCATGTGGACTAAACGATCAGGATATTTTTCCATATGATTGTGTTTTGTGGCAAATAGTTCAATGCACAATCATTTTTAAATGAAAACCCACCACCATTCAGAAAATTTTGATAGTTTAATCGATTGAATTCATAGGTTTTGCCCCACCCCCTCCCTTGTTTACTTTTCATCGGTTTGACGTACAAACATGGTCAAATGAAGTATCATTGAAAACAGAATTCAATTCTCTCTTCAATCATCTACATTTTTTTCGGAAAATAAAATATTCAATTCGATACATTTCATGCAATAATGAATTTTTCTGTTGTGAACAGTTTTATGTTATATAAAACACACAAATCATCTAAGATAGCACGCTCTACATTTACGAAACAGCTTGGTATAGCATTATACAGGCCTCTCGTATGTAGGAGAATACTCTTTGAGAAAGTACCTGGGAAACTGCGCTCTATGGGGGCAGATATATTCAAAATAGACTTACCAGCAAGGCAACAACCTCTACAATATAGAAATACATCAAAAAGAAAGCCATGCAGTATCTGTCCTAGCAAGAAGGACCGTAAAACGGACATATACTGCAAAAAGTGTAATTTGCCCATTTGCAACCAATGTGCCATTAAAATCTGCCCTGGATGTGAAAAATTAATTTTTCAAATTTTATTTGTAAAATAATACTTGGTTTATTTTTGATCACTATAATAAATGTTTATTCTCGAAATATTTCTATTTATTATGGAAAAAGTAAAAATGGGTCGTGATGACCCATCAGTAGCAGTTATGTTTCGATTTTTTCTGAGTAGCAGTTGGGGGTTAAGACGTGTTCGGTATGTACATGTCTGTTGACTCGTATATAATTGAAGAAGCACAGTGAACGGATTCGATTTGTTGCCAGTTGATACTTTCTGATTGTTTTAATTGTAGGCAATGTAGAATATTCTTGAATATTATTTGTTAATTAGCTTTGTGATCATGTGATACAAACAGATAGGCTTGCTCGGCTCAGTTTTTTATTAACCGAACGCACCTATGACATAATATATGTTAATATCTATGATAGAAATGCTCATTTTATGTTCTGTCGTTTGTCAGGGATACCAACTCAACCGAATAACTACCTATGCATTATTGAACACTTTGAATGACGTCAGTTGAATACCTGAAAAAACATGTCACTGATCAAACTATTCAATGTGAAGTGTTCTACTAAACGGCAGGTGCCGCTGATATTGAAGTTACAAAGGATTAGCTCAAACTCAGTAATAGTGTATAAAGACTTATCTATTGCTTTTGTTAACCGTCCATTAGTTATTGAACCCCTTAGGACACCATGTTAACATGCACAATAAATCTAATAAGTCAAAGTGCTTATGAGGCTGTAGCCTGTACAAACCTACAGTCTACGATCACCATGATCTTCTTGTCATGTGGACGATTATTTTGATAACAAAGAATATAAGTCGCGTTCGGTATTATGATCTCAGAGTTGAGCAGATTTTAGTCTCGTGGTCACAGATTAATCGAATAAATCGGTAACAAAAGAACAAAATGGACGTGGGTTTGACTTTGATATGCTGTTAACCAATAACCACATTCAAATTTAAATCAATTTTTTCGTAAAGAGTCTTTAAGTTTGAAATTTGAACCTTTTGAGGATTTCAATAATTAATATACAAAAAACAATGCTAGTTTTTGTTACGGAAAATCAAAATATTATTTTTGATGAGATAACCATAACCTCACACTTCCAAATTAATCGTACTCATCTGCCAAAATTCTCCGAGCAAACAAATCAATCTCGGACTGGATAGATTTGAAAAACCGAACGAACAAGATTAACCTCCCCTACAATCAGTTGCAATGAACGAACGATGCAGACTAATCTGAGCAATCGGACGTAAAAACCGAACGCGCTTATATGATCATCAAAGTATAACATTAAAACCACTCTAGAACTTGGAACGCATCTCCTCAGAAAAGACAGTCGAACAAGGAACATGAGCTTTCAATCAGTTACTTGACATTCATTATTTTATGATCTTGGGACATTTTGAGTAATACGTCATTTTGATAATGAAAATATGTTCAATGAATTATGAAGTTGGTACAACTCTCGAAGTTCAGACTTATCGCTTCAGAAAGGAACGTTGTATCGAAAACGTGAGTTTTGAGTCAGTTATTTGACATATATTATGATATTTTCTTTGGACATTTTGCATAATACATCATTTTGTTGATGAAAATATGGTCAATGAAATATGACCCCTCAGAAAATACCATCGTATTAAAAAAATAAGTTTTACTTGATGTGTATAATGATATGTTCTCTGGACATTGAGCATAATACGTCATTTTGATAATGAAAATATGATCATTGAAGTATTGAAGTATGACGTTGATAAAACTCTAAATTGGGACTTATCGCCTCATATTGATGATGTTGCCATCATTTACATAACGTTAACTTTATTGACATACCTTTTCGGAAATTTTAACCTTCCATGAAAAAATGTTAATTCAAAGAAATCTTCACAAGTGTAGAGGGGCAAGTATCAATTTGCCCCGATCAGTTACTGCGTTTAGAAGACTGTTGTCTTGAAAATAATCATTTGATTTTGTCAGTAACGTTTCGTATACTAAATATGCCTATATGACGAAAAAAATTTAAATTGACTCGAAATACTTTTTTCGAAAACGTTGACAGTCAGTATGGAAATGAAAAGATTTGTTTCGAAAAAGTCGAATGATATCTTCCAAAATATTTTTTATGATGACATTTGTTATCTGGGTACATTTAAGGTGTTTGGTATCAATCAATCAATCTGTTATTTCTCCACTCTTCTCTGAGAAGAGGTAATAACCATGTGCTATCCATTTCGACTGAGTTGGTTAAAAAACAGTTTGTTGATAATAAAATACAGGCAGTTTCCTTCAACTTTCTCTTCTCTTGATTCGATTCACTCATTAAAATTTTAGTGTCATTCCATCTCATTATATGATCGCCATCCGATGTGAGAATATTTTCGGATATTTTCGAACCAGTTATTTTCCTATTTCTTATATAACTTTTGTGTTGTTCCTTACGCACACAGTCAATGGTCTTGATGTTTCACCAATATAACTTCCACTGCAAGAACAAGGTATGTGTGGTGGAGGTATGTTGATGATGTGCTTGCTATTTGGAATAGAAGTAGAGATGACTTGAACATATTCTTAGATCAATAAACAAGAACCGACAATAAAATTCAATATAGAAATAGAAAAAAATGCTCAACTGCCTTCATTAGATGTTTTGATAAAAAAATCAACATCACAAGACAAAATACTACTGTTCGTCGAAAGAACACTCAGACCAACAGATATCTCAACTATACCTCTGACGATCACATCAGTGTGACAATAGGGTACAAATAGTTTGCAATTCGAACCAGCATCTGAAAGAAGAAATAAATCTAATGAAGTCTGTTCTCAAGGAAAACGCTTATTCAGATCAATTCGTGGAATAAACTATACATAAATTGAGAACATTAATACACCCAACAACCAAAGAACACAACCACCGGAAATACTTCAACCCAATACACATCAAACAACTAACATAATACCAGATGTCCCCGGATTGGCCATAGGTATGATGTAGAAACAACATTCAAGACAACCAATACATTGAGATCAATACTTACACACACAAAACCAAAAAACATTGATAAGTGTTTACAACATACCTTGTTCATGTGGTGGAAGTTATATAGGTGAAACATCAAGACCATTGACTGTGCGTAAGGAAGAACACAAAAGTTATTTAAGAAATAGAAGAATAACTGGTTCGAAAACCAAAATTTTAATGAGTGAATCAAATCAAGAAAAGAGAAAGTTGAAGGAAACTGCCTGTATTTTATTATCGACGAACTGTTTTTCAACCATCTCAGTCGAAATGAATAGCACATGGTTACCTCCTCTCAGAGAAGAGTTGAGAAATAACAGATTGATTGATTGATACCAAACACCCTATATGTATCCAGCTAGCAAATGTCATCATAAAAATTATCTTGTCAGATTTCATTTGACTTTGTCTAAACAAATCTTTTCATTTCTATACTGATAAAAGTAGAAGTTTTCATACTTCGAGTTTTGATAACGGAGACAGATTTACTCTCCGAAATGTCAACGATCTCGAAAAAGAGAAGAATTTTTAGTCAATTTTAATTTTTTCGTCATATAGGCAATACGATACGTCACTGACGAAATTAAAATAAATAACTGTTTTCAAGACAACAGTCTCTACACTTGTACAAATTTCTTTGAATTAACATTTTTTCATTTTCACACTGTGAAAGGTTAAACTTCTCAAATATGTATGTCATGAAACGAATATCCTCCACACAAACAAACTTTCATTCAATAGTTAACTTCATTATTACTTATATTTCGGACGTCCATCATCTTAATGGTTGAAAGATTTCTATCTCTTTAAAAGTTTTCGCAACAATTCAATTTCTTGAATCCGCTTGAATCCGCAAACGTTGTGAGAAATTTGAAAGAGATATAAATCTTTCAACCATTAAGATGGTGGACGTCCGAAATATAAGTAATCAAGTTACTACATCGTCTAAAACATTCGAAGTTAAATTCATGTTCCACATATGTACCATTAAAAAATATATTTACAGGGTATTTTATATTAACCCAAGTAGCACACCTATATTGATAAAATATTGGTACAATATTGTGGAGATATTGGCGAAATATTTGAAATGCAATATTGGCGAGAAAAAAAATGTGAACATTCGGCGATATTAGTCCAATGTTACTTGAATAATATTGGCGAATTATTCTCTAAGCAATATTGTCCTCAAAATATTTGGCGATATTGGTACAATATCGCTGGTACAATATATTCTGACAATATTGACAAACTATTCAAACGTTATATTATTGTCAAGAAGTGAAATGTGAACATTTTGCGATATTGGTCGAATATTGTTCAGATATTTCAAAAATATTGTTGAAATATTCTTGAAGCAATAATGGCCTCAAAACAATTATCGATATTGGTACAATATCATTTGGATACATTGGTGGAAGTGAATATACCTTGGTGAATTATTAAATGTCTTTAAGTTGATCAAGGTGACACCAGAGTCTGCCTTTTGATCGACATAACCACCGAGTAAGCTGTCTAGAAAACAAGTTAAGTGTGACAACTAAATGCGTGTGCACGGAGGTACGGAAATCGGAGGTGACCACCTCATCCGGCTGGTTACGCGCCGCGCACAGCATTGTCGCAATCCAGCAACTCCGGAACTCTTCTTACTGGATCAGGCAGGAACAGCACGAACTCTTTTTTAATTGGTTGGTGTTTCCAACGGCGTCTCATACGCCTATGCCAGGCTGTAGATTTCTCAAAATGCTACACCCTGGCCAGAAATACATTTGAAAACCATCATCGTGGATAACCATTAATCGCAATTGACATTAGCTAAAATAGCTTAAAAGGTCGGGTGAGCCATCCGAGTACCACTACCCAGCAGAACACTGTCCGGACTCTCTCGTGGCACCCGGACGACTGTAGATTTGACCCACCATGCACCCCCTAAGGTTGAGGCCCGGAAGGATGAACTTCCCAGCACTCGTACGTACTCGAAAGCTCACCCCCCCTATCCACCACCCCCGCTCGTTAAAGCGGTTCCTCATCCTTATGACTGGCGATCATCAGAATAAAATCTGACCGTTTGATGTGGAGTGCCCAGCCAATTTTCGGCTTGAAGCTCCCTTATATCTGACATGAGTTGACTTTTAAAACAATGACTTTATTTTATGTGCATGGTGCCCCCCTGAAAATGGCTGAAGGCTGTAGATTTGAATAATCTCTCGTCTTTATATAGAAAAGGCTGACATTTGCTCCTGCCAATGCCAGAGCAAAGCCGCTGGTGAGTGCTGGTGGGCGGAGCCTATTGGGCCACCGCTCCCAGATATATTCTCGAGTACAACATTTTTATTTTTGTATTTCTGGCCGAGGATGACACTCTCCCCATCAAAGGAATTGCTTGGCATAGGGATGAAACGCCGTTGGTATGTCCTGAAAAGGACCCTTTATTTTTTTGGGCACTTGGCATTTATTTTTTTTCAAAACAACAGCTGAAATAAAAAGATAATCCTAAAAAGAAGAGGTATGATTAAAAAATAAAAACTAAAAGAATATCAAAGATATTCAGTGCTGCTCCTGGTTGTCCATTTCAACTTATCGTAGGGATTCCAGGATACTTCTTTACGAGACTTTTATGTAACGGGATGTTACATATTTCCACAAACGCTCATCATCCAGCTTCTGCAAAGGTGCCACATACTTACTTCGCCCTTGCCCACTAGCTAAGGACAACCAGCCGTTGGTGAGGCAACATTCGTTGAGTCGAATTACCCCAGCACTAGGCATGGGAACAACTGACTGGCTGCGGGAATACGATGAACATCGAACCCACGAAGAAGTTGGTCATCTTCACTTCCACTGGAATAACTCGCTTCAGAATCGTCTCGAAAGTGCATCCAAGAAAACTTTTCGATAAGTTCTTCCAAGTCCGGGTTACTGGAATTTTCGGGGCCCTGCCTCCCACTGGAGTGCAACGCAATTGCATCCACAAATGCTAGGCCCCACGTTGGGCGCCATGACAACTAAATGCGTGTGCAAGGAGGTACGGAAATCGGAGGTGACCACCTCATCCGGCTGGCAACGCTCCGCGCACAGCATCGTCGCAATCCAGCAACTCCGGAACTCTTCTTACTGGATCAGGCAGGAACAGCACGAATTCTTTTTTTAATTGGTTGGTGTTACCAACGGCGTCTCATACGCCTATGCCAGGCTGTAGATTTCTCAAAATGCTACGCCCTGGCCAGAAATACAGTTGAAAACCATTATCGTGGATAACCATTAATCGCAATTGACATTTGCTAAAATAGCTTAAAAGCTCGGGTGAGCCATCCGAGTACCACTATCCAGCAGAACACTGTCCGTACTCTCTCGTGGCATCCGGACGATTGTAGATTTGAATAATCTCTCGTCTTCATATAGGAAAGGCTGACATTTGCTCTGGCCAATGCCAGAGCAAAGCCGCTGGTGAGTGCTGGTGGGCGGATCCTATTGGTCCCAGATATAGTCTAGAGTACAATATTTTTATTTTTGTATTTCTGGCCGTGGATGACATGTGAAGTATTTAATATGTTTTCGTAGGTTTTAGAAGACGTTCTATATGTAGAGCCATCTAGCGGATTTTTATCCAGGTTTGGTCATGAAATAATTTTAATATGTTTTATTGTATATTCGGCCAATAATCAAAATTCATCTTAATCTAGATGTAGGAAACAATATGGAGACAATATTGTTTTAACCCATTAATGCCCAGAACTGGGCATATTAGAATAATTGAGATATTATGTTGGAAATTAGTTGAAAGTGATACCAAAATCGTCAGTAAAATATAGAAAAAAATCCAACATATCCTTTTATTGAGATTTGATATGGGTCACAAGCGACCCCTTGGGCCTATGAAGTGAGATCAGAAAAAGAGTTAAAGTATATTGTAAGTACAGTTTAAATCTAAAAATTGAGGAGAACAGAATATATTATTCATTATGGTAATCATGAATACATTTGTCCTGTAAGGGAACATTACATGCTTCACACCATTTATTGGTTTTGTTTTTACATCTTTGGCATCTGCGTCTTACTTCCTGTGTGATGATGAGATGTCTTCCTGAGGCCTGTTTTTTCCCAGGAACTGAAGATTTTGTATCATATTTTGATAAGAGCTCTTCCACCACATCTCTCCTAAATTCCAAGTTGTCTTTGGTACAGCCATATTTTCGGGATAAATTCCATGCGTTTGTGCTTCATACGTCTATTATCCAGTATACAAGAGGTATATACCATTGTTTGCCTCTCATCGCTATACGGTAGTTTGAAACATCATTATCAAGCAGATCAACTCCCCCCATATACCCATTGTATCGTTTTATAACAAATGGTTGGGCGATATCCACTTTTTTTTGGTGCTTTGCTGAATATCTAGAACACTTCTGGACGGGATTCATCCCATACTCGTTTGACAAAATAGTTACTATACTGTTGTCTTTCCATCGAACTGCCGAAATTGTATTATTTTCATCAACTGCACTATCCATTTCCCTCCTTTCCATTTTTTTCATGACTAGGTTGCTTTTCAGTGGACACTTATAGACTACAAGCCCATATAACAATTTGGGGGGGGGGTCATTTGACCCAGGATGAAACATATTCAGAACGATGCTGCTATATGAAAAAATAACTTTAGGCACTTTGCCGTCAATTCTTGGTGGTGCAAATGACTGTAATAATCATTTTTCATCTGAAGATGTACTTTTCCGACAAAATATTCTTGTGCGGCATTCCTCACGTTGGTAGATTATGAAATAATATTCTCCTAGAACCTACTCCCGTACAAAAATAATGAGACCAGAAGCCAGAAATTTTTTTCAATTTCCGAAAATAAAAAAAATCTGGATTCCGGTCCCATTACCAAGCAATAACCGGATTTGAGTGCTGCAACCCAAGCTTCATAGCCAAATCTTATTGGCTTGCCTCGAATGTACTGCTTACATCCATGTCTGCCATAATAAGGAATCATTGATTCATCTATTGAAACATTGAATTCGACTGGTGCGAACTTCAGAAAGTTCTTATTCACAGCATCTATCAAAAGTCTTATTTTTCCTACCTTGTCCCCTTCGGGAAGATTATTGTTGTCCGCGGCATGTAACACACTACAAATCTCTTCGAATTTGCTTCGCTTTCTTTCCAATACATTCGTCTTCTTGGCATTGGAACATATCCAGACAACAGCAAAATTCCTATGACTACATACATTTAATCACTAGAAAGCTGAAATTTTGTTTTGCAGCATACATGGTTGAGTATTTCACGAGATCACTCACAATACTAGGTGACAACATAAGCTCAAAAAACTGCAAAGAGGAAGATTCAGAAGTTAGTGTGATCGGAGGTGGCAAACAAATAAAATTTCCCACACTGTTTTTATTACGTTGATCTCCTTTGGTCCATTTAGTTTTGGTGTGTTTATATTTCTTCAACTGTTGGATGAGTTGCGCAAGAGGAATATTGTCATCGCTGTCATCACCATTGTCATGCGACCGAACGTCTTCGATTTATTTTCGTCTTTCATCATTATTAAAGTAAAATTCAGCTCCGGCAGCCAGCTGATTATGATTTAGACGGTCCGGATTATTGGATTCCTCGTCACCTGAATCACAGTCTGTATTATCGGAAAAATCATCCGGGGGAGTATTTACTATTCCGTCAGGTATATTTTGTGAATCTTCAAAGTTTTCTATCTCGTCTAGAAGTTCGGCAGCAGTCAAAGGCCTTTTCCTGAAATGAAAAATCAAAACTACCAAAATAACATGAATATGCTTATCATAAGCCCAAGGGGTCGATAACGACCCATCCGACTTAGAGGTTATATGACAACATCATTCACACAAATAATTTCTAAATATGTACATAACACGTAACTTTCATACCCTTTTATCAGCTGAAATTTTCAGAACAAATTTGCTATAGATCAAGTTACCAGTAGTTTTGCGAGCTCATGTAGAAATTAAAATATGACAGAAAATCTATATCACCGTAATAATTTAAACTAATACAAACACTTCAATGGTTGACTCTAAACTAATATTTCACAGATCTCTCTCATTACCCTACGCACTTGTGTACAATGTTGCCACAATGGGCACGAAGATAGACAATATTGATGTGACTGGGTCGTTATCGACCCCTTAGGCATTAATGAGTTAAAGATATCAGTAAATATTATTGAACCAATATTGACCCAATATAAGTTAAAAAGATTTGTTGAATATTGACAAAATAACATTCAACCAAGGTGTAATCAAACTTGTTACTACAATTTGTTGAATATAGTTGAAATGACATCTGACCAATGTGCTATCAAACTTAGTTTTTATCCCTAATATCGATATGACTGGAATATTGGGATTGCAATATTCATTTTGGATTTGGAAAACAACATGTAGACAATATTGTACTATCGATATTGGTAGAAATCATTCAACCAATATTGACCCAATATTACATGTGACGATCTACATTCAGAACAGGTTCAACCAATATTCCACCAATATTAATAATTTAATATTGTTTTTTGAATATTCACCCATATAGGACCAATATTATAATTTCATTTACAATATATCTATATTGGCCCAATATGAAACCAAGATTCAGCCGATATGATGTGCTACCTGGAAACAAACGATGTATTAGAACATTTCATGTATACAGGGCTTTTCACGATGAGTATTAATTAGGCATTTCTGGCAAACCAGACAGTATGCATAAAAAGACATTATCTACACGCCTAAAATATTTTATACGATGCGGCTACTTTGATTTTTCAAATGAACACCCTATATATAATATAATATTATGATGTTTTATCACTTTGTCATCAACTTCATGTAATATTTCCCTATACCTATCTGTTACCGTTTGAGATATACAATAAATTAATTTTGATATTTTTTTACCAAACGTACTTTTATAAACGCTGATAATATTGAACTCTCTGGTACTAAGACGATCAAATTCGAAATGGAGTGGAGTGATACCATGAGGATACTCACCTAGAAGCCATTTTTTAATTGCCTCATACTGGGTCGTTAGAAAATGCAGATATTTTATCACATGTAAAAATTAGTGAAAGTCATTTTTTTTAGTGGAACACCATGTATCTTTCCACATTTTTGAACTCTTCATCCAATTTTAGATTGACTTTGTTCAGATAATCCTATTTTGATTTCGAACCGTTTGTGAGATAAACTGTTTCAAACAGAAACTGACGTGGTTTCCTTGGATTCATCTTTTATTTTTGATATTTAACATCTATTTCATACTATGTAGATTTAGTATTTCAACAGTCACCAATCAGTCAATTCGAAATTGATATGTTCTTCAGAAAAAGTTACAATTTGTATGCATTGAGGTATTGAGTGTCTCTACCGTACAACATTGCAAATTAGTATTGTTTCATAGTGCGTTTTGGAAAAATAATTGATTCAATTTTGAAACGTCAGATTTTCGTTGGTGGTTTTGACTGATTGTGATACCAATTACAATAGAGATTAGGTTACAGTTATGAAGATTTCTTGAATTTATTAATAATTTATGGTGAGTGCAATAGAATTGCAAGTAGAAAATGCCGAGTATTTCATGAAAGATATTCACAACTTCCGAAGCCGAATAATAAAGTGATGAATCGACTTTAAAAAAACTGTAGGTTGAATGGAACCTTTCATCCCAAACTCATTCGTAGAAAGCCTGAAGTGGATGATGATGACAATAGTATAACAGTTTTGGCATTTTTTTATGCATTTCCAAATGCTTCTCTACACGAGGCTGAAAGGGAGATAGGTATACCCTACGTGACAATTTATCGCATTCTTAATAAGCACAAATGGCATCCCTATAAATTCTACTGTGTCCAACATCAGAAAGAGGCAGATTTGCCTGGTAGAGTGGAATTCTATGAATGGTTATTATTAAAGAGGATGAACATTTCCTAGACAATATCATATGGACAGATGAGGACAAGTTTACAAAGAATGGAATTTTCAATAGACGCAACAGTCATTATTGGTCGTCAGGAAATCCCCATGTCGTTCGCCAAAGGGGTTTTCAAGAAAGATGGCAATTTAATGTATTTTGTGCCATTAATAATGAGTCAATTTTTTTATATCGAGTTTTATGATGATAACTTGAATGTAACAAAATATGTAGATTTACTGAGAAATGGAATTCAAATGATTTTAAATAATAGGCCAGAAAGAGAACGTGTATGGTACCAAATGCTTTACCCCATAATTCTCGTTAAGTTACTGAAGCTTTAACTGAAATCTTCGAAGATAGATGGATTGGTAATAATCGACCTTTTCGTTGGCATCTTAGAATACCAGATGGCATTCCATTAGATTATTTTGTGTGGAGTTTCATTAAAAATATGGTTTACTCCGACCCAATAACAACAATGGAAGATATGAAATCGAGAGTTAGAATTTCTTTCAATAGTGTAACTCCAGAATCAGTCAGAAGCGCTACACGTGAAAATCTTCTTAAGAGATCATGTACATGTTTCTTTAAGTAGAGGTGGAGATGTGCTCGAACATATTCTGAAATACACTAATAATTGAATTGATCTACTAACTCCAGAACTCAAATACTGAAAATGCAGTAGTTGATTTTCTAGAGCAAACGAATCATCGAAATGCATAGCAGTTTTTCTAGATCTTGCTAAGGCCTTTGACACAGTCTCGCACGAAATTCTACTCAACAAATTGAGCCACTACGGTATTCGTGGCCTCCCACTCAATCTCACTTCTAACTATTTAACAAATAGAGTTCAGAGGGTAAAAATTGGGGATGAGGTCAGTACAGAGTCAATAGTGAAAATTGGGGTACCACAATAAACAGTATTGGGCCCAATACTGTTCCTTGTATACATGAACAATATTGCAAAAATAGATGGTCTAGGACACCTTATCTGTTACGCTGACGACACAGCTTTAATTTGTAAGGAAAAAAATTGGGAGGATGTTAAGCGTGCCACCAAAACAAATCTACAGAAAATGTATGCATGGTTGAATTAAAATAAGCTTACCCTGAATATTGATAACACTAAATTTGTGGCCTTCACACCAACGATCGTCGGTCAACCACCTAATTTGTCACTGAAACTACACTCTGTAAACTGTCACAAAAACTTATGTGGATGTTCTTCTATTCAAAAAGTGTCATCAATTAAATACTTAGGGGTAGTCCTAGATCAACACATACGATGGTCTGAATATATCATACATGTTAACAAACGCTTTAGAACACTAATATACAGTTTTTATTCTTTGAGAGACATCCTCTCCAGGAAAAATCTCATAATGTTGTATAAAATGAGCCTCATAATACGCTAGAAATTGAAAACAATAACCAATTAAACAAAATACTTATTGATAAAGGACATGACTGCACTTTCTCTTTATTTCACAATAATATACAAAGTTTAGCCAGTAATTTTGATGAATTGGAAACGTTCTTATCAGAATTCAATGATTTTTTTACTTGTATTGTACTCACAGAGACTTGGAATAATACAGAAAACTCATTCTTAATGCTACCAAATTACGAAAGAGTTTTTCATGACTGCAGGTTCAACCAAAATGATGGAATCACAATCTATGTTGAAGAAAATATTCCATACACGTCCAAACACATAAAAATAGGAAATGTGAATGCCATAGAGCTAAAACTAATGGCCAATAAACAGAATATTCTAGTTTATGCGATTAATAGATCCCCTGCAACCTGTCCAAATGAATTCATTATCAACCTGGAACATATTTTTTCAAATACGGAATATTCTGAAAATGACTACATTATACTGTCAGGTGATATAAACATCAATACATTATCAAATGATAAAAATATAGACGTTGTTGATGATTATATAAATCTGCTTCTCGAACATGGTTTCAGGTCCTCATAAATAAATACACCAGAGTAACAGCTAACACGAAATCATGCATTTATGTAAAAGGTAGAGGCGTTAACTTGGAAAGAATATGTTCTGCAGTAGTAAAAACTAATATCACAGACCATTTTTCTACACTCTTGTTGATTGAAGGTGATAATAAATCACGAGCCGCAATTGAAACAGGAAATGTATATAAAAAAATTAATTTTGAAAGATTTGCACAGCTTACTAGTGAAGATACTTGGACCAACATCATGTCATGCGATAACCCAGATACTGCGCTTCAAAGATTCATCTTCAAACTTAAATTGATGACAGAAAAATCCACTACCACGATTAAAATAAAGACTTTCACAAAAAAGAAACCATGGATAACACAAGGTCTCATATCATCAATATAAAAGCGAGATAAACTATATCTGAATCACACAAAAAATCCAAATAGTCCGCAGCACAAAATGGAATATACAATGTACAAAAATAAGCTGAACTCGATACTAAGGAAAGCAAAACAAAGTTATTATAAACACGAAATACAGAAAAATAAAAACAGCTCGGCAAATCTATGGAAAGTAATCAAGGGATTCTCTAATCAAAATATGCGTCGAAATGAAATTGATAAAATCCTAACCGAAGACGGCAAAAACTTAACAGATACACAAGACATCGTAGAGGAATTTAATAGATATTTTTCAACTGTAGGTGTTACACTGGCATCTAAAATAAAGAAAATAAAATTTAAAGAAAATAAAACACCACTTTTACATTCTATGTTTCTGGAAAATACCACTTCAAATGAAATTAAAGAAATCATATCTGAGCTAAAAAATAATAAATCACCTGGGTTGGATGGAATCACATATGAGATGCTGAAAGCAGCAAATAACTATATATCTCTACCTTTATGCCACATTATTAACAGATGTATAGACTGTGGAAGGGTGTCAAAACAACTGAAAGAGGCCAAGGTGGTGCCTGTATTTAAGAGCGGGGCCCGTATAAATCCCAATAATAATAGACCAATATCGATTTTGTCTGCTCTTTCAAAAATATTAGAAAAAATTATAAAGAGAAGACTCAATTCCTTTCTAAATAAATATAAAATAATATCCAAGTCACAATTCGGATTCCAAGAACAGATTTCAACACAAGATGCAATTGCAAACGTCACATCATTTGTATATAAAACAATAGATGAGAAAAAGCCCTGCGTGGGTATATTCCTTGATCTGGCAAAAGCCTTTGACACTGTCAGTCAGACTTTTGCTGGATAAATTGGAAAGCATAGGTATAAGAGGGACGGTACATGATTTCTTTTAGGATTATCTGGATGGACGACAACAGAGAGTGGGAATTGGAAAATGTCTAAGTACTGGAAGAGCGGTGTCATGTGGGGTACCGCAAGGCACCGTGCTCGGTCCGATATTATTCTTAATTTACCTGAATTGTCTTCTTACTCTCAAGATATCAGGATCAATTGTCTCATTTGCGGAAGATACAATTGTCCTTTTTAAAGCCGATAGTTGGAACGAAGTAAGAGAAATGGCGGAAAATGACATGAAAAAGATACTGAACTGGTTACAAGGTAACTTGTTAACTGTCAATGTGGATAAAACCAAGATAGTACCATTCACTTATAAAAGTTATTTGGCAAACTATAACTCTTTAACATTAAATAACCAACTTGTCACAATTTCATTTTCAGCCAAATATCTAGGAATTTACATAGATTCGTACTTGCGTTGGGATATCCATGCTCAGAATCTGAAAAATAAATTAAGATGGCTCATTTATAAGTTTTACCAATTCCGTACTGTGGTAGGCTTAAATCAGCTCAAAATTCTCTATTATTCTTTATTCGAGTCCTTGTCACAATACGGAATCATCGGCTGAGGAGGCATACACAAAATGTACTTAGACCAGCTAACAAAACCACAAAAAAAAATTCTAAAGATAATGTAGATACTTTAAAATTTTTAGATATTCCTTGGATGCGTTATACGTAGAACTAAAAGTGTTGTATTTAAGACAATTATTTATGAAGAATATTCTCATATTTGCTTATAAAAATAAAAGATATCTTCAATTAATTCAGCACAAATGCAATACTAGGAATCAAATAGCAGCTTATGCTCATACTCCGAGAGCAAATAAGTCCATAGGTCAGAGAACATTCAGTTATCTTGCACCACGAATATTTAATTTCATCCCGAATACCCTAAAACAAATAAACAATATTAATTTATTCAGGAAAAGTGTCAAACAATGGCTTCTAGATACTTGTAGGCAGTCTTTTAACGAGTTTGTAGAATCCCTTATGAATTGATTGCAAATACTAAATATTAACATAGTATAAATATGTGTGGCAATGTTAAATGACGTATATAAGTAGAATAAATAACAATAAACAAGATTTTAAAAATCATCCAGATATTACCTTACAAAAATCATTAATTACATGTTATAAAGGACTGATTCTGATACTAACCGCAGACAGGTACTCATAGAGCCTAAATGGTATTTCCATTTCTTTCCTGAACTTTTATTGGTTATTGCGATTCTGTATATTAACTCTCTTACTTTCAACCTCAACATATCTACATTGTCACATTAACACTCTACATCTCTACACTTTTATTTTTTAATATTAAATTTTTTATTATACTTCCTAAACTCCGAAACTTTTCAACTTTAATTTTTTTTATATTTACCCTTAACATGTTAATTCATGAAACTTATACATATGTACATTTATATTTTTATGTCTGTATGATATAAAATTTGTCCTCATTCTAATGTTCTAGGTATGTAATTTAAGATATGTAATTTAATTCTAATTATAATTAATTTGTTAATATATATACGGCCACATACAAGCAGTACCACTGCTTTCATGGTCTACTCATTTATTCACTATAATAATACGATACATGTCGAATTGAATTTTTATAAGTTTTTTTTGTGAATAAATCATTATTATTATCATTATTATAACTCCGTAGCTGAATCAATTTTATCTTACTGTATCACAATATGGGGTGGAGCTTCCAACAACACAATGAATATTGTGCAGACAACTCAAAACACACTACTAAAAATCATCCTTAAAAAAAACGTTTTTCCACCGATAAGCTATATGAAGAAGCAAATATATTGAATGTCAAACTATTATACACTCATCAATGTCTGAAGAGAATGTTCATAAATCAAGAGAAATTCAAACAGAAAATGATTAGGATAAACAGGTCTACCACAAACATGTATGTCAATATTCAATCCTTTAAAAAAACAATAACACAAATAACTTTCTTTTTCTTCGGTCCAAAATTTCAACACCTTGACCTAAAACAGATTTCAAATGTGAAGAAATACAAAACTGAAACAAAAAAATATGTTATGAATCATCCTAAGAAATTTTATGATATACTGAATTCGTCATCAAAGTGAGTCAAAAAAAAAGTAGCATCTTCTCCACTCTGTCAATAATTACCGGAAGTTAACTATGTAATATCAGAAATGTAACATTAATTTTCTTACTCACCTTGTCAAATAAATATGTACATTTAACTTAAAAATTTCTCAGTTCGAGCACATGACAGACAAGCAATCCTGCCTAGGCTAGTGTGCCCGATCTCGAAATTTTATTTTAAACAACAAAATGTCAAAGCGTGAAAATTTGTACTCTAGTTTGAATAAACCAATTTGAATTTGAATTTGAATTTTAATTCATGAATTTATTTTCAGTTCGTGTGTTAGCGTTATTAAAACTATTTTTTGAAGAAAAGTTTCATTTGATGGTTGAAGAGTATTTTAATAATTATTTGTTCATTGTATTATATTTGACTGATTAAGGAACATCGAATGGAATCTGTTGAATTTCAATGATAAGTGATGAATTCAAGGGAACCACGTCAGTTTCTGTTTGAAACAGTTTATCTCGAAAACGGTTCGAAATCGAAATAGGATTATCTGAACAAAGTTAATCTAAAATTGGATGAAGATTTCAAAAATGTGCAAATATACAGGGTGTTCTACTTGAAAAAATTCACTTTCACTATTTTTTTCATGTGATAAAATATCTGTATTTTCTAACGACCCAGTATGAGGCAAATGAAAATATGGCTCCAAAGTGAGGATCCTCATGGTATCACTCCACTCCATCTCGAATTTGATCGTCTCAGTACCAGAGAGTTCAAGATTATCAGCGTTTATAAAAGTACATGTTTGCATGGAAAAAAAAGATTACAATTAATTTATATCTCTTAAACGGTAACAGATATTTATAGGGAAATAGCACATGAAGTTGTTGACAAAGTGTTAAGAAATCTTAAAGTAACATTATATACAGGGTGATGAGATTTAAAAATCAAAGTAGCTGCTACTTTATAGCAGAAGCGGCAACGCCGCATCGTCTAAAATATTTTAGGCCTGTAGATCATTTTCAGGTTGATCCGTTGTCTGGTTTGCCGGCAACGCCTAATTAACGCTCATCGTGAAAAGCCTCTTCTTTGCACATGAGAGATTTCATGAAAACTTCTCGCAAGTGCAAAAAAGAGTAGCTTCATGTTATTTTTGTATAAAAATCCATTTCTTCTCAAGAGTTGCATAGTGCAATATACCAAAAATTAGATCATCGAAATTTATTCAATAACGATTCACCTTTCTTCTCTTCCTCCATCTTTCCATGTATAAGAAAGCACGAGGGTAAATTATAACCCAGTCAATTTGAACACGGGACATAATGTAAGTTCCTCGCAAAGGGCCACTCAACGAAAATAAACGCGGATGGAATAAAGAAAACGACGTGCAACATAACTCATAAAAGACACGCGTCACATATCAAGCCGGGCGACGTTCGGGCAATAACCAGACAATTTCTTCAGCGAGACGCTAACCGAAAATAATATAAAACAGAAATCCCGCCTCGTCGAGAAAGAGAGCATTCGACCTATCCAATTTGTAACAAACCTGATACAATCCTCGGGAATTTCTCCGACAAGATGAACAGTATAATTTGATTCAAACCGCATTTCCTCTGATGCTTCTGTCGGAATACCTAACCAGCAACTCGGTGTAAATCCAACTTTAATTTGCTCGCCCCTCCGGTCTCTACAGCCGAACTTGTCCAATTTATATAACCGAGAAGAAATAAGCGAAATATAGGAAGTTGGAAAGGGGATTCAATCGCCAATTTCGACGGATTGCAGCCAGCAGAGCGTGACTGCAGATGTTCCTCCGAAATTTTGCGAGCGGTGTGGAATGCCCTGAGTGAGCAGGATTGAAAGGAATTGGTCATTGTCGATGAGCCGACGAAATGTGCATAACTGGTGTGTAATTTATTTTTGATTTATTGATGGGACAGTTCAAGTTTTGCGATGATTCAACACAAGCGAGTCGACTTCAGAAAGTCCGCACAAACGATCACCAAGTCCGATGCATGATGATATTTTTACAAGTTAAAATAGAGCTTGGACACGTTACTGCAAACCCACCTTCTAGGATGCAAACCAGTTATCGGAGAAAATTTTACTCAGGTGCAGTGCCGTCCCTTAGTGTGGAGCGAGTTCTAACAAATGCTGATTTTATACATAATAGAGCTGTATCACAACTGATTCGACCGAGCGGAGTCGATAAAAACATGATACTATTTGAGAACATTGGGCTCTAGCTTTCTAGGAACTAGGAATTGTAGTATATCAACAGTCTAATTTATTCTACGTAATTTATTTGTAAACCTACAGGGCAATTCAAATTGGACCCCCACCATTGGGATCTCCTAAACTACAGGAGATACGTCGAAGCTTGAATTGGGGCAAAGTTGCGTATTCTGGTGCTTAACAAAATACTGTTTTGAAACTTGGAAAATTCCGAGTATTTCTGGAAATATCTGGAAAAAACTGAAAATCGGAATTTTCGTTTTTATTTTTTTCTATCGTTATTTGACAACATAGCTCAAAACCAAAAGTTTATTTTCATTGATACTATTTTCAGATTTACTATCCAACGTTTCGTCTTCTGGCATTCACCATCAACTTTTTTTCTGTTATGGGCGCCATATTGTTTTTTTATACAGAAAAATAGTGATTCTCATTCTGATTTCA
This sequence comes from Chrysolina oricalcia, assembly GCA_944452925.2. Lineage (NCBI taxonomy): Eukaryota > Metazoa > Arthropoda > Insecta > Coleoptera > Chrysomelidae > Chrysolina > Chrysolina oricalcia. The sequence goes on from OX101821.2 coordinate 16,610,002, forward strand.
TTGATGAATAATTTGATATGATTTACACTTCTGAAACCACAGATATTAAAAAAAACGACTTCATCTGAGATGGTCATGACTCCATCGAAAAATTTTGTTTAATAATCACAAGTTGACAGAACTCATTAAACATCATAAGTTTGCACAAATACTTCAGTCGAAATGTCCTCATTCTCAAATGAAGAAAAACGAGATATGTTGAAACTTTATTATAAATTTGATAGGAATAGTACGAAAACAGCACAAATTTATTTTGAATTAAATCCGGAAAGACAACAGCCGGATAGAACATTATTCGAAATTTTGGACAAACACTTGGCTGAGTACGGTGCGTTTCAAAAACCAAGAATGAAATATGGAAGCAGAATGGAACAAAATATTAGACGTAACTTATTAGTCGAGGTAAAATAATTGTTCATTCCATATTCGAAGAAGAATAATTATTTTTGGTATTTTTTTAAATAAATGCAGATCATTCCAAATCAACACATCAAGTCTCGGCAGAAATGGATGTGTCATAGTCGAGCGTTTGGAGGGAATTCAAATAAAGTGGTTTGAAATGTTATAAGATACATATATCAAAATATTACATCCAGGTGATCCTGAGAGAAGGATGGAATTTTGTAGCTGGCTCTCAAATAGGGTAGACCATACAAACTTCTTGAAAAACATTATTTGGACCCAGAAAAGTACTTTTTCGAACTGTGGTGTTTTAAATAGAAATAATGAGCACATTTGGAGTGAAAATAATCCACGACACCTCAGAGAAGTCAGACCACAAGTTCGGTTTTGTTTGAATGTGTGGGCTGGAATTTATGACGACCGTATACTTGGACCTCATTTCTTCTCTAATACTTTGAACGGGTAAACCTATCTTTGGTTCATAAGAAACGAATTCGAAGAATATATGGATACGTTTCCCCTTATTAATTATATCAGCTGCTGGTTTCAGCATGACGGGGCTCCTCGACACATTAAAAAAGCAGTTTGCGAATATTTACACCAAAGATTTCCTAATAGGTGGTTAGGAAATTCTGGACCAGTGAGGTGGCCGGCAAGGTCACCTGACTTTACAGTTTTGGATACTTTCTTGTGGGGAACTTTGAAGAACATAATCTATGGAGAGCAAGAATATGACACAGTAGATGAACTTAGAGACAATATCATCACGCAATTCAGGTCTATCAGAAGAAGGGATATTGTTAGGGCTGTTCTTAATTTGATACGACGAGCTCGGTTATGTATTCAAGAAGAAGGCCATCATTTCGAACACTTGTTGTGATACTTTTTGTGCATTTTTTACAAGCTCATGACTTCATTCTTGTTTTTTGAAACGCACCGTACTCAGCCAAGTGTTTGTCCAAAATTCCGAATAATGTTCTATCCGGCTGGTGTCTTTCCGGATATAATTCAAAAGAAATTTGTGTTGTTTTGGTACTATTCCTATCAAACTTATAATAAACTTTCAAACTATCTCGTTTTTCTTGAGAGAATGAGGACATTTCGACTGAAGTATTTGTGCAAACTTATGATGTTTAATAAGTTCTGACAACTAGTGTTTATTAAACAAAATTTTTCGATGGAGTCATGACCATCTCAGATGAAGTTGTTTTTTTTAATATCTGTTGTTTCAGAAGTGCAAATCATAACAAATTATAGATCAATGATATCAGAATGAGAATCACTATTTTTCTGTATAAAAAAAACAATATGGCGACAATTACAGAAAAAAAAGTTGATGATGAATGCCAGAAGTCGAAACGTCGGATAGCAAATCTGAACATGAAAACGTGTAGCTGAAAAAAATTATCAATGAAAATGTACTTTTGGTTTTGAGCTATGTTGTCAAATAACGATAGAAAAAAATAAAAACGAAAATTCCGATTTTCAGTTTTTTCCCGATATTTCCGGAAATACTCGGAATTTTCCAAGTTTCAAAACAGTATTTTGCTAAGCACCATAATACGCAACTTCACCCCAATTTAAGCTTCGACGTATCTCCTGTAGTTTAGGAGATCCCAATGGTGGGGGTCGAATTTGAATTGCCCTGTATAATCTAATTACTAATCATTCATGTCACATAAGTACATCACAAATCATTTATTTTAACTAGACTGTCCGTCGTGGCATCTTACTCTTACTCTACTGAACTAACATGTGCTGCGTGGTTCTTTTTATAGACACCGGTCATTTCGCGGAACGCTCTTGATATTTCTACAAAGCCTCAGGAACGTTCTCCGATTCGACCAGATTCTTCTCGAAGTAAAGCGCCTCGGAAGTAATTCACGCTCACGCGCTGTCTACGTGGGCGTTCAGGTCCGGCATCGCCCGCAGCTTCGCCACAGAATCATACCTGGCAGCATTTGAGATTTCTAGCTCACCTCACTTTTTCATCAGATGATCTCGACTTTCTATACTTGACGCACATTTGTTCTTTCTTTCTGATGCTAAATTGAGAACTCGTTGCGGAACTCACTTTAGCACTCAAATTTACTTACTCCGTTCACTCTACTAATTAAAATAATCTTCTCTCAAATCAAAAGGATTTTTGTAAACTGGAATGTGAACTTTCGAGAATAAAATGCCATAATTCAAAACACTTATATCTATTGAACAAAACAATGAGGAATAACAACAAAATATGTTTGGGACATTTCTCAAATTATTTTATAAAGCAACTTCTGATTTAACTAATAATCTAACTTGAACCGGAAAAATGGTGGATGAGGCGAAACCATTTACTAATAATTGAACCAGATAAAACACAAAAGACTCGAAATAATTCAATCACAACAAATACTTAAAGTTGATCAACTTTTTAGAGACAGGTGGTGAAAATCGACTCTATATATAAATAAATTAATGGTATTACCCTGATTGAATTGTGAGTTGAACAGTGTTGAAATTATGACAATTACAATCATTTGAGCAAACTAATAAGATAACTATGCAACAAGTTTACTTTAACGGCAGAAACGAAAGACTAATCTCGAAATTCTGTCCAGTTTCATAGTTCGATCAACTACCCTCTCTGCGAAGTGCTTTCTGGGTGGCCTATCGGGGTATCATAAAAATATATGCCTCTCACCAGAACTAAAAATGTTCAAGCTATTCGACTACTGAAAAGTTGTTGTTTGTTCCCTGTTACTCTGAAATGTCCCATTTGGAAAAATTCTTACATACTGAAACAGTTAAAAATAATCAATACCATCGTCTGTTTTAAGAGGACCCTTGGTAATCATGTATTTCTGAGAATATTTACTAAAATAACATAAGGTCGGGCCTTGATAGTTTTATGACCTGAGAGGATTTTTCACCTTCGAGTTTGTTTGATCCAAATTATTATTTCCGGTCCTGATATGCCTGGACTTTCTGTTCGTTACAGAGTAAGGCCTTACTCGCGCCGTGAGGCCAACCCGCTTTTGAAAATAAGTAAAAAGTTTTGGTTGAATGAAAATCATAAATTGAATGGAAGTTTGTTATTGTGGAGGACATCCGTTTCTTGATATACATTCTGGACAGGCGTAGGGTCGAGGGTTCAAATCCCCGCCATTGGTTTCGTGGAAGACATCACACACTGAAAGGTAAGGCCTGCGTCTTCTCTAGCTCACACAAGTTTCTCGAATACTTCTGAGGGTTGCGCGAAGGGATGCAATCGGTTGACGGGAATGACAATTTTTTTTTATTCTAACATTCTTTTATGATGACATTTGTTTTCTCGATACATGTAGAGTGTCACCTTTATAACTTCCACCACACTAACAAGGTATATTGTGAACACAATTTTGTCAACGCACATCTGTGTTTTTTTGGTTTCGTGTGTGTAAGTATTGATCTCAATGTATTGGTTGTTTCAAATGTTGTTCCTACATCATATACCGATGGCCAATCCGTTTTATCGGTTTGGACCATCCGGGAATATATTCTATTATGTTGGTTGTTGGATGTGTATTGGGATGAAATACTTCTGGTGGTTGTGTTGTCTGTTTCTTCGGTGTATTACTGTTTCCAATACCATGTATAGTGTTATTCACGAATTGATTTGGATAAGCATTTTCTTTAAGAACAGACTTTATTAAATTTAATTCTTCTAGATCCTGGTTTGAATTGTAAAATATTTGTGCTCTATTGTAAAAACATTCCACAATTACTTGCTTTACCCTAGTGTGATGGTTGGAGGTATAGTTGAGATATCTGTTGGTGTGTGTTTTCCTTCGATAAACAGTCGTATTAACTCGATATGTTGATTTTTTTATCAAAACATATAAGAAACGCATTTGATTATCTTTTTCTGAACTGAATTTCTTTTTGGTTTTTGTTTATTGATATAATCTAAAAACAGGTTCAAGTCATCTCTACTTTTATTCCAAATGGCAAACACATCATCAACATATCTCCACCATACCCAGGGACCATTCTGGTAAGTTTCAATGAAACGTTCTTCAAAATGTTCCATGAAAATATTACTCAAAACGGGTGATAATGGAAAACCCATACCCACACCAAATTCTTGTTGACAGAAATCATTTTTAAACTGGAAGTATGTTTTTTCAAAACAGAGTCTTAGAAGTTCTATGATAGAATTTCCATTCATTTTTGTTTTGGTATTCAATGATATGTCTTTTTCCAATTTGGTTTTAAAAAATTTCAAGTTTTTTTTATTGGTACGTTTGTGAACAAGCTCTCAACATCAAAACTCACCAGAATCAATAATCCAAGATGGAGATCTTGGATTAATGATTCGTTTAATTTTTCTAATAAGTGGGAAGTGTTTTTTATAAAACTATTTCCTTTTCCAGATATTAGTCTCAGATTATTATAGAGGTATCTGGCAAGCTTTTGACATGGAAAATTAATGGAACTCACAATAAGTCTCAAAATATTTGTTTGTTTGTAGATTTTTGGCATTCCGTAGAAATGTGTGGGTTTACTGTGGTGAGAAACTAGATTTGTGCACTCTGCCTTTTTGTTAGCGTATATCTTTGTATTTAACGAGTCTTCGATATATCTTTCTCTCTGTGGATAGAGTTGGGTGGCCATTAAAATTTTTGTATGTTTTTTACTAAATGAATCGTGTCTTCATTTAGTATTTTATAAGTGATATTAGAGATCATTTGGGTAAGTTTGTCTTTATAATCGTCTGTGTAAATACCCCCCAGACTCACCGGTGGGTCAGCGCAGCGACTCAGGGCGATTTGTACAAAGCTGGTTCACCATCAGTTTAACTAAGCTCGATTCAGTTGCAAGAGCTTAGCCAATGAAATTTCTAGTACCTTAGCAACAGGACTCAGTTCAGTGGAACTGTTCGTGAACTTGTATAGTACAACCCGCCCTTAATCACATTCTCAAAAATGACTTCGCAAAAATGTATCGCTCCAGGCCTCGCATTTGCCTAGCACGACTCTGCTCAGGTGTTAAAATGCCCATAAATATGTGGAATTATCGCTGAATTACAGCGGTACTATGTGCATTTTCGCTTTAATTCATGGCAATAGGTGAAATTAAAAATGTTTACAAAATTGCTTTCAACTATTGTAGTATCAACTATAACAATGAATATGACCTATAATTTGTAGTATAAAAATAAATTTACGGAAAACACTCATTTGATAATTTATACATTATTTGTTGAAGGAGGATACATTCTCAGACTATCTGGCAGAATATTGAGAAGGTTTTAAAACAAGAAAAAATATTCTCTTGATACATAGAATTGGATGAGAGTGTTAATTCAATAAACATAGGATAATGGACGCCTGCGGCAACTTAAAATAAAGCCCCTTTCGGCAACTAAGTTACTTTCATCAAATGTGTTTATAGAATGGTGCCTATAATTTTTGTGAAAAAAAAAGTAACAGGTAGAACCAGGTAGAACCAGTTGGAAAATGTTGTTGAGGAAATATTGCAGCATCCCCATTTCACCTTCTTGAGTGTTTTTGTGTTTAAATATATTTTTTTCCTAAAAGTTAGAACGTCAACGATATTTTCCACCTGGTCCTTGCCTGTTACTTCTTTCCTCATTTTTAGCGGCTAAAATCCGTTTTGGAACTTGCCTAATACTACAGAACTCATGTTGAAGATAACTCATCACATTATCACCATGAATGTAACAGTTTCAATACATAATTTCTTGTCCTAAAGGAAATCCGCCTTCCCATTCAGCTATCAAATTAGCATTCTGACGTCCAAGCTACGATATTGTCCCCAATCGAAGTGACTCTGATATCCCATATAGATTAATGAATTCTTTCAATAATAATTCATTGGTGAGCGTTCGGTCGCAAACCGAACTCCGACCCTTTTCCTCTACATTGTTAACAAGAATTCAATCTTCTCCGGCCATAAACTCGGCTATTGGATAACATATTGGCTGTATTCTATATCGGAAAAGCTCTCATCAATATTTTTCCTGTCACAAAGTTGCTTCATAATTTCGTATAAACTAATCAATTCGGCCGATTGCTGAAGTGATTCTTTTGTGTACTGTTTACTATTGTGATGTTTGATATACGATGTGGAAATGTACACTATTTTGGTATGATATAAAACAGGATATAATTCCAATTCGTCGATTTTGATTTCATCACACAATTTTATGCTTGACTATATAGGCGTATTTTGACCAGTACATTTTCACTTCCTGACTTTTATAATTACAAGTTTCTGAAGTGAGCAATTTACGGAGGTTGCAACTTAAGTTTTGAGATAAGCTAGTCTAGAATATTTTCCAATAAGATTAATACACTTTTGCATACGTTATTTAAACCAATTTTTGAAGCACTTTTTTCATTCTTATTGAGGTACCTCAGAAACATGTGATTTGAACGCATCAACCGCTTCTTCAGGAGTAGAAAGACGTTGACCTCGCTATTTATTTTTGATGTGCGGAAATGAGAAGGAGTTATTATGCACCGAACAAACAAAGGCGGTACGGTGAACGACTCATGAGTTCGATGATTTGGATGCCCAAAAATGTTTTTGTTTGATCTGATGTGTGAGATCTTGCACGGTCATAGTGATTCGTCTTCTGCGATTGGTTTCTCTAATTTTTTCGAACATAGGTCATATTTCGTCGTCTCTCACGATATTATAGACATCTTTTGAAGCACTGTAATTGAATACTGTCAACATTACTTTGCACTAATCGGCACTAGCTTTTTTTTAGGCGATTGTCAAATTATGCGGATTCAACGCGAACACATCTTTTCGAAGGCCAAATCTTCAAATGTGTGCTTTCCTTTCTGCATTTGCACATTGCAGTGGAGGCGAGGACAGAAGCCTCGACACTAATGTCAATGGAGGGGCAATAACCTAGGCCACTCCAACATAATGGAAGTCATAAAAATCGAAACATCTGAGATGCCGTCGCACTTAATGACTCCAGCCTACTCTTTTGATGGAACATACATCACCATCATACTAGATGGGAAAGTCACATCAGAGGCAATATCAATGCTGTCGAGAGGGAAAATTTGGAACAGAGATGGCTCTAAGACAAGCAATAGAGTAGGGATATTAGTCTTAGCCTTGGCAGTCAAGCCACAATATTCCAAGCCGAGGTAACGGCTATTTCCGTTTGCACGATAGGGATTGTATGGAAGGGACTCAGAAACCAAACCTTAGTTATTCTCTCCGACAGTCAGGCGGCATTGAAGGCACTGCAATCATGCAGGTTTTATTCCAAATCAGTTGGTTGACTCACTAAAACTAGGAGCAAAGAACACAGGGGCATCCATGAAAATGAGAGCGCAGATGCACCAGCAAGAGCGGGTGCAGCATCAACTCTCATCGAACCGGAACCAGCCTGCAGCCAGCAGTGGGTTAAAAACCATCACCAATCCTTCTGGGAGAACGTCTATGGCAATACGGAAAGATGATGATGATGGGGCGATCGCGTCATGAGGCCTGCGGGCCTCATTACCGAACGTGTGCCGTATTAGCAGACGTTATGGATCTCTTCCTACTTATCAATTTATTTCTTGCAGGACTTAGAATGGGAGAAACTTCCGAGAATATTCGTGCTAAATGGTCTGAAGAAAAGATTCAAGCAGCTTGAATCTCAGTGAAATGTAGCACAACGGTTCGTCATTCCAATACGAACTCTAAGGAACTATTTGCGAAAGGAAAGGAAGGAAAAATCACAAAACGTCTGGTTCGTACCGGAAATGAAACTGTGAAAGAAACAATACTGATTTAAACAAAATCGCCATTGAGATCCAATGCTCGGACAAAACCAGTCAGAAGATGGAGAGCTCAATACGTCACTTACATCAGAGTTACTACCAACACCAAACATGAAACTCGAACCGAAATCTAATCTGCGAAAAGCCATCGACCTCTGGTTTGGAGAAGGAAAAGGAAACGTGGAAAAAACGTAGATTCCTTCCAAAAAGCATTTCGTATCGTCGGTGATGCTGCGCTCACAGGCTCACACACTTCTCTGGAACTCCGCGGAAAGGTTAACTATCTGTATCTGTTTTATACATATTTTCATGGACGATGTTCGTCTGAAATATCCAACGGATGGCAAAGCTTTGGAACACAATGCTTCACAAGATGTTCCCTGAGGAAACAGCAAGCAAACATTCAAGATGAACACCAATTCCTACTTGCTTCCATCGACTACCACGATGTTCTGTGAAAATTAGGGAATGTAACTTTTCGTGAGAAGAAGAAAATAAAAAAAGTCCAGTAATGTCTTATAGCTATATATTTCTCCTGATTGTGAATGTTATTTGTAATAATATTATGTCATATTAACCTAAGCTGGAAATTGCCAGAGGAACTCCACAGGTAGGGATACTATCCCCCCTGCTGTGGTACATGGTATTAGACGAACTTCTGGAATCTTTAAACAATCAGGGATACTACTCCCAAGGTTATGGTTCACTTTTGTGGTGGCCCGAGATGAAACAGAGACAGTCGAAAACCAACCTTGGTAAAATACAGAGGCTCGCCTGTCTGTGTATCACGAGTGGTATGAATAGCACTCCAACCGCTGCTATGAAAATTATCCTAAACCTCCCACCTTTAGACATTACAGTCATGGGGGAGGCGAAGATGAGTGCATACAGACTTAAACAAACAGGTAATTGGATAACCCAACCACAAACTGGGCACACCAAAATCATCCATGAAGTCAACATTACCGAACTGGAAATGATATCAGACTACATGCTACCAGAATACTCGTACGAAAATCATTCAAAACGCAGCTCAAGCGGAACGAATGGGACTCGTGAGTAGAATCACTATCATCTGGTACACAGATGGTTCAAAACAGATGAAGGAACAGGAGCAGGAATATACGGGGTGAGGCCAAAAAGGAACGCAATAGTCCCACTTGGTAACAACACCACAGTATTCCAAGTCGAGACACATGCCATAAGGACATGCATACAGATGAATCTAGACCGTGGGTATGAAAGAAAACACATCTACATTCTATCTGACAGCCAGAGCGCTATAAATGCTCTAAAGTCAATACATATAAAGTCTAAGCAAGTCTGGGAATGTCTTCAGAGCCTCAATGAACTGTCGAAACGCAACAAGGTTACACTTGTGTGGGTGCCCGGGCATAGGGGAATTGAAGGCAATGAAAAAGCAGACCAACTTGCAAAGAATGCATCTGAATGACCATTCACAGGTCCAGAACCAGCGTTTGGAATCAGCAAAACCCGATGTGGAAACCTAATCAATGCGTGGAAGAAATCAAAATACCAAACGTATTGGAACCAAATCGACACAGCACAGCAATAGTTAGGCACCTGAGCCAAACACTGACGGCTGACACACTCAACTTTAACAGATCTAAGATACGCACGATCACCGGCTTACTAACCTGACACTGCGGCCTTAGAAAACACCTACACACTATGGGAATAAATAGAGAAACCGTGGACTGTAGACTCTGTGGTGACGAGAAGGAAACAGCCTCTCACATCATCTTCGACTGCGACGCGCTGCTCAACAAGAGCAACAGAATATTCGGACAGATCAACCCAGAAACAAGCATGAATCCGAAAAACCTAGTAAATATACTACTGAACCTGGTGAAAAACACGGGCCTATTTAACTAGGAACCCCTGACGACAGAACAATACAATAGACCCCAGCTGGTCTCAGTGTTGAGGGAAACCACAAGGTATACCCGGTATCTCGCTCGTCAGCTTTTAACCAACCAACCAACCAACTTCGTTTTGTTGATGACATGGAAATTTTCTAACAAATTGGTTATATTTGTAGTGCGCTACCCCTTTTGTTTGAAATGTTTTGCGTTACCTATTTAGCGTTACGTACTTCTCGATGCGTTGACTAATGTTATCTAAGAAGAACTATTTCGTGAGTGCATCAAGTGAGCCGGGCGCGACGAACACGGGGAGATAGACTATGCGGCGATTGGGAAGTGGACAGTTGAATAGGGCAAGCGTCAGGGGACGTCAGAAAAATGGTGCTGTCACAGCCGTCACATAGATTTTGAAACCAATAATTCTTGGGATTATTGTGGATAATCCCTGTATAGGATATCAATATCAAATCTACACTGGATACTATTGATGCACGTGTATTGGTATCAACTGAAAATCATTGCTTCGTTGTCGCTGTTTGCTGCTTGTTGCTGTCATTCAGGTGATCTCTTTCCTATCTATTCCCCGATACATCTAACTTTCGTTGCCCTGATAAGACTATGAACAGTTTCGTGCGTACCGACTCCCGAATTTGAACTTTAGGTAATAGTTTCGCCGCGTATTTAGATGATTTGTGTATTTGTGTTAATTTCCAATAAATTATGTCTTTATTGAATAAAGAATTCCTCGGGATCTGCTTATTTCCGTTTGTCTGGTAACCTTTTTCCCTGATTACTCGTATTTATTTGAAGAGTCTCATTGGCTCATTACATATTACAGACTGCATCTCGTTACAGAAAAAATCTCTGTTATTTATCTGAACGGTGTTACCTGAATAGCCTTCCTTTCTCCTATCACATACAGTTATGACTAAGGTATAATTTTCGACACCAACTCAACATTTTCTTCTCATATCAAATATAGTTAGTACATCATCGACTAAAAAACTGGGTTTTGTTGTCCGTAATTGTAAAGAATTCAAACTGGCCGATGCTATATGAGATGTGTTTATTTCAGTTAAGTCAGATCAAAACTTGAATATGGAAGCCAAATATAGAATCCCCACTATACGAAATGTTTTTTCAGAATCCTTTGTACCAATTCTGAAAGGCACTATGATTACTATGATTATAGAATCCTCTTGAATGATTTTAATTTTGTGTCCTTTAGAAAATGTCGTCAAATTGCTGATCTGACATTTACTCATGAATTGATTCATAACGACATTGACTCATTCAACTATCCCAGTTGAACTTCAATGTACCACGACTGATTTCAAGAAATATTGTAACAGTCCACATCATTATTTTCAAATTACAGCATCATTTTGAAAGCCAATCTTTTTTTTTCATATGGATACCAATTTAAAAATACTCTTCACAGAGTGGTTCCAAACTGAAATAAGCATATCTCTTCTTTTTGTTTGACGTGTTTTGCTGGTACTTTGCTTTTATAGATATATGGTTGTTTTTATACTTTTTTCTTGTTGGCAGGTGAATTTTTTAATTAAAATAATACAGTGTAACACAAATTATTATAGCTCTTACTCCTGTAATTGGACTTTCAAGTCTGTTGGATTTATCATCACTATAAATAAATGAATAAATAAATTTGCTTCTGCTCGCACTATCAGCTGCTACTTTTTTCATTGATCTGAATTGGTCCAGTTAAAATACGATGGACTTACCGATGGTACAGAATGTGAATGACAAACATAAAATGATGATGGATGGTTTCAAAATGTAACTATTAGTATGTCGATCCGGAGTGTAAACTGAATTTATGCAAATGACCCTCAGAAAATCTTTGTTATATACATTCATTTCACTTGCCTTTGTGGAAGGGTATATTTTTTCCTTTACTATTCAGTAAAATGAACCTCATAACTTGCTGCCTAGCCTTGATCTCACTAGAGATAAAATAAAATCCTGAACCTTCATAAAATTGTACGATAAAACACACTGAATTACCGTTAACACCTCGTGAATGTTTCCTTTTATTATATAACGCGGTCAAATTTATAGTGCTGGATATACATAGATCTCAGTTGGAAGGATTACCTCGTGATATATTTCTCCACAAAGTTCATTGGAATTGATCCTCATTCTCAGTATATATTAATTTTGAGTATCTGATAAAATCTGCGATAAAGTTTTGGATAACCTTTATTTTGTTTCATTCTACAACGGCTTTTTCCGACGAACTACTTCAGAACTGTAGCATTTCGTACATTAGCTCAGAAAATTACGTATATGAAATATTGAGTAAAGAACACTTTATCCTAAAACAAGTTTTCTCTGTGAAAATTATGTTTAGGTATGTATAATGGGAGTCACGCAAAATTCAATTTATTTGTTTATTCTGGGGATTAAATCTCGAGGTGTTTTGTTTGTCAGGTCAGTTACCGCAAAAGTAGTGTAGAAGTGCAAAAACTGTTTATTTCAAACTCGTATGAAATATCCTATATTCCTCTCTAGTTGCACAATGTCGTATTATTTGACTATCTGTCTCTCTGTATTTGGAGTTGTTCAGGTAAGGGGAAATACTAAAATGGAAATGATGTAATAGGTTTTGCCCTCAGTTGGAAGAGCAACCTTGAACACGTGTTTCTGGCTTTATGTCCTTCGTCAGTATGGTATGGTCAAGTGAAAGGGTGGTCAACACTTGGCTGCAAATATCGATATAAATGGAAATAGAAATATTTTTATTCATCCTTTGTGACACTACAAAAATGTTTAGAACACGTCATTTACTCACTCAAAATAAATTATAATAATTAATTACTGACGGCATAAATAAAAACAATCAGGTTACTTTGAGATATCATTGAGCTATTCTTTTACAATATTGTAGCCTTCATTTGTCATCAAAAATATCATTGTTTTTTGAATGGTGATTGAAAGTTTATTGAAAATTTTCATTCCCATTTATCTGAAAGTACTTTCCAGACGAACAGGCAGAAGGCGGCAATGTTCAAGATTCTACCGAGCATACGAGGTCTATAGGGATAAATAAGAGAAGGATTATGTTCGGAGTAGTACAATCATTTCTCTTGTACGCGGCAATGTCCAAGATTCTACCAAACATACGAGGTCTATAGGGATAAAGAAGAGAAGGATTATGTTCGGGGCAGTACAATCATTTCTCTTGTACGCGGAGCCTGTATGGAAGAGAGTTACGCGGGTAAATAAGTACCAGAATATGTTTCTTTAAACGCAGAGTAGGATGCGTATAGAACGGTGTCAGTGGCAGCAGTGGAAGTGATCACAGGAAAACCACCAATAGAACTTCTGGTAAAAGAAAGGAGGATCGACTGGATGACGTAGCGGTGGGGGCGATTACAAAACCGAGAATCAAATGGCCTGCCTTCTCAGCCTGCGTCAAATGCCAGTTTAGGACTTTCGACTGTTTCTTCAGCCAGTTCCATAAAGGCCTTCGAAATAAATACGTTAGGGATGAGATAGACAAATGCCGACCGATGTTCCTAGACCGAAATGATCCTGAATACATATTTTCACTTGTCACAGATGGAAAGGGAATATGTCAACACAATCACCGTCGTATTGATTTGCGCACGACAGATTATGGTGAGCGAAAGAATTTGGAAAGTGGCTTTGGAATTTTTGAGAAGAATTATGAGCAAGAAAGACGAGGTGTGTTGAAAGAGACCAGGTCTGAAAAGATAATATGAGACAAAATCTAAGCGAAGAGAACGCCTGACGTATCTCATATGGATATTCCCCGGGTACTCAGGGAGTGATAGAGTGGTTTTCAGTGGGTATACGTACTATACGGAAACCCAATGTTCTATACAGAATTGTATACCGTTGAAAAGAAAAGGTCACCGTTCTAGAATTTTTGAATATATTGTGCAAACATTTGGTGACGTACTATTCCGGATCGATAGTGAATTAATTCTTTGTTTTCTACATGGAACATTTGTAACTTAAAATAAGAGCTTTACTTTTATTTTTGCTCATTTAATACAGCAACGCCTGTGAGCTGCTCAGATTGGTATGGAAGGTCGTGGGTATCGTTATCTGCAGTATAAAAGATAGATCCTTTGACAAATATTTGCGGAGACAGAGATAAAAGATACTGGGTAAGCATGGGCACCAGGTTCTTTTTTTATTAAATGAAAATACCATAAACACAGATTTGTCAAAAGATAATCTTTGTGCTTTTCAACAGTAAAAAGCCAGAATTTCAGAAAACACAAAGTTACATTTTTTCTATCGCAGGAGAAACATGTTTGCGTACATAAAATACAATTTTGGAAATTAAAAGTATAAGATAGTTTTACTAGAGTCGATTCGCTTACAAAAGATTAGGTGGTTTTTGGTTCGTTTACATTTTATGATAAGTCGTTGCGATGAGTGGAAAGACTTACTCCAGAGCGCTACTCAACGGTGAACGTAGGTGCCTTTGGGGGTGTCTCAAGACAATGGCTACTCCACTAGCTGGATAGTTTATGTAGTCGGTCTGGGATCTTTCCTGTAGCTCAGATACTTGGACGCTGAGATATACGCTGTGGAAAAGTAAACAAGTACCTTGTGACAGATTTGAGTCACATGACTCGTGATATGGGCGAAATCGAGGACAAGACTAGTCTCAGATTTTCTTGAAGATATAATATAAAATTATGTAAAATTTTACTAGTTAAATGTTTCAAGGATACAATTTAGATGAAGAATTTAAATTTACAATTTAGACATATGAGTATTAGGAAAGAAATATGGAGGTTTGCTGATTTAAACAATGTTTCTAAGATGCAACTGAGGTAAAGAATATACATTTGTGATGAATCTTAAATTCAAAATCTCCTCAAGCAATGGTAGAGAAGAGTCCAGTCTCAAACGAGCACAAGAAAAATAAATTTCATGAAAATATTGCTTTCTAAATTTTTTTTAAAATTTAATAACAGTTACAAGTGTTCAGGAGAACTGACATGTAAGAAAAATCATGAGAATATATTGATCTCTCTCATAAAAAATAGATACAAGGGTATAGATAGAGAGAGAGAGATTATCGAGATAGTCCTTGACTTTATAAGGTGTCACAAAGCAAGCAGACGACTTGATTTGTGTCACAACGACTGGAAGTGAAAGGTTGTCATGGAGAGAGGTTTCAAAACATATAGGGTTTCTTTTGCCTATTGGCCAGGCCCTTCTATCCAAACCTGGGCAGTGATGTGAAAGAGATCGAACCAAGAGTTCAAAGAATCATGAGCGAGTTCAGCTTCAACAGATATAATAAAAAGATAAATTAAAACTTTGAACTCACCCTTGAAACCTGTCCTCCTTACTACAAGACCAGTCTTTCCTGCAGATCACTATCCAAGTTCAGGAGGAGTACCTTTAGCTTCTAGTTTGCTGCTCGCACCTATATAGGCATTCCTTCTAAGCAGATTGATAATTTCTGACACTCAGGAAAACTTGTGGAGGCACTTGGTATCACTGAAAACCATTTAGCACGAACAGAAACATGTTTGATTCATATTTTAACGTTCGAAAGATAGAATTTACAGAAATTATTGACACATGTGAGTCATCAATTTCAGAGGTTGGCAACAATTCATTTATGACATTTCAGGACCGACTCGTCGAAAGATGGTACGAAATGTTATTCAAATAAGATTAAATTGTAGAGATTATATTTATTTTAAAATTTGAATATATGGGTACAGATAATTTAGTGACGCATATGAGGCCATCTTGTTTTCGTAAAGCGTGAAGAATGTGAAGATCAAAAATACGTTTTGGAAGTTAAGAAAAATATATGCCAAAAGAATACCGATATGTATATCGATTCGATAGGTGAATCGACCAGAAATTGATTATGTTCATAATGTTAACATATATACGACCTTTCATCTCCTCGTTGTGGAAAATATATCTTTCCCGAAGGGAAATTCAAAAAGCCACCGTCTCTTCGAGTGCTCAATTCAGAAAGGGACGAAGAAGAAAGAAGTCCTTTCAAAGAAGGAAGTCGATCTTTCTCTTACTCTGTCTATGTTCAGTGTTACCAATCACTGAACAATTGAATAAATTGGAACATCTCAATAACATGTGATACCAACATGAAATAAACAAAATAAAAAGTAACCAAATGTTTTATATTTCGTTCACAACTTCTTTCTCAATCAAGAACTTGAAGAGCTGACATCTTACTTATATTACGTAAAGTCACTTCGATAACCATGCCCTCAAACAACTATTATAATATCAGTGTTGTAGAGTTAGTTACCATAGCAAAGAAATGGTGGATGCGCTGAGATAAATATTCCAAGCTTGAAAATCCGACTCCCAGTAAAATATCAAAGATGGTAAAATGTGAGAGTTTTTGTTCATAGGCATCTACCTAACTATCAAAGTGTCCCTGGAGACTCTGCAAGAAGGCGTGTTGTGGTCTCCCTGATAACTTCTATTAGGTAGAATTTAATTATATGTGATTAGTTTTTTTTGTCCCGAATATGTTACGTTTTCTATGATCTAGAGTCCACACGTGGTAAGATGTTTCTGGTAAAACTCGCAGATTCAGCAGTTATGTTTATTCTTTCCATCAACCAGCGGCTCATGCTTACGAGTAACCCTCAGAAGTATCAGAGAAAGTTGTTCCTGGTAAAAACTCGCAGATTCAGCAGTTTATGTTTGTTCTTTCCATCAACCGGCTGCTCATGCTCACGAGTAACCCTCAGAAGTATCAGAGAATGTTGTACGAGTTAGAAAATAATTTGGAGTCAACAAACTCTTTTAATGATTTGTTATATAAATTACTTGTCGATGAGATTTCAGACATGAAGTTTTTTTATTAACATTCATCAAATTATCATGATTCTAATGGAATCGAATAATTTTTACAAGTTACGGACTCGAAATAAAATATGGAAATTGCTTTAAATCATTCATATCAATCTCATGCGATATAATTTCGAAAGCGTAGAACGGGCTGGCTTTATTTAGAATTAAATAATTGTTTGCCGAACATTATCTTTGATACATAAATGCTTCTGGATACTGAAAGTGTTTATGTTACTATACTATGCACTGATGAGAGGCAAGAACCTCGTAACATGTCTGCAGGTGGTCATCCCCAGCCAAATTAAGGATAACCTTTCGTTTGTCTATAATAAGCACTTGCAATTGAGTCCATGTACCCAATGAGTGCGACAGAGACTTTTAACCTTCTGAATCGCGTGGAGTCTCGCAGTCATACTCATTAGACATACGAGGAAGTTTTTTGGCCATATCTTCGCAGCCGTTTGACATAATCCCATCAAACTTGTTATCACTGGATTCGTAATGACGATCTCTAACCAAATAAGGAAAAATATACTTGGTGTCCAATTTAAAAATATCGCCAATGTCATTTTTACTCAATTGCGGATAACCCTATATATTTTGTGTGGGGTTCAAAAATTGGCCCATCGGAAAAGAAAATCGACCTGTCCGAGGATTTTTCCGAAATATCTTTACATTCAGAAATAATGAATTTATTTCTTACTTTATGTACACACTGTATATGAGAGAAAATATCACACTGTTCCAAGAAGTGAGCTCAAATCATAACTATGGTACTCGGAACAGATAAAATCTCCTCATTCCCAAACTTAGATTGACCAATATAAATCGTAGCCACCTAGGCATAAAATTGTATGATAAACTTCCGTTGCTTTTGAGACAAGCTAATCTGTAAACATTTAAAAAACAATTGGAAATTAAATTACTACATGACGTGAATGATTTCACCAATTTTTGAGTACATAATTTTCGAAGCTTATTAATATTTTGTTGTGTGAATTCAGTTGTAATGTCCAATTTGAATTACTTTTATGTTTATATCTGTATATTTGTGTTGTAGTATATTATAGTTTTCATATCTGTGTACTTCTTATACATTTTATTCATACTTTTGACTTAACACCAAGCAATAGAGCATAAAATGAGTGCGTTTTAAACAAAAATACTAGTAGGACACCGACTATGCCATCACATGAAAGACAGTCTGCAGTTATTTTCTGTTATGTTTTCGACTCGCAACTGTCATTTATTAATTTATTATAAACATTCACAGAAAAAAACGTGTTTATTTTGAATGTTTTTGCTTATAAAATGAAAACTAATTAAGCAATCTGGTTGCTGTAATGGAAAGGATTGTAGATAATTGAAATATGAACAAAATGGGATGTATTACGACTTGATCGGATCATTAGAAACGGAGAAAAACTGGAAAATCCGGAGAATTTCGAAAAAAGTCCGCCATTTTTCAAGAAGTATAGAATTGGCATTTCTCATGAAAGTACTGAATTAAGTGTATTTTATGTGTGCACAAAACAGGCGCTTTCGCATCGTTAGTTTTGGCACAATTGAAATTAATTTTTTTTTGCAGCGTGCCTGGATGCTCTAGTAATAGCCCGATTTAAATTTCTCAAACAGAATATGAAAGTAGAAGTATAGTACTACAAAACGTATAGTCCCATTTTGCGCTACAATGGTGCGAAATGGGTGAAAAATGCATGCAAATATGAGTGAAAACGGCCGAGCCCACGTTACCTGCCAAGTGGAAAGATGGTCCAGGAGATGAGGGGAATTTTTCTTATGGACGTGTCACGTGATAATACGCTTCCCCTCATCTCCCGCTCACTCCAACCACTCGACCACTTCCACCAGCTCGGCCGTTTTCAGTCATGTTTGCAAGCATTTTTCACCGATTTCACAGCATTTTAGCGCAAAATGAGAACATACATTTTATGGCATTGTACTTCTACTTCCAACATCTGTTTTAGAAATTGAAATCAGATTATCACTAGAGCATCCAGGTACGCTGCAATATTGTGCAAAAAAAAAATCACATTGCAATTGTGCGAAAACTAATGATCTCTGTCAGAGCCTGTTTTGTGCACACACAAAGTACATATGACTCAATACTTTTATGAGAAGGGCCAACGCTATTTCTTAAAAATTGGCGGAGTAATGAATTTTTTAAAAAATCATTGAATTTTCCGATTTTTCTTTCGTTACTAATGATCTGATCGGGTCGTTGAATATTTTATTTTGTTCGTATTCTGATTATCTGAAATTATTTTCATTGGAGCAACCTGATTGCTCAATTATTTTTTATTTTATAAGCAAAACAATTTAAAAAACACGTTTTTTGTTATTTAAATGTTGTAACGAAGTAATTTCCGAGTACAGACTACAGAAAATTATTTCGTTGATACAACAGCTTCAGCTATTCGCCGATAGATGCCTATCACTGCCCGTGCAGGGGCAAATTGTTTTTTATCATCTATCGTGAGTGCCTTGCTCGAATGAAGTTGAAAGAAACGATTTTGTGTTTCCGTTGTTGTCAGTCTGTTATCTGGTAGATGTCAACTTGAAAGCCTTTGGGTTCAATTACCAGAATTTGTGTTACGAATTACGAGTGCTGTGCCTGGTTGTAAATAATATTCATTATTTTAGGTTGTAACCTCAACTGAAACAAACTGCGACATTCATGAATAAAGGTTCAATTGCCATTTCTACTATTCATTTTTACCTTATTGGAGAACTTTCTGTTACAATGTTTATAACAAATTAATAAATAACAGTCGAAAACATATCAGAAAATAACTGCGGACTGTCTTCCATGTGATGGCTCAGTCGGTTTTCTACTAGTTTTTTGTTAGGAAAAATTGCTCTATTGTTTGACCTATTATCCAGACACCAAGGTGTATTTGTGATCAATATGAATTATTATCATTATTCTCACAATGTTCTTTTCCAAAAGCTAATTCATCGAGATTGAATTATTCGTTCAGTACTTCGTCATACATTTCGTTTGGTGAAATGCGCGACAAAGCTTTTCGGCGTCGCTTTTGCACACAATAGACATTTTCTCTTATCATGTCAAATATCATGAATCATCATTGTCGAACCGAATAACGTTCTCATATCACGGACACATCGGCTCTAAAAAATTTCGTGTCATTATTCGCTGAAGGGAACGTAATCAATATTTCCATAATGGGTTCACATTCCGCCGCAGCACAAAAGCTCGTTAAAATATTCAATATTACATAATGGGACGCTAAAAAGAAAAAGTTCGTGGTGTCTGGGAGACTAATCGATATTCTTTCGTATATCGTCAAGCGCGGCTCGACTTTCCGGAACTCGACATTATTTACTTTATTCTAAGGGTGTAAACTTTGTAAACATTGTTTAATAGGCATGCAACGAATTGAATTTCCGCTAACATGTATTTTGGCAGCATGCGAACTTCTACTTCGTTTAGAATTGGGGAGTACTATTCGTTATTTGTCCGCAAGTCTTGGCTCGGAGTCATTGGCTAAATTATGATAAATTTGAATTTGGTGTTAGGAACAAGCATATTCAATTGAGAATTCTATAGGCTGGAGAACTTTTTAAACTCGTGAAACATAAATGATACTTAACTTTGAAATATTCGAGTCGCCTATACATTTGATATTCCTCTCTAAGTCCGCCAATTTTTGGCATAATTAGCAAAAAAAGTATTTTAATATACAGGATGGCCCATTGAGAAAATGGGAGTTTTGGGTAAACATATCGTTGATTTGAGAAAACGCTCGGAAAGGTCGATTTTAGTTTCGAAGGGGGTATTTTACTGTGCTACCTATAGCACCGTCACTTCAACCTTCGAGCAGTGGGGTGAACAAACCCTAAAATTCAAAAAGAGAATATGGGTAGAGTGGTACATCGTTTGAAAGCCCTTTCAATTATCTGAACAACGTGTACAGTTTTTTAGTTGAGATGAATTGTTTGTGATTTTTTTGTTTCAACAAACCTGAATCATATTTCTGAGCTACGAATCTTTGTACATCACCGCCCACTAAACATGTAATGTTACAAAATATTGCCACAATATTATGTATGGCTTGCCATCGTAAAATGATGCTATATTTGAGTTATTAACATAACAGAAGAAACTACAGATAAGCAAGCTATTGATTGAGTTCCAAGTGCAATGTTACATGATCCATGACAGTTCATTGTGAATGCAACAATACATAAACTATCTACGAACAATGTGAGTGCAAGTTACATTTGGAACTATCGAACAAATTCAAATCGCAATGTTGCACTGAATTTGAAATTCCATGATATCTACAACCATACATGAGCTAACTACAAACAATATTGACAGTATTTAGAAAACACAATACATTTTCAATTTTCGATTGAATCATCGCAGAAATATACAAAATGATACGCTAGGACAATTTTAAATAGTAAGTATAAAGAAACTTGAACTAATTTATCATCTATCAGGAAACCAACCAATTTTGAATTTCCCGGTCTTGATGAGATGCTACCTAACGGGGCGACACCCAGTCACCCAGATCCTAGACAAGCACGCGCAACGCGTCATTTTGCTATTGTAAATTGTATTGTTGTTGTGTGTCGTGCTGTCGTGTCTTTGCGTTAGTTTCGTTTTGGATACTTTCATTCGTTCTTATCCTAGGTATCTAAATAAAGTACATATTCTTCTGCAATGTTGAAGTGTTGAAGCATCACAATGGATAATGCTAATAAATTTAAGGCATCTTCATGTAAGGTAAGGCGATACATCATTTATTATTTTGGGTTAGGATGGTCTGGTATGCTGTTTTTTCACAAATCATTGTGCCATGTTTTGCAATTGGACCAGCAAAAAAGACAATTTCAGATTCAAAGAATTGAAATGTATACAAATTTTAAAACTTGAGTCAATTCAATTTGAATATAAAGCAAATATGTGAGCACAATAGTATCATAATCAACGACAAGTTCAATTGTACATTCTTCATTGAAATAAGACCATAATTGTTGAGTTGACTTATTATATATTTATTTATAATATTTTGGTTCAAGATGCAGTGAGAAATTCATTTCCATGCATCAGAGATGATGCATTTAAAATAAATATGTGATGGCTTGGGTACAATTCGCAGAAACAAGTTACTTGTAGAGTTTGGTAGTAGATCGAGATGTCGATATTTAAGCTGCACATTCAATTCAATGATTATTTTGTTTCAGGTACCTGATGAGGCCAAACAGATTTTTTTTTTTTGATTCTGACATTTGAATATAAGTACTTATTTGTTTTTTTGTGATATTTTAATTAATGGTTTCATTATCAAAGTTTTGTCTTTTTGACCTCCAAGACTTAAAAAATGGACATTTAAATTAATAAGTATCATTTCAGAAGATTTTTTGGGTTTTCACTGCTTGTTTCTAAAAACTTGAAAATGATGAATCTGATTTCCATCAATACTGAATGATATTTTCCAAGATATCAAAACTGATCTGTTTCCCATGAAGATTGCATTCATTTTCTATCAATACTAGTAAGCAAGTAGTGATAATCCAAAAATTCTTCAGTTGCGAACAAACCTACTGGAACGTAATTTATGAAATCTTACTGTTATGTTATGGAAAGGTATAGACTGGATTGGTGATAAGTTGCTGCTATATAACAATACTGAATATGTTATTCCCTACTAATTTATATTCTATGTTGCGGTAACATTGCTGCAATTACTTATTATGAAAGAAAACATCCATTTCAGTAGTTGCTGCAACATTGTCATAAGATGTCATTTTCAATATCACATTTGCAATTTTCCTGTATGCAATGTTGCAGAAATCTAGCTGGAATAATTGATAATGGCATATATCATTTGTAATATTGCTGTACGTCCGTTTTAGTAGTTGCTGAACCTTTGCAGTAAGGTAGCAGAAAACTCTGATGTAACATTACACATTATCATGAAAGGTTACTGAAATATTGAATGAATGTTACTTTGCTTAGTGGGCAGACAACTCTGATATTTTTTGCAATCTACCATATATTTGCTACGATACTGTGAATATTTTCGCTCAGTTTTTTCACTGTACCAATGACAATACTTCAACACAATAGAACCAAACATATAGAACATTCGTGTCTCAGTTGATATTACTACAAGTAATTTTCATTCGTGCGTGGTATTGTTCTTCTAAATTTGGAAGAAACAGTGGTGTACACAGTTCCAGAGAGAGTTGATTGAACTCGAATCATGGAAATAATAGATGTGCGAAAAGGGCTGGTGAATGGTTCAATCAACAACCTGGAAGTACTTTGTCGTGGCAGTATTCGTCTAAATTGGTTACAACATTTCTAGAATCGGGATCGGTAGCAAATGAAAAAGTGCAAATCGAACCGCCAGTCAGAAATGGGGCAACAACAGTGGCAATTTTGGGCCATGTTGCGCTTTACCTTATGACGAAGACAGCTAGCAACTATTTCCGGCTTCTCACGGACCAGCATTCAGCATATTTTGCGACTCCACATATGTCATCCTTACAGAATTAAATCAACGCAGGAACTGAATGAAGATGATTTTGATCAGTGTTCAGAATTCTGTGAGGTAGCAAGTCAACAGTTCCTTTTCAACATCTTTTTCAGTGATGCACGTTCGTTTTTTTTAAAATAATAATAATAAAGCGGCTTTTTCACCATTTCAATATATATATACATATCTATACAAATAACGAAATAAATAATAATTATAAATAGACAGATAATTACAAATTACTCACAAAAATTGGATATCGTATATTTCTTTAGCTTTATCCATACATGTATCTGATAATTCATTATGACAATCCTAGGTTGAGAAGCGGAATCTATCAACATGAGAATATAAGCTGCCTATCTTTCAGCAGTCGTTTTAGCCTCTTTTTGAAATTACTCAGAGTATACAATCTGAATTCCTTGGGTAACTTGTAGAATTTTGCAGCATTATATGAGAAACAATTTGTAAACTGTAGTGATGTGATGAGCTATAAAAAGATCTTGTTTATTGCGTGTTCTGAGATCGTTCATAGTTGAGAAAATCTGAAAGATATTTAGGTGTTTTCGTTCTTGAAACTTTGTGTGTTACTAAAAGTAGATGAAGATCATTTAATCTCAGCAAACAAGATTCGTTGAATTTTTTGCTTATGTGATAGAATTTACAAGTTTTTTATTCTTTGTAGGCGTGACTGCTCAATTCTCAGAAGAGCCGGACCGTAAACACTATCACAATAAGATAGTTTGGACGTTATCAAATATTCACATAAAGAAAGCTTCCAGTGCCAAGACAGCATGTGTCTGCTCGGGAACAGTTGTCTGAGAAAGTTAAAACACGCTTTACAAAGATAGCTAGCTCACTTGTTTTGTAAAACGCAGTTCAGAATCAATCCACAATCCAAGATTTTCAGTTGAAGATCTTTTAGTACAAAAGACGTATCTACTGTGATAATCTGTAAATTCCATTTAATAGTCATTCAAATGTTTAAATTGTGAAATTTAGTTTTTCGTATATTTCATATTTTTGACATGAATTTTATTATTTGTATTTCTCATGCTTTGTCAACAAGATCTAATAACAATGAACTATTACTGTTAACTATACTCACTTCAAGTAAATGTCATAGTATATCCTCTAAACTTTTCACCACGTCAGGAATGAAATCTCTGTGTCAACTTTGATTTAAAAAATTATTTTTTGTGACATTATAACTGTGACAGTTATGATACTATCAACTATGTTTTAAATGATAATGTTCCGCACATTATAATAGGTGAAATGATATAGCGCATAATGGAATTGTTGAGAAATTAACGTTTCAACTACTTATGCAATCAAATGAGAAATAATTGATGAACAAGTCTCA
The DNA here is from genome assembly GCA_944452925.2 of Chrysolina oricalcia. Classification (NCBI taxonomy): domain Eukaryota; kingdom Metazoa; phylum Arthropoda; class Insecta; order Coleoptera; family Chrysomelidae; genus Chrysolina; species Chrysolina oricalcia. Next base: position 16,634,828 of record OX101821.2, read on the forward strand.
AATTTATCAAATTAGTTGTTGAAATTGTCTGCCATTTACATCTTGATGATATCTAAGGCGATACTGAAACTTCCTCAGAACGTTTAAAATTGTTTCGGGTCCTATTACTTTGAATTTCATCACTATCATTTGAATATTCAGACATTAATCAGTCTATTGTATCACTTTTGGACTTGAAGTGTTACCTGGGACATACAGCCTGCAAAATTTCGAAAAAACACCAATCTGATAATAATGGTGATCTGAAAATAAAAAAATAAAGTTTCGTTAGTCCATTCTATATTTACACGTCTACCAATAATTGATTCACCTATATGGAGCAATTTCATTTATATAATTTTCCACTTTTTGTGTACATAAGGCGATGATGTGCTATTTTTTTAAATATTACGAAGGTAATTGGGACATTATAGTTATAGTCGCCATTTATATTCAATGGGGTAATTATTGGAATTATTTTTCGTTGAAGAAACTTCAAATTAATTTCCACTATTCGCAGACCCATTTAATGAAAAATGGGTCTGATATTGAGGTCATTTCTATTCCACATGTTAAGTTCATCTGGAAAATGGAGATCTGCCTTGATTTCCACTGTTCCAATCAGAGAGACTGGGGCCTCATCAGATAAAATTACTGGCTACAAGATAAATGGATTATTATAGAATCGTTTAGGATCTCCCAAACTCATCTTGGGTAGAAATCATATTTGTTGAGCTAGTGAACTAAATTTTGTTCAAGTGTTTTTTTAGTGTCAGAATGCACGAGTACAAACCTCAGCAATAATCATGTTGAGTGGTTTTGAAATATAAATTCCACCATTAGTTATGTACATTATGTTTGTTTGTCTCGAATCACCACAAAACCTCAATTTGTTAATTACGTATCGATTCAATATCGTAAATTTCTCAAAGACAACTGAAGACATTTATGTTATTTGCACCACTGCATCATGTATCTCAAAATGCGATTCAGTCTTTCATTACTTGCGGCCTTTCCTAAGAAATTCCCGTTTATCCCGGATTATTGGCAATCTTCCTACTTTATTCGTAGAAGGATTTTCTCGATGTTCCACCGAACAATAAATGATGGAAATCAACCTCACTTTCAGATTTGAATCTTTACTCAGGGACGATTCATTATTTGTGTTTCGTTTTATTCAGTTCGATTTTCTATTGTTGAACCACTCGCCTTCAGGACTGCTGTCGTAATCAAATTCTGCATGTAATGAATATTTCAATTAACTGGGTCTTGGTCTCTTTGGAAATTTGATTGCTATTAACGGAGGGATTGAGGAAGTTGAATAATAATTAATTATTTATTTGGTATTTTGACCTTTCACAGTCTGAAAATAAAAAAAAAATCAAAGAAGTCAAATACAAATGCAGTGGAGGGTATAAAATTTAACCCTCAATCAATGAAAAGAGTTTTAGTTGTTCTATAACCAATGTGCATTCAACATTTTTCCACGGCTGTAATAACAACGCACTCTCAGTTTATCATAACGAAAACGTATCGGTAAGTAAGTACAATCTAAGAGTCCTGATAGTTGATTACCCATTGATTGCATTTTTCTTTGAGTGTGGCAGTAATGAATTAATTCAACCAGAGGGGAATAACAAGGGCCATGACATCAACCCTGATGACATCGATGGAAGTCCTGTTGACCCTTCCACCTTTGAATATCTTTCTGAGGAGCGTGACTTGAATCACGGCAAATGTTGAAGATCAGGTCACATTAGCATAAAAAGAACTAATAGAAGAGCCATTTTCTGGAGCGATATCAGATTACATGAAACCAGGATACTTTTTTGTCGAAATATTCCAAATTCCTATAAAAAATTGTGTAAAATTTAAATTATGTGTTTTCCTAGAGCGTGAGCTCTTCTCTTCGACTGAACAGCAGGGTTGTCAAGATGTAAATACTTGCGACACAACAACGTTTTCGCGAAGATTTTACTGATTTTAGAATTGTACAGTGAGGAGGTTACTATAAAAGTAATAATAATATTGTTTATTTTTGCAATACTGGAGAAATAGATTTAACAAGAGCAACAAAACCTCAGGACAAGAATCCCTTAATCAGTGAAGGGCAGCTATAAAAGAAAGGGTTGTTTGAGAGTGATTCCATAGAAGTTACTGAAAATAGCGCACTAGTATATAATTTCATAAAATATTTGGAAAAAAATTAACACGCAGACCTACAAATCGGAATGCCAAAAGAACTGAACTGACTTAAATGGGGTACATGAATAGGCTGGTTGGTTTTAAATTCATTATTACCTTAAGCACAAAATACCTTCATCGCTACAGTGCCTCCTGAGTCGCAATATTGGACGAATTTTTCGAGGAGAAGAAAAAACAGTCACCCCGCAGAGAGAAGGAGTTTTCATAGAAGTGAATCTGATGAGTACCACGAAAAATATTTGTGAATCATAGGTGATTTGGAAGACTGGTTTCCTAGGAGAAAAATTACACAAATATAAAAATATCATCATCAATGAAAATATTCATTCATTCATTTATTTACTTGAGAATCAATTAGGCCAAGGCCTGACAATTGAATATAATCGAGAACATAGAGATTTCCTTCAACCAAATCAGATTAAAACTTCCAGAAGACTGGGTTGGGTGACGTGACATGATTATTATTATGGACTACTAGGATTTTACCAGTTTCTTCAACTCAGATTTTAATTTCATTGTTGATAACAACGAATATTCCATATACAACTACTTCAAAGTGCGCGTTGTATTTTTTACGCATATTCTGTTAACGGGGGCCACTATTGTTTACTCGAAAACATGCATGACAAGGACGGAGTTTTGGAAGAAGTGCGTATAGTTTCACTTGCTCTCGAAGCTGTCATACTATTCAAGAATTTTGAGAAAATCAGAATGTTATTTGCAAAACTTCTGTGTACAAGTTTTTCAGTAATTATTATTTTCTCAGTGGGCTGTAGGTAGCAAACCCAGGGCTTACACCATGTGTTTTATAGTACAAATATTTAATGAATTTATTTTTATTGACTCAATTCTTTGCTAGTTTTGTTGTGTAGGATCCCACACAACACACAACTGGGGCTAACTCCATTTCACTACGAATCAGTGAATACAATAAATCTTTTATTGCGCTTGTATCGGTGAACTCGATGGTGGTACGTTTCAGAAAATCCAATAATTTGCATGCTAGTAATGTTGAAAATGTGATTATTGAAATTAAAATCATTTTGAAAAATAACTCCAATATCATGTGCTTCCCGTACTCATTCTAATATTAGGCCCTACATTATATAATGTCGGATGATACTTCTAAGGGCAGATCATTGATGAAAAACATAAAAAAAGCAGTTGTATCAAATTTGATCCTTGAGATACCTGACCCTGCTAAGTATACATAAGATGTCAGGCCACCATATGTGACACTATGAGGTCTCAACCGGAGGTAGGAAATGAAAAATGAAATCAGATGATTGCTCATTCCATAATAGTTCAGTTTGGCTAATCATATGTCATGATCGACCTCGGCAAATGCCTAGTGTAAACAAAATCTTCTGGTGAATTTGAATCCAAATAATCTGAGATTTCATCAGTAAATGTCAGTATATATGTTTCAACCGACTTATTGCAAAAAACGTTGATTCGATGATACAATACTTTTGAAACTGGCTCCTCCTCACTACGCCGCTCCAGTTCGCCAATACCTCAATTTGCAATACCCCGGTCGTTGGATTGGAGAAATGGAGTGGCCCGCCCGATCTCCTGACCTGAACCATCTGGACTTCTTCTAATGGGGACATCTCAAGTCCGAGATTTTTGTGACTCAGCCTGAAAATTTGGACGAACCACGCCAACGAATTGTAAATGAGTGTCGTCAAATAACTCCAATTATGCTGAACCATGCTAGAGATGGTTTTCAGTCAAGATTGTATTATTGTATTGAAGTCAATGGAGGACAATTTGAACATTTGATTTAAACACGCAGATTTGATTGTTTTGATTGTAAGCATGATAAGACAATTAAATTTTTTTTTAAGAAAGTGTTTTCTTGGAGATTGTTCAACTTTGTAAAAAGGGCTCAATAAACATGGGCTTGTACATTGTAAAAATAATCAAAATATTCAAGATGGCTCATTCGAGCTACAAATATGATTTTTGGCGAAAACGGTTCATCAAATTTACATTTTTCATACACCGTTATAAAGAGGCTTCCAAGACCTTTCGAATGAAGTATCACTCAACCCCTCTCCCCTATTCAATTTTGAGGGGTTGAAGCGCCCCCTATTAAGGAATTGCTCGTTCAAGCCTCAAATATACGTCAAAAGATGTCCCCCAAACACAATCATTCGATATGTTTCGGGAAATTTTTCCACTCACTATGGGATTCGAAATATACGGGGTGGCCCCTCTGAAATGAAACACCCTGTATTTACTTTAGTGCCTTTCTAATTCTCAGTTTTGATTCTTCTTACCGTATGTATTCAAATTTCTTGTAATTCTTTGTACTGAAACAATAAGAATTTCGTAGAAAATTTAATAAAAATATTCAACACTATCATTGAACTTTTTGTATTGGTTTAGCGGAATCCAGTGGTCTCCCAGCATTTCGTAGAGTGACCTGAAATCGGCTTTCTTGAAGTTATACTTGTTTTCAAGATATTTCGATTCACCGCAGTACTCTTTACTTTTTATTATATATAATTCTATCGATAGTGCTGGATGTAACTTTCAATCAGTTTTAACCAATGGAAATTGATTCTCTTCCAACTTTATGCTGAAATTACTGGGGACCAATGCCAAGGTTATTATAATCAAGTATGTGATTATAAGATTCGATATTGAGAATTTCTAATTTAATCAAAAAAATTATCCAAGAATAAGTTTGCCTTCAGACAACTCAGGAAATTCCTAGATCTTGATGCATTGAAGAGTGCATATTTTGCATTGTTCCACTCTCATATAAATTTATGGACATCTTTTATGGGGAAATTCACCTCATTCTGTGAGAGTATTCTTATTGCAAAAAAGTATCATTCGAATAATATTGAATGCTGATTACAGGGAACGTTGTAAACCCTTATTTGTGAATATTGGTGTTTTACCGTTACCTTCCTTGTTTATTTATAATATCCTCTTAGAAATACATAAAAATAAATCTGACTTCAATAGACATTTGAATGTTCATGATTATAGAACATGTAATTTGCATCTGCTCGTACCACCTCGGTACAGACTAACAAAGTCTCATAGAAATTCATTGAAAGTCAGTTTATATAATCATTTACCAGACGATTACAAGTTGCTCAGCTTCTATTCATTCAAAATGAAAATTACATATTTCTGTTGTATTTGTTTTCATACTATTTTTTATTGATTTATTTATTCACTAACTGACCTGCAACAAATATGTTGACGTTGTCAAATAAAATTCATTTATCTAATAGTATGCTAGCTACTGTATCATCCTTTTCGAATTTGGATGAGGTTCCATTAACATGAAATATTATAGTTATAGAAGTTATAGAAGTACGATACGTGTATACGAATCAGTGTGAGGATCTAGTTTTTCGAATAAATAACAATAATTTTTGTAAACCAAAGATTTTGATTGTGATGGTATATAAATTACGTTCATAATTGTAACTACTACTGTTGTTGCGTAGAGTAGTACAGCTATTCAATTATTATCATTATTTCATATTCGCTTTTTATAATCCGATTTCTATAATATAATTTAATTTCAATACAAATAATCAAACTGAATTTCACGATATCTAGTTTGCGAAGGAACTTCAAAAGCGAATGATCACATTCTCCAAAATGTGTCAGTCATTCCCGAACAAATGAAGCAAATACGTCAGCGACAGAGTAAACTGCTCGCGACAGTCAGCTATTTATTCCCCACTTCGAAACTTTAAAGTACTCTACATACACAATCAATGAGAAAGAAGTTTGAGTAATATATTACCCAGAACTTTTTTGTTTCGTTTGCTAAGTATCGTTCACTGAAATTCATTCCGGGTGAAGTGATCAATAATGGAAAGTTTTGTTTTTTGTCGCTTCAGACCGTCCTATTGACATTCGTGACACAATGATTATTTATTTGAAATTTATTTGCGGGGTTCGCGAAATGTTCAATGTTCGATCATTGTTAAGATCTCCGATGGAACTGTACTGAAGAGGAGAATGTGTTTTTTTAATGACACAAAAGAGAACAATTAGACAACTCATATTTATCATTATTGAAAACAATAGAAAGAAATTAACTGAATGGGAATGAGTGAGCTGGAATCGATGACTACCACTCTTATTTTGTTAAAAATTGTGCAACTAGTTTATGTTCTCATTTATGTATCATATTCAACACATTCATGCAGTCTAGTACTTTTCCAGTAGAAACTCAGTGAATTACTATCGTCGCATTAGCGAATTTTCTATTTCCAGCAAATTGTTTGAAAACATTATTCACTTACGACAGTTCATTTCATCGTATCAAGTCCTCAATTTCAGAATTTCAACATGGCTTTCTCTCCAAGCGTGCAATAGAAACAAACTTGATAATATATTCAGGATACATGTCGAACGCACTAGACAACCGAACACAAGTGGATTTGTTGTACACTGATTTCAGTAAAGCTTTCGATAAAGTTGATCACATCCTCATCTCCTAGCTTGCTGAAGATGGTTGTTATTCTATTTACACAATCGAAGCCAACTTGTGAATCTTAATAGATAAATATCTACACCGTTCGTGGTCACTTCAGGAGTTCCACAAGGGTCACCTCTTAGCCCTTTGATGTTTCCTGTGTTTATTAACGATTTGGTAGGGTGCTTTGAACTTTCAAATATACTCTTATATGCAGATGACTTGTACATTTTTGGAAAAGTAACTCCTCTCAGGGACTGTACGAAGAATCAAGAAGATCCATCAAATTTTCAGATTATCACAATCGCAATACACTGAAACTCAATATGGAGAAATGCGCTTGTATATCAATTTCCAGAAGCAGTTAGTATGCCTGTTGAATTTCGTTATTCTCCAAATGACAAAGTAACAAAGAGAGTAGATCAAGTCAAAGATCTTGGAGTATATTTCTAGTCTAAAATGAGTTTTAATTCATATTTCGACTCTGTAATCAACTCCTGCAGTAGATCACAAGAATTTTTTGCAGAATGTGTAAGGAAATGAGGGGAAAATCAAATGAGAATATAATAATGACAAATGGATTTTATAATCCAAGTCTTCCGCTTCAACCTGTACAATAGGTATATCCGTCAGTAGGTCTCTTACAGAAAACAACTACTGCCCCGTTCGACCGGTGAATCATAAGCATGGGGGCCAGGTAGCCGAGTGGTTAAAGCGACATTGTTTCAATCGCAGTCTGGCTGCCAGTCAATGGCGACTGGAGACATTTTTCTGATGGTCCGAGAAAGTGCTAGGAGTCGCACATAAAAAGGTAATACCTTGGTAATCCTTGGCTCGCACAAGTTTCGAGTGCTGCCGTTAGTAAGGAGACGACAGCTGGTTGACGGAGGAAACAACTTCAAAAACAAAAACATCTGTTTGATTCTTGACAAAGTTTTCTGCAAGAACAACTTTTCAGAGCTCTTAAAATACCACTGCAGAAATTATTTTTCGATTAAAGGGATTAGAGCGGAAGACTTGGTTTATATAATCAATTTTCCATTATTAGATTAATAGTCTTTCGCCAAGTAGTGTCAATATTTTCTCATGAAGAAAAATATGTTCGTTTGGATAGCGTTCAACTAGAAGGTTCCAAGCGTCAGCTCGTCAAATTTGAGATAAGGGTACCATACGACTCCAAAAGCTGGAACCTACTTCATGTAAAAATATCCAAGTGATTTATTGAACTTTAACATTTTTTGATGAAAGTGCCAAGCGCCATTTCTATAATTATTGTAAAATTTTTGAAAATGATTCGACTCCATCACATTATTCAATAACATAATTTGGCGCTCGGTACTATTTAGTAAAACGCTATCCATTCGTACAAAAAAGCAAAAGTTCTACAAACTTTCGAAGTGTTGAAAAATACCAGTATGCATCTTGTGAAAATATAGAAACCATTGAAATAAAACGGAAGTGTTCATTTTATAAAATAAAATTATCAATTCTAATTTGTCAAAGAACATTCCAAAACTCGTAGTAAGTATATTATGATAAGAGTGCACAAGTGAGACTTTAAAGCACACGCATTGAGTTTGATGGTGCGGCGCAAGATTTGAATGAACCAAACTTCATTTTATGATAATTTTAATTTTTAGTTTCAATCCATCTTCTACTCTATTTGAGAGCTTGCGTAAAACGACGTTGCCAATTAGAATTTGAAATTCGAAAATTTCAATAGAAAATGTATGTAAACCTCAAAGCAGATGGCATCTCCATTGTATTTCACTGCACCGATTCAGTAAATTCAAATGTCTCCCATCACTTTGCTGCACGTTACTACCTGCCAAATCTTCACCACGAACTTAACACTAAAGCAAAAATGTATTGAACAATTTTTTGAATAAAACACAAATTAATTCACTTCATGTATCAAAATGTAACAGATATCGCGATTGATAATCAAGTCTTCAACTGAACCACTGTAGAATGATCCGTTGACAGTGTTCCACTTTGACTTTAACCAATTTCTCACGTTTCGACAGCTGCAACTATAATATAAATTAATATAATTAATATTCAATAATAATTAAGGTTTTGTTTCTCGCATCAGGTTGCCAAGTCTCATATTCGCTGAGACCGATATTCTCTCTATTGGTAACCACGATGAAAAGCTGTTCTTATTATCTCAATGTTTGGGTGTATTGAAAATGGTATCCTCGAATAAAACAATTTGATGAATAATTGATGGGTTTTTCAGACAGTTGCAAATGTACATGAATATATTCGACAGTTTTTTTCATTCACCTATCTGATTTGCTGTACATTGGATTTTTTAAGCAAGAAATATTGGAAAACTTAAACAGATGAGAAAAAACAAGGTTCCATAATATTAACATGGTTGCAGATTTAATGCATGTTTTGATAGTAGTAGTAGTAATCACTGGCAGTTTTCCTAGTTTGCAGAAATTTGGCAATTTTCAATGCAAAAATACAACAATAAAAGGTTTTCTGCCTTTCAAACAATGTTCCGTTCATGGCAGACTTCTGCCAATTTTTCAGTTCGTTTTCATTGATGCTCTAGCATACCACTGAAGTTTGGAAACTTTCGAAAATAATTAAAATTGATTGTCTATATCTACTAGCTTAAAACGGGAGTGCCCAGATGGAGCAATTGTAGTGTACCAACTGGCCCTGGGCACATATAAGAAATATGCTCATACAATGGTTCAAATTTTGGAACGATTCTATTAGGTGAATTACTTTCGAAATGATGACTTATGTCTTCAACCTTAACTAGAAGTCAATCCAAAACTACAAGTGCAGGAAAAATTCAACAATATCTTTCCAACATTCTCCCAGAATATGTCGAAGAATTGCGAGAAAGACCAAGAGTTCTAAAGATGTCTTCAAATATCCAGTGACCAACTGAAAAAGAGATTTGACAGGAATACTCCAGGGACTATATTCAAGCAAAGTGATGCCACTTGGCTACACTAACCTCAAAGAAATAATGAAATACTTTCCAAGCTACAGAGAGCGGACAGACACCTTGGGAAATAATGGATAACTCGGACAACGAACAAAATAATCCCATCTTTCATGAGATATCAAATCTCCCGAATTACATTATCATTTAAACTCATTAGCAAATTCCACTCGAGTAACATCTGCTGTTCTCTGTCTACAAATAATGTAATAAACCGAGTCCTTCCTATTGTAACGATCTAGAGCCGGATCTGTTTTCTACCCCTGTCTACTTGGCGCCAACTCGTGAGGAATATATTAGGTAATCGCTTCTCGACATAACTAGAAGCTATCTAGGGGCCTTTTTCATGCGAGATGACAAAAATTAACCTTTGGGGCTATTCTATTTTTGTTACAATATAATGCATTATTCAATATACAGTCACAACTTTCACATACAAGATTGATTAGTAGATAATTTATGAAGAAAATACTGTTATCAACAATTTCATCCAAAACTACTTTATATTTTGTATCGATGGACGTCGAATATCGTGTGTTACTATAGCTGCAAATGAACCATGTCCCAGCTTAGGCATTCTATTATAAGCCACCAAAATATGAGTCAAGTTTCTTGCTGTTAATTATAATTCAAAGACCTTTTTGAGAAGCTACCCATGACGGGTAACAAAGCATCTCCGTGTTTGTCGAAAATATAACAGGAACCCCAGACATTGTCTGAAATATACATCGGAAACTTTCCTTGGATCGTAAATTAATTTTTGAAACTTCCTTAAAGTTAAAAGTTTTAATGAGGTAGTTTCATATTCATTATGGTTTTCTAAAATCTTTAATCCGCTGATGAGATTGAAACTCATGCGGATCAGGTTGAGGTGAAAGAGTTATAGAGATATTTTTAAGCGGATGGAAATGGTATTTGTTAATTTTTTTCGATCTGTACTGAAACCTAAGAAAATTTGTAATAACTATTCATAATTTATACAGATTTAACTGATAAAAAATTGATACATAATTCACGTTGCGGAAATTTGTTTGACGAAAAGGGGTATTTGAACATAGTCGAAATTATTCCTTTTTAATAAAATACAAGACTTATATCGACTATGTCGAGAGACTCCTTTTCTCCAAAAATACTTCCACTAAGTGGAATACATTAGGTAAATATCTAACAGAAAGTAACAACTTTCCTCGCTAATAACACGGCGGACATCGAAGTTTTTGTATTTTTGTAAATACCGTACAATCTTTTAAATTTGTTTTTGTTCCAATATATGTATTTATTCATATACATGACATTCTTCGTTAACAAAATGTATTACATTCTAGACAATAAAGCTATATATCTATCTATATCTGACGGATATTTATGAAACCTTCCTCTCAGAGGACACACTTGCGAATGGTTCTTGTTATCGTACAGCAGAGTTCATCTTTCATTTGGTTTGACATATTTCATTGATATTGATATTTCATCGTTTTTGCCTTTCGTCATTGCTAGGGTAGATCGGACCACATCAACCCTTTATCGGTACGATTCTAACCAAACCATGCATTATATCATGGTCCATGTCCCCATATGGTATCATCCCATTCAATACCATTCGTTCTTAGTTCCTCATAGTCCATCGATTCACTGGCAACGAAACCATACGATAACAAACAAGTTCAGGAGGGGGAACAACTCGATTTTGCGCAACCTCCTACTGGCAGTTCTCTCAGAATTTTTTTGGTAAGGTTGCGTGTACATGAAAATATTGATATTCTGAACACGTTTTGAAGGTATGCTAATTTTTTTAAGGCCATATTTTTGACTTGCCCGATAAGCGATACAAAAAAAAGTTGTGGCCATATGGTGACTTGAACCGATAGAGGGTTGGAGTAGTCTGTGACCAAACCAACTGAACGATGTGCCCCGTGTATTCATAGCATCCACCCACTTGCATTAATAAGTATATTACTAATTCGAATAAGAATAATTATAAAGCTTCAATGAACGAACCATGCCTATCTGAACAGATACTCAGACATTAACAATCATCAAGACAAAGTTTCCTTAACAAAAAGTGACATCACACAGGCTAACATCAATAGAATTGTTGATATACTATATCCCATAAACTGGACTATTTCGTTGATTCCGAAATTTCTGATTTTCTAACTACTCTTCACGAAAAATTGTCCTGTGAAAAGGATCCATGATAACTGCAATCTTGTAGTAAACATTTTTCGTGAAAACTTGAGAAAAATAAGAGATTTTCTCTCGATCTCACAAACAATTTCATCCAGATCAAATGACAGTTTATTCAATCATTTATATGATAAGTTCAAATACAAAATCAATCAAGAGATACCAAAAAGCAAAGCTGACGCTCAGAATCAGTTTATATCGAAATCTGACAATTTTGCTAAAACTAGCTGGAATTTGATACACACGGAAAGTAATGATGTTTTTTATGATTTTTTCATTGATATTTCAAGTGATATTATAAGTTCAGATTCAGAATGTAACCAATTTTCTTGCCCCAGTGAAATCACCTAAAGACTCCTTTTTCTTCATTCATAACAGAAAGTGAATTTCTTGATAGCCATTTTGAAATTAAAGAATTCATCTTTTTCTGGTATATACGAAATGATAAGCCATATAATGAAAAGAAGTTGTTTTCTTCTTCTAAAACCTCTATCATCTTTAAACATTGTTATTCCAATGGAAAACTCCCTGAAGGGTTCAAGTTGATTAAAGTGACAACTATATTTGGAAAAGAAGACAAAAATACCATTGTCGATAAAAGCGATTTTCGGTAAATTTTTCAAAATAATTTTAAATTGCCGCTGATTTTGGTTCTTTATTATACCGGGAGTCCGAGGAAAGTGGCTCGGCCTTATAACTATTTTGATTTTGAAGATAATGAAAATAAATTTGGAGAATAAATTTGGACATAATACTGCATTTTTTGACAATTAACTCAGCTCCGTGCAGTTTTCGGTTTCAGCAGAACTGACACGAACATTCGATTTTTAATGGGACACCCGGTATATTTTTACTTCTTTTGGTTCCATATAACATACTAAATCCAACCATGTATGCCATGTCACTTCTTGTAACCAAACTTATTTTATGTTTTGACATTTATTTTTTGTTCTAGAGGCTTGATATCGCAACCTACAACTTTACTGTTTCTGGCAACAGAATATGCTTGTGATATTCAATTTTTAAATTTTCCATTACTTTCTTATAGTCCAGGAGGCAGTGAATTTTTTTCATACTTATTTGTCCAGTCGGTGTAAATCCTTTAATCTGGTCTCTTAGTGACATAAAATAACAATTTTTAAGTCTGGCTAAAATTTTTGGATGGATTCCAAAATTAGACATATTAAATAGACAGTTATTTTCCCAGTCTTAAATATTTTACATTTACTATAGTGGAACATAAAGTTTATGAAAATAGCAGGTTGGCTTATCTCTGATAGTGGAAAGTGAGCCTGACTAAAAATTTAAGGATTAATTTTTTTTACCGATTTTGCAGATCTGTAACCCTTATTTTTCAAGGCTTAAAATTCAGCAAATAGAATGATACAATTATAAACAGCAATTAGAAATAAGTCTGACTGACTTACGACATTGGCAAATAAGACTGGCGACATTTTTTGAAATGGGGAAAATCAAAAATGTCCTCAAATGAAGAAAAACGAGATATGTTGAAACTTTATTATAAATTTGATAGGTATAGTACGAAAACAGCACAAATTTATTAATTATATCCGGAAAGACAACAGCCGGATAGAACATTATTCGGAATTTTGGACAAACACTTGGCTGAGTAAGGTGCGTTTCAAAAACCAAGAATGAAATATGGAAGCAAAATGGAACAAAATATTAGACGTAACTTATTAGCCGAGGTAAAATAACAGTTCATTCCATATTCGAAGAAGTATAATTATTTTTGGTAATTTTTTAGATAAATGCAGATCCTTTCAAATCAACACATCAAGTCTCGGCAGAAATGTATGTGCCACAGGCGAGCGTTTTGAGGGAATTCAAAAAAAGTGGTTTGAAATGTTATAAGATACATATTTCACAAAAATTACATCCAGGTGATCCTGAGAGAAGGATGGAATTTTGTAGCTGGCTCTCGAAAAACATTGTTTGGACCGACAAAAGTACTTTTTCGAACTGTGGTGTTTTTAATAGAAATAATGAGCACATTTGGAGTGAAAATAATCCACGACACTTCAGAGAAGTCAGACCACAAGTTCGGTTTCGTTTGAATGTGTGGGCTGGAATTTATGACGACCAAATACTTGGACCTCATTTCTTCTCTAATAATTTGAACGGGGAAACCTATCTTCGGTTCTTAAGAAACGAATTCGAAGAATATATGGATACGTTTCCCCTTGTTAATTATAACAGCTGCTGGTTTCAGCATGACGGTGTTCCTCCACACAATAAAAGAGCAGTTTGCGAATATTCACACCAAAGATTTCCTAATAGGTGGTTAGGAAATTGTGGACCAGTTAGGTGGCCGGCAAGGTCACCTGACCTTACAGTTTTGGATACTTTCTTGTGGGGCACTTTATAGAACAGAATCTATGGAGAGCAAGAATATGACACGGTAGATGAACTTAGAGACAATATCATCACCCAATTCAGGTCTATCAGAAGAAGGGATATTGTTAGGTCTGTTCTTAATTTGAGACGACGAGCTCGGTTATGTATTCAAGAGGAAGGCCATCATTTCGAACACTTGTTGTAATACTTTTTGTTCATTTTTGTTTTTTGAAACGCACCGTACTCAGCCAAGTGTTTGCCAAAAATTCCGAATGATGTTCTATCCAGCTGTTGTCTTTCAGGATATAATTTAAAATAAATTTGTGTTGTTTTCGTACCATTCCTATCAAATTTATAATGAAGTTTCAACATATCTCGTTTTTCTTCATTTCGACTGAAGTATTTGTGCAAACTTATGATGTTTAATGAGTTCTGACAACTGGTGTTTATTAAACAAAATTTTTCGATGGAGTTATGACCGTCTCAGATGAAGTTGTTTTTTTTTTAATATCTGTGGTTTCAGAAGTGCGAATCATAACAAATTATACATCAATGAAATCAGAGTGAGAATCAATATTTTTCTGTATAAAAAACAATATGGCGCAAATTACAGAAAAAAAAGTTGATGATGAATGCCAGAAGACGAAACGTCGGATAGTGAATCTGAACATGAAAATGTGTAGCTGAAAAAAAGTATTATTGAAAATGTACTTTTGGTTTTGAGCTATGTTGTCAAATAACGATAGAAAAAAATAAAAACGAAAATTCCGATTTTCAGTTTTTTCCCAATATTTCAAGATATACTCGGAATTTTCCAAGTTTCAAAACAGTATTTTATTAAGCACCAGAATACGCAACTTCGCCCCAATTTAATATTCGACGTATCTCCTGTAGTTTAGGAGATCCCAATGGTGGGGGTCGAATTTGAATTGCCCTGTATATGAATTTTGCTTACAAATTCTAACCGAACAATTCTATCCTTGTGTGCTGACTGGGAAAATAAGTACGAAATGAATTCACCAGTTGCCTCTTGTACTATTTATTACTTTTTCAAATGGCAACATGGTGTATTGTACTGTACTGTACCGGCAAATATGTATGTACGGCGTTGCTAAAAAACAAACCTACTCAGTTATGAAAATTAAATTATACAGATGCCGTACAGTAATAAATAGCCTTGTACTGAGGACAAACATTTTCTGAAGATAATTTCATTTTCCTGAATTTCAAAACCGTTGTTCTTGAACGGCAGTGGGTCCTACTTGCTTATTTTTCAATAAACTATCTTGAGAAATGCTGTACAATGACCTCTTGTTGAAAAATCTTTTTTCTACGACCGTGCGTTTTTACCCAATTTCCCGCACTCATTTTAGTTTATAAAGTGTCACTTTCCCGCACTAGTGCGGGAAAGTAAAATATGTCAATTTATCGTTATTAAATGTACATTTCATTGTTGCTGAGAGTTATTTGGAGGACTCCGTAGAACAGAAGAAAACCATCTCGAATAAAATTATTTCATGTACTGGCAACTTGCAACCGATGCCGTCTCCGTCATCTTCATGCAGTTTGCAATCTACGAGTGTTACTCTTAACAGCCAGTTACCACCAACTAACTACTCTGGACCGGCTATTCTGACGCATTTGCAGAATGCAACAAATTGTGTTTTCAACATTAATATTAATAATAATTAGTGGATTTTCATGGAATGTTTTGTATGTTGAAATAAAATATATATTTTCAATGTGCTTTTTGAATCTTTATGCGATCGTAGAAAAAATAATGTTCCTAATTCATGCGTAAAGTGTCTTTCCCGCCCTTGACTGCTTGCTCGAACTCCGCTTCGCGTCGTTCGGATCAACGGCAGTCGCGTGCGGGAAAGTATCACTTTCCGCACTTGTTAGGAAAATAACTATTACCTCATTGGAATGATTCTTTTACCTGCGTGCTGCGTACTTACCTGTACCACTCACGGCACAGAGCATAAAAGAGTTATTTCGTATGTTATACGAATATAATTCATGCTGGGTCCCCTCCAAAGTTGTCCCCTCCAAAATTGGCCTAGGCTTGTACTATATAAACAGGGGATTTCACTAAATCATTCTAGGTAGAGGCAGGGAAAATCTAGTAGAAATAATTCAAGGCAGTCTGTATTATTATGAATGAATAGTGTATGTAAGAACAAGCATAATAATATGTTCTTCAATTTTCTGAGGATGAGAGGATGAATCTATTCAGCAACAATCCATCATGAGTTGGGATGGGTTTACTCCATCCAATTTGTACTGGCCTTGTATTTTATAAAGACTCTTTGACAAGATTCAAGTTGTTGCCTAAGCACATTGTATATAGGGGACCAGATCAAGAACCCATATTCCAAAAGGGATCGGACATAATAATTAAAATGTACTGTAAAACATTCTTGATTTTGAAAGTCTATGCACGCCCTGAAGATGAGTCCAAGCATTCGTTTGGCAGAAGTAATTTGATTAATTTGTGAAGTGATTTTTGCCTGTTGGCCTCTCTCTACTACTAACAAAACTTCATTACTATGGTTTCCTTATGAACAGAGAACAGTGCAAAAAAGTCAAGAGTGTATTTTCAGGTAATAGAAGGGTCACATCAGAAGTACCCCAAGGGAGTTTACTGGGGTCTATTTTATTATCTTATTTCTAAACGATGTGAACTATATTCAAGATTGTGAATTCCTTAATTTGTTTGCCGACGATATGGTGGTGACTGCAAGTAGTGTTAGTATGTATAGTGCAATTGGAAAAATCAGTGGTACTTCAAATCATATATCACACTTTCTCAACACCATTAAACTCAATCTCAATGTTAGTAAAACCAAAGTTATGATCATAACAACACAATATAAATATAATCAGATTGACAAAAAGGTTATGAAGGTGAATATTAACGGTGAAACTGTTGAACGTGCCGAGGATTTAAAATATTCGGGCTTCCTTGTTGATAATACGCTTATCCTTAAGAAGACACTTTCAGTTTATGTACATTATAATATTGAGAAAACTATTTTTCTTCATAAGAATTAGCAAAATCTGACTCTCCAAACTACACTAACCGTTTATGAAACTAAATACAACCCCACTTTCATTACTGTGATAGTGTACTTGTACTGCTTTATGGAAGTAGTATTGCAGCCCTGCAAAAACTGTAAAATAAGGGAATTTTTGTTATTCTGAGATGCATACCCCTGTAATATCATTGCTTCAGACCTTGAATTGGATTTCTGTTAAAGACAGGTTGTTTTATTATTCAATGATTTTGATCTATAAGATTGTATCTGGTGAGGCCCCTCCTTATTTAGACCAATTCCAAAACCAAATACATAACTATCCCACCTGAAGAAACAATAATTTTTATGTTCAAAGAACAACTTATGCAGGCACTACAAATGCATTGATCCATAGAGGCTTGTTAGATTACAATGATCTACCGGTTGAAATCAAATAATTTTACTCACTCAATCAGTTCAAGCACCAACTAATGTCAAATATTAAGACAAATTATGTTGAAATAGAAGAAATCCAAACTTAGGTTTAGTTGGAAATATTTAATTCAATAGAAAAATTTAATAGAAAAAAATGTTGATTGATCTTAATTATTGATGTTACACATGAAAATATTTTTTATTATTATTTTTATTAGGTTTGCCTATTTGAATGAAGATTATTATTATTATTATTCTTATTACTATTATAATTGATAAAAATAGTTGTTACTATTTTTTGAATAGGTCCATCAATCAACAGTTACCTCCACATCATAAATGAAAAAGGAAATAACAATAACTTATTCACTTCTTTGAGACAGACTACCAACTTATGTTCTCTGTATACATTAAATCTTTTCCTCCATGGCGTCAGCTGAAGATAATACTTGAAATCCTGACGAAGAGCGTTTGCGGACACTAAGCATTTTCCCCAACAGAAATGCAATATAAAACTAGTAGATGTAAAAGATACATGACCTAAATATCTTGAAACTTGCCAGAGCGTCAGATTGCTGTCAGTGCAACAAGGAATTTGCATTTTCGCGGAATTCATAAAAGTTTTCATCATTCCTTTAGCGAGAATTACGAAGTTATTTGCTCTTGACTAGTTCTTTTTGAAATTCATATTTCAAAGAGAAAAGTTATGCTAGAGAAACTTTAGTTTTTCACGCCATGGATTGTGATGGAAGTAATTCAGTTATTGATTCAATATTGGAGTTTTATTTGAGCGTACATACTATTAATTCGAGAGCAATAAAAGTGTTAGCACTTCAAATGCGAATTTTTTTTTTTTGGAAATGAACATTTGTAGTTGTGGAATCTTGTTATCTTGTTTACGGACGGAAAGACAATTTTTCCAATTTTCTATTTTATAAAAAAGACAATGCACCGCAAAGTGTGATAGATAAGCTTCATTGTCTAAAATGAAAACCAAATAGGGTGTGTTTTTTTATTTGTAACGTAACATAAAATAATTCTCAACGTAAGCCTCCGTCACAATTTTAGCAATTGGTATACACGATAAACGAGCATCCTTGTCATGCGCATCTTCTTCTCTTGTCTGGGTTGGGTACCACCATTGAATGGTCTATTCGCATACTGCTACAGACCCCAAATAATCTAACATGAAACATTGTACTGTAACAGTAAATTATTAACTTATCACTATAAAAAACAACAAAACAACAAATTTTTCTAAATCGTAATTTCTAAACAAATATCACGTGTACATGCATTCAATCCTAAAGTTATTGAATACTGAGATATTTATTAAATTTCAGCAAAAAATTCTTAATTTTTTATTTCACTTGAAGAAACTTTTTTTGTAACACATCAGGATGAATCGTTAAATAAAAACTTTGAAGGAATTCTGAAGTAACCCCCACCTTGGAGGGTATTTCAAATTGAAATTCAAATATAATGAAAATGCCGTTTTCAAAGCACTTTTAAATCAAATCCTGTGATGTCGATATTTCTTCGCTCGAAGTAAACAAAGTAGTTGGAGGCCTTGATCTGTGAAAGAAAAATTACTTCCTTTAGGCAAATACTGAAATCTTGTTGATGGATGAATACACATATTCTCATAGCTGCATTGTACAATATTAAAAAAGTCTATTATTTCTTTAACGAAAAAATATTTTTTAATATATTTGAATTTTGGATTGAAAGATTTCGGAGGTTTCAGCATATTGTCCCAGGATCTTCTGATGATCCAACATAGAAACATTTTGTTTTTTTTACTGACACGTATATTCTTTTGTCCTAATAATTAATAAAGTATTGTGCAGTGAAAACTTGCACGAATACCGACAAAAGTCACAAATTAAATTGTATTCCCAGAGCTGAGTTCAAGTTGAATTTGTTCATAGATTGTTAATGAGTTGATTGAAAAATACATATTTCCTCACTAAAGATGAGAGGTCCAAGAATACCACCCCACATCTCAATTTGAAGAATCACCTAAAAATGCAATGACTTACAATGAATCACCAATTTTTTTCAATATCCAACAATACTAACATCTTTGTTATAACCCTATAATGTTTCATCAAAGCCTTAGACATAATTGAAGATTTATGTAATAAGTTTTGAGTATTGCGATGAAGGATTTTAGTTTTAAAAATAAAACAGGATTCAAAACAGAATTGAAAAATAGAGCTAGAATTTTTCCAACAAGATCTTTTGAGGGGCTTGGCTAGAATAATAATGTCAATGACTGTTTTTCGTTAATAGGTAATCTGAAATAATAAAAATTAATGCTGAAAACACAAAGCTTCAATTGTGACTTGGCCTTAAGAATTGTAACTATAGTCAGCATGAACTTCTAGATATCATATCGAGTTAGACTTATGTTTATTTATTTTTATGTTCTGATATTTTATTGAAAATGTTTGTGTAACTAGTGACAATGTATTGCATGAATTTAGATTACCAATATTCACACTTCCTTCGTCATCATTGTTTTATACATCTATTTATGCGAACACAATATCAGCAAGGATATTTCACTACCCAAGTCGAAACATAGTTGTTGTCTATAAAAAAACTCGACTTCTCTTCTTTTTTGAATTTCTGATTAGATTTTCAATAAATCTCTTCTTTTTCAGGATTGTGACATTCGTGTGTGGAGAGGAAATATTGCTAAAAATAAAAGGCGAAGTTCAACTCATGTGGCACTAGTGCTACTGAGTTGCTCTTCCACTTAACCTTAAACATTCTCTCAAGCACTTGACAGCAATAGCAGAAGCTTAAGAAAAAGAAATAAGGGCAAAGGAAAGTTGGGGTTATTTTTACTGTAAAGAATTTACAAATATCATGAGGCGGTCAAAAACAATAAAGTTGGACTAATAATCACATTATAATATTGTTTTTTCCGTTAACCAGCTGTCGTCCCCATAAAATAAAACAGATCATTGATTCATTGATTTTACAAACAAGAATAGTTTGAACTTATTTCGAAAAAGTGATGGAGTTTCGGTTTTCAGATGTTTTGGTAGAAGATTGATAACAAGGCAAATATTGTAACTAAATGAGCGTCTGAATTGTTCCGTTTTGAAAGTAGGAGGAGTTAAGGCACCCTTGAACCTCATATTCAAATCGTGTACATGAGTACGGTGAGTCCACTTCCTATGTGAATACGTTGGTATTTTATTTTGTATTATTTTTCTGTAGAAATTGGCAGCATTGAGTTTTCGCCTATTTTCCATGTTTAACCACCCTGTTTCACGAAGTTTGAATGATATTCTACGATGTTTTTTTCTAATTCCATGTATAAATCTTAAACAGGAATTCTGTACTTTTTGGATTTTTTTCTGTCTGGTTGAGCGTCTGCGTAATTGAATCGTGATAAAACCAACGCATCACAAAGTGTTGTTTTTACTCGTGCTGACAAAACGGCCAGTTGCAATATAACAGTTTTAGTGAAGAGTATGCAAGCTGAATTTGTTTATTGATATGTTTCACAGATCTTAGGTCAGAATCAAGAAACACTCCAAGACTTTTAGACTCGCTGACAACCTCATGTGAGTTACCATCCACCGTAATATTAACAGATTCAAATTTTTTTTTACTACTATACTTGTTTCCAAATAGAATAACATTTGATTTTGAAGCATTAATAAGTAAACAATGATTCCTAGCTGAGTCGACAAAAGATTGCAAATCGTTGTTCATATAAATAATTGCATTTTTTACGGCAAGAGGAGCAAAACTGTGTTTTGCAGAGTACGGCAAAGTTGAGTGTCATCGGCGTATAGATGTGCATTACAAGGTCTTAGGCAATGTAAAATATTTGATGAGTAGATAGTAAAGAGCAAGGGGCCCAAGATTGATCCTTGTGGCACTCTTGACGTGAGAATCAGGTAATCAGAGAACGTTCCATTTATACAAACCCTTTGTTGTCTATTGTTCAAATAATTTTCATCAATTCTACGGTATTGTCGGATAACCCTATATAGTGCAGGATTGCTAAAAGCAGATCACAATTTATTGTATCTAAAGCTCGACTGAAATCCAGTAATACCAGTATTGTTCGAAAACCTTTATCTGTGGCCCTGACAATGTCATATTGACTTTTATCTCAAGAAAGTTGGTTAGACTATAGAAAAGGTAGTAACTGTTTTGGCAATTCGTTCAGTACAGCTATTCCACCGAAGTGAATGGAGGAACAATGACAAATTATATTCGTACAGATTAAACCAGAAATCGAACTCAATTGATAGAATAACAGAGTCCAGACATCAACTTCCAAATTTTTTACCTCATTGTAGTTCATCTCTACTTATGACCCATATGTACTCTAAATGTCTTATACCATATAATATATAATGGTGAGTGCTCTACTATATTGTATCGCTCACTATAGATATTTTAATTAACAACAACTTTTTTTATCTTGTAATCATTTTATATTGATATGATTACTATATTTTCCAAATAACTGGTTTCCTAATAGTCACCATACATTGTGTAAAACCTTGAGAGCATAAATTGGAAGTTGGTTACGTTGCACGCAAATTTGGCCACTTTCAAAATTTCAAGTTATTATGAAAATTCGTTCCCATTTACAAAGGGGTGGGGGTTCTGTCGAACACTGCATGAATGATTGTGAACTTCACAACACAATCAATAGTAGAGACGGAGAGGTAAAATGGTATTGATTCACCTCAAAACATGCAAGAATATATTACCTCACCGAAAGCAGACTAGGATAAGAGGTAGGCCTACAGTCTGTTATATTATAATGCTGAAAATAAAATTGATTTTTTTGAAAAATATATAATTAGATACATTTTACTACTGAAAAACTGGGTTACAATGTTTTTTGACTCTCACGGCATTTCCTTCTGTTAGAGAAGACGATGGACTTTTATAAATGATTGAGATGTATCTTGTTCTTGGGTCACACATAGGAGTTGTGATTGTTTGATGGGCTCTTTTATTTTAGAATAAATCTATTGTGGTGAACTAGCGTTATATAAAAAATGAGTTTTAGTGCTAATTTTTTAAAAAAATTCAGTGATTCAGCTAATTATAACCAGATATACATCCGAAACATCTACAGAAGCTTTTCATTCATTATGCTGTATAATTCTGTTTCATCGATTGCACATCTAAAGGACCCCGCACAATTCAAATGGGAAATGGATCCCTGTCGAATTTGCTGAAATTTGGAAATGTTGTAGTTTATACCCTTCTGATCAAAAGTCTCCCCGCTATCTAAGAATGGACATTTATTGAGGTATCGAAAGTCAAAAGATGCAACTTGTGCAAATCTCCCAAGCGATCACATTCGATTTTGACCATGTATAATGGCGATGACTGTTCAGTTTTGACAGGAATAATAACAATTTCTGAATTGTCAATAAATGTCAGGTTTCAAATGCTAATGTTTTGAACGTTCTTATACTTGCATTATTTTGAATAATGTGTCTTTTAGTAGAAAATGCCGACAAATATGAAATCGCCTTACACCATACGTGAGCGGTTGAATAGAGGATCTAAAGTAAGAGATGCAAATTCTTTTTCGATCGCGTGATAGATCTGCACTTGTCACAAATTTTGACCTTCGATACCCAAAAAACTCTCCATTTTTAGGTCTCGGGCCCATGGAGACTTCTGATCAGAAGGGTATAAACTACAACGTACCCAAATTTCCGCCAATTCGACAAGGATCCATTTCTCATTTGATTTGTGCGGGGTCCTTTGTTAATATATTTCATTTCCATATCGCCTTCATTAAGTTGGGAATTTCGGACTCATTGATACCATGGCGGTATTTGGTACTGAAACCGAATATATCCTATTCAACTTTCCTCTAAATGACACAAATTTCGAGATCTTTCTGTATTGAACAAATATCATCTTTTCGTAAACTTTTGTTTTTGATTTCGTCAGTTATAAGTACTTTTTCTAAGTGCCTGAAAAATTATGATATAGTGAGTTCTTTTACCAACAAGTTTGGTAGCCAGCGATACAGTACTATTAAAATTAGCGATTTATTGATACTTACATAATGTTTATCCACTTATGAATATCATTTCATGGAAAGTTCTAGTAAAAATGAAAAATTACACACTCTTAAGAAGTATTGAAATCCTTTCTCTGTTATGATTAGTGAGCAGGTTTCAGAAGGGCATATCGGTTGGCCAATAATTGGCAACATGTAGCTTATGATCTCAAAACTTTATATACTCTGTGAGTCTGATAAATCCCTTGATTTTATTTCGATTGGTTGAGGTCCATTCATGAAGCCTTGACTGAGTAGAATTACCATTGTTATTCGACCAAATTTAATTGATTTACAGAAAAAATCATAAGGGTGTTCCTGTACAGTAACCAAACAGAATTCAGCTATTCTGATTTTTCATTTTTTAATTAAAAATTTCATTATTTTCATTATCGGCAATGCTTTCAGATCTGTCCGTTATTTCATTTTAAAAATTCTTAATTTTCTGGTTTATCATTCATCCTAATTTTGTTCTTTTTTCTGGATTATTCAGATGTCGAAGCCCACGAATTTTTCATTTTTTCTTACATTTTTTTTAATGTTTTCAGATATTTATTGAGCGTACCGGTACGTCTTCCTTTCAGTTGATAAATAAACTAAGTCTTACCAAAATCTTCAGATTATGTAAAATCAGTACTTCCTCGTAGTATGAATGACACTTACATGTTTTAACAATGTCATGGATAAGCTGTAAATCTGAGTAAATTGACTTTTTTGAATAATAGCAACATTCTACTAAAAAACAATTGCAACCGCTGACTTGATCACTACCGCCACATGAAGATCCAATTTGGATATTATATTTCATAAACTTCCAGTTTGTAAAGTTTACTTCAAAGTAGGATATCTTCCAGTTGCACATTATACAATTCACTCATTTGCACTTTCACACTTTTATAGATTATCTTGATCTCTCATTAACTCATTTTCAGACTGTGGAAGGTTACAAACCCACAAAATTCATTTCAGGAGACGAATTGTCTCCACAAAATCAAACTTTCATTATGTTCGAAAGTGGTCATGTGGCTTGGTCTATTCGTCCATGAAATTTACCAGAATTTATCATTATATCATTAGAAGTCACTTCTGAATTACCGGGTAATAATTTAATAATGTTTTGAATTTTATTGTTTTTGGAACTATTATTCTTCATATTTGGCTGTAAATAAATATTAGGGGAGAGTTGCCTATAATGAAACACTTTTGGAAAATTCACAATAACTTCACATCATTAACAATTTGCTTAAAAATATAAATAAACACAGCCTTATTATCTTGTATACAATTAGTACTAAGTATCAAAGATACACTGAAATAATAGCCTAACTGTAGAAAAAATATTTTAGAGACATATGGTTCATTTTAGGAGACCTGGTGCGTAAATTGAACTACCTGCTACCTAAATTGAACTACAGGTATAAACATGGATTCAATTTCGAATCAGTTTATCAAACATAGCTTGTTATAAAAGAAATGTGTTAAATAAATGGACATATCTTCGTAACAGATTAAAATCATATAAAAATCAGGAAAAAAATTTCTTGAAAAAAAGATGTAGTTAGGTATAAACACCCAGGCAAAATTCACAATTAAAATCTTCGTCCCCTTCGAGTCCAGCACACTGTTCATGTGCCCACTTGGAGCAATTCTGACATCTGGCCCAACCCTCATTTGGTTTGGAGTTAGAATATTTTTCAAAGCAATACAAACATAATTCTTCGGCGTTTTCATCGTTATCTTCATCAGAATCGCTTAGGTACGGTGACGTTTCTTTAACAAGGCTCTGTTTAGGTTTATTTTGAATTTCAGAGAATAAGTTGACTGTTGCTTTGTCTAGAAACGACTTATCTCACCTGTTTTTTTGTTTCGTGGAGGAACTTTTCTCTCCCCTTCCTGAGGATTTTCTTTTCGTTGTTCTTTTTGTTTTTTATGTTTACTTTTTTCAGTAGGTTTTCTCTTTTTGTTCTTACTCTCATTTCCTTTATCGGGGTTTTTCTGTTTCTCTTCAAGAGTTTTTTGTATGGTGTACTAGTGAGGATAACTGCGGACGCAGTAGTTTTAGTTTGCTGTCGCTGAATAGTTTTTCTTGTTCCAGGGACAGGTGCCAATTCATTTAAACTTTGATACAACTTTTCTGGTGTGATTTCACCTGATACTTTGTCGGTATCAATAGGTGTTTTAATAACACTACTTCTAGAACTAGAAGAGTTGTCCGCTACTGTCGAATTTTCGATGGAAATAGCTTGATTAGTAGATTCGGCAGAGCCATCAGCTACTTCTTCTTGCTCTGTAAAATGTGTTTCAACCGCAGTGGCTGCAGCAAATAAATGATCCGCGAATTTATTTCGGTTGACTGGCCAAATTCCAGCTCCTCTAAAAGTACTCTCGCTCACACCAACCGATGCAGCCTTTCCGTAGGCTCTATTTAACAATTCCGATATGTTGTACACTGTTATTACCTGACCAATGTGAGCTCGCAGCCAAGAATCTTGCTCTTGTATAAAATAAGTCTGTAGAGGTTTGAAAAATCCAACGTCTAACGGCTGGAGTCGATGGGTTGTATGACTGGGCAGTTGCAAAAGGTGAATATGATGCTGACGACAAAATTCTAGAGCATCCAGATTTTTGCTATGTGTGGAGTGTCCATCTAGCAGCACAACTACTGGTTTCTCTTCATTGGATTGAACCACACTAAGGAAATGTTTAAGCCACTTAACAAAGAGTTCGCTGTGAATATAGCCACTATCTGAAATTTCAATAAGGCTCCCAGTTGGAGCTCCACGAGCAAGTTCCGGTGCGAATCTTTTTCTTTTAAATATGAGCATAGGAGGAACGTAGAGACCAGCGGCGTTACAGCAACAGACCATTGTAGTGTTGACACCTCGCTCTCCACTAGATATGCCACTAACTTGTCGTTTTCCCTTCTTGGACACTACCTTTTGCATCCTTTCCTGGACCGTTGTGTAACCGGATTCATCAACGTTAAATATAGTGTTTGCGGTAATTTTGTATTTGTCGACAAGTTTTTCTAATAAATCGAAAAACTCCATTACTTTGCTCCTCTCGAAATCTCGTGCTCTGGCAAGGGATGTTGATTCAGGCTGGCGAACAGATAATTCCGGATGTCTCTTCATAAAGGCCTAAAACCATTTGTTACCTGCAGTCTTTTTGTCCCGATTGAACCGATGGCATAAATTGTGTTCTTCGGCCAACTGGAAAGCTAAACGTCGTATGTCGATTATTGTAAATCCGTAGATCATTTCTTCAAACTCAATTATACGCTTTACTAGTGTATTTTCAGTTTCGGTGAAAAAAAACACATTTGGTCCCCGTCTTTTTTACGTTTTCTTTAGATAGTGTATTAGTGCCCCTGAGGTGTCTCAGCAGTGTAGATTTGCTGATATTATATCTTCTAGCACATTCATTCAAACCTGCCTCGCCAGCCCTATAAGCTCCATTAGCCATAGACATCTCCTGTTCCGTCCAACGGCCATACTTCCCACGTTTGGACATTGTTGATTCTTTTTCTGAAACAAGTATCCTAAATTGAACCAGTTCAATATAAGAAACTAACAGGGGTTCATTTTAAGCACCACAGCGCAATTTGTTTTTTTAAACAGTTCTTGAAAAAAAAAAAAACAATATATTTTGATTCTGAATTGTCGTAAACTATGTCTAAATGAATGCTTTAAATGTGAACGTAATCGAAAATTACTTACTCGTATCCTCTTAAGAGATATTTACTTAGTAAAACCGTTGAAATATTACATTGAAGACACTCTAAACACATAACAACCTCTTCTCGTGCTTGTCGTTGACAAACTGAACCGAAATTCATGGCTAAGTGTTGGCGTACAATAAACTTTTCGTATTCACTTATAGATGGCGGAAATACACTGATTTGTTAAAAATAGGACCTAGGTTCAATTTAGGTACCAGTTCAATTTAGGCAACTCTCCCCTACTCTGTATTTATTATAACCATTATTATTAATTTGGGCTGAAATGACAGGAATATGTGTATGAATCCATCCCTACACCCTACTCACTACATTCGAATTGTTCGATTCGAATATTAAAATATTTCGATTTCAGCTCCATCTAGTGGACGAATCTCAAGAAACGATGCATTTTTGGGATGAGTGTTCCTGGAAAATTGTTAAGCTGATGAAAATAGACAAGGTGCAATTTTCTATAAAAAAGTTGTCAGCACTTCTGACTCTTCCTGTAGGATTATGTCAGGACGTTTCAATAAAATTCATATATTTCAATCCTACACCTCTGCTTCAAATTTGAAATCTCTATATGAAGCGATAACTGAATGGTAGGCTAATCTCATATATCATTGTTACACGGTACCCCGGTTCAGTTTTCTGTGGCACTATGGGTAAGTCAGTGTGCATTTCTTGGCAGTCAAGGTGTTAAACGAACCTGTTGACTCCTTATGGATTTATGGCTATTGCTTTATGATCAGCAATTTCTTAGATTGGACCGGAAGCAGAACAGAGCGCATTGCAAGGAAGACCAAAGTTGACCATTCATACTGGACGGACTCAAATATACAGTTGCACACATAGTTTGCGTATACAGAACAGTGATATATAATCAATAGAGATAAATTAGTGGAACTGGATGCATTTTTCAATTACCGAACAGTACATAATATCATAAGTAGATTCAGTATTGTATTGAGACAGAGTGAGCATTTTTTTGGTCGATTTTTGGTAATATCATCTTTCCTAGCACTTACAAGTCTCCCGAATACTTCTGAGAGTTGCCGTAAGGGTGCAGATGGTTGACGGAAAGAACAAACAACATAACAAACTTAACTTCGAACAGACGCCACCCGAATATCTCCTAATCATATAACTTAATTTTAATTAGAAGTGTATTTGTTCCGAAGTCAGCTAAGTCGTACATTGGCGACGGCAGATCTAATTGATTGGTCATGAACGTGATCTCGCAGTATTGTGCTTCAGCCAGCAGTATCATCCTGGGGTAATGAAGTCAAACGGAATGGCAGTTGACTAATATTCGTTCGAACTATTCGTTGTAGAGATCAATAGAGATCAAAATAATAGTATTTTGATTAACTATTCTGATTCGTTACTGAGAAATAATTTTTATTGTTCAAGGGTTCGTATCAGTCAGCGCACGCATGACTCGCGTCACTAGCTTTTAGCGCTATTTTCGCCTCTAAATTAGAATTCTAAATATTGGTGGTAGAATTCCGTGAGGTAGGATTTTTTTTAGGAAATTTCCTCCTATTTCAGGAACTTTTTTCAAATTTTTGATATCTTCAATAGTTTCCAAGATATTTGCAAAAATCCAAACCCCCTCTTTTTTTTCACTAAATTGTTTATAACTTTTGCAATTTTTGCCGGCACACCTTCAAATTTTTCAAAAAGTTTCTTGAGCTCATTCCGAATCGAATGAGCCCTGGATCATGATTTTCGTTTCCCTTGAAGAGAAATTCACCAAAATAGTTCTTGTAAACTAGACTTATAGCGGGTTGACGATATATAAATTTTTCAACAATTTTTGATAAAAGAAAGTTTTCTGATGGTATAGTATTCATGCAAGTTTTTCATTTTGGGGGAAATTGATCATCCTGAAATGTATTTTCTCATCTGAATTATCTGAATTTATTTTATGGTAATAATGTTGACAATATAAATAAATGTAACGACGTCTGCATTGAATAGGGTTCAGTCTTCAACTGCTTGGCTGGGGTTGAGATAAGGTAGAGTTGGTAGTTCTCGCCTCGGTGTCGCTTCCATTCACCTTGGGCATAGGCGTCCTAATGGGGTGAAACTGGACACATGTTCAGGACTTATTTCGTCATTCTGACTAAATCAGTTTTTTAATTAGAATCATTATGGTGAAAAAGTTGAAGCACATTCCCTGTGGTTCTTTCTTTGGTGTGTTATCCTTCAAGATTTTAAATGCATTCCAAGGAGTATGGTAGTATCTTCGGTACTCATGAAATTACCCTTATGAGTTGACAAAAAATGTTATTCATCAATTGTACATAAATTTGGGATTGTCTGTCAAAACGTTCGTGACATCTCCCAATGTTCTTTCGAATATTATATAAAAACCAGCTTTTATCATCTTTCAAAACTCTATAAATTGTTCAGTCAGAAGCCAAACTCTTTATGTATGTTGCAGTATGAACTTCTCCTTTTCGGATACTATGAATGGAGCAGCATGCAGTATCTGTGATAAATCATTCAAGACCATTAATGGTTAGAAAATTCACATTGGAAGAGCACACAAATCTTCACAATGCAAGTCAACTGTTGCTCCTTGTAATTCTAAAGTTAGTACTCCATTTGATCCTTCAAATCTCCCATACCGTTGCCATTTGTCATCTCTTAATAGCTACAATCATATCATCAAAAGAATACCAAAATTGGCTAGAATCTGTGTTGCGTCCGCCTTATGTAATCGGATTGATGACTACCTCCAAATTGATTCATTGTCTTTTCCATATCTCGTCTTAACCATCCCCAGTTCTAGAGAGAGACAACAAAAATCTCTCACTTCAATCATCAAAGACAATATCAGACTTCTAGAAACAGATGTTTTTTCCATCCTGATGAAACCACATAAACAGAAACAAGTAAAATCAGATATTTCCAAATTAGTTCTTAGCAAAATCGCCGATGGTGATCTCTCATCTGCTATAAGAATTCTGATTTCGGATGATGGTTTATCAGGTTTTGATTTTTCAACTTTCCAAATTGTGAAATCAAAACATGCTGATCCCCTTTCTCCACTGTGCCCTGAAGAATCGATATCAGATGACTCACCATTCCAAGTTTTACAAATTACAGAAGATGATGTTTTTTGTGAAATCATTCCGTAGCAGCTCGGCTGGTGACTTGGACTCTTTACGCCCCTGTCATATGCAGGACCTTCTAACTCACAGCTCAGGATCATTCAGAGATGAACTGTTGGGTCTCCTAACCAAGTTGTGTAATTTCATTCTATCAGGAAGAGTTAGCCCAGACATTTGGCCAGTACTTTATGGAGCTTCCTTATGTGCTTTGAAGAAGAAAGATGGAGGAATTCGCCCAATTGCCATTGACTTTTTATCTTCGTTTGGTAGCCAAAATTTTCTGTCTTAAAATTCGAGGAAAAATTGAAGGATCTTTACGCCCTGTTCAATTTGGAATTGGTACACCTGGTGGCTGTGAAGCTGTTGCTCACTCAGCCCGTAAATATATAAATCAGAATCCTGCTTCTTCCAAAATTTTTCTCAAATTAGACTTTAAAAATGCCTTCAATATGATAGACAGAGTGGTGATAATGCGGAAAGTTGAACAAGTTCTTCCCAATTTATACCACTTTCTTAAGCAATGCTACTCCTCCCTCCTTACTTGATGTTTGGTTAATATGTTATAGATTCAGTGAGAGGCATTCAATAGGGAGATCCTCTAGGCCCTGCCTTTCAATACAATACAATTGTTGGTATTTGGACGATGCGCGATGGGTTTATTGCCTATAGCTGAAGTTTTAGTTTTAGAAAATATTATTTATCGTTCCAGAGTAATTGGTCTTGAGTTGAATTTCAGTAAATGTGAAATGATTCCTGTCTGCTGTCCAGATTCTCAATTCACTTCCGAATTCAGAAAGCTAGCTCCCGATATAAAAATTCTCAGTAAATCTGAATGGTCACTTCTAGGTTTACCTCTTTCTTTAGAAGCCATTTCAGAAAACATCAAAACAAAACAGTTTCACTCAGACTTATTTGTTCTCGTTTAGGCGCCTTACCTTCTCATGTACTTTTGTTTTTTTGAAAAATTGTTTGGCCATACCCAAATTATTGAATACCCTTAGATGCAGTCCATCATGGAAATGTCAACTAGAATTCGAGAATTTTGATGATCAGTTGCGCTTGATCGTGGAAGAAATAACCAATAATAATTTTGATTTGTTTATCTTGGAATATGGGTGGAATATGGGTGGTTTAGGTTTGCGTTTAACCTCTTCCTGGTTTTTTTGTCATCTCTCCTTATGAGTACTATTTTTCCTTCATATTTTAATAATATTCCAAACTGTTTTTATGCTGAAGGTGAGAACCTGTGGCTTTCACAATCAGGTATTCATTTAACAGAAGAATCCAAGACAAAGCAAAGTGCATGGGATCGTCCACTACTTAAAAAAAAATTCAAATAATCTGCTTGATACTGCTGTGTCTATATCTGAAAAGGCTCGTTTCAATGTGGTTATGGTGAAGGATTCAGGTGCTTGGTTGAATGTACTACCTGTGGCTGCTCTTGGAAATCTCTTGGATGATGAAAGCTTTCGAATTGCTGTTGGATTTAGATTGGGTTTATATGTTTGTGCTCCTCATGTTTGCATTTGTGGAAGTTTCGTAGACAGTAAGGGTACTCATAGATTGTGTTGCAAAAAAAGTGCTGGCCGTTTTCCCAGACATTCCCAGTATCAGCAGGTATACCAGCTATTTTGGAACCCCAAGCTATTAGTCGAGACGATGGAAAACGTCCCGATGGTATGTCCCTCATTCCATGGAAGTGTGGGAAACTGTTAGTTTGGGACTTCATTTATTCAGATACCTCATCTCCTTCACATTTATCGTTCACTTCAAAGTCTGCTGGAGCCGCTGCTATCTCGAGTTAGAAGATGAAAGTTCGAAAATATCAAAATCTTGGAAGGAGTTACATATTTCACCCAATAGCTGTTGAAACTTTAGGTGTATTTGATCCGCAATCTCTGTCTTTTATACATGACATAGGGAGAAAACTAGGCCTGGCAACTAAATAAAGTGGATCACTTCATTTTTAATTCAACAGATCAGTATCGCAATTCAACGTGGTAATGCCTCTTCTCTCTTCGGCACCAAACCTTCTTCGAAATCTTTAGATGAGATTTCACCTACCCGAATCCCAAAATGAACGTCACTTCAAGGTAGGAATGAATGCAGTTGAAGTTACGAATGTAACTGATTTCGGCTCATCGAAAGTTATTAACTCGGATTCTCACGCATCCAACATTGCTAATCCACGTGTTATCAATTTCTCAGAAGAAGCTAGCATTAGTCTTAGCAGCATAAACAGCTCAAACTCCATCTGGCCAGCAGTTGATAGAAATGTCCAATCATCTGGTCTCATTGGGTTGACCAATATTGGTAATACTTGTTTTATTAACAGTATTATCCAGGGTTTATCGAACACTAGATGGTTATTGGAGTATTCGAATAGAGACGCCCACACAAGGGATATAAATACTCATATATCTAAGGAAGGAGCGTTAATCAAAGCATTTGCCCAGGTGATCAATGAACTTTGGTCAGAGGATTCATCTGGTACAGTTGTTAATACAGTCTCCTTGAAAAGTAAAATCCAAAGAATCGCTCCTCGTTTCATCGGTTTTACCCAAAAAGATGCTCAAGAGTTCTTACGATTCCTGTTAGAGGGTCTGCATGAAGACGTCATTAGAGTAGCGGAATAGCCGCTACCCATAATGAGAGGGTTAGATGGGAGATTGAGTGACAGTGAGAAGGCTCAAGAGTCATGGTCCAGATACTTTAGGATGAACAATTCTAAAATTGTAGACAACATTGTTGGCCAGTTAAAAATCTACATTGAAATTTTCTTTTTGTGGTCACTGTTCAGTCTCTTTCGATCCGTTTTGGGATATTTCCCTTTCAATACCATGAAGAGCAGGCCAACTAAATTTGTCACAATGTTTGGATTCATTCAAAAAGGAAGAAACTTTGGATGGTGACGAGAAGCCGACATGTGCGAAGTGCAAACAGAGAAGGAAGTGCACGAAATCTCTATTAATTTATAAATTCCCTAAAATTTTAGTTATCTATCTGAAACGGTTTTTTTCAACAGAAAGATTCCAACAAAAATTGAATTTTATCATTGATTTTCTTCTAGAGGGATTGGATATGAGTAATTATACAGCAGAAAACATATCCCCTTGTCGATATAGTGGGTATGCATTATCTAATCATAGTGGGACTACCTATTGCGGATACTACACAGCCCACTGTAAACATCCGTATGCGAATACGTGGCATGAATATAATGATTCACGTGTGACCCCAGTTTCAACTAAATCCCTGGTGAGCGGAGATGCCTATGTTCTTTTCTACGAGAAGGAAAACACTAAATCGCCGCTTTCAGATCATTCTCAGTTTTATTATATGTTCCATCTGTATTTTTATTATTTTTATATTGTATTGAATACTGAAAAAAATTTAATCTCTATAATTGCATTATAATACTCATCTATTCTACGTTAGTTTACAACTGAGTTTGAATAAACAAAAACTGAAATTCAACAGGGCACGTCAGAAGAATGTGCAGTAATAATCTAAAGAATCGACCCACGTCTTCCATTGAGTTCTTTTTACAAGTTGTATTATCGGATTTCATTGGTAAATAGAAGACACCCACCGTGAGATTCACAACCGAGATATATTCCGGAAACACCATATGACATTCACTTGTCAATAAACCCATTGTTTGCGATTCCCTGTACGGTCAACATAGACTAGGTAAAACGCCGCAGTATATTATTGGAGTGGTTCTCAGGACTGGAAAGTTGATATCCCAGGAGAGTCTGATAACGACGCCGGAAAACAAAATACGTCATAATCCAAACATTTACAGTCGAACAGTAAAGTTCGATTGAAAGTTTTCTGTTTGTGCCTGGGAGAAATAAAACTCGCTTCACGTTATTCCTTCTGGTGTTTCTGGTCCCAAGACGTCTTCGTTGAAGTAAACAATAGAATGGCGAAGGGAAACGAAACGGAAAGGTTTTTCGATAATGGATCGTCTACACTGAGAGAAATCCAGAGAGCATACAACTCAACAAATTTGGTGAAACTAAAATCGTAAAGGTTTGTATGGTAATATGTGGATTATTCAAGAATAGTTGACATAAGTTGTGTTAAGCGTTGAGAAAAGGAGTTGCAGTCACAAAAGTTAACATAAGACTGACCATATGTTTTTCTCCGTGTGAGATTGGATGTCGTTCCTTTACAGCGACTTGCAGGTTCTTCAAAGAATATGGAATATATTCAATTCAAAAGTTTTTAGCAAATTTCATTTTTCATGAAATACTCTTCAAAAATTCTACCCTATCTCCGGATACCAGCACTCGTGGTATTACCCACGATAATTCAGAAATCACAGCAAAAAGTAGCATTTTATTATTTATTTTTTCAATTTGTTTCAATACCTGTGTATTATTACATACAGTATGCCCAACTATCGACTTATGCATGGTGTAATTCGAAAGTAATGCTGAAAAATGTACATTTCTGATTTATATGTAATGAAAAATATTTGGGTCAAACAAAAAATAATTTAAAATCACGAATAGCTTGCTCAAAAGCAATTGTTGAACTTTAAATGAAAACTCTTATGCCTCAACTAAACATTTATCAGATAATGATCATATAATCAAATTTGATGAAACCTATATATATATATTACAAAAATAAATTGAGCAAAAGTTTATTTTTGGTGATTGCTGAAATAAAGTTACTAATGAATGAAATATACCTATAACAATATGAACCTCAGCGAAATTTACTCATACATTCTTTCACCACAAAACCTTTCATCAGATCAGATTAGTATACAGGGTGGGTCACGGTCGATGGTACCTTAGATGTTTACGGAGAACGGGAAATGGGATCATTCTGAAAATTTGGTTTCTCAAGTCTATCGATCTAAAATATTTTCAGCAATGCAGCTTATACCAGAAAGTAGCAGCATCTTTGTTATTTCAAATGGGTCACACTGTATATTACCGCATTTTTGAACTTGTCATTCCTTTCTGATTATTTCTGCTTCATACTTTCCTATACCTATCTCTAACGGTTTTTGAGATATTGGTTATTTTCCATATTTTTTATCCAAAACATAGCTCGAATTGAATGTTTATTTCTGCGGTATTTGGATTCTTAGGAAGTTGCAATTTTGTGTTTAATTCATCAAGATCATGTACATTGATTCTGTATAGAGGAGTTTGTTCTGCGTTATACAGGGTCGTTCAAAATTCATGATCTTACTGCTAGATACGAAAAGGGTTGAAAGTGCGTTTTTTTAAATGGAACATCCTGTATAATATGAAATATCCTGAAAGATGACTAAATTCCCTTCGAATTGATATATTATGTTCCTATACCTAAATAGCCATAATTCCGAGATAATAGCAATTTTCACTTGTAATCTCCAAAGTGCTTGAATTATTGCCGAAAATTTTTCGAGTCCATGAATTTTCTTAGAAACGTGCGTGACCTAGCTAAAGTCACCACTATCCAAGACCACATAACGAATCTTTCATATAAATTTAACAAATATCACATTCCCAAGAGTTCACTCATCAGGGAAATAACAAGAGTAAGGGCACACCACAATGAGCCCCGCAAACACGGCGGGCTCATTTACCAAAAACTGGACTTGTTCCATGAACGCCAAAACTAAGGACTAAGTCACCTCTATAGAGGACTAAGACCAGAACCCGGTTTTTTGCCGAAAACTTTTTCCGGGAATCCACATAACACCCCTCACAAATCACACTTCAAATATCTGATCAATCTGACAATCAACCCCTGTATTAGCATACCGGGAGACACGGTATAATAATACCATGATGTAGGAAGGTAAAATCTGAGTTACACTCGTCAACACCAGCGGGGGTGCCTCACCTGTTCCTCTTGAGGAGCCGAGGAGACACTACATTCGGGACAACGCCGACCCCTGTACGCCGACCCCTGGCAACAGGGGTCGACGGAGCCCCCCCTCCCCAGCACTTCCTCACAACCTGCGGGATCCCTATCAGCCCTCGGAGGTGGGCGGAAAATATCAAGCAGAGTTGTACATAGATTTCACCGAAATGCAATCTAAATAGTTAAATATCTGAATATACATGTTTTTGAGTTTGAATTTGAGCTCAGCGGTAGTGTTGCGGACTATGAGTCGCTAGGTCGATGGTTCAATCAACGATAAGAACATAAATTTTTAATTTTTTTTTGTTCCAAATTTAAACACATTTATTGATGAAAATTTTGTTAAGTATTTTACATATCATTATTTCAGTGGTTATAAATAGTTCATGTCAAACCATCGTTAGTTATTTCTTATGAATTGTTGGATGATTTTCATTTCTCGGTGTGAAATTTTCTTACCGAATTAATTAGAAAACCGTAAATTTATCTCGTACATTTTCTTTGAAAATTCATGTACTCAAAAAATTTCCGGCAATACTTCAAGCACTTGGGAGATTACAAGTGAACATTGCTATTGTCTCGGAATTCTGGCTATTCAAGTATAGGAACATGATATATCAATTCGAAGGGAATTTAGTCATCTTTCAGGATATTTCATAATATACAGGATGTTCCATTTAAAAAAACGCACTTTCAACCCTTTTCGTGTCTAGCAGTAAGATCATGAATTTTGAACGACCCTGTATAACGCAGAACAAACTCCTCTATACAGAATCAATGTACATGATCTTGATGAACTATACTCAAAATTGCAACTTCCTAAGAATCCAAATACCGCAGAAGTAAACATTCAATTCGAGCTATGTTTTGGATAAAAAATATGGAAAATAACCAATATCTCAAAAACCGTTAGAGATAGGTATAGGAAAACATGAAGCAGAAATAATCAGAAAGGAATGACAAGTTCAAAAATGCGGTAATATACAGGGTGACCCAATTGAAATAACAAAGATGCTGCTACTTTCTGGTATAAGCGGCAACGCTGCATTGCTGAAAATATTTTAAATCGATAGACCAATAGCAACTATTTGAGAAACCAAATTTTCAGAATGATCCTATGTCCCATCGACCGTGACCCACCCTGTTTATCACACTTCATTAGCAATTTGCTCTTACAAACAAACAAACAGTACTCACATACTATCATATTACAAGGAATATCAATTTGCCTGAAGTTTGAAAATGTCTGTTTTCTGAGTGGAATATGATTTATCAGTTAATGGAAGTCATTGGTTGGTTTCATACTGGAAATCATATTTTTTTAGTGTGCGCCACATTGATTTAGGGTCATTTTTATTGTAATCAATTTGTTCTTCATAATATTTCTTTGTTTCTCTTCTCATCAATCTAGTTACCGCGTTTCTTGGTACTTTATATTATGTCCAGAGGTATTCAATTTGGGTTAGTTTGTATAATATATCACGTTTTTTTATTTCAGTCATAACTTCGTTTGAGAACCAGATATTTAATTTGAAATTGTTGAGTATTTTGCATTCCTTTAAAGGAGCATGTGAGTCTGAACAATATTTTATTTCTCCTTACTAACAGTAAGGATACTTCATCAATATTTATGTTATTTGCATTCCTATGAGTTTGAGGTAGGTCAATTCGAAAATCGAATTCACTGAAGTTTTTGTAATTCCTTTTTTTATTTTTTTTGTCAATATTTTGTTTCCCTTTCATATCATTTAGATGTATCAGCAGATTTGAATGATCGGACACATTAGGGAAATCAGACACTTCATGTCGCATTTCTTTGTCATCAGTTATTACCTACATAATCAATTAATGTTGAAGAATTTTTGGTAACTCTGGTATTTTCTGTGATAATTTGAAAATATCCAAAAAATTCAATCAGATCTTCAATTTTTCTACTGTATGTTGTGTTTAGGTTGAAATTTATATTAAAATCCCCTAATATAATAAACTTCTCATTTAAAATATCCTCCATATTTTCATCTAGGAGAGTAATAAAATCAGCGTGAGATGAGCTTGGTGAATGATATATAACACACATAATATAGCAAGTATTGAATAATTTAACTTTAACTGCCAACTACCAGGAATTCGTACTGCTATTTTTATTTATAACTATTTGGTATTCTATACTATTTTTTAGATAAATCGCCACCCCACCAGTGTGTCTACTATTTGAGTTACATAATACTAATTTATAACATTGTATTTCTAATTCATGGATAAATATTCCATCGGTAATATGAGTTTCAGATAAACATATGATACAAGGAGCATGACAGTGAATTGCATACAAGATATTATCAAAATTTTTCATAACACTCTGACAGTTGACATAGAATAAATGACAATGAAAATTTACCGATTCCAGCCTTGTAAGTTCAGAGGTTTCTCTGAAAAATAGTTTACCATTACCCCTTTAGGCCAAATGCTAGGATTTAGGACTTGTCTCTGAATATAGAATGGTACACCTAATCTAAAAGAACTTACAGTTTCTTCTATTGCATTAGTACCGCAATTTATTACACTGTATAGTCTTCACTTTACATTTGACATTAATGCAACAAATGATCAGTCTTTCAAATTGTCTTGTCAAGTTTTTTGTTTCTATTTTTCCATTTAAATTATGATGTCATCAGAGACACTGAAAATCCCCTGAGTCAAGTTTTCATCGAGTTTCGGGAATATCGAAACATTGATGTTTTTGGGGGGCCAAATTGAGACCATTTTAACACCAGATTCGTGACCAGGGACCCTGAAAACATCTGGCCAAGTTTTCATCGAGTTTTGGGACTATCCAGTCGTTAGCACAACCGATCTGTTCATGGCGTGCGTAACTACCTCTTACCCAATATTTCCTGGATCACATGTAATCTGGTACATATTTTAATGTTTCAGTATTTGAAAACTCTCGTCCTCTCACTAGGAGTTGAGATTACATGCACCCCTTCATAGTGTCAAAAATGGACTGGGGTAAAGCCTAGAGCGATCCTTAAAACCCCTTGGGCCAAGTTGTCATCGAGTAGTTGGCAATTTTGTTTTCATAAATCTGTCAATCCGAAATTCTATCAATTCATATATACAGGTACAACTCGAAATTAGCTTAATTTCCAGTTATTATTTATAAAGATTTGTTGCGCAATTACACTTCATCTGCAATTAAGAAAGGAAAGAAAGCTTATTTTCAATACAAATTTAGTAACTACAACACGAAAGAAAAATGGGATGAACAACACCTTGAAAGACATCGTTGTTTCTGAATTTGAATTTTGACCTATTGACACTCATTTTTGTGCTTCAGGTCTTGAAAAATATTGAATCGAAGGCCTATGGTCAGGACGGCATGGATATTCAAATTATGATTCTTTGTGGTCCATTTATAATTGTCTATTTAACCCATATTGTCAACGAATCCATTTCTCATTCTTACTTCCCCAATTCATAGAAACGCGCACTTGTCATTCCTTTGCCGAAAGTGTCTTCTCCATCTAATTTTGATCAGTTGAGAGGTATGAGCATATTACCAACCTCATCTAAGGTCTTGGAAAAATGCATAGAATATTAAATTCGTATTCATACTACAGAAAACAAGATACTTTCTATCCATCAATCCGGATTCAGGGCAGGGTACAGCTGTGCACTAACAGTTGTCATTGATGACATACTATCTGCCGCAGACACAAATTATATTAGTATACTAATACTCATCGACTTCTCCAAGGCTTTTGGTGCTCTCAACCACTCCATTTTATTAGCAATTCTCATTTTGCAGGTTTCAGTACTACCTCCACCGCACTCAACAAGTCCAACTTATGAATAAATTTTCAAGATCAGTTGAGTTGAAGTAAGGTGATCCTCAGGGTAGCATATTGAGGCCTTTACTGTACACATTATACTCCTCCAACTTCCACACATAATGCCACTACCATTTTTACGCCGACGACACCCAAATATACTACTCTTTCAGGCCATCTGACACTCAAGATATCAATAGTAAAATCAATGAAGACTTGGAAGCTCTCCTTTCTCTTTAATCAGATCACAAATTGAAAATCAACTCCAACAAATCTTCATTTTTGGGGTTTGTCACCCAATTAATTTTTATTCAAATTACTTGAACTGTATCATTCAGAAAAATCCACCGAACATTTTTCGTTTTGTGACATTTGGGGGAGGGGAATAATCATAAAAAAGTGCTTTTTATATTATATTGTACAACAGCAGCAATGAAACAAGCGAAAATATTGTTACCGGATTCAAAAATAAATAGTATATTCTGCACAATGGGTGATTTCAACGCCCCCTAGCAGCAAAACTGTTAATTTTTATGTGTTGACGCAATGGTAACATTGGTTGAGAATTACAAGGACTACATCATAACCAATATTCAAAAAAATTTCACCGGGTCCCAAATTCCATAAGGAGTTTCCGGGGTCCTTTCCGGTTTGGACATATACCGGATATACCTCGACACACTCTGTAAATGCATGAAAACATAAAATAAAATCATTCGAGCAACACTTTCGTTTCTCTATTTTTGTTTTTTTTCTCTATCATTTTTTTCCTATGTTAATATGTAGTCATTAAAAGTCTAATTAACTATCTGAATGAAGTTATATAGGGTCTTTCTCAATATATATCAGGTGCAGTTCAATGTCCAGCGTGGCTTAAGCAGGGGAAGTAGTTGTTTTCTGTTAGATATTACAAAAAAGTAACTTCAATTTATCGTTGTTTTTTTCCATTTCCAGAGGCGTCATGTATTGGTTCAATTTTCAATTGAGAAAGTTTCTCTTTACAAAAGTCATTAACATATAACATATATGGTATTTTGTATATCTGAGTATTTTTATTAGTTATTTTACTTGAAGGAAATCTCTCATTCAATTTCTATTCCGGACAGTGTGGCAGAATCAGCCACATGCCTAACGCTGTTTAGCATTTATTTACCTCACTATTACAGATGTTGTATCACATTGTTACATTTTTATTTTGTAAAATGTAAATTATAAATGATACTATTATTATTATAAATAAGCGAAGTGAGGACATGCAATATTTTTTCATTAAGTTCGAGTTATTTCTCAAAATTAAGCTAATTTCGAGTTTGTTTGAAAGTGGTTGACAATGTTTCACTTTGAGAAATATTCTTTTGGACTATCATTGTCTAAAAAAGATTAAAGAAAATTCAATTCTCTGCAATTTTTATTCATAACGTTTCAACTGTCGAAATCTACATTCGTTATCAAGTGTATATATGCGACAATCTCAAGGATACTTCTTATATATGATATGGCTGATTTTGTGTCATTAGCCTAGAGGGAATTTGCCGGTGTTCAGGTAAGCTTGTTAATTACAGTGCCGGACCCCTCCAGTACAGCATTGTTAATTCAGAACAGAGAGCACTGAACAATCTGAAGAAAGATGATCCGAAGAGAGTAGACGTGTTCCGCAGTGCTGCTACTTCATAGTAAAAAATCTATATTAAACGTACGTTTTCAAACTTGAGAATTTTGGTGAAAGGAATAGAAGTGAAAAGGTGCTCAAATCTCAATTGTCAAATCAATTGACCCATCTGAACTGCCGTGAGTTTGATTTTTGCCTTAGTCATGAGAAGGGAAACACGAAAGCAAGTCAGAGCAGTAAGGGCTAGGACGAATTGCACTCAATGGTAAAAAATCTTGTTACTAAATTGTGCACAGCGGACGATTTCATTAGTCGGCTAACAGAAACAATATTTCAAATAGCCGAGGAAAAGTATAGTGAAAGATTCAACGAATTGAAGCGGGAAAATGAAAAGATGGTCGAAAAACTCCAGCAACAGGAAGAGACTATCAATGTTCTGGTTAATCATCAAAGGAAGCAGGAACAGAAAGGGAGAAGTAAAAATTTGAGGTTGTATGGTGTTACCGAAACAACTGCCAATCAAGACGTCACTGAAACTGTCCTGGATATTTTCAATAATAAATTTAAACTGAAAATAGATGATTCCAGTATGGAATTTTGCTACCGATTGGGAAAGAAAGAAAGGTGAGATTTTCCACAAATTACTTAAAAAATCTCGTTTATAATAATAACAAACTCCTAAAAGCCAGCAAAGTGGTGATCAGGGAGGATCTTACTAAGGAGCAACTGGAAATTGTTGGGGAGGCTTCCAAACGAGCTGGATCAGCTGGAAAAGTATGGACAATTAATGGAAAATTTTTTGTTAAGCTAAATAACCAGCAAAATGTTTTAAAAATTGCCAATAAGGAAGATATCACCAAAATAGCTGTTTAATGTAAGCATTAGCTAGTGAGTAATCAAACAGATTCTTTCAGTAAATACAGTCGGTAAACTGATTCATACTTTCCTTTGTTTTCATATGTATGTATCCTCTAATAAATATTATGTACTTGTAGTTGGGATGCTCCCTTTGATCTAATCTCGATTTTATTTGGAACAAAAAAAAAACCAACTACTCGTTATTTGTTTCTTGTTTAGTTTTCTTTTGTTTTCTTTGTAATTGAATACGAACAAATTGTATCGTTAATGTATTTTATGAATATAGGTTTTTGTAATACAAGATCACTATTACCATCTTTACACTATGTCAAGCAAATAGTTTT
This sequence comes from Chrysolina oricalcia, assembly GCA_944452925.2. Lineage (NCBI taxonomy): Eukaryota > Metazoa > Arthropoda > Insecta > Coleoptera > Chrysomelidae > Chrysolina > Chrysolina oricalcia. The sequence goes on from OX101821.2 coordinate 16,677,870, forward strand.
GGTCAATTCTCTAGATATTTTACTGATGTGTGAAACATGGTTGAAATATTCCACTGATAATAATCAGCTGAACTTTGATGGCTTTAATTTACACAGGGTGGACAGAAATTGTAAGGGAAGGGGTTTATGTTTATATGTAAGTAACAAATTGCGTTTTGAGGTAATTGACTGTGGGCGGGATTATATATGGGAACACTGTTGGATAAAAACTACCGTTCAAAAAAAGGCTATTGCTTATTGGTGTAATTTATAAACCTCATGAACAGAACACAAATGTATTTTTAGATGAACTTGAAGATAGCTTGGCTGCAATAGGACCAACAGTAGATGAAATTGTATGTATGGGTGATTTCAATTTAAATTTATTAGAAAATGAGAATAACTGCGTAAAAAAGTTTCACTCAATACTGAATTCACTGAATCTTTGACAATAGATGTTCCTACTAGAATTACAGCCACGTCGGCAACTCTTTTGGACTATGTTCCAGGAGGGAACTGAGGTGGAGAAAGGTATTATACCACACAACATTTCTGATCACGCAATAGTTTATTGTAAGTTGAGAGTACGTGAAGAGCAGCGGGATCCCAAATTCTGTACATACAGGAGCTTCAAAAACTTCAACGAAGACCTTTTTCGGATAGATCTGTTCAATACTTCCTGTTTTAAAATATACGACCAAGAAAGGGTTGAAGAGAAAGTTACATACTTGGTAAATTCTTTGAATAATATATTTTATAAACATATTCCAATAACTACTTCCAGAGTGACAAAACCGAAAGCTCCATGGCTGACGGATGTGATGAAAATAATGATTACTGAAAGAGAAAAGGCTCTGGCGAAATTTAAGAGAACAAAATTACAAAGGCACTTGGATTTCTATAGACAAATGCGTAATATAACTAACCAAGCTATTAAAAGGGAAAAAAGAGCTTATTTCATACATGAATTCAAGAACGCTTCACCAAAAGACATGTGGAAAACTCTAAAGGCTAACAAGTTTATACCTGAAAAGAGAAATGATATGCCGGAAAACTTGAAAAAAACCCAGAAATTGAATAGATACTTCATAGAATCAGTTCCCCAAAATGAACCACTACAAGATTTATTGAATTTTTATAAAAATAATAAACGGGTTGATACTGACTTCAATTTTGAAGAAATTAATGATATGTTTTTGTATGAAACTATTTGTAGAATCAAAACAAATGCTAAAGGATGCGATGGGTTGAGTATTATTTTTATTTTTTATTTTATTTATTGTGTAATCAACAGAAAAAATCCATTTACAGATTACAATTAACCACTATTACATTGACTAATACTAAGATAGATTCGTATATATAACAATTTTACTTAATGCTATAGGAAAATTACTCAGAAGTAGAGAATAAGTTTTCACGTGAACAGAGATACATTTTGAATAGTTTTTAGCAAAGGATGCTGAGGAAACAAAAAGTAATTCTACCAATAATTATACTTATGAAACACAGTTACATAAATGAATAGGTAATGCATAACATATTTTCATTGGAATTATTCATACAATACAGAAAAATTAAGAAAAATAATGCAAATAAAGTAGAAAATTGAAAATTGAAGAGAGAGGCTCATCCAATATGCAGTCATTATTACTTCTTTTCAGCATGGAAATAATATTAATACTTTGTGTTTAAAACTAGAGAAGGTTTCGAAAAAGATGTCAACGTTGTGTAATTAGTTATTTGCTATAAGACACAATCTGTACAGGGGGGCGCTCAGGCCAAGATTGGAACGTGGAGTCATTAGCCAAAATGAATCATTTACATTTCTCCTATTGAACTGAGGAACATAAAAATAAATCATACTCAGTAGCTGGGTACAGTTGATTTGATTGTTAATCAGTTTATGTAAAAATAACAGGCTGGCAATTGTTCTTCTACTTTCAAGTTTTTTGAACTTGAATTCAGTAAGCAAAGTGTCATACGGAATATCAAAATAATATTAAGCTAATAAAGCTGTGTTGCCCTCATGTAATACCGTATATTACCCACATTATAAATTTCTGTTTAACTGAGAATGTCTGCCCAACCGTTTGGAAAAGAGCCATTGTGAAGGTTCTGCCTAAAAAACAGAATCCAATGGAATTTAAAGATTTGAGAATAAGTATCCTGCCAGTATTGTCAAAAATCCTTGAGAGAGCCATGGAGCTTCAAATTAAAAACCATCTTTTGAACTTTTCCCTGCTGCCTTCTGTTCAATCAGGATTTCGGAAAGGGCATAGTTGCACAACCGCTCTTCTACATATTGCGGATGACGTAATGAAAGCATTAGATGAAAACAAATGTACGGTATTGGTCCTACTAGATTTCAGCCGTGCGTTTGATACCATTAGTCTTAAGCTTTTGTTGAGTATTTTGGATTATATCGGTTTCTCTGCCGATGCTGTCGCATTATTGACAAACTATTTAAAAGATAGACAATTGATGGTTAGTATAGAGGAATACAGCTCAGATATTTATATCTCATACAAGGAGTACCTCAAGGTTCCATACTCGGCCCGTTATTGTTCTCTATATTCACTTCCTTTTTACTGCAGGCTCTTCACACTTGTCAAGTGCATTTATACGCTGATGATACTCAGATATACTATAGTTTTCCGGCTGAAATGGTAGACAATGCTTGTGACCTTATCAATGCAGATCTAAGTAGATTTATTGAACTGGCAACGGACCATTGTTTATTTATTAACTCCAGTAAATCAAATGTAATGATCTTTGGTCCAAAATATCATCGGTCCACAGTGACTAAATCTGCAAATATCCACATTCAAAATGAACTACTAGCTATTATTAGTGAAGCAAAAAATCTTGGTGTTTTGATGGATGTAGAGCTGAGATTTAAAAAATTCATAAATAAACTTTTACAACGGGCCTACTCTGCACTGAAAATCATTTATGGTAACCGATATCTTCTACCTTATCATGTGAAAAAGTACCTATGTGAATCTTTGGTGCTTTCAGTTTACAACTACGCGGATGTTATTTATGGCCCATGTCTAACCACTCTGTATGAAAAGAAAATTCAAAGAGTTCAAAACTCGTGCCTCAGATTAATTTTTGGTATTCGTCGGCGGCAAAGAATCACATATAAACTTCAAGAAATTGGGTGGTTGAATGGAGAAAGGAAGGTTATTTCACGCTGTCTGTCTTTTCCATAAAATAATTTTAACAAAAAAGCCCTCATATATACATAGAAAAATTACATATCGTACAGACATTCACTACTTGAATATTCGACGTAAAAATATGCTTGCAGTGCCGAAATTCAAAACAGAAATTTTCAGGCGGTCTTTTAGGTACCAAATTTGTCAAAGATACAATTCTGTCCCCACTTCTCTCAAACAATTAAATTTCATCAAATTCAAAACTAAATATAAGAACTACTTGTTCGACTGAAATGAGAGGAAATGTTTGATATATTGTTCAGATTAGGTGAACTACATTCGTTTGGTAAGGTGTTTGTTCGTAATCAAATTATAAATAGTATTATATAATAGTATTATAATAGTATTATGTCACAGGTTTTTTAGGGTTTAGTGGAAGAACATGTTCTGTGATGCTTAGCATTACAGACGATCAACTTTTCCCCTTATTTCGCTTGATAGCTTGAATATAATAATTTTGTTAAGTTTTCACCTTATGAAATAATAAAGACGATATTATTATTATTATTATTAATAAAGATTCTACCTGCGGACAAGGGAAACGCAATGGACGTCATGGAAAGCGATCTCTGTGAGAGAAAAATCGAGGAGGTACTCGGTAAAGGCGAATACAAACGATTGGCTAATGATCCCACTGCAACGATATAAAGGTGTACCAGACGCTAAAAAGTACGAACAATTCTTCTCAGATAGAGAAAGATCAATGCTGACACCACACTACAGCAAGCCACCGCACCTTTATGGACTACCAAAAATCCACAAGGCAGAGGTTCCTGTGAGATCGATAACCAGCTCTAGAGACTCAGCTACCTACAATCTAGCTAAATTCCTACTGCCGATTATCCAACCACTGCATGGCAATACCTTGACGTTTGTGAAGAACTCCAGGCACTTCGTAGAGATTCTGGAAGGGGTCAGAGACCAATTTGTCAGTTTTGATGTGGATAGTCTCTACACTAAAGTCCCGTTAGAAGAGGCCTTACAAATTAGTCGGAAAAATCTGCAAGAAGACACAGAGCTGAAGAACAGGATGAACCTACCAGTACTAAGCATTATGGTCCTGCTAGAATGATGACACCGAAATTGCTTATTTCAAGAAAATACCCCTTTTTCTCCCAGGAGGACGGACTACCGATGGGATCCCCATTATCGCCCGTAGTAGCAAACATCTATATGGAATGGTTTGAAGCTTTTGCTACAGAGATAGCCCATAAGAAACCTCAGGTGTGGTTAAGATATGTTGACGACAGGTTTGTCATATGGAACCACGGATACGATGAACTTGACATCTTTCTGGAACATCTGAATAACACCAGAAAGTCCATAAACTTCACGATGGAAAAAGAGACCCAAGACGGCTTACCTTTTCTAGACGTGAAAGTTCAAAAAGAACAATGAAAAGTGCCAAACATCAGTGTACAGAAAGCCGACTCTCACTGGACAGTACCTGAACTTCGAATCGAACCATCATGGTGCTACAAAGAGAGGCGTTGTTCGATCGCTGGTGAACCGTGAACACAGATAAAAGTCTTACCATCGAATTTGACAATATCAAGAAAGATCTGCGATGAAATGGGTACCCAAAAAAACATATAGAGATAAGAGACTGCCTAGCGTTAGACTCAATGAACACAAGAGAAACACTCAACGAGGAGAAACATCAAAGTCAGGGATAGCGGATCATGTCTAGATGAAGAAGAGGGCTGGTATAGAAGGAAGTTTAAAGAGAGTGCATATATTATGAACAACAAAGTTTTCAGTCAAGCTAGCATAGAAATCAGTAATGTGAGAAAACCCTTAATTATTGGCATGGATCAATTCAAATTGCGATAAGAATTAACAATGCTATACCAGAGGGGCCCGGCACTGTGATTAACAAGCTCTTGTTACACGAAATTAACAATAATTTCTAGTTGTAATTCGAAATTAAGCTAATTTCGAGTTGTAACTTGAAATTAACACTAACTTCGAGTTACAACTCGAAATTGAGAAAAAAAAATTCGCATGTTCCTTCTACACCGTCGTAGTATACAAATATTGCTTTGCAACATTGAAAGGAAACAATTTTCTGTTTTAACATTGAAAAAATACCGTATTCAAATTCAGATGTTGAACTCGTTTCAAATACGTGATCGCTACAAAATATACGTTAAATGCATCGCTGGAAAGCCGTACTACTAATGACCTTAATACTCGCTCATCCAGGCGACTGCTTCACGGTCTGCTACTCGCTCAACATGTGAAAATTCCCGAAGGAGCTGACACAATCTCGTTTCTCACTAATAGCCTTGCCTTCCATTAAATTATCAACTATTAAAAAGCTTTATTTGAAATGTCACATCGAACCATCGAAAATTTATAAAGTATTTCAGGGAAAGTCAACCCGTTCGTGACATTATCGGGTAAAGGACTCTAAGGGTTGACGTAGATGCACCGACAGAAATATCACGAATCGGGAGCAGGATAGAAAAGGGTTCTTAGATTGATTTGGTGATATGTGGCTTTTTCCCTGTTTCAATGCTGAATGATATCCTTCAATATTCATGAGAGAACACTGGGAAACTGCGAAAAGTGGCAAAACTCAAGAGAGGTGAATATCGGGGGACAAATTGTTATGATATGGCTTTATTTAATTATTTTTCCATTACTGTTTTTTTTTTCACTCATAATCAAAATTTTGTAAGATCAGTCAATTGATTCCACAAATACCTAAAAGTACCCCGCAACAAACCTTACGGAAAATGGCTCTTGGTGAAATTGGCTGAAACTTTGGGATATTGTAGATATCAATGTCCTGATTAAATGTCTCCATGAGCGCAAGGTCCAAAAGTGGATAGTAGCTACCCACACAGCATGAAGTCATCTTAAAGACGTCTTCAAGACGTCCACCCTAAGATGTTCGGGACGTCTCCAAGACGTTCAGTAAAATCTTAAAGACTTCCAAAAGACGTCGTTAAGACGTACATTGTTACAAAACGGGACGTCTTAAACACGTCTTCAAGATGTCCATGTGGACATAATCAGGACGTCTTACAGACATCTCTCGAATGTCTAGTTTATGTCTAATTTGGGCATGAATGGACCGTTTTCTGGACATTAGAGAGACTTTATTTAATATATTGCAGGTTTGAAATGAAATTGAAAAAACTAATATGTAGGAATTTTATTGAATTATATTCTATAACTTTTTGTATTATCTATAACCTTTTGTTTTTACTATACATCCTACGATCTCCCGCTCTCCTCAGCCACGACTGAAAATGTTCCTCTCAGTTTCCTTCCGATCGGTAAAAACTTTTGTCATCTCACTGGCACCTAGAACAATGATAGACATTGATGAATTATAAAAAAATTTAGTTTTTAGTTTTCAGATTTTGAAAATTTTTATTTCTCAACAAAAAAACTGTTTCACCTATCTTTGATAACAGTTTTGCAGTTGGATAAGTTTTTTTGCTGGTAGGGATGTACATAACCAATAAATACAAGTGGAATCATAATAAAACCAACAATATTATATGCGAGCCAAAAGACATGACAATTTTCGTCCTTGTTGGCGAAGGCATTTCAACCGAAGTCGTTATGGTGGATAGCGTGGGAAGTATTATAAACAGAATGTCACCCCTTGAAAATATCAGTGTATGAGTGAAGATGAATTGATCAGTACATTTTTTATAACCAAATTTTTGAGCAATTGGCCTCACAATTTTTCCTGATCAATTTTTAGAAAACCAATAACTAAGTTAGTAAGTTTTCTTTCGCATTAAAAAAAAGGAAACTTGTGTTCTCAAAAAAATGTGAAGAATCAGGAAGCTTGATGAATCATTGGAAATATTATCATTTTCACTGTCTATACCTGTCACTTCATTATTTACAATAAAAAAAAAACATAGTTTGCGCCTTCTGCACTTGTCAATTCATCTTCACTCATACTCTGATATTTTCAAGGGGTGACATTCTGTTTGCAATACTTCCCACGCTATCCGCCATCACGATTTCGGTTGAACTACCTTCGTCAACATAGACGAAAATTGTCATGCCTTTTGGCACGAATAAAATATTTCTGTAACGCCATTAAGTATGAAATAGACTTACCTCAAGTTGAAATATAACACAATAACAACTAACAAGTTGATAACACATTTGCCAGACTCAACGAAACGACGAAACCACGAAACACATTACAGACCGGCACAACAATTAAAAACTGTTGGAATCGTGAATCGTTGGTGAGTGAGGTAGAAAAAAGGACGAGGAGTTCCGACGCCCAACGAATCAAATGTCAAATCTATTTCAATTTCATGATTGATAGAAAACTGACACTTGTCAAATTCCAATTCCACCTATGTAAAGGTCGGATATTTTCGGATATATTTTTTACTGAAAAAACTGCTAATTTTAGGAATACTTATTTGGAAAAAATTCAACATTCTGTACCAATACGGGACGTATTGAAGACGTCCGTGAAGGTACGTCTCTAAGACGTCCTTAAGACGTCCATTTTATGCCTCTGGACGTTTAGGCATTATATGAACATAAATTGGACGTCTTCAAGACGCCCAGTGCTGTGTGGGTACGTATCGATTGTTACAACGACTCGATATTCCCGAAACACAACGAAAACTTGGACTAGGTGGTTTTCAGGGTGGCTAATAACAAATATGGGGTCAGATTTCGAAAATTCACGTCACTGGTCTCAATATGGCCCCCCAAAAAGACCCATTTTTCTATTTTCTCGAAACTCGACGAAAACTTGACGAAAGTGGTTTTCAGCAGTAGGACTCTGTGTCATATAGGATTCTACCCCTCGTTTTCTACAGTCGATTACTACTATCGCAAGCGACGATCACATTATATGGCACTCTGTGCTACGGTTGCCTGCGGGTTTGTTCGGCAAAGTACTATCCGATCTAAAAGCATTTGCCAACATTTTGTGATATTCTAGTAACATTTCATATTCTTGTGTCCAAAATTACTGTCACTGTCACGCATTTTTATTTTCAACGGCTGGTAGTTTCATGTGCGTTTTAATAAATTTCAAATACATTGTGATATTGTTGCATTATGTTGCCTATAAACGGATTAAATTTATTAGCTCGGAAAGAAAAACAAATGCAAGAAGACATTCGTTCAGAAAATATTGCGAAAAAACTCGAGAGAAAAGAGTCACATCCATTTTCAATAGAAGATACGAGGTTTGAAGAACTCTTTAGATTAAAAAAGGATATGGTTCAATATATTTTTAACAGTATTAAGTTTTTATGCAACAAGATCATACCAAAGAGTAAAAGGTAGAAGTCATGATCTTTCTATAGCTGAGCAATGAGTATCGAGGCCATTGCTATTGTAAATACATTGTCAGAACATGAAAACGACCGGGAAAAAAACCAAAATTGAAGCTAATTATGGAGGAATTACGTGATTATTTCAATAGAAAGGGACACCATTCCAAAAACAATCAAATTGTGAGTTAGTTACGTGAAAGTTTTTATATAAATTATGTAAATGTAATATTTTATAGATTTGTGATCAAGACTTACGAATTGTAAAAATAAATGGGAGATTTATATCAGTGTTCAGTCCGTACCTTCATTATTCAATATTTCATATTATTTGCATATTTGCTTTTAAAATTGTACCATAAATATGTTTACACTGACAGAATTAATCGAAAGAGAAGGGTAGGGTTAAAAACAGAAAACGACATGTCTCGACGTCTTGCTCTATTTATACAGTCATGTCGAATTCAGTCGATAAGTAAAATTCAATATGACACGGAGTCCCACTGCAGGGTCGCTGATAAGGAATTTTGGGTCAAAATTGGAAAATTCACAGGGTTGAGGTCGACTATCTTCTTAAAACCTCCTAGAGAAGACTGATATTTTAGGGAAATTATTGGGCCTAATGACTTGAACTTTCAAATTCTGACCCCAGATTCGAGATCGGTCCACCAGCGTGGTGAATATTTTTTAAATGTATATCAGTAGGAGTCGAAACTACCCGCACCTCATCATAGTGTCAAATAGGGGTAGGCTCAACATCTCACGTGGAGCTTAACTGCTTTCAGTCATAGCGCCAAAAGGGGTGTGCTCTACCCCTTTTGGCGCTATGATAGAGTGCGGGTGGACTGAACTCCACAATATAAACCTCCATTGACTCTTTTGTTAGAACCTACATTTTTCAAAAATACTTTCGGTTAAGTGGATGCTCATGTTGATGAGATACCTGTATATACATGAACATACCCAGTAAGGTATGTAAGGAATTTAGTATTAAAAAAAAACCTGTTCATGAATTATCAACTGTACTTTGATGTAATTAGGTGTTTCCTTACTCGCACAGTACAGTATGAAGGATTTTTCCGAGGGGGAAACCGCTGAGGAAATTGTGTACACTAATTCCCAAAAATCCTAACTAATTCCTCTAATACCCAAGTAATTCCCGAGTAATACCCAAGTAATGCCACTAATGCCCAACTAATACCCGTAATGCCTAACAATTCCTTACTAATTTTTATATAGTTTCACTATATTTCTGTTAGATGTTCGAAATCATATTATTTAATTCTATTACAATGTATTACAAGATCCAGGGGTTTTAACCTGACACTAAATCCAATAGAAATGTTTTTTGGCACACAGTCAGTTGACAAAATGGTTAAGGTTTTTCGCGGCCGGAGTTTTCAGTGTCACAATTTTCACTCGGGTTTGAAGGCCGTCGTTTTTTGGAATTTCTTCCTAACGTTTCGCTAGCACGAGTGGCTTCTTCAGAGGCTTATACATCATGAATAATCTCAGATGACTGGAGATTCCGTCTGCGAAGATTGTATTTACTCTGATTTAGGTAGTCTTGTGCGTTAATTACCGTATCTGGATTTGACCCCTTTCTACCTGCCGTAACTAGGTTAAGCATATTTTCGATAACATTAATTGACACCTTTTTGCCTGCTGTCTTAACGTCGTAGTTTTCATTTGTTATTTTGGAATTTCTGAGAATGGGATTCAATATTCGGTTGAGGTTAACAGCTTCTTCTTTTCTGTTGAAATTCTCCGTGTGTTTGTGGATCTCTATTGCCTCCCGTACAAGACTACCTAAATCAGAATAAATACAATCTTCGCAGACGGAATCTCCAGTCATCTGAGATTATTCATGATGTATAAGCCTCTGAAGAAGCTAGCCACTCGTGCTAGCGAAACGTTAGGAAGAAATTCCAAAAAACGACGGCCTTCAAACCCGAGTGAAAATTGTGACACAGTCAGTTCTTGAGAACTTTGAGAAAAAAAAAAAGTTCTGCACGCGAGCACCTATGGAAACTGGGGAAAATTCCCGGGAAAGCACGGAAAATCTAAAACTTGGAAGGATTTGGAAATTTCGATATGATATAAAAAACAACTTTGTAGAACGTAGAAATCTCCATAAAAAAGGTAATCGCATGTTTTTTCGAAAATTGCTTGCTTTGAGAGATAATGCGAGATATAAGATATTTTCAGATTTCCGCGCGAACAACTCGGGATATAAGATTCACATCGACGCTCGACTAAAATCTCTCTATCTCCCTTGTTTTTGGTCGGAAATTCATAAACTAAAGGGTGTTTTGAAGAAAAATCCTTCGTGAATTATCATATATAGCTGGCGGTGTCGGTAGAATTAGTTGTATTTGATATTCGAAGGTGAAATAATTACCTATGATAAATTAACAATGTAATTTTACCATTTTTTACGCTTTCCCAGCGAATTAGCTCAACAAGCTTAGTTTGCTCAAAGATTCAGTGGGTCAAATTTGAACAAATCAGATATAGGTAACATTCATTCTCTACTTATATTTTGGGGCTAACTAAATCAAGTTTTTCTGTACCCGTTGTTTTTGAGTACGCTCATTTTTAATTTTACAATCGACGTAAAAACATCAAAGTGGAGGTTTCTGCAAAAGGCAAGGGCCTGTACATTCAGAATATATATCTTAAAACCTCTGATCACCAAGTTTTCATTCATTATTTTGTATTTCTTGGAAATTTCACAAACTAAATAACAGTGGGTTCAGGAAAACTTGATTTATTCAGGCCCAATTTAAATTGGGAATGAATGTTATATTCGATTTGCTCAAATTTGACCTACTGAATTTTGTGCAAATTCAGCTTGTCGAGCTAATTCGACAGGAAAACTTGAGGAATCAGTAAACTTACATTGTTTATTTACCAAAAATCATTATTTCACCTTCGAATATGAAATACAACCACTTTTACCAACATCCGCCATCTATATACAGTTTGTCTCACTAAGTTGGAACCATATGGAAATCTTTTTTATTATTCATTTTAGGAAAAAAGTTATTCTTCATAAAAAGTTCTGCATGTTCAAAAATCTAAAATACAATCATCAGATATCAAATTTTTTCAGTCGTATACGCGGTGTGACAAAAAATATGAATTTTACTCAAGAGCAAAGTACCTTTATATTTGGAAATATCGAAAATTCTTATAGAAAAAAGTTATTAAGAACTAAAAATTACGTTTAAATATGCGATTGCATTCACTTACATGAAAAAATCATAATCAAAAGAGATAAATCGCACATGTAGGTACATCATAAGTGACACAACTCGAATTTGTTTGAATGTTTTAGACGATGTAGTAACTTGATTACTTATATTTCGGACGTCCATCATCTTAATGGTTGAAAGATTTCTATCTCTTTCAAATAGAGAAAGATATAGAAATCTTTCAACCATTAAGATGATGGACGTCCGAAATATAAGTAATCAACAACTCGAATTAATTAATTTTTCAGAAACCGCAGAATTTTTTTTTATGTCTATGGATGTAATTGTGAACGAAATTTTCAATTCTGAACAACTTTTTTCAATAACAATTTTGATATTTTCAAATATAAAGGTACTTTACTCTTGATTAAAATTCATATTTTTTGTCACACCGCGTATACGACTGAAAAATTTTGATATATGATGATTATATTTTAGATTTTAGAACATGCAGAACTTTTTATTAGGAATAACTTTTTTTTCTAAAATGTATAATACTTAGAAAAGTTTTCCATATGGTTCCAATTAAGTAAGACAAACTGTATATGATAATTTTACCTTTTTTCGTCAAATTGATAAATGATAATTGCTGAAGAATTTTTCTTTGAAATACCGGTTAGTTTATGAACTATCACCAAAAACAAAGGAGATGCAGAGATTTTAGTCGAGCGTCGGGGTAAATCTTATGATATCCCGAGTTGTTCACGCGGAAATCTGAAAAAATCAGTTATAGCTCATTATCTCCCAAAATGAAACAATTTTAGGAAAAACATGCGATTACTTTTTCATGGAGATTTTTACGTTCTACAACTTTGTTCCCATACATTATATGGAAATTTCCAATCCCTTCCAAGTTATTGATTTTCCGAATTTTCCGGGAATTATCCCTACTTTCCATAGGTGCCCAACAATTTTTGTCATTAACCTTCCGGGACTAACAGTACGTCTCTGAGACCGACGATTACGAATTATTCCGAATACGGCCCGATCGCCAGCGTAACAATTTCGCCCTTCTCAGTACCTTCCTAACTGATCAGTGTCTGCGGAGGCGTCAAAGGTGGATGTTGTGACTGTTTTCCTCATTTGAGATTTTACGTGATCCGTCTCGAAGCCTAGAAGCCTAGAAGAAGATGAGTTATTGGTTCAGGAGGAAAACTCGGATACCGAGCAAGAAATGTCCGACGATGATATAGAAGAAGTTGCTGCAGAACCTGAAACCAACAGGTCTGTTCGTATACCTTGTTTCATTTCCAAAGATGGCACCAGATGGAGAAAACATTTTACCAGATATCCAAATGTAAGAACACGGTCAGATAATATTATAACAACGTTACCAGGAGTAAAAGGTTTAGCAAAAGAGAAAAAACTGCAATTGAAATATGGAGTTTATTTATCACTGACACCATGTTAGAAAGAATTGTCGTCCACTCTAACAGACAAATAGAAAGGAAACAATATTCCAAGGAATATAGAACAGCCAGACTCACTGATATTGATGAACTGAAAGCCCTACTTGGGCTGCTTTATATTTCTGGAAAATCAAAAAGTGGTCGCCAAAATATACGCGATCTGTTCAGATCCAATGGCATGGGAATAGAGATTTTCAGATTGACAATGTCCCTTGAAAGGTTCAAGTTTTTGCTGCAAAATATCCGAATGGACGATGTTACAACAAGAACAGAGAAGGTAAAATTGGATAAACTAGCAGCAGTAAGAGAATTTTTTGATGAACTAAATGAAAATTTTCCCAAATATTTTTCGCTGTCAAAGTATGTAACTGTGGATGAAATGTTGTGGTCATTTAGAGGCCGCTGTGGATTCAGAGTCTATATTCCATCTAAACCCAACAAATATGGGTTGAAAGTTTATTCTTCAGTAGACGCAAAAATGTTTTACACTGCTAAAATGGAGATCTATTGTGGTGCACAACCAGTGGGTCCATATAGTTTAGATACATCCAATATTTCACTAGTGCCAAGGTTATGCCAACCCATATGGGGCTCACACCGTAATGTTACTATGGACAATTTTTTCAGTTCTACTGCCTTAGCTTATAAATTATTGAATGATCATGGGCTGACAGTTACAGGTACACTGAGAAAAAACAAACCTCAAATTCCTAACGAAATGAAAATGAAGAGACCTGAAGGAACAACTATATTCGGGTATCAAGGAAAGTGTACCCTACTGTCGTACATTCCGAAAAAAAATAAAAATGTATTTCTCCTCTCGACCTGGCACAGGGAAGATGATTCGCTTGATAGTGAAACAAATAAGCCACAAATTATAATTGACTACAATCGTACAAAAGGTGGAGTGGACACCGTTGACAAATTATGTGCAGCTTACGATTGTGCAAGAAATACACGGCGTTGGCCTATGGTAATTTTGTATGGTGCCTTGAACATAGCTTCTATCAACTCCTACATAATATACCAAAATAATAATAATGGAGATAAACCTCCGATTCCAAGAAGATCATTTATAGAAGATCTTGGATATCAATTGGTAGAAGCTCATGTTAAAAAGCGTGTCAACTCTAATGGTCTTCCCAGAACAACTAAATTGAGAATACAAGAAATCTACACTATTGTTGAAAATCAAACTCCTACTCTTCCTGCACATGGACGTTGTTTCTACTGTTCTTCCAAAAAAAGTAGGAAAACCAGATTTAGCTGTCACAGGTGCAATAAATTTATGTGTTTGGAACATCTAACCCACACATGCAAGGAATGCATCGAAAAATTTGATGAAATTTAACGACAGAATTTCAGTTTCTGCCAATTCCAACAATTGTGTCTATTGTTTAGGTTAAATAACTAACATATTATGAATATATATTGCTTTACTTTTTTACGAAAAAGTTACATTTTTAGTTTTTACTACTTAAAGTTGGGTCATACGTTTTTTTATTTTATATGTTTTTGAAAAGTTTATAATACTTTCTGTAAATTTTCAATAATTATACAACATGCTCTAAATGTCTTTTTATACCCTACCCTAACTATAAAATGCTTCAACTGATAATTATTGAAAACATGAAACCTTTTTTTTGTGAGTCGGTCTCTGAGACCGATGTTAGTCCCCGAATTCCACTCAAACATGTTAGTCCCGAAAGGTTAAAGTACTCTTCAAAAACTGGTCGTGTACCAAAAATCTATTGCATTTATTGTCAGGTTGTAGTAACATTTTAGCTACAGAGCTTGGATTAATGCACCAACTGATATATATGTTATTTTAATCTCACTGAAACCATACTCATTTCATATATTATTTTTAATTCTGAAAATACTTTATGCAATATATTTTTATATTAGGATTTCCTATTCAATAACAATTTTCATTTTTATTTCATGAACAAATGGGCTCGGAAAATATATTAGAACTAAGAAAAATAACAAAAAACAAATCAGATATATTCCAAACAAAATTTCAAATATACAACATTGCTTTTGTTTATAAAGTTGTCAGCTCACTCTTAAATGTTGAAAAAATAATTCTGAGAGAATAAAAACGTTGATAATTTGTACAAAATACTATATACACAAAGTGAAATAGATAATTTCAGTACGAACGTAACACAAGAATATTCGGGCATATATATATATATATATATATATATATATATATATATATATATATATATATATATATATATATATATATATATATATATATATATATATATATATATATATATAAGTAGAAAAATTATTGGGTATAACCCTCAAAAAGTTGTGCAACCATAGACACGTGTTTCGAGCTTAAGCTCTCTTCAGTACGGTAAAATCAAGTGCGAAGATGTATAACACTTGGATGTAAAAATGGAAACAAAGGAAGTCAACAACAGGAAGCCAAGCACAAGGTCTTCTAACCGAAGCCACAAATGTGCGGTTGGCTTCCTGTTGTTGACTTCCTTTGTTTCCATTTTTACATCCAAGTGTTATACATCTTCGCACTTGATTTTACCGTACTGAAGAGAGCTTAAGCTCGAAACACGTGTCTATGGTTGCACAACTTTTTGAGGGTTATACCCAATAATTTTTCTACTTATATTTTCATATATTGCCCCTCGCTAAATCCATCCTTATATATATATATATATATATATATATATATATATATACAGTATCGACACAGTATTTAACACATAAAAAAATTCAAACTTATTTCACAAACACAATCTTGAATATCAAGGAAGTATAATAATTTCAAAACAAATGAATACACAACCTACAAACCATGACATATCTTAATAAAATACTAGAGGATAAACAAAATTTGTTTATTATGAACCACCGAATTTCCACGTTAGTTCTCAGGTACAGGTAGTCTCAATAGATCAATAGAAAGGTTCAATTATCGAACAATCCTCAGTATTTAAAATAGGGCAGGATCCGAAAAAAGGTCGAAATTCACCTATCTGCTTAACGGTTGAAACCTACTTTCTAGCTTATATGTTTCATAAATAGACTAATACGCCTGAAATGGGCTCCCCACTAAAATGTGGTCATGACTACAGTGAGTTACAAATGTTTGCACCTCATGGAAAAGTGTACGGAGGGGACAAAAAAATAGGAATTTTCAGCAAGTGTAAACTACTCTTATTTATGACGTTATCAAAAATGTTCATTTAAAAAACTGTAGAATATTGAAAACAATATTTAAATTTGGAATGACAGCCATGGTAGTATAGACTTGATCAAAATTCTATTTCTGTTATCCCTCCTGTACACCGTTTGGAAATTTAAAATTTTGATAAATGAAAAAGAAGTATTTGGCAATGCACCAATTTTTATGAATCATATAATTTTCTGACAAATCGATAATAAAAAAGTTTTTCATGTGGTGCCATGAACACATTTTAGGCGTATTTGTCTATTTATGAAATTTTCTAATAAGTGTTTCATCCGGTAAGCAGATGGGTTAAGTTTGACCTCTGTTGGATTAAATCCCAAATGATATTAACACGTATGTAGGAATGTAGGCTTTCACGGCTGGCGTCAATGTTTTGGTTGGTTTGCGGGGTGTGGTCGAAGTACTCTTCTAGACGTGTCAACTGAAACTGAAGCTTTCGAGTTTGCGATGTTATTTATAGTGATGTTTTTTCGCGCACTTTCTGTAATGGCAGGTTCGCGCGATATTAACACGAGCACCATCACATACACAATTTACTCAAAGGTATAAAGGTACAAACTGCAAAACAACACGTTATACAAATTATTATGTAATCGCTTGACAGGGCACGTATTTATTCAACGACTTAACAACTTGAATTAATACCTGGACGTGTCTGCGACGACCTGATCTGTGACTGTCTACGGTGACAGGTCTCCTAGTCAGTGGCGGAGATCTTATAGGGCTAGATGCCAACACGGCCATCCTTAGATTGGGACGCTCTCGGCCCAACAAGCTCGGTTTCATCCTGACTTTTCTGATTGTCATTCGAAACTTCGTCATTCTGCAAAGAGGTAAATTTTATATTTGAAATTGTAACCCACCTTGCCAGAAGTGACAACCCACTTTGCCAGAAGCCCTAGGTGTCATCCCACCTTGCTAGAAGGGTTGGGTGTCAGAAAGGCCGAAGTGTCAAACCACCTTGCCAGAAAGGCCGAGGTGTCAAACCACCTTGCCAGAAGGTGTAATCCCACCTTTCCAGAAGGCCGAGGTGCCAGGAGGCCAAGGTGTAAACCCATCTTGCCAGAAAGGCCGAGGTGTCAAAACACCTTGACAGAAGGACGAGGTGTCAACGCACCTTGCCAGAAGGCCGAGGTGTAAACCCACCTTGCCAGAAGGCCGAGGTGTATACCCACCTTGCCAGAAGGCCGAGGTGCACACCCACCTTGCCAGAAAGGCCGAGATGTAAACCACCTTGCCAGGAAGGCCGAGGTGTCAAACCACCTTGCCAGAAAGGCCGAAAGTAAACCAACGTTGCCAGAAGGCCGAGGTGTAAACGACCTTGCCAGAAAGGCCGAGGTGTCTAACCACCTTGCCAGAAAGGCCGAGATGTAAACCCACGTTGCCAGAAGGACGAGGTGTAAACCCACCTTGACAGAAAGGCCGAGGTGTAAACCCACCTTGCCAGAAAGGCTTAGGTGTAAACCCACCTTGCCAGAATGCCGAGGTGTAAACCCACCTTGCCAGAAAGGCCGATGAGTACACCACCTTTGCCAGAAAGGCCGAGGTGTCAAACCACCTTGCCAGAAAGGCCGAGGTGTAAACCCACTTTGCCAGAAGGCCGAGGTGCAAACCCATCTTGTAGGGTCCTCTCCAACCCGATTCTAATTTCTTCGGTTTCAGAGAATCTCTTGAAATCAACACGTAGTTATCGACTTTGAGAGATTTCGGTACTGCTGAAAGCTTCTTCTTTGCTTAAGCTTCTTGGGAAACTACATTTTTCTGTATGCGTGTATTCACGAATTGTCTCTATTTTTTTTGCGGTGAGCATCAGCCAAGGGAAGTTTGTCTTCTGAAGCATTGTCAATGATACGTTTTATCTTTGGCAATCTATCATCACAACCAAACAATGTTTGTAGAGGGGTTCTTTTTGTTGTTTTATGAACCTTGAATTGACTATGAGCTGGATACGGGATACCATGGAGCTCAATTCTTCTGTTACGTCGGCTTGTACTCGTAATACATTCGCAAGAAAACTCATGTATCTCTCCACTTGGCCATTGGATATGACTCGTCCCAGATATTCCACTTGTTCCCGTAGAAAGGCATATTTCTTGATATTCACGGAAAATCCGTGATACCTCAAAGTATTTAACAATAACCTTAGGTTTTTGAGACCTTCTTGTTTTGTCAGTGACGGTAAATAATATCGTCCATGTACACCAGTGCAAAGCCCTTCTGGATTTCATCACGCAAAGCAATGTTAATCGCACGTTGAAAGATAGAGGGCTAATTTGTCAAGCCGAATGGCATACGTAAATATTCGTACTGGCCCTCTGGAGTGACAAAAGCTAGTTTTTCTACCGATTCGGGATGCACTTTCATTTGGTGAAATCTAGCAGCCATATCAAGGGTGGTGAAATATTCACTAGTACTCAAATGGTCGATCTGGTCATCAATCAAGGGAAGCGGAAAGCGATCTTTGACCGTTATACGATTCAAAGCCCTGAAGTCACATACTAAGCGATATTCACCGCTTTTCTTTTTGACTAGAAATGCCGGACTAACATAAGGAGATTGTGACGGTCTTATTATATAATTTTTTTTATTGGTGCCCCTTTTTATCTATTTATAGCACGCCCCAGCGTGTTTAAGTCGAACTTTCAAACACGCGCGTTTTTTAAAGTAAACATGGTAACATCAAATACTCGGAAAAACGTGAAGTCTAAATGACAACTTTTGATTATTGATCTGACTGCACTAAATTGTAACGTCAAATAAACAACTCGTTCATTTATATCTATAACCTTTTGCTTTTTCATCCATTTAATGAACTTGTCATTTTCTTTTTTATGCGCATCATTAGATTTTTGCCATATTAACAGCGATTTTGCTTTATCATTCTAAGAATCGATATCTATAAGAATTGATTTTTAGGCACAAGAGTGACAACAATTAATCTTTGATGACAAATTGCTAATTTAAACCTGTTTTTCTCATTTCCATGACAACGGAAGGTATACTGATGTCACATCACGAATTCAACTTTTTTACATTATTAGTACATATTAACATTTGTGTAGAAATAATACCAGTATTTTTTATTTTAAATTGCACCGATACAAAAAATAGCGTAAAGTATTCGTGGATAACTGATCCTTCAAACACTCGCTTTATTTCGAGAACTCCGGCTGCGCCGTCGTGCTTGAAAAATCGAAAAATCTACCATTTTCTATCAAGTCATCAATGTTATTGTGCATTATTTCCCTTTCAGCAATTGAAAGTCGATAAGGGCGGTATTTTATTTCTTTGACTGATGATAGGCGAATTTTGAATTCACCCGTACTGATAAGAGAAGGAACTTTGGTACCACTTGTAACTATATCCTTGAATTCGTCCGATAATTTCTCAAGTTCTTTGTCTATTGAATCAGGAAAGCAAAATTCCAAAGTGGGAATGTTTTGATTATATTTCAGCATCATTTCAGGAATGCTCAAGAAATCTAAAGCAATTATTGCATCACAACGGATTGCATCATCAAAGACGATATACATTTTGAGTACAAACTTGCAGTCGTTTAATAGCACTGTAACATTAATGACGTATTTCGATGAGATAAGGTTGTTCCCCACTCCTTTAATAAGAGTTTACTCTGGAAATTTGATCAAACTGACAATTTGTTCCTGTGTAAATGAAACTCCCAGAGCATTTATTTTTTGCAATTTCATACGGCCATTAAATCCATAAGTTGGGCATCACTGGATTTATACTAAACAGCCTCATGCATCAATTTGCCAAAATTCAAAGTGCCAAGAAAGTTTTCGTACAAATCCTTCTTAAAATTTTCCCAAGAATGGCTGCCATCTACAGAGCTCCAACAACTAAACCACTCACCTGCCTCACCTACCAGGCAACCTGATATGCGAGCCATGATATTGTTACCGTTCCATTCAAAATCCGAAATCAAAGCAGAAATTTTATCGTTCCATTTTTGCGGATCATCTCTACCAGGTAAAAAATTTTGGTAAAGTAATGAAATCAATTGATGTATTTGGTCGGCTATCTGCACGTTCCAAAAATCCAGGGAGTAAGTTTTCCAACGTAGAACCGGCGTCAATATTTCTGTTTTCTCCATTCACACCTATATCAGTGTTTTTCTCCATGATGAAAAACTGTAGGATGTGAACAAAAGTCTGGACGATCTGTCACGGTACGAGCGGACATGAGTTTTCGTTGGTAAATCGCACACCTGATGTTGGATTATATCCCAAATGATATTAACACGAGCACCATCACATACACAATTTACTCAAAGGTATAAAGGTACAAACTCCAAAACAACACGTTATACAAATTATTATGTAATCGTCTGACAGGGCACGTATTTATTCAATGACTTGACAACTTGAATTAATGACGTGTCTGCGACGATCTGATCTGTGACTGTCTACGGTGACAGGTCTCCTTGTCAGTGGCGGAGATCTTATAGGGCTAAATGCCAATAACCTCTATTCGGCTCTTTGACTAAAATGATATAACAAAATATACTATTGAAGAGAGTATCTGCTCTTTTTGAAATATAGAGTTGTTTATAATATGCTTATTCAGATACCCTTCACATTCACATACCAACTAAATATACTTCCTATGGATGAATTACATTTGATGAGCTCTCAACACTTTATATTCAGCCGATATTCCTCGTGAATCATTCCTTTTCCGATCAAAGGGCCCAAAACCTATCAACACTGGTGGAGAAAGATTTGATTGGTCGAGGTATATCTATCCAGTAATTTCTCCAAATTCGAGATCTACCTAAATGAAGTTCATGCCGGAATTGAGTGATCCAAAATAAAATGATCAAGAAACACATACATTTTAATATCTAATTATTTTTTACTTTTAGTCCTGGCCTAATCTTAGGTTTTTTGCCAAATACTATGTTCAAGAGCTTAAAAAAAGCTCACACGTTTTTATTTTTCATCATTCTGATTACCACCAATGTTCTCTAATTCCCAAAAAATCCTCTAATTCGCAATTAATTCCCGAGTAATACCCAGGTAATGCCACTAATGCCCAACTAATTCCTCTAATTCCCGTGTAATGCCCACTGATACCAAAAAAATTTCATGTAATACCACTAATTCCCAACTAATTCCCAGCTAATGCCACTAATACCCAAGGCATGTACACCAAAATTCCCCAGCGATTTTCCCCTCGGATTTTTCTAACATTATAGTAAATCAGATTTTATGAAAATTCCGATTTATTCTTAAAATAATTGTCGAACGGTTATAACTTTTCTCCATCTCATTATAGCTTTTTATTTTCATAGATACCGGGCCACTCAATCTGCCAAGTTCAGATTAGTAAACAACTATTTCTTGGTTTGACACTAATTTTCATTCTCATAGTTTTCATTCAATTAATGTAAACAAAGTCGTAAACATCTAGGAGCCGTGTTTCAACAGACGTTATTGATTCACAAAATCTTTTTCTTTTCTTCTTTTAAGAAACAGAAACAAGATTAGTTCAAACTCACATCAATGGCTGCACTTATTTTATTATTCATAGGGTTTTCAGGTTCTAACCGACCCTGAAAACCCCTAGGCCAAATATATGAGAATTCCGAAAAAAAAAAGAGTGCCATATTGGGACTACTGACTTGAATTTTACAATTCTGACCCCAGATTCGTTATCAACGAGCCTGGCAACCACTTGAGCCAAGTTTTCATCGAGTTTCAAGGATACAAAAAAACAGTTTTCTCGAGGTGGGGTGGGGGGATGCAAATTGGGACCTCCGATGTGAGTGTTTCAATTTTAACACAAGATACGTTATCAGCGAACCTGTAAACTTCCTGGGCACTGATTTGAATTTCTAAGGAATGACCCCAGAAAACCTCCTTGGCCAAGTTTTCCTCAAGTTTCGAGACTATAAAGTCGTTGGAACAAGCGATCTGTTCATGGCGTACATAACTACCACTGATAGTTGAACACATCAATTTGACAGCCTTTGACCTTGATTATTGAAAAAACTGTCCATTTTTTGACCTTGCGCCCATTGAGACATTTATTCAGGACATCGATATCAGCAATATTTCAAAGTTTCAGCAAATTTCACCGAGAGCCATTTTCCATAAGGTTTGTTGCGGGGTCCTATATGCTAACTTAGTAATTAGTACAAGAAATAGGAAAAAGTGCGTGCAAAAATTAAAATCCAAAAACAAAAAATATGAGCGTATAGAAATTTGAAATTCAGCATGAGTTTCTATTTCATGCGACTCGATCGTGATTACCGAACATAACCTAAAAAATTGGCAAAGTTGCGAAAAGCGGTTTTTTGTTGATAACTAAAAAACTACAGCTCCGATCGAAAAAAGTCAAATTAGGAAATTGTAGGTATCAAAAAGATCTATCAATTGAATAAATTATAATTTTCCGATATTATCGATTTTTCGAGTTATATCGGAAAAACCGTGCAAAATCCGGTTTTCTATAACTCGTTAACTGTAAGGTATTCAAACTTGTTACTTACCGTTATATGTAGCCTATGACAAGCCAAAAGAGTCTTTCTTTGAAAAATTGATAAATATTGATTATTTTTCAATATATATGAAGTTTTCTCAAAAAAGATGCTGTCTCAATATGGCGGGAAATGATGCTACAGTAACGATTCATGGCTTATTTTTTTCTGTAAGAGTTGTTCTTTCATATTATCAAATGAGTATATTGATTTTTTAAATTTTAATGGTCAAAAAATGACTTTAAAAAATTGCACAATTTTTTTACATGTTTTTTTTAAATACATTGCTCAATTTTGTTTTTATATAAATGACTTTCACGAAAACGGATTCCTATCATGATTTCAAGCATTCAGAAAAAAATTGAATTCCTACGATCACTAGGAGCCGAGATAATTTTTTTATTTCAAAAGAATCTGGAAGACGCGATAATCATCGTACAGCTTCATGGATATTAAGGTTGAATACCTATATTTTCAATAAAAAATTCTAGGATATGTTTAGTTTATTTGCAGTATTATCAATTGATGAATAAAGTGAGGCGTGCATGCGCTGATCGCGATAGCTGTAGCGGGTTGCGGAGTGGGGATAGCACTGAAAACTTATTTCGTGCGTTCAAAGTGGCTTGTGCTTGAAAAATATTGAGTATCTCGGCTTGTTCTTCACGTACGTTTTCTCTTGCAATGTACACTAGTACTTGAAATTGAACCAATAACTTTTCTTTTCTTTTTCAATAACACTGTCAGGACGAAAGTGCCTTTAATGTCAACAGTATTTGTGTCCCCACTGCGCCACCCACTAAAATTGCATCGCTCCGCGCCTGCACGCCTCACTTTGTTCATCAATTAATAATACTGCAAATGAACTAGACATATCCTAGTATTTTATTATCGAAAATATAGGTATTCAACCTCAATATCCATGAAGGTGACTGCTGTACGATGATTATTGCGTCTTCCAGATTTTTTTGAAATAAAAAAATTATCTCGGCTCCTAAGTGATCGTAGGAATTAAATTTTTTTTAATGCGTGAAGTCATACTAGAATTCTATTTTCATAAAAGTCATTTCTATAAAATCAAAATTGAGAAATTTATTTAGAAAAAACATGTAAAAAAATGTGCAATTTTTTTAAGTAATTTTTTGACACTTAAAATCAATAAAATCAATATACTTATTCGATAATATGATAGTACAACTCTTATAGAAAAAAATAAGCCCTGACTCGTTACTTACTGTAGCATCATTCCCCGAGCAAGAGTAGCCATATTGAGAGAGCATCTTTTTTGAGAAAACTTCATATATTTTGAAAAATAATCAATCTTCATCAATTTAAAAAAAAAGACTTTTTTGGCTTGCCATAGGCTACACAAAACTGTAAATAACAATTTCCAATACCTTACAATAAACGAGTTATAGAAAACCCGATTTTTTACAGTTTTTCCGATATAACTCGATAAGTATCAATGATATCAAAAAATTATTAGTTATTCAATTGATGGATCTTTTTGATACCTACAATTTCCTAACTCAACTCTTTTTGATCGGAGCTGTAGTTTTTTAATTATCAACAAAACACCGCTTTTCGCAACTTTGCCAACTTTTTAAATTATGTTCGGTAATCAGGATCGAGTCGCATGAAATAGAAACTCATCCTGAATTTTAATTTCCTATACGCTCATATTTTTATTTTTCGGATATTGGTTTTTGCACATTTAACATTGGGTCGCTTCCTCCTTACTTGGACTAAATTCACTACTCAAAAATTATTGTGGATAATTCCAGTTAAATTTGAGGGCAACTATTGAAATTGGTAGACTAAACTAGATAACTGGGAAAATTATTCGAATGCAAACAACTTCTTTGGATAACATTTTTCGATATTTTGCTTATTAACGTCACTTTACTCTGTGGTGAATTTTGTAATCGGCCTATTCCTACTTAGCCGCATGACATTGATAATAACCGATATGCGCGTATTCAGACTAATTGAATGCACTTATTTTTATGCAGAATGAAATTTTCTGAGAAACTATCAATGAGAAAGGTTCTCATATGGTTCCAAAATTTTGGCGGACACTGTTTATATTCTTTTAAACTTTCATGATCTAAAATTAAGGAATATCCATGATACCGTAGTATTTAATAATTGTAGTCATGTTTATGAGAATGTTATAATATTAATCAGCAGAGTTATCCTAAAGTTTGCGCTTAAAAATTTTATTTCAATAAACTATTATCTTTTTCATAAGAAAGTTCCATGTAGGAAAGCAATTATGATAATACTACATGATACTACAAATCAATGGAAAACAAACTCTCATGAAAAGTCACAAAAATTAATCCCATATCTCCACCGGTAGTCAACTTGACATTGATATATTATATGGAGAATTTTGTGTTTTGATGTAATAATAATCTGTGATAAACGTTTTCTCATTGATTTTATATTGAAATGCTATTGAACTACAGTAAAACTTGAATAATAATAACGATAAAGTTCAGTGTTGCAGATACGATGACAGCTCTTGTCAGCTAGTGACAACTCCGCTACATCTTGATAAAAATAAGGCCAGAACTTGCCCAAAATGAATGAATTATAGAAATTTTCCATAAACCGGCAGGGTTGAAAGTAGGTAGTACTTTCAAAGAAAAGAAATGTATGAAGTTATTATTCCATTGGTAAGACACATAGTTTGTTCACTGCACGTTTGAAGACGCCACTGCTTGTTTTGACCTCTGCAACTCGGCACACATTGTCCTTGCCAGGCAATAGCTTAATTACTCTGCCAGTTTTCCATACATAGGAGGAAGATTATCTTCCTTTAGCAATACCAAAGAACCATAACATGGGGTTCTAGAATCTGTACTTTCAAAAATCCACTTGTTTCGTTGCTGCAAATTATGTAGATAGTCATGGGACCACCTAGACCATATATGCTGAGTAAGTTGTTTGAGTCGCTCATAATGGTTCAGTCGATTGCTCGGAACAGTTTGAACATCCTCTTCGGGAATCGATGTGAGTGGTTCGCAGATTAAAAAATGTCCGGGAGTTAGAGGTTGAAGGTCGTTTGGATCATTGGATAAAGGAGATATGGGTCGTGAGTTCAGGATAGCCTCTATTCCGGTTAAAACGGTATAAAAGCCTTCATAAATTAATCGTGCTTTACCTATTCTCTAAATTCTTTTCATGTGGTATTTCATCTGCTTGATTGCAGAGTCCCACAGTCCACCAAAATTGGGTGCTCGAGGTGGAATAAAATGCCAACAAACTTGATTTTCGAGTGAATAATCACTAACAGATCTGTTATCTACTGTTTTCGAAATACGTTCTTTCGAATCTTTGAAGTTATTATTTGCGCCGACAAAATTCAGTCCATTGTCACTGTAAATATTTTTACAAATTCCGCGTCGAGCAATAAATCGTTTTAAGGCGTTTAGAAAAGCTTCAGATGACATGTCTCCGATAAGCTCTAAGTGTATGGCTTTGGTCGAAAAGCAAATAATTTTTATTGAATTTGCGATTTTTCATGATTCCTTCCTTAACAAGAAAAGGTCCCGCGAAATCCACTCCACAAGACAAAAAGGGACGTGAAGAGTTGATGCGGAATGCAGGTAAATTTTCCATTACAGGAATACAACTGGTAGGATTCACCTTGAAACATTTGACACGATGTCGAAGGACACCCTTGATTACATTTTTGGCATTCAAAGGCCAAAACTTGTGCCTGACGTTGCATAAAACACTCTGAACACCTCCGTGATAAATAATGATATGTTCATGACGAATAATTAGTTTGGTAAACTCATAATCACCGGGCAACAACATGGGAAATTTATGATCAAACTTTAAGGAGGATTGAGCGAGTCTTCCGCCTATACACTTAATCTATTTTTAGGATCTAGAAAAGGGCTCAAATTCAAAACTTTGCTAATTTTTGGAATGCTGTGTTTTTCCTTCAAATAGTATATTTCTTTTGCAAATGTTTGATTTTGGACTATCTTTACCAATGTATTAACTGCATTATTGAGTTCGAATGTAGTTATATTCCCTATCTGTCGATGTTCCCTTTTTGTTTTGCAATTATTCATGAAACGGAGGCATAAGGCAACTGTTCTACGTAAAGCTGAAAATGTAGAGTACTTTTCGAAAATATACCAACTATTTACTGTATTAAAATTATATAAAACATTTTTCTTACATTCAGGTAATTCGACAAAATCTAAATTAGTTTTGTCAAAGCTCGGCCAATGAGTTTTATCCTTGAGTAACCAGTCTGGTCCTGACCACCACATCATTCTTAATTCTAAATGATTTTCTTAATTTTGCTGAAATCCAATAAAACGATCATCTGCCTTGTCACTTGTATTTCATTCGGAGATTTTCAGGAATGAACCTTCATTTTATGATACAAGATTTGATTATTTTACTACAGCTCATTATTAGCCATTAAAAAAATTCTTATATGGTAGAGCTTTAAAATTATGTACCGCTATTTTGTTTTGGATGAATATTGTTGTTCGAAATTTCGTTGTTGTACTTATAAAGAATTGAAATACAATTCAAATGATGTATCACTCAACCCCCAGTCATTTCAAAGAAAAAATCAAAATGGCTGACTAGCGCCAGTTTGAAAAAAGGACATTTTTTTGTTGTCAATAAGTCGATTCTAAACTACCATTCAACCAAAATGAAAATTCTAAATAAAATTTCAATCTGTTCATAAGTTGACAGGGGTGGAGTTACTCTAAGAGAGTTCTTACATTATGTGTACCGCCATTGTCTTTTGGAAAGATGGTTTTTTTTTAAATTCCGTAGACTCATAGAGAATAGTAACACATTTCGGATGGGGTATAACTCGACCCCCCATGCTATTCAAAAAAGGCTTTCAAAATCCAAGTAGCATTTTGGTGACTATAACCACATAATAATAATTTGGTGTCAAAAAGTAGCTTATGACCTACCATATGCCAAATAAAAATTCAAATTAAAATTCCAACCCGTTCAAAAGTTTGCAGGGGGGGTTACTTAATGGACGACTGTATGATGCGAAATGTTATGTATCTCGTGAAACAAATTCGTGAGAAAATAAGATAAATATTTCATACAATAATCCATTATTCGGTAAACGATAATTCATTGTGCCTTCATATGAAAGATTGAATATGTATACAATTTATATTATGAACATATGTTTATCCGAATTTGAAAAAAAAAAACGTAAAGTTGGAGGCGTTCTGCTTACAACCGAATGATAGAATTTGAATAATTTGATCCGCCAACTCGTGTTGTATGTAGTGCAATATTTTCAATGATGTGGGGAAGTCCGCGACCAATAAAAAACACAGCAATCTCTTAACGCGGCATAAATTTTAAACACGTGACAGTGTCGCTTACACTTTATTGCTCCATAGCAGTATTTTCAGGAGAATGTTCAGGACGAATATGGGATATGGAGTAGCACAGACTTAACTCATATATCTGTCTGAAACTCGCTTATCCGCTTCACGGCGAAAAACTTTTAACCAGTATATAGTACCCCCGTTTGCGTATATATTGTCAAATAAAAGGTTATTTATTGGTTAAAAAAACGGAAGACATGCAAATTTGAAAAATTCAGATGTCGTCCGCAGACCCAAGTCGATAAGGGATACAAAGAGCGTCCCGCTGATTTTTGAAATGACTTGCATGGTTGTTGTTGTGGGGATTTAATGAAAAAACACAAGACAAAGGAATAAAAAGTTCAGGGGATTGTTCTGGACGTTCATCCATTTCATGAAAAGTATTGGCCGATGGTCACATAAATTGAAAATGACTCGATTCACGAGCAGGTTTGTATTTTGGAGGACAGTTAGTAGGGGGATTCACTAATGAAGATTATGCAGCTTGATTTATTTGTTATTTTCCTTTTTCCATATTTCCAATGTGAGCTTTCCAGTAATACTACTTTGCGATGAAAAATTTGAAGAGTCTCGATATTGAAGGGTTGATGACCGCTTATTATGCTCTACACAATAAGTTAAGATATCATAGTTCATAGACTCGCGAAGGAAAATAAATAACATAAATTTTTCTTGCTTAAGCAAGGATCATACTACTAATATGTTCCCTTGACTATCGTGAGTATTGCAGATATACTTTCAAACAAAACATTCCACCTATAATCACAAGCGTATATTTTTACCGGTGTTTGGTATGTAATAGAATATTGAGACGCCTCTGGTCGTGGGACCAAATCCATTTCAATAAGAAAGTTGCATCCCACATGTTCCTCTGGGCGATAATACCAAACTTAGTTACAGAAATGATGGAACTCAAAATTTATGAGGGGCATATTACAAACAATAGATTTTTCGTGAGAATCAGAAAATCCATTCAATTTTGAAGATATTGTAAAATCTGGTAATTTCAGCCTGAATAGCCCAGGGTCGATTGTTTACCATCTGGGTACAACTCGTTTGATGCTATAGATATTCCAGGAACGAAAGGTCGTAAATATCTTTCTGACCATTTAATCAATTAATTTTTGTCTTAAATAATACATATATGGAAATAGGTCACTCGTTGTAAATGCATGCAAATTATTGTTATTTTAAAAGTAAGAAGGCAGAGTGACATCGGACGAACAAAAGAGAATGTTTGATAGTTTTTTGTCGACCGTTTTCTATCAAAGTGAAACAAAACCACATTCGACGCGAGTCCTAAAATATACGGGGCGGTCAACCACATGATGTCACGTAATAGGAAAACTTATATGTAATTAATTAGGACTGTAGACTACCAGAATAGGATTTAGAATGCCAAGACCATGCAAGTAACGACACCTACCTTAAGGTCTTACAAGTAAAATATTCTGAGGGCGGGATCATCCCCCCTATCTTTTAACGAATTATAGAGTTGAATCGTTGGAAATCTCAAAAACAAGTTTTTTAGTTGAAATGTTGTGTTTGAAGCAGTAAGTCGAGTGAAGAATACTCAGGTCATGGCCTCACCTTGACCTGGGATATGTCCGATCTATTTTCTCAAAGTTGAAGGGTTTCTTAAGTATGTTATCATTTATTTTGTCAAAGTCTCTAATCAGTTTCACGTATTTAAAGATGGTCTTGGTAAGCTAACATGCTAGATAATATATTGTCGATTAGATAGGTTTTTGTTTTGAGTTATAAAAATATTGTTTTCAGTCTGTTCTTATTTAATTATTGAAGTTTCCAGTATTTTGATTTTAATTGTGAAAGTAAATTCCTTTTATTTTCTCGTAAATATTAACATTCTAGTCGCATATTTATACAGATTTATATTTATCTCTTTTTGCCTTAATAAATGAAAAACAGACTATTTCTCGAGTTTCCTTCGTTAGTTAAGTCAATAATTGAACCAAACCAAAATTACTGAATTACTGAAACCAATCAGCTCTGAAAGGGCTGATTAATTAGTGATGCGTTCGATAAGTTAAAGTGTTACCAATCCAGAGCAATGATCCGACGACGGGAGTATTTAGGTGAGTAAAATTCATTGTCATGATTGAGATCACATATGAGGGTTTTATAGCTGAATTAATCTCCACAAAAGTGTTATTCTGTGAAGTTGTGTTAAATGAGAGTATTTTGATCATGATAGAACCAAACATATTATTTCTCTAGCTTAAAGAATTCACACGCTAACGGCCAACCTGCGCGCTGAATTATATGTATGAATAAATAAAGGGATGGGACATTAAGAGTCATTCTAATCTGATAAAAAATTAATTAAAGGTTCAATCCAAATGATTAAGATTTGCTAATAGGAAAGTTAGTACAGGTACAAGAGGTAATTAAGTAAGTTTTCTTTATTTGTGAGATTTTTGACGAAAGTGTATAATGAAAAAAATTATGTTTTCATTGTAAAAAGCGACTAAATCTCAGACCTTTGGAAGTCATATTTAATCAAAACAAGAACTTAGAACTTTGAAACTTTCTGATAGATATATCTAAGAAGAAACAGGCATTAAGATAACTACAGATGTTTGTGCAAGAATTTTATAAATGAACTTATGCAGTACTTTATTCATCAACTCTTGATGGATGAACTTTATCCATATGGTATTCGCGGAAAACTCCATGAATGGTTTTTCTCTTACCTGAACAGATGACTGTAGGTCAAGATAAATCACAAAGGGGCTAATGTGACAACAGATCACATTTTCAGCACACTTTCGAAAACAATAGGGTTCTCCATGGGTCTGTGCTGGGCCCCATATAATTTTCGTGGTGTTTTTAAGCAAAACAGTTTTCATGACAGCAAGGTGAAAGTATATTTTGAAAATTCAGCATTTTGTCGGGATATTACTACTGACGATTTCATATTGTGCTAGATTCTTTATACGTTATGTTCATGTGACTGTTTGCTGTGTTGTCATTTCTGTGTAATTTTATTACTAAATTTCAATTGTTCAACCTGACTTGTCTCAGAGCTGTTCAGCTCGATATATCAAATATAAATTGAATTGTAATAATTCATTTCATGCCACGACATATGCAATATTTGTCAAATGAGTATCTTGATTTTATTGTTTTTTGCATAATAATATGGCAATATAGCTTACATTGGAACAAAATGTGTGGTACTGGTATAACAATCTCTATTCTCCGTTTGCCTTGCTGATAAGATTGTTTGTGTCTTTTAGAAATTGAATTTGTGAAGTTTCTTGTTGAAAGAGAAATTCACAAGCATCCTACTGTTTCCACGTGAAAAACGTCTATTTTAGATGTATATATAAGATTTTACTAATGGTAAGCTTGATAGCTACCAGATGACCGTAACGACAGACGACCGCATGCCTTGTTGAAAAGCAAATGCGATGTGAGTTGCCTAGATGCCAATCCCGAAGACTAGTGCTAGCTTAGAGTGCGCATCGACCACCCAGGATGATGCTGTCAGTTTTCCGGGTTTTTGTAAAGCTGAAAAGTGAATACGCCACCAAAAATTTGTAAGTCGATCCGGAGCGGCTTTGCAAATAATAATAGTAACCGTCTAGACCCCGTTCTAGATCAACTTCATTGAAGCATATACAGGACTATTTTGTTGTAGTTTTTTGCTTCTGTTGCAACACTGTTGTTTTGGTTGAGTTGATTCTCAGCCCTGAAGAGAGATACCAGTTCCTGATTATTCCTATCCCTCTTTCATTGGAATCGCAGAGGGTTCTTTCAAATGGTAAATGGAAATATGACTTTTTACTTCTTTGGATACTGTGTACTAATCTTATCTTATCGTATTTACCTTAGTGTTGCATAATATGGATTTTCATCAAGTAACAGCCAAGTCAATCCAATAAAAGAATCATATGTTTCCGAAATTATATTTTTCGAGGCTCCAATAAGTTGGATTTCAATCGGTCAACAAGTTTATGGAAACAGTTGAGATCTTGTACTTTTGAAGCATTATCATTAGATCTGCTCCAATATATTAAATTTAAAATTTTTGGGAATACACGTTGACACATAAAGCACTCGCCCTAGCTCGTACAAGTTTACCAAATACTTCCAAGGGTAAAACCGGATTAAGAAAAAAAAAACAGAGTCAAAATAAACGAAACCAAATAAACTTCATCCCATGAATTGAGAATAACATCATCAAGAAAATCAAGACAATGACTCTTATGCAAAAACATTGAGCAAATGCTTTTACTTCGATTTCTTGAAACAGACGTATTCATTTTGTTGTGTTATGATGAAGACAACCTGTAGTAAGTAAAAGCATTTGCTACCTTTTATGAGTTCTACCCAATGTGTCCACGTAAATATCAATGGTTGAATTTTCAGGACGTTGATTGAAGATTGAAAGAAAAAATCATTTGAAATGTCGTACACATCTTCACAATTTCTTCTTCAAGTCGTCAAGTCTGTTTCTGGGTTTGGTCAAATTTTATTTAGGTATGTTGAGTGAGAAGTATTTATAATCATATCAAAATTCTGATGTGTAATTATTCCTGTGCTGGATCTAAAAGAAATTTTTCTCACTGTAGGAATTCTCCTGAGAATTTTGACAATTGTTCACCAACAAAAACCCTCATCATCTCCCCTTTGTTGTTTTATTGATCGTCTATGAAAGATTATAGCCTATTTTTATCGGTTTTCGACTGCAACTTCTGTCACCGTGAAAACTTCCATCATAAATAATGCTAATGAGTCAGTCCAAGGCGTAAATTATAATGTTTGGAAAACTATCACTTAGAGGTAGGTGTGTCAGGATAACACAACCTCGTAATTGTTACAGGGCGTGTCTTGCCTTGGATATTATGACCGCACCTAACGTGACAGTATAGTTTATTTGTGTTTTGAAGCTTGTACGATAACTGATCACAAAACAAACATGTTTTGTGTAATAGCGGGTACTTTTCAAACGATCCTTTGGGGAGCAGTTGCCTTTCTGTTGCCAGTTCTTCTCAAGTTTGGTGGTTTAAATGGAAACAACAAATAGTTTATGAAGTTTATTCTGATGAAAATTTCACATCAACAACTTTCGACCAATCGAATGACATATTACTATGGCAACCACATATATTCCAGGTTTTCTTTTCCTCTGGGGTACCCTGGGAGTGATTACACTGGAAATTTTATATCTATTGTTTTAAGCCAATCAGATGCGTCGATTTTGACAGGTTGCTATGACGACTACCTGAATTTTTCTAAAATTGTTTTGGTCAATGGACCTATAGTTGCAAAATTCAAAAATGATAATTTTCCTGGATTGACAGCTGGCAAATGCAGATGCCAAAATAACAAAACCGTGAATTATTTTTGACAAATCTTTATTTTCAATTCAAAAATTGGTACCTATTACCTATTTATTATTGACAACATCAATTATCAATAGCAAGTGTATTTGAAATTCATTTTCTACTTCTTTCTACGTCAATCACGGATAAAGTGAAGAACTGTGGATTTTCTTCACTAAATGCCTATGTATCATGAAATAAAAGTCATACTTCGACATGATTTTGATCTTCTCAACCATGAATTGATGGGTGAAATGATAATTTTACGGAGAATATGTTCATGCCTTTGAATAGATCTTGTTCGGGATTCAATTAGATGCCTCGATTTTGACAGGTTGCTATGACGACAACCTGAAATATCCGAAAATATTTTTGGTCACGGGACCTATAGCTGCAAAATTCAGAAATGATTATTTTCTTGGATTGACAGCTGGCACATGCAGATTCCAAAATAACAGAAGCGTAGATTTTTTTGTGAAATTCTTTATTTTCAATTTTAAAACCAGTACATGTTATTTATTTTATTATTGACATCAATAATTATTAATTGTAAGTATTCTTCAAATTCACTTCTATTCACGTCAATGGCGAATAACGTGAAGATCTGTGGGTTTTCTTCACTTAATGCCTATGTATCATAAAATAAAAGTGCTATTTCGATATGATTTTGTTATTCTCATCTATGGATTCATAGGTGAAATAATAATTTCACGAAGAATTTTGCTCTTACCTTTGAATAGATCTTTTACTTCCGGATTTAAGCCAGAATAAACATTTTATATTTTTATGATAAAATTTTATATGATCCGATTCCATACACAAGGAACAAAAGTTTTACGATTTTCCTTTCATTTTATGATGTTTCCTTTGCGACTCTAATTCTAATATGTCGAATAATGTGAAACGTCATTCCATCAAATCGCTGCAGTCACAGCCAACTTCACAGATTTTATGGTACCTCATAAAATTGTCATTGATTTTGTCGGGTCATCATTAAATTTCCTTTCTCTCTGATAGTAAAAAATCATTTATACACTGAGAAAAATCAAAAGAACATACTGGTATCTGTAGTTGTGATAAGTCACAGTATTTTTTGGTAACCTTGAATACTTGGATTATTAGTGGTGAAATACTGATCGAAAGTTGATATAGTTCATGGTTGTATAGTTGGTGTTTATTATTGCTGTCATATATAGTACCACATATTATTGTTAAAATAACCATACATTCTTCTCCGACTATTATAAAGAACTGTATTTATTTAAGACTCTGATTCCTAATTTTTTTCACTAGGGCGAAAAGAAAGTGAAAAAATTCAAATTATTTAAAATACAATATACTTAGGTATTGGTAGGTTTATCAGTGAAAGAGGTACCTATAATATTGTGTGATTTCATCAGAATATAATCAACTTGATTCAAAGAAGAACCTTATTATACTCGACTACAAGGAAATTAAAGAAAAAAGAGATAAATAAGCTCATAGCCACAATATAACATTGAATTACATTTTTTCCCATTCCACTAGTTGTGTGATTTTGATAGAATATAATCAACTTTATCAAAAAATTTAAACCTCATTTTACTAGAGTACAAGAAAAAAATTAAAAATGTAGATAAGTACCTGCGCCGTCGGGTTGCGCCTGGCCGTATGGGTATAGCACTTTTGTCAACTTTTTAAGTATTGCATTGAAGGAAAAAATTAAATAAAAACAATTTGTTATTGAGTACTTGATCAACTGAAAGGAACTTTTTGAGTAGCTACAAATCTGATAATTGGTACTATTAAAAACACAGTTATTGTAAACAATTTTACTACCATGCTGTATTGCAGTTGTTTTTTGTGGGAGAAATTGATTATCTCGGGGGTATTTTGGTTGTTTGCAATGGACTTCAATTCAATTCTTATAGCTTCAATTATGTTTTGGTGATGAGATACAGTCTTATGGAATTTGTATTGTGGTGACCAGTAATCTTTATGACTTTATGAGCTGCTCTTCTTGCACTCAATTTTTAGCCACTCATGATACTACCGTGGCTCTTGCAGAGTGATTTGTCACTTTAGTTATTTCCAAAGTCAATTCTACTTCTGGAGGCAGATTCTTATAACCAAGATGTTAGTGTATATTTGCCGACAGGACAATTTTTATACCAACCTTTCGAAAATTGCTTATTCCAGTTCGGATTTGGAGTAACAAATAATCGATATGCTTAAAGATTAAATATTTTCCATGTACTTTTCCAACAATCGTTCAGATTGCTCTTATTTTGTGTAAACCACTTACTGTTAGCGAGTTTTTTGGACCCATCTTGAGCAGTTTTTGTAAAAAACCCGATTGCATTCAATACTCCATTATCTTGATGGTCTATTTCTTTTGCAAAATGCATACCTTTCTCTATAATCCCTTCTCCACCTCTCCAAGCCAGTTCTTGTGAAATAAAGTGAAAGAATTTTTGCTGCAAACCACAAGCTCGTTATCATCCTACATTTGTAAAATGTTTTTGTTCTGTTCGTTTGTGAGAGCAACTGCGCTTACTTTCCTTTTTGTTTCAGATAGAGTATGAAAAAAAATGTATTTCGTTATACAATCTATACTTTTTGTCTCAACTTTTCTCTATTCTTATAATGCGTTGAAGGTTAAGGTGTAAGGTTAAGAGTAGCTCCAGCTAAACTTCATGTTTCAACACTTTGTTATGTTTTGGATTCCATGAAGAGGACAATCCTGTAATGTTCGGAGAACATCGTGAGAGCCGAGAAAGAGTAGGTAGGAGTTAATGTTGTTGAATTTCTGCAGGCTGTATGCCTCAGGGTACACCTCCGGGGCAGTGAGTTCCAAAGCTTTGCCGTTCGTTGGAAGAATGGTCCTTGGAAAAAAGATGTTCGGCATGACTCCAAAGGGATGTGAAGACAGCTCGACGAGTCAGTCAGAAAATATCTATAAAATAGAGACAGATCGTTAACCTTTTTGCGGTGTTCCAGAGGAGTTAGGGAGCTTGCAAGATCAGCCTCATTATCGGAATGAATTGGTCTTTTTTGGAATAATCATAAACTTTCAGCGTGTATTCAAAGACTGCACTCCAAGTACAAGTCAATTATCATCATCATTATCAATGTTAATCACTTCATCCATTTTGAATCAATCTACCATATACATTTTGATCAATTCAAGGGAATTACAAACAACAACTTTTTATTTCTCACCTCTTTCAGATATTTAGATGGTGTCCCATATATATTGGACTCCATTCCTATCAATTTTGAGTATTTTACCGTGATTTTCTAATATATTTTCGGCCAATTTTAATAACACATGCCAGAAATTTTATAATTTTTTTATCGACCCAATTGAATTAAATCATTCATTTTTGTTTCAGGTGAGTGCCTACTATACTTAAAGAAATTCTACATACTCTGATCCTTTGGTTGACATGAACAGAGGTGAGTATTTTGCGAAACATATTAGTATTAATTGGACCAGATCGATCTTCTCTTGAAATTCACCGGGTGCCACAGGTGTGTGGTTCACCTTGAAGTCTTCCGCTTTCCTGGATGCCATTTGATAATATTCCTTGTACGTATATGAAATATAGATAAATCTTACAAATTATTGATAACCATAATTCTAAAATGTCGTTTGCCGTCAAAATGTCCATTGTTTGTTAAAAATTTTGGTGTGAAATTTTCATCGTTTATGAATTAACTACCAAAAATTTTTGTTATGTAACACTTTTCAAGAAAATTATCCCTCTTCTGCCATCACATGAAAGATAGTCCGTAGTTATGTTCGACTAGCAACTGTCATTTATTAATTTAAAAATAATAATATAGGTTTAGGCAGATTGCTCAATCCATTTCTATTGTTACTGAATTATTAATTTATTATGAACATTTAAATGAAGAAAAAACGTGTTTTAATTAGTGTTTTGCTCATGAAAAATAAACTAATAGAGCAATCTGGTTGTTCCAATGAGAAAAACCGAAAAAAATAGCGATTTTTTTATAATTCATAACGCCGCCATTTTTCAAGAAGTAGGGATAGTCTGATTTCAATTTCACAAACAGATTATGAAAGTTGCAGTACTTGTATTCCCACAAAACGTATATTCTCATTTTGCGCTACAATGCTACGAGTTGGGTGAAAAATGCTTGCAAATATAACTGAAAAGGACCGAGCCCGCGTTAGCGGCCGAGTGGTAGGAGAGTCCGAGAGATGAGGGGAATTCTTCTAATGATTGGGTTACGCGATAATACGCTTCAACTTCATTAAGATATCTTCTCTTCAGACATCCCTTTTAACTTGACCGCTTACGTGGTCTCGGCCGTTTTCAGTCATATTCGCAATCATTTTTCACCCATTTCTCAGTATTATAGCGTGAAATGAGAATATACGTTTAGAAGTACCATTCTAATGGTCCGACAGCGCCTGTTGTTTGCGCACATGAAGTACACATGATTCAATACTTTTATGAAAAGGGACCAACCCTTCTTCTTGAAAAATGGAGAAATTATGTATTTAAAAAAATAATCGATAAATTTTCAGTTTTTTTCAGGTTTTTTCCGTTACTTATAATCTGTTCGGGACATTTTGTTCGTATTTCAATTATACAGTGTGTCAATTTGAAAACGTACTAACTACCCCGAATATTTCAGCCCCGCAGAAAATCTAAAAATATGCAAAAATATGTCAAATTTATTTTTATGGGGGACGCTTTGTAGGATAGTTTTCATTCAAATTACTTCAACCCTGAAGCGGGGGTGGGAACACCCCTAAAATCTTAAATAGAAAAGGGGTCGAGTGATTCCTCATTTTGAAGATCGTTCAATTACCTATTCAAAAATACTACATACTTGATATTTCTATCCAGCATTTTTGGAGAAATCAGGTGGAAACTCTAAAAGGGTTTGGGAAACAGTGTTTTGCAATCAAACATAAACAAAATAACAAAAAGACTTTTATTTTATCAAATGTTCAAAATGTTGTCCATTATTTTGTAAACAGTTATACAGTCTGCTCTCAAACTCTTCTCTAACTTTCCGAAAAACTTCTACCTGAATTTCTCTACACGCAGTTTTTATCCTTTTCTTCAAATCTTCCAAATCTCGAAGTTGTGTTTTATTAACAACCGATTTCAGATGGCCCCATAAGAAGAAATCTAGAGGCGCCAAGTCGGATCATCTTGGTGGCCATTCAATTGCTCCTCTTCGACCAATCCATCTACCAGAAAATCTATCATTTAGCCTCTGTCTAACTGAAAGAAAGTAGTGTGGTGGAGCTCCGTCTTGCTGGAAGTAAATAAGATTTTCTTCCAACACCATATTACCAGCCGCATTTAGTTGATTTTCCAAAGTTAATGTTGCTAGCGGGTCTATTTCTTCAAGCTGATTCAAATAGAGTTCACCAGTTAGATTTTCCTGAATGAATAAAGGTCCAATAATAGCATTTCCCAGAATACCAGCCCAAACGTTCAATTTCTCTGGATACTGTGTGTGACCTTTCCGAAAAAGATGCGGATTTTCATCGCTCCAGTACCGTCAATTTTGTTTGTTAACATGCCCATTTAAAAAATATATACACTCATCAGTAAAGGTGATATTTTGCAAAATATTCTGGTTGACATTTATCAGATTCATCATTGTTTCACAAAATTCAATCGTTCTGTCGAAATCATCGTCAAAAAGTAGCTGGAGAATCTTCATTTTGTATGGGTGGAATTTATGTAATTTAAGTGCTTTCTTTACTGCTTCCTGATACATTCCTATTTCGTGAGCCATACTCCGTAGTGAAGTGGTCGGTTCTGCAGCGAATGAGCCGAAAACTTCTATTTGTGCAGCTTCATCCAAAATGCGTCGATTCCTTCATTTTTTATCAGCAACGGAACCAGTTTCATTAAACTTAGCCACCAATTCCAAGACATATTTATGATTTGAATTATTATTCGGATATAGTTCATTGAACATTGCTACCGGTCTTCTAGCGCATCTTCGACTTTCCTCATAAATGATAATAATTTCAGTTCTTTGTTGAAGTGTTAACACCATTTTACAAAACAAATTTTTGACACTGAAGACTGAAATGTCATATTTTGTTGTTGTTATGTCAATGTGAAAAACATCGTTTCAAAACATCAATGTAAAAAGTTAATTACTTTTTGTACAACTTGCAGAAACGACCACTTCACTTGTGGCACCTGAAGTAGGATTGTCTTACAGAACAGAATAAATTCAACCCCTATAAATTATTGTAGGTTCTACGGCAGCTTTTCAACAATGATATCAACAGGATTGAATATTGTGAAACAAAGGCGGATCTGATGAATGCCAACTATGATATTTTGCACAATAATTACTGACGACTGAACATTTTTTCAAATGGGCATGTACAAACAAAATTGCCGATACTGGAGTGATGAAAGTCCGTACTTTCTTCGGGAAGGTGATATACAGAATTCAGAGAAATTCAAATTCTTGAAAATGCTATTATTGGACCTCTATCTATTCAGGAAAATCTATCTGGTGAGCTGTATTTGAATCTACTTGAAAAAATAAACCCGTTATAAACATATTCTTTGGAAAATCAAAAACATTTGGATGGTAATATTATTTTGCAAGAAATTCATAATTACTTCCAACAAGATGGTGTATCTCCAGGGCAGGGTGTGGAAAAAATTCGAATATTACTTCTAACATGCTATGATTACTGTTGTTGGACACCACAATCACCCGACTTAGAGCCTCTAGATTTCTTCCGATAGGTGCATCTAAAATCGGTTGTAAGCAAAAAAAACCTCGAGATTTGGAAGATTTGAAGAGAGAGAAGAATAGAAGCTGTGAATAGAGAAATTCAGGTAGAAATTTTTCATAGCGTTAAAGAAGAGTTAACTTTATTACTGTTCACAAAGTAATGGTCGAAATTTCGAAATTTTTATGAAATAAAGTTCTTTTTGTTATTTTATTTAGTTTGATTGCAAATACGTGTTACCTAAACATTTTTAAAGTTTACACCTGCTATCTCCAAATGTACTCGAAAGAAATATCAAATATGTAGTATTTTTGAAAAGGAAATTGAACGGTCTTGAAAATGAGGTATCACTGGACCCCCCTTTCCATTCAAGATTTTAGGGATTGTTTCCACCCCCGCTTCAGGGTTTACGTAATTTGAATGAAAGTTATCCTACAAAATGTACCCCACAAAAATAAATTTGATGTGTTTTTGCATATTTTTTTATTTTCTGCGGGGGCTGAAATATTCGGGGTGGTAAGTCTTTTCAAATTGACACACTGTATACAATTTTTCACATTGGAACATCCAGATTGCTCTTTCAGTTTTCATCATATTAGCAAAATAAAAACACTTCTTTTTGTATTTAAATTTTTATGACAAATTAATTAATGATAGTTTTTAAGTGATGGCGTGGTCGCTTTCCTACTAGTGTTTTTACTGAAAAGTCACTGATTTTATGATCTATGGATTGGTGTAGATTAAGTTGTCACATAATGCAATAGTGAAGACTGAAATTGAGTCAAATGTTTTGTAATTAATTAAATTGTTTTCGATATAAAGACAGAAATCACTTCTAGAATTCCATGAGTATTGAAGTAGTCTACTAGTTTCTCTACGTTTTGATTGGCACATATATCATATGGATTGTTTTTACAAAATTTTAAATATTTTGTAGTAGATATCCACTACATAAGCCCCAAAATTGAATTCCATCTACCAAGTGAGAATCCACCAGAAAAAAATAAACAGTCTTGGCTGCTGATAAACTCATCTCATTTGCGACTATAATAAACTGTATAAATAGTTTTATAATACCCGCCCTATGAGTTATGAATTTTCCCATTATGAAGGAATGCGAGTCCTTTCTTTCCTTTCACCATAACAATCGTTTCTCTATTTGTGAATAGCATTTGAGATATAAATATTTTTAACAAATCAATTAATTGAGGAATGATCGATTATTTCAGAAACTTCTGTATATGTGTTAAACCATGCAAATACATTCAATTTCGATTTGTTAATCGTACTCCATTTCTTGACGAGTATTGAAAAGTATCGAATTGAACCGTCCGATGCTGCAAGTTTTCATGAAACCCAACGCGAACTAAGCTCAGCTGGCCAGAAACCACTACAAAGGGAAGGTGCAGGTGCGCGTATTCCACCTGAAATCCATTAGAGGCTTTACAGCGGAGGTCCTGCATGCCTAACTTCGTCTTCGACCGAACTTAACGTGTACCGTAACGCGTTCAGCAGAATCAAAAATTGTTCAATAGCTAGTTTGAGACATACTCTCTTGTCTCTCTAAGGAAATCTTCAGTCCCGTCTTGAACTTACGATATGATAAAGAGCATTAATAGTATTCGGTCCTACCGATCTTGGCAGGGGAGAAACTATAAACTTTTAGGTGTGTTCAGTCGGTAAATCCATTCGAAACTTGGCGAACCAGAAATATATCGGTTGGTTATGAGGTGGAAATGGAAATTAGAATATGCCAAGTGCGGGTTTTCCACAATTGTATGAATGTTTGATAAACAAGTATTTCTACTACTACAGGGCGTCCATACGGGAAATGCATCGATCAATATATAGAAAACTATAAGTGGGCCGAATTTGAAAATTTGGAAGTTTACTATTGTTGATTATGGCTATCCGGCTAAAATGTTATCAAGGATGTGGCACTGCCGGTTGTACCGGAAGTAGACCCCAACTTCGTTTTATTTAAATAGGAGACCATGTATATCATCAAAGTTTTAGATTTTACGCATAATTCTGAACACGTATAATGTCCTATACCCAAGCCTAACCGTTTTTGAAAGATTTGAAATTCTAAGTTGCAGTTTGCGTTAGCAGACCGATTGTTTTTTTATTTGTGTACATAATCATAAATTTTGTATTGCGTATCGATTTATTCGTGGGAGAGGACCCAATTCAGCATAATTTTGATCTCAATTCGAATAGAGTTATACAGGGCGTTCGCCAGGTAATGATATAGATGCAGTTGAAAACAATTATTGTAATTCCATTTTTTCAAATGGAACTCCCAAATTTCAAATTCTCATTCAATTCGGCATCGAAAATGAAGCCAACTTTGAAAGGTTATTCGTGCCTACAAACGACAGTTTTCAATATATTGGCGAATTAACATGTCTCAGTTGCAAAAAATCAAGTATTCTTGAGTTTACTTATTCTTAGTTGGCCATGGCGCCCGCGGTTGCGTTGGAAACAATCAACTGTCATGGAAATGTCAAGATTACTTGAATCTATTCATTATTTATTGCGAATATGATATATTTTCTATTCGGTATCCACAAAAGCAGAAGCTCTCACAAAACACTGTTAAACAAATTATAGAAAACTTCAAAAACATTCCATCTGCTGCTACAAAAATGTAGAAAAATTAATCTTGAAACAATTCGAATAAAAGAGAACAATTAACGGTATTGAGAGGTATACAAAATTATTTGTTCGCCCTCCAACGCCCTCCAACTTTCAGACATTTTTCACATCTTACTAATAATTCTTGATGTATCGCTTTTCGTATTGAATCGGGTCTGAGATTCTCGAATGAATTCCTTACTCGTATATATAACAATTGGCTTGTTTCTCTGCACTCTTGCTTTGATGGATCCAAAGATTCTTTAATTCGATCAAAAGTGTTTTGTGAGGGCCTTTGCTTCTGCTGATACCGAATAGCATATATATCACATTCGCCATAAGTAATGGATAGATTTGAGTAATCTCCATTCGGATATTCAAACGAGCCGGCATGAATAATAACAATGACATTTCCATGGCAGTTTATTGTTTTCAACGCAATCGCGGGTGCCACGGCCAACTAAGAATAAGTAAACTCAAGAATATTGATTTTCTGGAACTGATACCTACTCGTTCTCTTGAGTGTAGGCATAGATAACCATATTCAAAGTTAGTTTCATTTTTGATGCCGAGTAGAATGAGACCTAGACTTACAATAATTTTCTTCAACCGCTTCTATATAATTTTCTGGCGAACCCTGTATAACTCGAATCAAATTGATATCAAGAAATTTTGGAAAAATGAGAGCTGGTGATTGATGATATTGCACCCATTAGAACTTGTAACTTTAAATCAAATTCGCCGTGGTTTGATTATGAGGTTCATGATAAAATCAAATTATGGGATAGGACATATAGAGAGTTCAAAAGGTGTTCGAATTTGAATAATGAAAAGCAAATAAAATGGCAAAATTTCAAAATACTCAGGAATGGCGTAGTAGACCTCCTTAAGCAAAAAACAGAACAGTATTATATGGATAAGATAGATAGGTACATAAATAATCCCAGAGAAATGTATAAAACTTTGAAAAGAATAGTGACTAACAATAATCAAGACATCCCACCAAATATTAGTATTGTAACTGCTACGGGGCAATCAGTATTGAAAGACAATATGGAGATAGCACACAGTTTCAACGAATATTTTATTGGAAGTATTCAAGATATCGTTCAGAGTATAGATAATACTGAAACTTGGAGTAATTCAAACTATAACTTATATTGAAAATTTAATCATTTTGAGTTACTTTCTATGCAGGATTTAGGTAATAAAGTTAGAAGCTTGAACAATAAATTTTCTCTACATGAAACATTGAATTGTAAAATGTTGAAGGAAGGTTTGAAACCATTGGCCATATAGTTCTCAATTGTATAAATAAATCTCTAACTACAGGTAAAATTCCGCAGAGTATAAAAATCATTACCATTATACCCATTCAAAAAATTACTACACTAAAGCAGAAGAATTTCGCCCAATAAATCATTTACCACCAATTGG
Organism: Chrysolina oricalcia; assembly: GCA_944452925.2. NCBI lineage: Eukaryota > Metazoa > Arthropoda > Insecta > Coleoptera > Chrysomelidae > Chrysolina > Chrysolina oricalcia. The sequence continues at coordinate 16,722,312 of OX101821.2, forward strand.
GAAATTCTTGAAATAACTGTTTATGAACAATTACTACAGCACATTTCTGATCATTCAATATTATTGAATAATCAATCTGGGTTTCGAAAACAATATTCTTGTGAATCAGCGCTACAACTCACCCTATGCTTTATCAAAACCCAATTAGATAATAATAGATATGTTGTCGCGGTTTTCCTTGACCTAAAGAGAGCCTTCCAGACAATCGATAGGAAAATATTGTTATCCAAACTTAAACAGTATGGTGGTATTGTACATGACTGGCTAAATGAGTACTTTACTAACCGCCAGCAACGGGTACATTTTAAAGACCAAACATCTTCCGAAGTGGTTAATGAGGTAGGTATTCCTCAGGGAAGTGTCTTAGGTCCCCCAGTCTTTCTCTTGTGTCTGAATGATATTGATATTTTTGTAAAATGTGATGACACCTTAATTGCATGCAGTGATGTCAACTTTGAAAGAGCTATTGAAAGAATGAACACTGTTTTGTTATCAATAAGTCAATATCTGAGCCTAAATAAACTGAAACTCAATGTAACTAAAACTCAGGTGATGGTCTTCATAAGAAAATATAAGTATGGTACTCTCGATATTAATAATATTCGCTTGAAAATAAATAATGAAAGTATTCAAGTTGTCTCAAACGTTAAGTACCTGGGATTCCTTCTTCATAATGTTTTGAATTTCAATAGTCATTTTGATTATATGTATTAAAAAACTTCAATAAACTTTTTTTTCACTATTTTTCAGAGGTTTCTTGGAGTTCAATAAATTACCAGATTCTGTTAAGGTATCTACCTCACTAATCCAGTTCAAAACCAAATTAAAGGAATTCATCCAAAAATCCAAAAATAAATTACTACAAATATAGACTTGAAATCGTTATGACAATTTATTGTATATCATACGTGACTTTCGTATATGTATATACATACATTTATACAGTGTGTCTCACTTCTCATGGAAACACCCCCGTATCTTCCGTAACAATAGAGGTAAAATAATGAAACTCTCAGGACTGACGGAAATGCTCAAAATGCACCCACCACCTAAATAGGGTTGGCCTAAGTGATATACACTGCCCGCCACTCGCGATGGAACAACCCATTTTTACGGTAAAACATACTAGGGGACAGAATAGGCTCAAAATTCCTACAGATTCGTGATCAGGACCACCAACTTACTACGGAGACACGTTTTCACTAAAAAAATTTTACTCTTGAAAAATCCGAATTTGTCTCACTTCTCATGGAAACACCCCCGTAGAACCATAAAATTTCCAGGATCGATAGAAACACTGGAAATGAACTTACTGCACGGGAATGGTCAATCTACGTAATATGCACTGCACGCCAGCAGCGAAGGAATCACCCATTTTTCCATCGCTGCTGGCGTGCAGTGCACATCATGTAGGATGACCCGTTTTGTGCAGTTAGTTTATTTTCAGTGTATCTATCGATCCTGCAAATTTAAGGGTTCTACGTATAAAATTACGGAAAATACGGGGGTGTTTCCATGAGAAGTGAGACAAATTCGGATTTTTCAGGACTAAAAATTTTTTCAGAGAAAAAGTGTATCTGTAGTGAGTTGGTGGTCCTGATCACAAATCTTAAGGAATTTTTAGCCTATTTTGGCCCCTAGTATGTTTTACCGTAAAAATGTGTTATTCCATCGCGATTGGCGGGCAGTGTATATCACGTAGGCCAACCTCATTCAGGTGGTAGGTGCATTTTGAGCATATATATCAGTCCTGAGAGTTTCATCATTCAACCTAAATTATTACGGAAGATACGGGGGTGTTTCCATGAGAAGTGAGACACACTGTATATATAATATATTATTTGGTCATACTTCTTAATATGATCTTTGGTCTTTAGGTACTTATTAGTATTATACTAAACATTTTATTTCATGCGTCGATATTTTACTTACATTGCCGGTTACTATTTTTTATTCTTTTTAGTCTAAGTTTATTTTTTATTCACATGTATTTTTAATATTTCAATTGTAATTGTTTACTCATTGATGTTATTGTAATCATTTTATTCTATGTCTGTATTTATTCATATTTCTGTATATTGTAATATGCCTTTCTTACATCTATATTAGGGTTCCTGATCAAATAAAGATCCATCTAATCTAAAATTCTGCAGAATTGGATCCTCTCTTACGAATGAATCGATACAGAATCAAAAATGAATGATCATGTCCAGAAATAAATAAAATAAATATTTTTCGGTCAGCAAACGCAATCTTCAACTTAAAATTTGAAATATTTCGAAAACGGCTAGACTTTGGTAAAATATAAACCTTCGATAATATACTGTGTTTTCTTTAAAAAAACGAACTTGTTGTACACTTCTGGTATAACCGGAAATGCCACAAATTTCAAAATATTTTAGGAGGATAGCCTACAATAGTAAACTTCTAAATTTTCAAATTCACCACACCTATACTTTTCTATATATTGACCTATGCAGTTCCCGGAGGGACCCTCCTGTGTAACGAAAAATATACCTTCCATGTGCGTCTTCCAGAAACATACAACGTTGTAAGACAGATTTGCATTTCTCCCGGGCTAGCTGTATCGAAATACTACCAGGCTGTCATTTATATTGAAAAATTTCATGATCATAAACAAGATCGATTCAAGTTTGTTAACGTCGTTCTAATAATTTGACATTTTACAGTTTCTATAAATTTCGTTTAAAAAAGTAAGTAATCGAAAATGAGTAGTGATAGTGAAGATGATTTGACATTGATACCGCTTAATATTACCGAAATGGCTGGACTCACCTCATTACATGTATTACCTGAATTGCCAAAGAAAAAATATTAATCTGCTTTCAAATCCTTTATGGATTGGTACTTATAAGCAGGAGTCAATATTTGATGTTAAATATTATTCTAAGTATCAATCAAGATGTCGACATATAGAATTATAAAAAGTAGAGAGCATTTCTTGAATGAATGTCCGCCAGGTAACCGAAGACATCTGAAACATTTTATACAGGTTGAATCAATAAATTTAATTATCAAATTCTATATTTTCGAATAGTGAGTTGATACAGGGTCAGTAGAGGTTGTCAAGTGGATGGCTTGGATTCAAACCCGAAATTTCCTGAATTTTTTTAAGTGAAATCGATTAAAGTAATGTTCGATTTTTGTAATATTTTTTATTATTTGAATCTTCAACTCCTCTTTTAGGTTGTATGTATCATGGGAGTCATGGGTATGCTATCCGATATGGTTTAAATTGTCTTCGAAACAATACCTGATACTAAAATCAAAGTAACCAGGAAATTTACAATGACAGGACAGTTGGTATTGATAAATGTGAGAATATAGAAAAACAAATTGTAATCTTTCTGAAACTTTCTAATCCTGAAATGTACACAGGTCATTGCTTGAGGACATCTTCCACTATCCTGCTAGACGCAGGAGATAATGTTACTTCTTTAAAGAGGTTCGGTGGCTGGAAATCCACTACTAATGCATATAAAATAAGTAGAAATCAAGATATTTTTCTGAAGAGGAAACTATCACTTTTCTCCACTTTCAGAACAATCTACCATTGTCTAACGAATTTAATCATATCACCACTATATGGCAATGTGAAATGGGAGATATTTGGAGATTAATTACTGATAAACAAGTTCTGCAGTTATTCATTCTGGCTGGATGTAATACGCCAAAAAAGGTAAAATTCTCCACCCCGAGATGAGAAAGCAGTAGCATATTTTTATTACGATCACCACAGATTTCTCAACACAATATCAGATGATGCTCTTCTCATTATTGAGGTGATTTCAGCATGGAATTTCAAACAAAACAGTCATATTTCAATTATTTCCTATATAGATACAAAGTTCACTATCATGTACGACACACTTGATTTTTATGGACTAAGGCAATTCAACTCCCTGAATAATAATAATGATTACATTCCCGATCTTGTTCTATGCAATGAACTAAGCATAAAATGTCACAAATCCAGCAAGCACCTAGTGGATGAATGTATAGAATTCAGACTCGCTTTCTCTGCTCTGAAAACGCTGCAGTCGAACATAAAGCTCAGTAATAACTTTATGAAAGGTGATAATAAGTCAGTAAACGAAGAAATTTTGAATAATAATTGGGTAGGTATACTTTAATCATGTAAAGACGTAAATAGTTGTATAGACACTGAAAAAAAAATCATTATTAAAAAAAAATTCTAAAAAAAATAAGATTCAGGTAGTTTTCTGTATTTCACACAAAACACCATGAATATGATTATCGAAAAATCCAATGCTACCAAAAAAATGGAAAAAATGTAGCTCCTAGTTCGACAAATAACTTTTCTGTCTATTGCGACACAGATGTGTTATTCTGGTTGTGTTAACTGTATTGTTTTCAAAATATTTGATAGTACCATGACATTCATAATTTCTGACAATCCTTATCGGTTTGCATAATTTTAATTTTATTTTTATTTGCCCTTGCTATTTCGTGGACTTTTAGTTTAGTATAACTTTACCCGAATAGAGGATGAGTACTCATATACATATTCCTCTCTGGATCCCCAAATACTGCCTATATTGATATTCAATGTCCTACTCTTAGTTCGTCACAAAATATGATGAAAACAATGTTTAATGGTTTAAATCTGATTTATTTCTACTCATTAAATATAGGAACTTATTGATATTCACACTAAATAATTTATATCGCACTGCTTCACTCGAAATCACAGTATCTGTGTTGAACTGTAACTATATCTGCCCTCTTTCGTCAGCGCTTTCTATTAATATCCATGTAGATTTCGTTTTCTTCTGGATCCTTCGCGAATATTCTTGAATCTAGATGGCTCTGTGCATTTTGACAAACGTTAGAGGTGACAAAAAATCCGTTATATTAAAAAAGCACTATGATAGATAACGTACCCCGTTTCAAATATATCTCTCTTCAAATAAAAATATACTACAGGATGCTTCATATCTGCTTTGTTACACTAATCTACACTGTCAAATATTTCGTTTCGATAAACACAAACAAAACAACTGAACCTGGCCATAGTTCTACACGACTTCGTGTTTGATAATGAGTTCGTCACTTCTTGAATCCTTCGGAAAAGAGCTCCGTAAAATTCGAATTCAAGGTGGAAACGTCGCCTGTATTTTAGATATTTAAATTCGATATTTAAGCGTGATTGAGCCGATTATTGACCTATTAAGGTAAGTTCGTGCTTTCAACTCATTAGAGAGCGAATCGGCTAAGAGGGATTCGAATGAACTATCACTGTATGTGGGCTATAGATAATTTAATTCTAGAGTGTCACTTCATTAATTATAAAAGATTTGATAAGTATTGATTGCATTTCGCATGACAAATTATACATGCAATAGAGTGCTGTGTGGAATAAGTTATTAGACAAGTAGATATCATTTCTAAACACTTCATATTTGTCCTCATATCGATCTTCATGAAAGAAAATATCTAACTCATGAGAAATATTGGAGGATACTAGAAAACAAACACGAACTATTGGGATACTATAGGATGTCCATTTTGTACTGCTGCCCTTGCTAGTGCCTGGATGTGGACCTTTCAATTTAATATGACTTTAATTAATAACGAATCAAGTCTATATATCTTCAAATAAAAAAAAAACTAAACACTGCTACATATCTCCTTCGTCACCCGGTATTTTGTACGAAACAAATTGATTAGTTTTTCATAAGCCTCCAGAACATTCTAGAAGCAAAAACCTTATTTCCAATTCACTTCAAATTTACAAGGCATACTTCAATGATGAAGTTGTTATGATTTATTGGAACAGAAATGTCTCGTTTTGATCCAGGAATAGAGTAATTTGTTTATCATAATAAAACGCTATTCAGGTGTCTTCGTCAGATTTTATATCCGCGTTCACATGGTTACATCAGAAAAATCATCTTCTACTACTACTAATCAAATTACAATCAACGTCAAACCATATCAGGAAGCTGCGACGAGTTCTGCAAACACACTAGTTTTAATTTCTCAAGTTACTTTATGCATTATTATCTTCAATACTTTTCCGAATTGCAATCTACTCATATTCTTTTAAAATATTTTCATTGATTGATATCTGGACTAAAGGCCCTGGTAGAAGATAGAATCTGACTTAATAAAACAGAGACTTCTGCGAAAATTATTTTTCCGACGACCACATGCGAAAATGAAAAATAGCACACTATTTAGTTACTTCGAAAATGACAAATATCACCCTAGAGATGGAAAGTTAAATGACTATCTAGAGTGGTATGTTTATCTATAGTTATATGTATTGGATAATGGAATTGAAGTGTGCTTTGATATTAATATTGCGAAAACGTCAGATAAACTTTAGAAGTGTCAGTTTTCCATATGCATCATTCTTATCATATACAAAACCGTGAAAATAGTATCTAAAATTCCATAAAACATGGATGCAGAGATTAATAGTGGTGATCAATGTACTCCACCTGAAATTGAAGAGGCCGCAAAATTAACGTCACTAATTTTACTTCCTGAAAAGTCCAAAAGAAATTACGAATAGGCTCACGATCAATTTCTTTCATGGCGAAGAAATAAGAAGGAAGCTCCTTTTCTAATAACGATTTGCATGAATACATGGGTGAACTTTCCAATAGAATCCAATGCTCAACATTATAGACTAATTATTCTATACCACTTCATCCATTCACCACAATGTAGTTAACTTAAGTCATTTTTAAAAAGGAAAAGTGACGAATATAAACCGAAAAAAAGCTAAAATTTTGACGCAACAAGAAATTTGTGAATTTATAAATAAAGCTTCCGATGAGATTCATTTACTTACAAAGGTAAGTCATCGGTATTTAAACAAAGTGTATACATTCATTTAATAATGTTTATTTTAGGTTGTGTCGGTTATGGGTATATCTGGTGCATATCGCAAGCAAGAACTTACCCAGTTATGTATAAATAACATTGAAGATTTGGGGACTGCGGCTGTCATTCAAATTGATACAAAAAATAAATGCTGTCGCAAGTTCACTATTACTGAAAACTTTCATAGCATATATAAAAAATATGCCAATCTAAGACCGCATACTACCAAAACACGATTTTTTTTTTAAATTATAGAGACCAATAATGCACAAAACAAGTAGTGGGCATTAACAAAATTGGAAATATACCTAGAGTAGTGGCTAAATTTTTAAATCTAAAGTATCTTGAAAAATACAAGGGGCATTCATTTCGCCATATTAGTAGATGGAGGAAGAGATCTAACACCTCTGAAAAGACAGGGGGTTGGAAATGGTCCAAAGTCTCAGAAGAATATATTGACGATTCTGCTACTAACAGGTTAAATATTGCCAATAAAATTATGGGTGCCATCAGCAGTAAGTACTTCGAAAGCCGTTACTCCGCCTCTTCGAGGAACTGACATCGAGTCTACTACTGTACAAAGTGTACAAATAACAGAGAGAAATCTTTCCTACTCCTCATTGCAAAGTCCATTACAATTGTATTAATAATAATATTACTTTTAATTTCTACAATTCTAAGAAGTCATATTATAACCTTCCTTTTTAAAATTCTCAAAATTCTCAAAATGAAGTGAAAATATATCAATTTTGTTGCAATTATGCAAAAATCTGTGGTAGCGGAAAAATAGTATCCATTACTTGTGTGGAAAATGCCATTTCACACTAGTGGGATTATCGCACTCGGCAGGCGCCATTCTCCCACTCTTGTGAAATGGATCACTTTCTACACTAGTAACGTAATATACTATATTATGTCGAGAGAATACAAAATAGAACTCCAGAATAAAGGAGTTTTCAACTAAACCCAAGTTGAATCGGTTTATTAAAGGAAATTATAAGATATTTACTTTAGAAAATGTATGAATCTTCCCAAAGTATTAAACGGATAATTCAGAATGGATAATTTGCCAAAAAAGGTTATATTATTAGCAAACAACTTAACAAGGCAGCAGTTTTGGTTGCGTAAAATCTCTGTCCTCCAGTTAGCCTGAGTCTCGTAATCTCAATTTCTATGCAGGCCTGGTTTGAACTAAATATAAGGGTTGTTCAAGAATTTAATAGCAAATTAAAAATCTTTTCGTTTTCTTCTACAAACTGCTTATGCATTATACAGGGTGTTTCATAATAAATGCGCAGGACTTCAGGATGTGATAGCTCGTCCAAAAATATGAAAGAAAGTTTTTATTAACTTACCCTCTAAAATGCATCAGTTTCGAGATACAGGGTGTTGAAATTAAAAAAAAAATATCGTTTTTTGCGAATATCTCTGGAACCCTTTATCTCACAGAAAACAGATTTCGTACGCATTTTCTACTCATAATAAGCTATGTTTTGTGCGTATTTTTTATTTTTTCAAATTCATAATTGGTGAAAATTTTGAAGGGGTAGTGGGTGTTTTTTTCTCCAACTTCTACGCCACTGGAAAGAGTACAGTTTTGAGCCTCCTATATGAACCGCCAATGTTTTCTACACAAAAAAGGTATTTTTTGTCATAAGCTCTAAAGTTGACTGTCTTCAAGTAAAATCAACTTTCATGTTCTTTAAATAATGTTTTTTCCTCGAAAAATTGCTGCGTGCATTGAAGCGGACATTTCCAACAATTCAATTGAGTATGATTGTTATTGTTTTTTTTTATTTTGCAATTAAGAAGTCAACGTTTGTTTTTGTTACTTGTTTTAAGGTTTAAATAAATTTTGTATAATTAGGAAAAAAATTATTTAAAAAAATTTACCATGTTTTTCAACATGAAAGTTGATTTTTCTTGAAAACGGTCAACTTTAGAGCTTATGACCAAAAGTACCTTTTTTGTGTATAAAACATTGGCGGTTTGAGTAGGTGGCTCAAAATCATACTTTTTCAAGTGGCGTAGAAGTTGGAGAAAAAAACACCCACTACCTCTTCACCAATTATAAATTTAAAAATATAAAAAATCTGCACAAAACATAGCTTATTATGAGTAGAAAATGCATTCAAAATCTGTTTTTTGTGCGATAAACGGTTCCAGAGATAGTCGCAAAAAACTATATATTTTTTTAAAATTTCAACACCCTGTATCTCGAAAATGTTGAAATTTAGAGGGTAAGTTAATAGAAACTTTTTTCATATTTTTGAACGAGCTATCACATCCGGAAGTCCTGCGCATTTATTATGAAACACCCTGTATATTTTATAACTCAGATATTCTGAAGAAAAAAAACATAAAGGAAATCCTTTGCATTATAAATAAAAAACTTTATATCTGAACAATTATTCTTATTTCTACTTATTCTAAGTCATTGATCTTTCTGTAACACTCAGTTATGGTTTAAATCTATTCTCTCAATGGAAATATGACGTTGAATTCATGATAAAACTGATTAGTGGGTACAAAATATTTTTTTGAATCATTAGATTCCCCTTGTATAACTCTCGAGTCTGTACTGGAACGATGCGATGTTTGGAGCTTTGGCTTATGAATGTTTATACCTATCTTAGTATTACAAACTGAATTCTGAATTCAATGGTTTCTGGATGTTACCTAAAAGAATTCTTTGTATCGACCACTATTTGAAATAAATTCCAAAAGTGCGTTTTTTTTAAAATTTCCATATAATTTTTCAATAATGTTTTCGATGACAACAAGTAGTGGTCACTCTATTTAAAAAAGAAATAACTTCAAATTTATTGATTCAAGATGTCTTATTTTGATAAGCAATTTATAACAACCTATACGTATTTTCTCGATGTACTGTTGATTACATTTGCTCTCCATATATTTTTCAACAATTTTTTAATAACTACTTTCTTGTATGCATGCATGTTGTATTGTATGCATTAATTTGTTATAAACATTTAAATGCATAAAAACGTGTTGATGTTTTGCTTATAAAATGAAAACTTCTAGTGATCTGGTTTGTTTTATGAGAAAAATTGTAGAGAATTGAAATATGAACAAAATGGAATGTTTTACAACCCGATCAGATTATTACGACAGCGCTTCTTTTTTTATAAAGAAGCGTTTACTAATTCATCTTGACAAAGGAATGTAAATAGTGTCATCAACATGCCTAGGTTAGTAACGACTTTGACTTTGACAAGTAATACCGTCAGCTTCATTTATATCAATTTTAAGGTTATGAAACTTTTTGTGTATTATTGTTGTCTGTTTATTCGATAACTTAGTTACACGCACAAGCAACCTAAAATGAAATAGCGGAACGAATAATCATGAAGGAAGGGAAAGAAAACAAACTTCAATCCATGCAAATTTTGAGAAATGTCAACAAGCAGCAGGAAAAACGTAATAAGTAATACGGAATGTATCGACTGATAACATCCTCGGCAAGCGACAAGCCTCCCCGCACTAAACATTGTAAATTACAAAATATTGCAGCAAGTTTGATTGTTTTTCACATTTGTATTGTACCTTTGCAAACTTAATGCAGGTTTACTGTAAATATGTTTCTTTCAGTTTTCAAATGAAAAGTATCTACAACCTTCTTTCGTGAAACTTACAAAAATGAAATTGCTGCTAATTTCAAATAAATATCTTACTATAACTTCAATATGAGAGTTGTCGGTGAACTTCCTCATGCAATGTTTACTGATTCAGGTTCACTGCAATTTTCAGAACAAAATCTTACTGTAACTCTAATATAAGAGTTGGTGGAGAAGTTTCACATGCAACGATTACACTGCAAATGAAATATCCACTAACTCAATAGGTAGTAAGGATATCAAACCTGCTAGATTATCACAGAGATTCGACAGAATAAGTTATGTTTTGTGTTGGTACAAGAAGCGCAAAGTGCATTCGTTCGCTCCAGTATTTATGGCACTAGCTCTACTATACTTCGCCAGTAACAACGACCTTGAGAAGGGGGCCACGCCACGCGGACCCTAACCTCACTTATTCTTTACCTCCCTGCTACTGATTTGAAAAACCGCTTGCAACATTCATGAGGATTGTGTGGTAAGTGGGAAAATTGTTATGTAAAAGGATTCATATAGGATTGGCCCATAAATATATAAGATGTGTATAACCCTAAACATTGAAAGTACATAAGGCTACATATGATGGCGTTAGTAATTGTTGAAAGGTACACATATTACCAAACGTTCGAGCAGAAATAAGCTATATCGTATATTATTCTGTTGAGCGGTGCTTTCACAATTGGACTCGGATTATAGGTGATGAGATAAAGTAAATAATTCCTTTTTTTGGTATGAGTTATGTACAATGAAGTCACAAAAGGCTTGATATGATATACTTTTTTTTGGAGTCTTATAAAACTAATTTGAAGGTAGTGTTCTTTTTATTTCATTCAAAGTTTGTGATTTATTCCTATACTTCTTGTTGGTTCTTATTTTGGCTAAATTTCGGTCCAATTTCAATGGGTTTTTGGGTTTTCCTCCAAGTGAAACAGCAAATGCGCCATATACTTACCTATCACTTCGAGTCCCGGACTTCAATCAAGATTTTCATCTTGATATTATTTTATATTTGAAACGCTTTTGTACTTTTAAAACAATTTTTATATCTATAGGTATATAAAGTCGCAACTTGACGTTCCCTATAGTACCTTATTTGGATATGCAGGTTTCAGAGGGACACGAAAAATAAATTATTTTCTTGCATCGAGAACCTTTCATGATACAATCATAATGTATAACAGATTTTTTAATGAAAACATATCTGAAAGATGCATTTCCTGAAGCACTAATGCCACATATATGTTGACTTCCTGTTCTTGTTCAGAGAAACAAAATGCATAAGTCCTTATAACCAAAAATATTGCCAAATTTGCACCAGCCCACCAAACTGAAAACTTATGTTAATTGTGAATGGCTCCTTGCATAACTGATTTCTCACTTACCATTTCTTTATTGTTGACATTCCTTAAATTTACAATGAAAATAAATCAATATTGTTAATAATCGAATAAATGAATATTTTGGAACCTTTGGTGTGAATATACAGTTCAAGGAATAGATACTACCCAAATACCAAAACTAGTTCACAATCACACTCAAGGCGCGTTTCACCCACACAGTTAGCATCTTCAGGAGCTAAAAGCTTTGCTAAAAGCTTTGCTATCTAGCTCCTGAAGATGCTAAGTTTGTTGGCGAAACGGGCGTCGAGAGTGATTGTGACATAGTTTTGGTGTTTGGGTACTTTCTATTTCTTGGAATAGTGCTATAAACTCATTCTCAGCTCTCAAAGCAATTCTCAATTAATTCACATAAGATTTTCATTAATTTTTTGTAGGCTTTGATAGAAGTTGACCATGAATTATTCACAAGTTTTCATATCATTTCAAGTAAACTTTCTGATTACTTCAGTTATACTCATATTAAATTGTCTGTAAACTCCCAAAAGACAAGTTTACTTTTGTAAGTTAACGGAGGGGAAGATGCCATCTCTGAGATAACTTGCTGGCAGTTAACTGTAAAGTTTACACTCGCAAAACAAATTTTGCAGCAATTTGATATTGTTTAGTGGGTCGGCTTTGCCTCGGCTCGTACTCACCTCGAATGTTAACACGTCTTTAGTTTCCTTGTTACTTAAATAAGTAATAACAAATTGATAAATGACAGTTGCGAGTCGAAAACATAACAGAATATACCTACGGACTGTTTATGTGAAATTTGTTTGTAAAATTTGTTGTTACGAAACTCCCAGGTTTTCGAAGAGAACCCCTCATAGCAGAGATTGTGCGAGCAAGGGAGATGATGGCATGTCGGTTTCTTACAAGTATTTTTGTTGAAAAATTACTCATTTCATGCTCTATTGACTGGGGTATAGCTGGAACACCGATCTCAAAAAAATTTCTGTATTTTTCGGTTTGTTCGATGTGCCCTCCATTAAAAATGTACGAAAGAGGAAATATTGGCGAAGATGATCTGGAAAAGTATCATCATTATCAACTGATTGTCTCCTAATAGTCACGTCACTTCGGTGTCCCCATGCCGTGCGAGTACTATCAGATATCGAAAGAACAAATGGAAGTTTACGACAAAACACGATCATATTATGGTTCCTTGACGAAAATAACAAGTTATTTACATACGAGCGGTGTTGAAGTTGTCGCCTAATATTTCTATTACCATATAAATTGTGGAGCGGCGAGCGTAAACGTGTGAGCGTCACGCAAATACGTCTCACATGAAACACAATTAGAGTTGGTATTTGAAACATAAACGTGGATGGTTCAAAGCGGACCGGAGGTAGGTCGCTTCATTTACGAATCATCAGTATTTTAATCAAGCGGCTTTTAGCATGGGAAAAGTAATTATAACTTTGAGTATTTATAGCAAAAGTATAATAATTTTTTTCTGCAACTTTCAATAAGAATTTATACTTTATGAAACCATTTACACGAAGTAGTGAAAGGCTAGGATATATCCAACTTGTATTTCCTCAGGAGAAAGGTGCCATCAATTTTTAAAATATCGAAACCTTCTAGAAAATTATAGTAGAGTTGAGTGCTAATGAATTCGTTTTTCATTTGAAATGGAAGCCAGTCCGTGACAGATATATTTCAATCCAAACTGCATTGATATTTTTTTTGGTGTCGTAGACATTCAAAAAGTTTTCTGCAATATCACATTTTATTCATAATTCCTCATTTCAGAGCCGAGTATAAATTGTTTATCAATAGTAGAACCACAAGAGTCTTTCTTCCTTCAGAGGAATTTCTTTTACCAACGAAATAATTAATTCTTCGATACAAACTGACATCTCAACCGATGGTCGAGTAATTTTGTCCAATTTCAGAAATTTATCATTCAGTAAAAGTTCAGTACGAGTTTTTTTTTACCAACGACAATATACAGGGTGTTTCTTAAGTACGTGTAAAAACTTCAAGAGCATGTTGCTGACGTCGAAATGAGAAAAAATGTTCCCATAATGATTTTTCAATGACAAAAGCAAATTTTGTGGTAATTGTGAAAAAACTAATTTCTAAATGAATTTATTTTGAATTGAAAAATCTTGTCATTCAAAATCACTTGCATCGATTATTTAAAATGTCAATAACTCGAAAACAGTTGCTCGCAGTGACCTCTACCAAGAACATATTTTTTACATAAACTGAATAATAAATATTTCCAGATACCAAACTTTACCCAAATATCAAAATTATTTTGAAACTATTAACAAAAAAATATAAATAAAAAATCAACTTTGACACTCTGTATCTCAGAAACGAATAACTTGTAGACATATGTTTATAGGAACTTTTCTTCTTATTTTGATGTCAGCAATACGCTCCCTAATTTTCTACACTTACTTAAGAAACAGCCTGTATAATAATACAAATACATGCCTTGTTTATGAAGTTGAAAGATCGATGCTTGCAAAAATCAGTGTTTCTATATAAAAAGGACATTAATGGTATATAGAAAATTCCATTAAAATATAAAAATGGCAATACCTGATTATAGTATGCTTATTATGAAGTGAAGTGGAATATTTCATCAAAACAGGCAATGGTATTCAAAACTATCGGAGAGAATTTGAATTTCCTGAAAAATACCCTCGGAGTAGATTTAAGCGAAAAGGATCCTAATAATATTTACTATTTAGAAATAAACCTAGGTCTATCCTATCAGAACTTCGAAAATTTAATTTAATTATGTTTTTTTAATTATCTGCTAATATTAAGTCTTGAGTAATAATTTTTACTGTGAATGCTAGAATATACTTGTTGGAAAGTGAAGGAATGTTCGATGTTTTTTTATAGCATTTCATCTCAATTACAAATATAAAAATGTATACTGTCTACTGTTTTGAATATACAGTTACCAAATATTTCGACACAAGGAAAATGCAAAATATGGATCAATGTTTCTGGTACACCTGAATCAACTACATCAGATTTATAGTTGGCAATTCAAATAAATTGACTTCGGCTATCTAGACAGCATTAACTCCAAGGCTTACCTCGATACCAATCATGTTTAAAATTTGAATCAAGGCATAATGATTCATCCTATCATATGTTTTGAAAAAATCTATGTAAACGCAGACTCCAAAGCATTCGATATGTCATCAATATAGGTTAACAAATTCAGTTCAGTAGTATTGTCTGAGACTGAACTGCTGGTCAAAACAATCTGACAACAAAGGGATTTAGGAAATAGCAGATCAGATTCCTAAATAATTTAGATATAGTGCGCAGTACCTACTGATGCCTCTATAGTTTTCTATCTCTGATTTGTTTCCTGATTTCAAGGTAGGTGTTACCTAACTTGATCATTTCCATGTGGAAGAGACTACTCCAATTGCCACTTAATTTTTGAGGATATAAAGGTCGCGCTGATATAAAACAACTTTTCAAAATTGAAGGTGGTATCCCATTAGGCCCAGGACCCTTGTTGATTTCTGATGTTTTGTGTAGATAATGGATATTCTGATGTTACAGGAGGGGATGTCCAGTGCCGGATTAGCCACGTAGCAAGAGTAGCAAATGCTACGGGCCCTGCGAATTGGGAAGCCCCGCGTTCCAACGCCTGTGTTACCGTAAACATTTTTTAAATTTAGATAGGAGCTTAAAATATATTGCCTTAAACGCGAAGCGCTCAGGCTATGTTTGGTTTAGGTTTAAGAGTATGATACCTACCACGAGAAACGTTAGTATCAAAATCTATAACTATAATTTAAAATAGTACCACAGTTCAAAAATTGTGCGCTGGCCACACAAGTTATACTACTTGCACTGCACTCTCAAGTTGGTAGCACTGCAAAACGAACAGGGGAATTCCATGATATTGTCATCGATCGAGCTAGTCGTAAAACTCGAACAAATAATATAGGATTCTATTCTATTGAGTATCAAACAATAAGAAAGCACTTTAAACGTGACTGATGTGAGCCATTCTTGAGAAAAGTTGTTGTGACATTGCTTCGAGTCTTCGATTAAGCTTCGAGTACCTACTGTTTTCTTGATGACGTGAGTTGCTACGTCAGCAAGAAAACAGTTCAATTATCTTTTTTAAAACACATAAAACATAAATATAAACGAGAATAACTTCACTTAAGTAAAGATATTTTATTAAATTGTATGTTTTGCATATCCATATATTATCCATACACATAAATAAAATTGGAGTGCCTTTTTGTAATTTCAATATAACAACATTTCACATAATGCATATTAAAGTATATGAGGCTATACCCAATAACTTTTCTATTCATAAAACAAAACATCAATATTTAAATCTCGATGAGATGAAAAAATCATTTAAAAAAATATTTGTGTATCCGTAGGTAATATGAGCGGCATATCTACACCTTTTTCAATTGTAATTCAGAAAGTGTAACTTGAAATGCAGATTAGTAACATGTAAATCAGAAACTGTAACTTGTTATTCAGAATTGTTAACTGTAATTCAGAAACCGTAACATGTAATTCAGATCAATCAATTGTATTTCAGAAACGGTAACATGTAATTTAGATTAGTAAATTGTATTTCAGAAAGCATCATTGTAATTCAGAAACCATCACTAGTAATTCAGAAACCACCAAGGACTTGATTAGTAAGAGTAGGGAATATGAGAACAACGAATTATTTATTAATGAACATTATTATGAATAATAACATTTATCGCCCAACGGGCATGTCTTGAAATGCTAAAGCTGTAGCACGGTGAATGGTGATGTGTTGTGCAGCCCTACCAACTATAGTATTTTTGCCTGGTCAGTGATTTGCTCAAGATACACAAGCCGCTGTTCTCCAACACCCGGACCTTGAACTTGGGAACTCGAAGATTCTCTTTTACATAGGACTTTATTTTCGACCATATTGTTTCGACTGGGTTCAACATTGGGGAGTATGGACTCAAATGAAGATGACTTGCCTCAGTTCCATCCAGAAAATATGTACATACGGGTTGTTCTTGGTTTCTGAATTACAGTTGATACTTTCTGCTAACTGCTTACTACAAATCCGCATTGAAAATGACATCTTACCTCTTGTCTCTGATATAAAAAATCTAGGTTTGTGGTTCGACACTGAGCTACGCTTCACCAGGCATGTTAACCATCTGATTCAATCCTCTTATAACGTTCTCAGACAATTGTTTCCGAATCGGGATTTACTCACCACAAAACTCAAACTCAAATTGTGTAAATCACTAATATTCTCCAAAATTTCTTACTGTGATAGTATTTATGGACCTGCCTTAAGGCAATCTGATTCGATGCGCCTGCAACGCATTCAAAATAGCTGCTTACGCTTTTCCTTTGGGGTGCGCAAATTGGATCATATATCCGCTGTAATGAAGGAATCAGGCTGGCTGAAACTAGAGAAGCTTAGAACATTACACTTGTTGATCAATACGTATAAAGTTTTAAACACCAGGAAGCCTGACTATCTATTGAACAAACTCAAAACTTTTTCGAATATAAATAGATTCGCCACACGTAACAGGTTAGTTCTAGTCATTCCCAGGTCTTCAATTTTCACACGCAGTTTCTCATATAATGCCCCGAAACTTTATAACTCACTTCCCAGTGATTATAGGTCTTTCACAATCAAAAACTTCAAAAAAAGGTTGAAAGCATTTTTACTTGGTTAGTTTTTTTATGCTGACTAGGGCTTACTCTTTATGACTCACCACTATAATTCTGAAGATGTTTTTGTATTTTGTATACAAACTTTGTGTTTACGAAATTAGTAGATTAAGATTATTGACTGTTTCTTTCTCATTTGATTTGTTTATTGTAAATGTGTTGTCAAGGTTGAGTTTAAAAACAGCGCAGGCTGACACTCCGCCTATTCACTATGATTTACTTTTCTCACAATCTCTGTTATTATTTGTTTATTTTTTGTAGTGAATAAAGACGCTTTATTATTATTATTATTATTATTATCAATAACAACAAATGCTTTCTGAATTACATTTTACTCCTTCTGAAATACAATTAACTAATCTGAATTATATGTTACGGTTTCTGAAATACAATGTACTAATCTGAATTACACGTTACGTTTTCTGAATTACAATTTACTATTCTAAATTACAAATTATACTTTCTGAAATGCATCTTATACTTTCTGAATCACAATTGAAAAAGGTGTAGAGATACGGGTCGGCACTACGCTTCTGGAAGTGCTAACCGTAAAGCAAAAGATGAAAAGGAAAAATGAACGAAACGAAACTGTTCTTTCAAAAACGTAATTCGTACGAGTCTTTTAATGTTCAGAGTGATGTTGCTGAATCTACAGAAAGTAGATGAGAAAATACAGAAGTTGTATCTTGTATGATAGTGGTACACTACTACTGCTTCTGATGAAGCTACATTTTCTATAAGTGATGCTGTAGAGTTGAAGAGACAGCAGTTCCTTCTAATTTAACTATATCATATTCAAGCCAAAAATACATTAGAAGTACAGACAGTCTTCTCGATCTAGAGTCGTCGTGTTCTAACCAAAAAGAAGTCGATAGCATATTATTCTAATGTCACTACAGTTTCAAGTAAAAAACTAAACGAGAGTAAAATATACTCCAACGATATTGGTGAATAGCCGAGCAACTTCGATAGAGATTATTGAATTGCAAAAATACGCAGCGAAGTGTAACATATGAATATTGATTTTTTGTATTCAAAGAAAATTCACGAAAACGGAAATAAGCCACGATTCTGCCATAAGAGATTTTGGAAAAATCTTCAATAATGTAAGTCCTTGCAAAGATGATTTGAAGATCAGCCTAGGCGACGAATTAGTGCAGTTCGCTGAGCTGCTGAAAACAGCTGTGGCTACTGTTATTGACAGCAACAAACAGCCCAAACAGTAGCCTCTGGAACTGCAATTCAATAAATTTTTTTTAAATAATTCTTTACAATCGTGTTTTCAAAACATAGAAATTACCTTGCGAATTTACTTGTCTCTCATGATCAGTAGTGGCGAACGTTCTTTTTCAACATTAAAATGTATTAAAAATGAGTTAAGGAACACGATGGGCTAAAAACATCTTATGAATAAAGAGCATGAGTTGCTTAAAGAAGTCGATATTGAAAAGTGTTATCTCTCAATTTGCCCATATTAAATCCAGAAAAGTTTATTTGTAATAGTTTTGTTTTATTTAACACCCTTGAGAAACTAATGCAAACCAAGGGCCCCTTGACAAAATTTGCTACAGGCCCCGCGCTAGGTTAATCCAGCACTGGGGATGTCAACGTTAATGAATGGAACAGGTAGTTTTGAAACATCACGAATGTTGTAAGTATAAACTGAGGAAAAGAAACAGCAAATAGGTTAATTATTTCGAGCTTTTTGTTCCCTTATAAGATAATCACTGGTAATGTTAGGAGTTTTTCTTTCGACATCAATAGATTTCCAAAAGCTTTTCGTATTGCATGGTATTGAAGATTCAATTGTGGAGATATAATTTTGTTGGGTTTGTTGGGTTGGTTGGTTTCGTTTGTTAAACATTAACAAAGTGTATTGGAAACTCTTAGTAGTCATGCTCAGAAGTTGTTTTGTTGTTTTATTTACCGTATCCATATCCCCAATTTCTTTTGGTATCATATTGTCGTGAATTGGGGTTTATTCACGACTAACTATGTAGATACTGATCATTTATAGATTTGAAACACTTTCGAAAAATATAAAAACATTTATTTTACTATGTTCAAATATATATGAGATTAATACAATTGAAATGAATGACGGAATTATTGAATTAAAGAATTAATGAATCTCTCCTAAACTGGTTATGGTTTAAACAAATTATCTTAGAGAGATCTATACTTACAATAATTTCGGGTATATACATTTTAGGAACATTTTCCTTGAATCTCATCTTCAGTCTTCCAAACTTCCCCCATAGCCCTCACTAGCTGTGGGCACGGCAGAACTCTAAACTCGACTACCAGATCGAACTATCAGTGGCCTTTTTGAAAACTCTTGTTTATGGTCTGTTGAGGACAAGTTGTGTTTCTAAATAAAATATCTTCGCTCACGTACTGAATTGTAAAAGGTAAACAGGTTACCTACGTATTGAATGACAATAAAGTATTTTAATGTACAGGATGTTCCATATATTTTTGACAATATAGTAAAGGTAAAATCAGAAAACTTTCATTAGTATATACAAGTTAATGACCTGATATAGTATATTAACAAGTATATCTACTATAGTATCAAAATATTGATTTTCAAGGGCTCTATATAGTAAAAGAGCTGCCTATATGATTTTCTCACAGGTAGCGAAACCGTTTGCTGGACATGAAATAGCATTTTTGGTGTTACCCCAAGTTGCCTGGATGTAGTGAAATCTCACTAAACTTTTGAAGTTCAGAAACTCAGTTCGCAACAAAGATTCCTAATAAATGTGGAGAAGTACCCATCCAAATCAAAACTATAGTTGAATCTGTCCATAAAACATAAGAAGCAATATTGATGTGAATTGATTTCCTAACCTTCTCAACTATGAGTGTAAGTACTAGTGCTCCACATGATTCCACATGATTCCAATCTTGGAATTGAAACAACTTTTAAAGGAGCCACCCTAGATTTTGCAAATATTAAAGATACTTCTACTTCACCATCAGAATTAACACTTCTCAAGTACACACAAGCACCATAAGCTTTCAGAGAACCGTCACAGAACCCATGAATTTCTACATTCAAGACATTTTCACAAAGTAATCTCGTCGAAATTTTCAATTGAGTCAAAATCTGAAAGTAATTTTTTAGTGATTTCCAGAAAGAATAAATATCAGAAGGTGAGCTTTCATCCCAAGATGTTTTCAATAACCAAAGCCTTTGTAATAATATTTTCACAGCAATAATGCAAGGACCCAACAAACCAAGTGGGTCAAAAATTCGGGAAATATCACATAAAATGGAACGCTTTGTGACTTTTTTGTTCCGATAATCAAAGTTTATAACAAACTTCAATACATCTGTACCAAATGAACAATACCACCCCAATGTCTTATTCTCATCTTTCTTGGCAAAAAATTTATTATCCGTATTTTTACAACCACTAAGGGCCGGTTGTTCAGTCAGAGATAATCTGCAGTTCTATGTGAATCTTGGTTTATCGAGTTGTTCACTGCATAGTTAGAACTTTAATCCTGGTTTGATTCCAGGTTTCGCTAAACCATCATAATCGATGGATTAAATGACATAACAACATTAGAACTGCAATATGAAATAGTATGGAAAAATAATCGGAAATCACTTTGATGATCATGGACGGTGTAATAACATAACTGATGATTAAGATATTATTGAAGTAGTCCTATTAGGGCACCTCGTACTTAAAGATTACGTGAAAATCATTTCGAGAAATGAAAATTTATATTTGGGTATTATCAAAAGACTTTGTGAGAATTATTGTGAAATGGTTTCTCATGAAATCGCTAATAAAACTAATTGGTTAGTGCACCATGAAAATTATTTTGTGGATTTTCCTTTTCGTGGGACCCTGCCAAAAATATCACATGAAATCTCATAAAAAAAATATAGACGAATTATGAGAATTTATAAGGATCTACGTGGAAAGTCTGTAACCTACACGTACGCAATCCCTGGCACATAAACTTTTTGGAAGGACGTATGAGGATTTATGAGTAGGTATAATTTATAAGCATACCCGAATACATGTCATACGAGTTTGTATCAGGCTGTGGTTGTTTGAGGGGACTATGAGATTCGATGAGGTATTCCACTTTCAATCACACCGATATTATATGCTCATTCACAAGCTTGTCAACGTATGAGAAATGTGTGGAAATTCACAATTACTAATCTTATTTGGTATCGTATGAAGAAAGTGGATTCAGTATTCGATGATACTTTATCAGAAATTCCGTATCCAATTTTATTCGGTATCTTGTGGAAAAAGTGGGATCACGATGTGATGGTTTGAATCAAGAATTCCTTATCTGAATTTATGCGATTCCCATAAGTTTGTATACCACTCAAAACACTGAGAATTCAAGGAAAACAAAACAAGGATACAGAGTAATAAGAGTATGTTTTATGCAATAGTGGTGCAAAGATACACGATTCGATGAGGTATTCCAATTTCAAACAAACAATATTTTATCCTCATTCAAAATCTTGAGAACCTATGTGTAGAAATACACAATTTATAATCTCATTCGATATCGTATAAAAAAAGTGTGTTCAGGACTTGATGGTCCAATCTGTATTTGGAATTCCATATCCAATTTATGCGAATCCTATGAGATTTCATGAGATACAAGAGTAGGAATATTACGAAACCAAATGGAATATTCTACACAAAATATTCCTAAGAATATTCGAATAGATTATTATTATCACGTCATGCCAGTATATTTCAAAAATATTTCAGAAAGATCAACACAAGATCAACAAAATGCAACATTCCTGGAAAATCTTTCTAGATTATTGCTGAAATATTCGAATAGATTATTATGCTCATATTACTCCAGATTTTTATAACACATCAGAAGAATCATAATGTACCCTAGGTTATTTTATCTTCGTCTACAAATAATGATACATATTTCAAAATGACTTCAATAATTGCAAATGATCAATTTTTTTTATCACAATCGGATAATCGAGAATGAATTTATTTACTTATTATTTCCCTCGTATGTCGAATGTATTCACTGATGAACAGTTTTCGTTTCTTTTCGAATGAACTGCATGGTTCTTTCACAAGTCGTGAGCTCTGAATGTCTGATTCGTTGTCTGAATCTATGAAATGAATGAATCTCTAACCGGCTATTCGGAGAGTTTCTTCCTCTACTCGGAAGATGGTGCTGCCTAGACCACGTTTCATAGAGCGGGATCAGAGTAAGTAAATACCAACAACGGCAAGATGAAAGTTGTGATAATACAGACGAGGAACAGATGGTGTTAAAACTGGCTGTGCAATAAGTGCATATAAAATTAAGAAATTCATTGGATTATTCATTCAATCTTCATAAGGAACATGCCAGGAACAATCTGGCAGACCTCGCAGAATATCAATGATTTTTTTAAATTATTCAAGTTACTGCAATGAAATCTCATAGGTTCTAATTTATTTTCAAACTGCAGGACCTCATAGAAAAATGTAGCATCCATCCCAGTAATCGCTGATAGAAACGGATAACAGTTATGTCTAAGAACACATTAGAAATTAAAGGACTATGTATCTGTAATGTCTTTTAAATACTGATGAAAATCGAATATGGCTCTATACGGATTTGCGGTTTCACTATCCAACTTGGATCTCACAAATTCTCTCATATATTTTTTTATCAGTCTCTATGAGGCATTTTTGGCAGGGGAACCAGCTAGGACATATTTACATATCTATCTATCTTGAACGAATCTCACATCTACCTCAAAAGATCAATCACATAGGATGGTTTGCTCATGAATTTCATTCTATTTCATCGTATAGCCTTCAATGAGTCCGTTTTCTACCAAGCTCTCCAAAAAATTACAGAAAAGTAATAAACTACGAATGGAAAATGTTTGGTTATATTTGATGTGATGATGTGTTTTATTTTTATTCTGATTAAGGTACATGAGCTCGTTCTCGCATCAGTAATTCCTCGTCTTCTCAGGTGGTACTGTATGGTTTTCCATATTTTTCCCGCAGTTGGAATAGCAAATACGCCACCTTTTATTTGTTAAGTCGCCCCATGGTACATATGGTGGTGTTACTCTCTTTAGTCTGCACTTATGTTCAGATCGGGGAGACTATCACCATTATATTCTACAGTACATTTTCATTCATACTTGTCGATAAGTTAAAAAACTTCTGACATTAAAGTATATTTTAACTTTGACTTTTCATGAAATAGTTCAGATGAACTGCAAAATCTTGGTTTTCATTATACATGGTCCAATTTCTGCTGAACAACACATTTGACGGTAATCTACGATTAGACTCCAAACTAAGTTTGATAAATCTTTGGCTTTTACCATGGACTGAACAACCGGCCCTTAAGTTTCCATCACTTGGACTCTATTTGATATCCATTTTCTCAAATTTAACCCACCAGATTTCAATATTGTCGATACTTCATGACAACTTTGCATAACATTTTCATACGTATCATCCCCCGTTAACATATCATCCACATAGAAATCATTTAGAATAATTTGGGGTGCTTTTGGTAATTTGTTGACATTTTCCATTCCTAATTGTTTCAAACACCTAATTGCTAAAAATGGAGCTGACTTAGTCCCATATGTAACAGTATTGAGAGTGTACTCGCATATTGGACTTTCAGGAGAATATCCCCATAAAATTTTTTGAAGATGCCTCTGCTCCTCCTCCACCAGAATCATACGAAATGTTTTTTCGAATTCTGCGCATACTACAATACTGTAAGTTCTGAATCGCAACAAGATGGAAAATAATTCATCTTGTAATTTAGGACCGCAATATTGTATATCATTGAATGACACACCTGTATCAGTCGGAGCAGATCCATTGAATACTAAACGAAATTTTGTTGTCAATTTTCTTTCATCTAACACCCCGTGATGAGGAAGATAATATGAGATACTATTTGTGGAAATTTGATTTACCAATGACATATGTTCCAATTGTTTATATTCGTGCATGAAATCTGTATACATACGTTTCCAGTTTTCGTTCTTAGACAAATTCCTCTCCAATGCATAAAATCTATTCAAAGCTTGTTGCCTAGATTCACCCAATAAAGTAGCAGATTCCTTGAGAGGAATTGTGACAACAAACTGACCATCACTACTATGTTTAAATGTATTCAAAAATATTTCTTCACAACTTTTTTCTTCTTCTGAAACATTTAGACAATTTAGACAATCGTTTTTGAATATCAACATTCACGTTCATATTACATGTTACCTTTGATACAACAATGGAACTTATTGGACACGAAATGATCCAACCAAACCGTGTCTTTTGAAGCAAAGGTTGGTTTTCACCCAAACTTACTTGACCAATACACAATAAATTATAAAATGTATCTGCACCCAACAAAATATCAATTCTGCTTGGTTCAGAAAACGAAGAATCTGCTAGTTTAAGATGTTTAGGAATTTTCAAATGTGATATGTTAACCTTTTTAGCAGGAATGGAAGAGCATAAAACATCCACAATTGAACAAGAAACATCTTTCGCAAAGGCATTATGTACAGATTGAATGGTTATAATACATTTATGATGAATGTTTGAAATTACTTGGTTTATTCCTTCTATTGCCAAAGATATTTCTTGTTTCTCTATACCCAATCGTTCATAACAAGCATTTGTTATCAAATTAGACTGTGATCCTGTATCTTATAAAACTCTACATAAATATGGATGACCACAAGAGTCAAGAACCTTTATCATTGCAGTTGAAAGTAATACTTCTGTAAAATTTTCTACATTTTGAGACGTTAACAAAACTTTTGGTTGTTCCGTACTTGTAGACTGTTGATATTCATCAGTAGAATGAAAATGATCCCCAATATTATTTTATGACGGCCTCTCATAGTGAAGGAGTACATTATGATTCCCTTTGCAAATTTTACAACCCCAAGATCTACATTCTTCACTAACATGATTTCCTTTCAAACAATTCAAGCAGAGTTTCAGCTGTTTTGCTTGCTCAAACCTGGCATGAATTGGTAATTTTAGAAATTGAGAGCAATTGGTGATAAGAGGATCACCTTTACAAATTGGACATGAGTTGTTTGTCAATAGGAAACTTCTTGAATTATTATTTCTTGATTTCGATTTTAAATCAACATTTTTCTCCCAATTACCAATTATGTCAATTCTATTTTTCACAAATGAGAAAAAATCTTCCAATTTAGCAATTTTCCCTTGTCCCATTCTCTTTGACTTAAAGAATCCAATTTAC
Source organism: Chrysolina oricalcia (assembly GCA_944452925.2). Taxonomy (NCBI): domain Eukaryota; kingdom Metazoa; phylum Arthropoda; class Insecta; order Coleoptera; family Chrysomelidae; genus Chrysolina; species Chrysolina oricalcia. The sequence continues at coordinate 16,748,173 of OX101821.2, forward strand.
TACTAACAATGTAAATTATCATATGATCCCAATTTTTGGTTGAAATTTTCAATTTTTTCAATGAGTTTAGATGACGAGACATCCAATTCATTAAAATTCGTAAATTTGATGCAGATTCCTGGGTTACCTTCGGATACTCAAACATCATCTGAATATGAGTATTCACCAACTTACAAGGAGTATAATTTATTATTATTATAAGCTATTTGAAAATAATCAGCAGATGATTCAACTAAACCAAACAATTCTTTCGGTTCCACGTCCAATGATTTCCTAAGAAAATGAAACTTCTCAATATTAGAAATTAATTGATTCTGGTGAATCAAAGATTTAAACGTATCTCTGAATTCCATCCAGTTATCAAAGGACCCACTGAATTTAGGAATGTGTATGGAATGTGTATGGAAAGTAAACAGAAGTTGGAGAAAAAAACACCCACTACCCCTTCAAAATTTTCACCAATTATGAATTTGAAAAAGTAAAAAATCCGCACAAAACATAGCTTATTATGAGTAGAAAATGCCTACGAAATCTTTTTTCTGTGCGATGAACGGTTCCAGAGATATTCGCAAAAAACGATATTTTTTTTTAATTTCAACACCCTGTATCTCGAAAATGGTGCATTTCAGAGGGTAAGGTAATAGAAACTTTTTTCATATTTTTGGACGAGCTATCACATCCTGATGTCCTGCGCATTTATTATGAAACACCCTGTATACTTCGAAAAGGGTAAATCGTTCTACAATTATATCGCGTTTTTTCAATTCTTCTTTCAAATCATTTGACATTTTTATAAATAATCTAACACTACTCACACAATACCAAAACCAAAACCAAACCCAATGCTTTTAGTTGAGCCCAATGCTTGCAAAAGTCCAATATCTCCAAGTCGATGACAGTTCCAATTTCAACCTTAACAATCGTCTATTTCGAATCCAAAACGCCAATTCCAGGTAATATCCGGGTCGGAGGACCAATGTTTAAGTTAATTTCTATTTCTGTTTGTTTTATTTAAGGAAAATTCGATTTGAAATGCAAATTCTTTGACTTTTATTTTTGTGCACGTCTACAAATTTTTATTTAAATAATCTCTCTGGTTACAACAACATATTTCAACAAATTCAAGTATAAAACAAAGTGATATCTTGAACAACAGTTGACTATCGATTACAAATAATACGTAATTGTCTTTTGATTATCTGAATTCACTCAAAAGTAATGAAATTCGTGATTTTGAGTAATTACGTGTATATATATAATAATAATAATAATAAATGTCTTTTATTATTCCACAAATTATTGCACTGAAAATATTGTTATAATAATGAAAAATCTTACAATTTGTGGAAAAAATTTTGTAGCGAAATGATATACCAAAGTATACCAAGGTCTGCTCTTCCATTCAACTCCGATACATTAGAAAATAATACAAATTTGCATGCGCGTAAAAAAATTGGTTCGATAACAGTTGCAGAAGTTATTTCTAATATGTTTGTTACAAATTTTGGTCATTTAATAGCCACAGACGAACTTTCTGTTTGATAGATGAAGGATAATCGAATTTTACTTTTCTTGTTATAGAATTGTACCGTTTGAAAACACAGTAGCTGAACGATCTCTGAAACAGGGCAGATTTATGCGAGGAAATATATAATATGGACCCTTCCTTATTCCAAGCTGTATTCATAGCTTAATTGTATTTTGGTCGACCAACAAACCATTCTGATTGATTCTCAATGATAAACTCAATCAACTTATAACTTTGATGGCGAATTCATTCACCGAAGAAATCAGTATATTTTTGACAATCCTGTAGAAAAGCACTGGCTTTTTTATTCTGTATTATGGAACAATATTTCTCGCGAATTCAAAGAATGCTCAGTCGCAAACAATATTGAATAGAAATGAGATATAGATATTTTTTTGTTCAGCTGAATTTCTCCAAAAATCACAAAATTCATGATTTGGCGCCCTTTAGCGCCTAATCTAGTGATACGGTCAAGTTTGCCCAATGGAGAATATACTCAGGATGGCTCCAGCTACAACATATCAAAAATCCAGCCATTTTCACAGAAAGACTTTTTCCCATAAGATGTGTTCGTCGTCCTTCGTGGATCAAACAGGTTTTTAACATTCATTTTTTTAAAAGAATGAGAAAGACCAAAAGTCCATTTAACTGTAATGCAAATTTTACTCAACCAGATTTATAAAATTTTGTAGGGTATTTTCTATTCACCCTTCGGAAGTAAATACCGCACCCACCCTTGGTGAAAACGAGGGCTAGTAAATATAACACACATGTGCATGGTACAAATTATCGAAAGCCAACATCAATCTGAAATCTGGAACATGTGTTCCAAAACAAAACGATTGCATGTTAGCCATCGGAATGTGTGCTCTACATATAATATCTGTGAATTAGTAACTATGATCGAAAATTAATTGCTTGACATGCATGCGAGCAATTATGCTTTGTGCATTGTTGAACGTTGTTGAGATGAAGGGTGTATTTGACTTTGATTCCAGGATATCGGAAAAATTCACAAATACTTGGTTTTTGATATTGTAGCATGTATTCGATTATGAATGAATGAGAAAGTCAAAGGTTAGATAAATTTCAGTTAGAATTTGTTAAAACATCAATGAGATTGGAATCATATACAATGTGTCCCGCTTTTCATGATACCCTAATATTTCAAATATTAATAATGCAATTTTCTTGAAATTTTGGTAGCGGTGTTGATGGGGTTGATAAACGCATTTTTTGGGGAAAAGGGATATCATGACCTATTTAAGATAACTTTATCCATCAGATTTAGATTCAGCATCCTCTTTATTAAATTTTTCAAAATATAAAGTGCTGATTTCAGTAGACATTTAAAAAAAAAATAGTTCTCTATTTGTTACTGAGGTAACAAAATTAGGAATTTCATTATTTCATATTCTTGTATTTTCAAAATAACTACTTTTCTTAAAACACTTTTTTCAATACACTTTTTAACAATTCTTCTCAAACTTTTATTCACTTTTCATAAAGTTTGATGAGTAATTTTTTGACACGCTGGCCTAATTCTAACGCCAATGTTCATCCTCATTACGTGGCCTAGTAAAATGCTTTATTTGTCAATTGTAGCCACAGAAAAAAGTCACAAGGGTAATATCCGGCTATCTGGAGAGAGAGTCATGGTTTTAAACAAGAATTTCTTCCTATCCACTTTAATGGTATATAAAAAGTTCGGCACCATCTAGTTGAAAGATTAGGTTATTTCTCAGTGCTTAAGTCAATTCTATAAAAAAAACCTAAAGAAAAAAAAGAAAAAAAAGAAAAAAAAATTCACGATTAAAAATTGAGTGTGTGTTAATTGTGCTCTTCCGCTAAATAGATATATCTAGTTGACTCGTTGATGGAAAAATTTGCATTTTTGGACAACATATAGTGCAGATCCTGTTACACCATCTTGTAGAATTTGGTAAGCTGAATATAACTATATGATCTATAAAATGATGATCAATCAGTTCCACATCCAAATTTAAATAAATTTGCGACAAAAAATGTCAATAAATATAAAAACATCATGAGATAAGGCTGTCGACCGATTTCATCATTTAGTACGGGCGCTCTGTGTCAATTCTGAACGAAAACTTACTCGTTGGTCGCTGTGGAGTATGTTCTGACAATACGTAAAACATGCCGGACTTGACGAATCGCGAACTACTGGAGATACTTACTGCTGGCAATAAAGCTCTTGAGAAGAAATTTGATGATTTGGCTTCGAGTGTAGAGAACAAACTTACAATTGCTAATAATCTCATAGAAGATTTGCGAACCGAAAATTCTACACTGAAGACGAAAGTGGATAATCTCGAAAACAGGCTAAGAAGTAATAATACTGTTGTTTTCGGTCTTCGCGAGACAGCTGATTCCGAAACTCTGCTGGATGAGACACTGAAACAGCTCAATGGCTTACTAGGAATTAATATCGATCCTTCTCGTGATATCAACAATATTTACAAGATTGGAAACGCACAAAACGTTAACCGCCCCACCCTCATTGAATTTGTTACCAACCTCATTAAACAAAAAGTATTTACAGGCCCGATGACTTTCCCGCTACTTCCTTTATCTAACTGTTTTGTCCGAGATTAGGTACAAATTTCATTATGTAATAATAATGGGGGATGTTAACATTGATTTTTTCAATCCTGGTAACACCAACTCAAATAGGCTATTCGATTTAGGAAATAGTTTTGAGTTGAAGCAAATCGTCACTGAACCTACGCGAATAACGCAAACTACTATGAAGCTGAATGATGTAATATTTTGTTCCGAATCACTTAAAATAAATAATGTAAAAAACATTGATTGCTCAACTTTCACTGATCACTTTCTTGTCTCCTGCTCAATTATCATGAACAAACCAAAAATTACCCCCTTTTATCATACCTACAGGCATTTCCGAAATTTCGATAAAGTAGTTTTTTTGGCAGATTCAACATCTGCTGATTTTGAGCGAATAATTTTCCTTACTAACATCGACGATAAGGTTAACGAATTTAATCGTCTGCTCTTGTCGATTTTTGATATAAATGCTCCTCATCGAACAGTTAGTAGTGAAAAGAATGCACCCTCCCAAGTAGCACACCTATCTTGGTAAAATATTGGTATAATATTGTGAACATATTGGCGAAATATTTGAAATGCAATATTGGCGAGAAAAAAAATGTGAACATTCGGCGATATTGGTCCAATATTAGTTGAATAATATTGGCGAAATATTCTTGAAGTAATATTGGCCTCAAATTATTCGGCGATATTGTTACAATATCGCTAAAACAGTATTCTGACAATATTGGCACAATATTCAAAAGTTATATTTCCGAGAAGTAAAATGTGAACATTTTGCGATATTGGTCGAATATAGTTTGAATATTTTAGAAATAGTTTTGATGAAATATTCTTGAAGCAATAATGGCCTCAAAATATTTATCGATATTGGTTCAATATTTATCGATATTGGTACAATATCATTTGGATATATTGGTGGATGTCAATATACCTTGGCAAATTACTAAAGGTCTTTTAGTTGATGAAGGTGGCACCACAGTCTGCCTTTTGATCGCCATAACCACTGGATAAGCTGTCTTGAAAACAAGTTACTGGAAGTATTTAATATACTTTCGTAGGTTTTAGAAGACGTTCTATATGTAGAGCCACCTAGCGGATTTTTATCCAAGTTTGATCATGATATAATTTCAATATGTTTCATTGAATATTCGGCCAATATTCAAATTTCATCTCAATCTAGATGTGGGAAACAATATGAAGACAATATTGTTTTAACGATATCGATAAATATTATTGAACCAATATCGACCCAATATTAATTCATAAGATTTGTTGAATATTGGCGAAATGATATTCAACCAATGTGTAATCACACTTGGAGATACAATATAGTTTTTATGCCTAGAATCGATATTAGAGGAATATTGGGATTGCGATATTTATTCTAGATGTTAAAAACGATGTGAAGACAATATTGTCTTATCGATATTGGTAAATATCATTCGACCAATATTGACTCAATATGAGTTATTACAATTTGTCAAATAAAGTGGAAATGTTATTCAACCAATATTCTAACAAACTTGAAAATACAATATAGTTTTTTTCCCCTATAATCGATATGACTGGAATATTTGGATTGCAATATTTATTCTAGATGTGGAAAACAATATATAACCAATATTGTATTATCGATATTGGTAGAAATTATTCAACCAATATTGACCCAATATTTCGTGTGATAATCTACATTCAAAACTAGTACAACCAATATTCCACCAATATTATTAATACAATATTGTTTTCTGAATATTCATCCACATTGTACTAATATTGATTTTTCATTTACAATATATCTATATTGGCCCAATATGGAACCAAGATTCAGCCGATATGATGTGCTACCTGGGCTGGCTCACGGATAATCTCAAATTCATGATGCACATTCGTGACAAAGCACTCAGCAAGTTCAAAAGAACTAAATGTCAAGGTAATTGGGAATACTATAAAGATATACGTAATTTAACAAACAAAACTATAACTCTGGAGAAAAAAGCCTATTTAGAACAAAACATACAATCTGGTGTTAGAGCGTTTGGCTTCCACCCAGACGGTCCAGGTTCGATCCCCGGTCGTGTATCACTGAGCTGAAGTGGTTCGGATTCCACTTTTATTTAAACTGTAGGTCCCGGATCTCCCTTGCTCGCACAAGCTCTGCTTTTGAGGGGTTTTCTCCGAAAACCTGGGAGTTTCGTAAAAACAAACAAACAAACAAATAAACATTTATGAAGGAATTGAAAAATATGAACGTTAATAGTGTTGATAAGGATCGTTGCATACCAAATCATCTCTCCGATGTGAATTTAATAAACAAATATTTCATTTGTAGCTCAAGAGGTGATTCAAATATTGACCAAGAAACCTTGAATTACTATAGTACAAATATCAGAGATGATCTCAATTTTGAGTTCAAAACAATTGACGAGAACGAAGTGTATCGTAGCATACTTTCTATTAAATCGAAAGCAGTAGGGTCAGACGGTGTATCCATTTCGATGATATTATTGGGTTGCCCTTATCTACTTTATTTTATCACACATATTTTTAACTATTGTATAAATAATTATGTTTTTCCCTCTGCTTGGAAAACTGTTAATGTTATACCCTTACCTAAGACTGATGCTCCGGCAGAGTACAAGGATCTTTGTCCGATAAGTCTGCTCTTTGTCCAAAGTCTTTGAGAAAACGATTGATAAACAAATTCGCGTATTTTCCGAGGAAAACGGTATTTTACCAGAGTGTCAGTCTGGTTTTAGACCGGCACATAGTTGTGTTACTGCTGTTTTGAAGGTGATAGATGACGTGCTCTACGCGGTTGACTCGAATAAACTGTGTGTGTTGATTTTGCTTGATTACTCCAAAGCATTCGATAGGATAAATCATTCTTTGATGGTAGGTATTCTAAAATATTTAGGGTTTTCGAATAAAGCATGTCTTTTAGTTAAAGGATACCTGTCGAATCGATTTCAAAGAGTAATCCTTGAAAAAGCACAATCTGAGTGGATTGAAGTAGAAAATGGGGTTCCACAGGGGTCCATTCTGGGTCCCTTACTTTTCATTCTCTACACAAGTCAACTCGTTAAATCCCTACTTCTACGCTGATGATACTCAGCTATATTACCAATTTGAGGAACGTCATTTAGAGACATCATTAACACACATAGATAGTGACCTCGAATCGCTGCTCTCTTCTTCGGAGAAGCATGGTTTAACAATCAACGCATCCAAGTCAAATGTTATGTTGTTTGGTAGGAATATCGTGAGAAAGCGTTGTGCAAATCGTATACATATCACACTTAATGGTGATACACTGCCAATTCAAGAGTCCTGTAAGAATCTTGGTTTAATACTTGATACAGATCTCAGATTCTCATCCATGATAATTCGTAGAGGCTTTAACAATCTAAGAATGATATATATTCAAATAAAAAAATGCTTAACAAAAACTCCAGAATATTACTTTGCAATGCTTTGGTTCTATCGCATCTCAATTACGGCGATGCCATTTACGGTCCGAGTATCCGTCAAATAGACTCAGCACGCTTACAAAAGCTTCAAAACTCGTGTGCTCGACTAGTATGTGTGGTCAGAAGGAGAGAACGTATTTCCAATCATATTCGGAGCATTGGTTGGTTAACAACAAAACAACGCCGAACACTCAATGCATGTAGTCTTTTCCACTCCATCATAACGTCTCATAAACCTCCCTATTTGTACAATAACATCCGTTTCAGAACCAACATACATAATATCAATATACGTTACAAAAATAAAATTACAATTCCAAGACACAGAACGCATGCATTCCAAGGTTCTTTTTCGTATAACCTGAGCAAACTGTACAATTGGATTCCTGAGAATTATAAATCTATGAGCAAACACCGATTTACCAGAGAACTAAAAAACGATTTATACAGAGGTGTTCTAACTCTCCCTGAATAGTTGATTCATGAAATACTTTGTTTTTCACGCTATTTTGTTACAATTAATATTAAGTATTAGTTATTATTGATATATTTTCTTTTATTTTATTCTTTTTAATGGAAAAAAAATGTTATTTTTATAAGTGTGATGATTTGTATTCATCACCATATGAGGTTGAGTGGAAGAGCAGGCTTTTCAGAGGTCACTTCGTGTGACCTCTAACTAGACTGAACTCTGCCTTTTGACCAGTCTCTATGAATTTATATATAATATAAGTCTTTGCAAATTTGGATGACTGTCAATAAAAACGATTATTATTATTATTATTATAGATAATTTTGTGAAAAATTTAAAAAAATTTGTCTTGTCAGGTTGTTCATGAAAAAATGCTAACTATTCGTTCGTTAATGCCACATAACACATTAACTTCTTCACTGTATTGGTTTTTAACTACCCAATTCAGAATTTTGGCTGCACAAAATCAAAAATTTTGACAGATGGCTTGGTACCTTCTTGGTCTTGTCTTGAAAACCGCTCCAGTCCTTGCGAATGTTTTGTTGATTTGGGCAACGGTATTGTGAGAAATTAGATACCTTTTATTGAATATTCCGGCAATCTGACTTTATTATCAAATGAGCGGAAAGTTTCAACTGTTCCTCCAGTTTGTAAGAACTACCCCAGGTAGCACCTCATATTGGCTGAATCTTGATTTCATATTGGGCCAATATTGATATATTATAAATGTGAAAATGATCCAGTATGGGTGAATATTGAAATAGTATATTGTGTATCTAGTAGTAAAAGCAATACATTCCCGGACGACAATGTAAATTGTTGGCCGAGGCGTTAAGCCGAGGCCAACAAGCATTGAAGTCTGGGAATGTGCTTTTACTACGAGGTACACATACTATTTTTTCTGAAATCGCAATCAGCATTATCAAAAACTAAGGAATTCTACATATTGTTTGCGTGAATTCAATAACTGTCTAAAATGTAAACAAGCCGGCAAAAATTTTCTCGGATTGTTTTCTGTGCGGGAAAGTACTTTTTCGGCAACCATCCGGAAAGTGTTCACTTCCCGGACACTTTTGCTTTGGGAAAGTAGCACTTCCCGGCCTAGTCCGGGAAGTACGTACTTCCCGGACTAGGCCGGGAAGTACTCGAATTTTAATACAAATATTAATATAAATAAGAATGAGAATGTTTCTGTCGGTACCTATCTTCTGTTCGAATTTCAATATATAATACAAATAAAAACTGAAATGTTCGAAATATTCAAATTTGGAATCGTTTCATCCGGTTAACAGATGGGTGAAAGTCGACCTCTCTTCGTCTCTTAGACTAAATGCGTCTCATTGATTTGTTATTCTACATGATTGTCGAAAAAATAGTGTACGCAACACGTCCGAAAACAGTTTTTCTGGACTCGCTGACTTCCAGGACTCGCTAATGCTCGTCCTAGAATTTGGTCTACTCGTCCAAAAAAACAGTATTTTCCGGACTTGTTACGTAAATTACTATTCCTGTACCGTTTAGGTCCGAAAACGGTCCGGGAAAGTTCGTTGCTTAGCAACGGACTAAAATACTAGATTAGCGTATTTTGAGGCCTGAAGTTGCTCCGAGAAAGTTGGCATTCTAGAACGATTTCAGAAAAAAGGAATATTATATCAATAATGTTTGTTCAACTTATTCTGAATGTAGATTGTTACACATAATATTAGGTAAATAATTTTTACCAATATCGGTCTCAACATTGTTTACATTTTGTTTTTAACATCTGGAATGAATATTGCAATCTCATCATTTTACTCATATCTATTCTAGGGATAAGAAACTATATTCAATCTCCAAATTAAGAGCACAGTGGTTGAATATTTTTTCAACTATATTCATGAAATTGTATACTTTGATAATATAGGTTCAAATAATATTTACTTATTATTGATGAAACAGTGTTGTTTAGATTTTGCTTTCAACATCTGGAATAAATATTGCAATGCTAATATCCTTCTCATGTCGTTTCTAGGGATGAGAAGGAATGTTATATATCCCAGTTTGATATCACACTGGTTGAGTATTTATATACGAATATTCAACAAATTATACCAATCGATATTGATTGAGATTATAACGACAACCTCACGCTTATTTTGGAATAATGATATTGATACATTATTACAAAAGAATACCTATTAAAAAAAATGAGAAATAAAACCATTTTCATTTGTAACTAACGTTACTGCAGTCACCTATTACCATTATTGAATATTGGCCGAATATTCAACGAACCATATTGAAATATATTATGGAAAAACCTGGTTAAAAAACCCCTAGGTCGCTCTACATATAGTATGTCCTCCGAAACCTGAGAAAATACATTGAATACTCTCACAACTTGTTTTCAAGACAGTTTAATCAGTGGTTATGGCGACCAAATAGCAGGCTCTGGTATCACTTTGATTAACTGAAGGAGAACTGCAAAAGTAGATGTTCCGAGTTATTCAACATTTAATAATTCACCAAGGCATATTTACTTCGATAATTTTACTCGCCGTATGAAACCCTCATTGTCTGCAATATTACGACCAATAAGGGACGTATACCTCGATAATACCCAGTTCCTTCCTTTAGAGCCGGTAATACCACTTTGTCATGGACACCACGTATCCATACAACAGCGGATACTATATTATCATCTTGCTGTGTGACAGACTTCATGTCTATAAGGCATGATCTAAAACTATTATGTATGTGCGGCTATAGTGAGGTGACCATATTAGAAGAGCTTCGATAGACATTCAGTCCTAGTACGTGAATGACTGCACTAAAAATTATGACAACAAGTGAAATATAAAGATTATGATGTTCTGAATAAGTCCCGTAACATATACATTTCCAAGTATAGTAAAATAGTGAGTAAGTCAGAAAGTTAACCGAATCAATAAGAGATACCCAGGAAGAAAAAAGTGTCAACAAATGCCTTTATCAGCTGAAGATAAACATTTGGCTAAAGGTACCCACGTACGTTAAGAATAAAATATCCGATTAACTATAGTGGAAGAACTTCGTCAAGAAGTTATAAAGAACAGAATAGAAATATGAAGTGCAATAGAAGCTAGTGAAGCAAGCGTATTATTGAGACTCGAGGAATTGAATAGCAAAGTAAATAAGTTAGAAAAGGAAAATCAACATTTGAAGAAGAAGGTCGAACTGCTGGAAAGGACAGCAAAAAAGAACAATATTTTAATATTTGGTTTGGAACAAACAACAGATATCACTACTGTCAATGTCTGCGACGAATTAAAAAACTGATTAGGAGTCAATATCACTGAAAACCACATAAATAATATTCATCACTTGAAAAACATAAGGCAAAAACCATTGAAAGTGGAGCTGGTATCTTATGTAAAGAAACAAGAGATACTTAGAAATTGCAAAAAGCTGAAGGGAACAAACATTTCGATACTGCAGGACTTGACTTTTGAACAGAGGGCAGAAAATAGAATATTACGTGAAAATCTGATTAGAGCCAAATTAAATAAAAATAATATAACTTATATAAAAGGAAACAAGCTATACATAAATAATAAAGTATACACGGCGGAACAACTTGAAAACACTGAAGAAGATTCCTTTTACGAAAAATTCAACAGCGCACCCCCTACACCGACCATCAGAAATAAAGAATTTACCACTGAAATTGAAGCCGATCAATCAAAAGTTTTCAACGATACAATCAGCCAATTTTCAGCTGCTCAAGAATCAGAATCTCAACAAAAAAAAAGGCTACTGAAGACAAAACTGTCGCTACCAACTCTGGAGCAATAAAGAAGAAACCATTGGCACCAGTCTCAAATGGTAAAAATAGACTGCGATCCCGGAAATAGATAAATAAACTACACCACATACAAGGGCAAGTTTTGATATGATTAAAATTATCCTTTAGATATTTTAGTAATTAATAGGTATTCCAGATTGCACATTCAAGTAACGATAGAAACATAGAACTATTCGCCGTGATATATTATTGTTGATTTCATCTGTAGGTATGGATCCTTATATAAGAGACTTCAAAGTAGAGAAAATAACAACATACCCTCTGAATAATTGCAATGAAGCGAAAGAAGTTTTATCGATAAATAGTAATTTCAGTAATTTAAAGATCCTCAATACTAATATTTGTAGTGTCTCCAAAAACATAGATGAACTCAGAATCAATCTTGAGGAACTTGGTACGAACTTTGATTGCATAGTCTTAACAGAAACTTGGCATGTGCCAGATACTTCTCCCCTCAATATGACAGATTATCTAACTATATACAATGAAAGCAACAATAATCAAAATGATGGAGTCATTGTTTTTGTGAAAGCGGACTTATATCATTCCCACATTTCTATGAAACTGAGCGGAAGTGTATTATTGAAAGTTAAAATGATTGTAGATGAACGGACCATTTGCCTCTTCGCATTCTATAGATCTCCAGCAAGTAAAATTGATGACTTTTTAGACCAACTTAATGACATATTGAACAAAGAGAATGATAACCAATACTGCAGCTTATTCGTTGGTGATTGATTTAATGAAAGAAACTGATGACTCAAGAACCTGTCTCGACATAATGAGTGAATATGGGTTTCATTCAACCATAAATTCTACTACATTAGCGAGGAATGGATATGAATCATGTCTAGACCATATATTCATTAAAGTGAAACAGCACAATTATAATAATCTACTGCCTATCACTATTTCTACCACAATCACGGATCACTACATAACGCTATTACAAATCATACCGAATAATAAAAAAAATCATAGTATCAATCATAACTCAAAACATTATTTCCAAAGATTAGACAAAACATCACTGCTAGAATCCATTAGCTACATTAATTGGGATACTGAATTATACCCGTTGGATGATCTCGAATCTGCAACAGAAAAATTCATCAACAAAATACATAACCGAAGAAGAAAAACCTGGATTACGAACTCATTAATAAAACATATAAATCAAAAAATAAAAATAAAAACTGAGAAAAAAATTAGATATGCGAAAGACAAGTGCTATAAGAACTTGATGGAAAATGAACAAAATTCAAGCAAAAAACTATGGAACACGGTAAATGAAATTCTGAAAATAAATACAAAAAAACAAATAAAGAATGTCAAAAATGATAAAGGAGAGATTGTAACTGACCAAAAAAGTATTGCGGACATGTTAAATAGCTTTTTCGCTAATGTAGGAGAAAATCTAGCAAAGAATATTAAAAAAAATCCAACCTACAAAGGTAATAAGTACGTAAATAAAAATTCTATTTTTCCCACACCAACAAATATAACTGAAATAAAGAACGCCATAAATGATTCGAAAAATAATAAATCTCCCGGGCATGATGGAATTAAAGCTGAAAATTTAAAGATTATCATTGAATTTATTAGCAAACCTTTAATGGAAATTATTAATAAATCATTCGAATTAGGAATATTTGCCTCTTTTGAAAAATTCAATTGTGACACCAATATTTAAAAGCGGTGACGCCGATAATATCACGAACTATAGGCCTATCTCCGTCTTACCATCAATAAGTAAAATTTTCGAAAAAAATTTAAAAGCGAGATTAGGAACATTTCTTAAAAAATATAATATTTTATCAACATCCCAGTATGGTTTCAGAGATAATAAATCTACTGCTACACTACTACTACACTACACTACACTACACTACACTACACTACACTACTACTACACTAGACACTTTAGTTTTACTACATTTATATTTATTCACATTGTATTTGCCACAAACAAGTACGTATAGTACTTCTGTGGATATTTTCACGTTTATTCATAATTACTTTTTTAATTCCTAATGTTTGTATCGATTTTATCACGAATAAACCTCATTATCATTATTATTATTATTATAGAAGAATTCACGACAATGGATTTTTTCTTTATTTTGTTGGTTCGTGAAATTATCTCAATAAATACTACTCGTGCTCACAATACTATCAATGATTCTGTAAGAAATCTTAAACTTGATCAAATTACTTTGATGTAACACCACTCGTCCTGAAGGACTCGTGGTGTTGCCAAGCAATTTGATTTCGTTGATTTCTGGCAGAATTACTATCGATAGTATTGTGAGCAGTCGTGGTACTACCCCCGAATATTCTACCAATATATCCAAATGATCTTGTACCGAAATCGATGAATGTTTTGAGACCGTTATATCTTCAAGAATATTTCACCAATACAATTTTTTAATATAAGAGGGTTTAAAAGATTTTCTTTGGACTCCTTAATCAAATGGCAAATGGTATCCTGTATGGACCAGACGATTTTTCAGATTACAATCTGTGAAAAGCTTTCGCCATGTCATTTACAGAAATTATTGTGAGAGGCAGTGAAGTTCCAAACTTTCCGAAGGTAGATTTGTTGAAAGTTTTTTCAAATTTTCAAAATTATAGAGTTGGAGGAGAAGTAGAGCGTTTGTGACTGTTCTCATTCATTAAATTTTTTGTTGTTTTTATAATGAGTAGGACCATAACATTTCTGTTTCAATTTATTTCGTTGTATTTCTTCTGGGTGTCAGTTTTCACCAGTGATAGTATTATATTTGAAATCACAGAGCATGCTTGTAAAATTCAAACCAAAACCAGGAGGACATTCAAATATTTTGAATGTTTTAACGTTTTTAAAAACCCTTTTTAATTCAGGTGATTTTTTAACTTCATTAAAAATGTAGAAGTAACAAAACAACGAATTGACGATCCTTTGGAAGTTTGATCGCTGTCATAAACATAAACCCTGTTCGACATTTACAAAAATAAAGAACTTGATGAAAGGCATAAATCGCAGTCCAGGAAATAAACATTTTTTTTCATTCTACCTTATTAACGCCATCTAACGGTTCGAGAGTAAGACATTTTTTTTAAAGTGTGTGTTCAAAAGTAACAATTATCAAGTAGCAATTATAAATTAACAAATATCAATTAAAAAGTATAGAAAATATAGCATTCATACACACAAATTAACAATTACTAAGGAACAAGTAATCATGCGCACAAATCCGATCCGTAGCATTTAATTTAACCCTACTTTTTCGTGAATACTGTTTTTGATTCGGTTTTGAAACGTTTAATGTGATAGACGTGTGTCAGAAGCCGGCGGAAAAAAATAGCAAACTCTCTTTTGTTACTAACTATTCCTGTGTTAGAATAATCCTTTTCCTTTCCTAAATTTGGTGAGTAATTTGATATTTACATTAGGGGTAGCATAATCAAAGAGAAACAAAATGTTAGACCCGGGGGGGGGGCAGCCCCCCGATGACAATGTGCCAAATATTCCAAGTCAAATGGAAGAAGATAACCTTGAAATGGACAAACAACAGACAAAAATCCAGGTAACTGCTGATAATGAAAATCTTGATGCCAATTTGAAACAAAAACGATTCGAACAACGTTATTACAAAAACTCAGATATTGGGCCTTTTTTGGTGATGATTGAAGCCAAAGATGAAACAAATAAGGTAGGTAGATATGATCATTTGAAAATTGCTACGGAAATTTTTGACCTTCAATTGAAAGACATAAAAATGGTAAAAATTAAGGGAATCAATAAACTTGGCGTAGAATTTTGTAATCCAGAATCTGCAATTTCGTAAATAATGAGAGTCTGAAAAGTAAAGGGTATATCATGTATATTCCACAAAACCATGTCACTTGCAAAGGTATAGTCAGAAATGTTTCCAAGTACCTCACACTTGATAGAATCAAAGCTGTAACTCAGAGTCCTTTTCCAATTTTAGATGTTAAACGCCTCAATAGAAAAGTTTTTCGAACGGAAGACAATACAGTGGAATATGTTCCCACTTCCACAGTACTTATAACATTTGAAGGGGTTATACTCCCCAGACATGTAGTAATGAGCTATTTATCTATGCCAGTCATTCCATATGTCCAACCAGTTATGCAATGTTTCTCCTGTCTTGAATTCGGACATACAAAACGCCAATGTCGAGGAAAACACCCTAAATGTCACACCTGTGGTACTGTCCACGAGAGTGACTTGACATGCGAAAGAAAATGTAAGTTTTGCCATAATATTGAACATAATTCTTTGAGTAAAAGTTGCCCTGAATATGAAAGGCAAAAAGAAATAAAACGTATAATGGCTTATGAAAATGTAAGTTATTTTGATGCGAAAGAAATGGTGCCAAAAATGTATGATACAAGTGCTAATGAAGACCCTGATAATACTAGATTTCGATCCAACTTTAATTCTAACCCCATAGTAGCACCCCAAGAATTTCCCAGATTGAGAAACATTTCAACAATTAATAATAACTCCACTAAAATAGAACAAAGGCGCTCAGTAGCCGAGAGCCATACAGTACAAACTAAACGATCTTATAGAGAGGTAGCAAAATCCTCCCCAAAAAAGAAAATACTGCTTAATACAGAAACTGGCTTCAGAGACTTTGACGCCAGCTCTCAAGAAACAAATGCTTACTCCTCTACATCTAAACAGACCAAGAACAAACCTACCACCAGACCAATTTACAATTTCCTCTCACAGCGTAATACTCCCCCAGTTGGCTCGGGAACTTCATTCTCAAAGCCTATCAGTGCTTCGCAACCATACAATCAGCCACAGTAGTGCCGTGTATTATAAGTCAAACGATGAATCGATTAAAGAATTTTACAATAATTTTTTGCAATTTCCAAAAGACTTCCAGTTGAGGTTTAGGGATCTGATAAACACAAGTTATCAGCTCTCTAGACTACCTCCCGACATAGACAACACAAAGTAGTTGAAAAAAAAAAAAAATGAATACAACAAATCTCAAAATTATACAATGGAACATCAGAAGTGCTAACTCTAATAGAAGCTACCTTATCAATTTAATTCGAGATGAACAACCACATATGATCCTACTGAATGAAACCTTTCTGACACCAAATCATACCTTTTTTATACAAAATCATAACATAGTACGTATGGATAGACAAGATATTGCACAAACCACTAATACTGATCGTGGGGGAGGCGTAGCCACCCTTGTTAGGAGAGACATACAGATGGAACAGGTGCACCTACCATTGGGATACCAAACGAAGGATTTTCAATTTATCATTCTGAAGTACGATAATATAAACATTATGAATATCTACTCAACACCTCGAAATAAACTATCTCACCAATTGTTTGACCAAATTTTTGCCAAACTTAATGGTCCATTGATTGTAATGGGAGATTTTAATTCTCACCATCCCCTATGGGGCAGTACACATTGTGATAACAATGGAAATACATTAGTTGAAGTAATTTCAAATCACAATCTTGTTATAATAAATGATGGAACTCCCACACGTTTCTCAAACCCTAATGACAACCCCAGCCCGCTTGACCTAACATTAGTGTCCAGCGAACTAGCCCATAGAACTTCATGGAATGTATTGAGCGACTGTGGTAACAGCGATCACTATCCCACCGTTTGTCAGCTTAATGGAGGTGTGCATGTTTCACATATGACTAATAACAGTACCACAAACATCAAAAGATTATACTCTAAAGCCGATTGGGAATTATATACTAGGGAACTTACACAGGTAGGTCTTGACACATTGGAGAACATAGATTGTAGTGCCTTGGTTGGTGTGATTGATGATGCTGCCGAAATCGCCATACCCAAGAAAAAACATAGCTATGTAAACTATTCGAAAAAAGTTGAATGCCCTTGGTGGGATGAGGAGTGCTCAAGTAAAATCAAAGAACGTAAAGCTGCAATGAACTTGTTCAAATCCAACCTAACAATTGACAATTTTATACTTGCTAAAAAAACAATTGCACTCACCAAAAAATTTCTTAAACAAAAAAAGAAATCAAAATTTAAAATATTTTGTTCATCTTTGAATCGAGAATCAAATCCTTCATATGTCTGGAGCATGGTCAGAAAATTCAGTTCAATCCAACAAGGAAAATCAATCAAGACACTTCCACACCGAAATATTTGCGAAAATATTTTGAATGATCTTTCAGTATGCCAGATTGACCCAAACTTTGTTTTAGTTTCAGCAAATGCAGACTCCAAACCTTTTAACATTATTGAGTTAAGTAACGCCTTAGGTAATAAAAAACAGTCAGCGCCAGGGATTGACAACATCACCTATAACATGATAAAACATTTACCACTATCAGTTAAATATAAACTTCTTGACATCTTTAATAACTGCCTTGAGGGGGGAGAAATCCCACACCAATGGAAGAAATATTTGATTATTGCGTTTCTCAAACCAAATAGAGATCCTCTATTAGCAAATAGCTATAGAGCCATTGTTTTATCTTCAGGTATCAGCAAAGTGTTAGAAAGTATGCTAAAGAACAGAATTGAATGGTTTGTGGAAAATAGACAGATTTTTTCCCCATATCAAACAGGTTTCAGAAAGAGCTTAAGCACATACAACAACGTTGCACAATTAGTCACATATTCTCAATTAGCATTCAGCAACAAGGAACAGGTCTTGGCGACATGCATATAGAACATCTTAAATTCAAAGCCATCAAAGGCATAAACATTATGAGATCCTTTTGCCGTGTCTGGTGGGGAGCAGATCCCGCAACCTTACAAATGGCCTATAATGGACTCGTCAAATCCCATCTAGATTATGGATCGATTTTTCTCAAACCTACCCCTCTACAATCTCTTAAAAAACTGGACACGATACAATATCAGGCTCTCCGTGTTATAACAGGATGCATGAAATCAACACCAACCAATGCACTATTAGCAGAAACCTCTGAAATCTCCCTTGAATACAGGCGACAATGGCTGGCATGTAAATTTATATCCAAAATGATATCATATGTGAACCATCCACTTATTCATAATATAGAACTTTTAAAATCATATTGTCATATACCATCAGGCTATTGGTACTGGAAAGCAACCCCTTACCTTGTGGAGGCTTTCAACATGTTAACACCATTCAAAAAGGATATCTATTGCAGAGAAACCTTACCCTGTTATGAATTCGACTATGAGTTGCAACTGGGATCAGTGCCATGCATCAATCTTAACATGAAAAAACAACATCCATACAATAAACTGGTCTTTAAAGAGGCTACCCAAAAATTTTTAGACACTCACACGTTTGTGTTTACAGACGCATCCAAAACCAACATAGGCACTGAAGAAGAAAGAACTGGGATCGGGGTATATATCCCAAAAATACATCATTCTTTTTCCTCTCGCGTACCAAACCTGCTCAACATCTGTAGCGCAGAAATAGCTGTTATCAATTCGGGTATAGGCACCTGCTTGGCAAATAATATTAAGAAATGCATTGTTTTCACAGATTCCCTTAATGCCATCCACAAACTAACACAAAATACAATAGAAACATCAAATGATCATATCTCACTTACTACCAAACAAATGATTTTTGACTCCAATGCAAACGGGATGGACTATCGTTTAGCATGGATACCCGGACACGCTGACATAGAGGGTAACGAGACAGCAGACACTTTAGCTTCAATCGGACGAATTCTAAATGTCCCCCATAAAATTAAGCTCAACAGAGATGAAATACTATCTATTGTGAAACACCAAATTAAAAGTAAATTTCACAAAAGAACAACACAGGATAAGGGAAAATGGTACTCACAAATACAAGAGTGCTTTCCACATTTTCCATGGTATAAAAAATTCCCCTTTATTGACAGAAGGCACATTACAACAATTATTCGGATGCGAACGGGGCACTGTCTAACTGGTGTCCACCTTATTGTGAATGCGGAAGAGTAGAAGATCTTAACCACATCATTCTCGAATGCCCGATCAATCGAATTCTCAGCTTGGACATGTACCGAGAATTTCAAGACATGGGCTTATCCTCGCCAATATCTATTCAAACCATACTACATAACATGGACCTAAAAATAATGCTACTCCTAATGAAATTCATAGCAAAATTGATTTATAGTAAGTGACTAAGTTTATCTATTTCAGATCCCAATCTCTTTCAATAGGTACCTGGGTGCTTCTAAAACCGAGGCAACATTTCGGGTGTGTGAAATGCTCCGCCGTTGCCCCGTAGCGAGAAAAGTCTAAACCTTTGTTGTTCTATCTGTCTTCTAACCTCCTTTATAATTCTTAATTACATCGGACACCTATTATTCGAAAGTTTTGTGAGTTATTGCATATTATGTTACAGCACCAAGTATTGAAGTGGTGTTCATGGTATCACTGCGAGTGAGACAGCCAGAATACCTGACGAAGGGCGACGAATCACCGAGAACTGGCAAAGTGTTCCTAAGGAACAGAGCCATAAACCAAGCAAGCAAGTGAATACTGTTTGAAAGGTCAGATTTAATTTGTTCTTCGAAAATAACTGCACTCAAGATGGCCACTAAATAGGCGGCGAAGAGGGAGAGGAATGTCTGACAATCTTTTGATATCAGTGGGCTTGCATAAGATGTTTTTTTTTCATATAAAATGAATGATAAAATCAAATGTATGGCCTGCGAGACCAAAAATGACAATGTGATTTCAAACTAGCAACACTGAGACGGAACCTGCTATTGTTTCAAGCATTATCTCTGATATTTTTATCTTTGAAGTTCGTACATATGCCCACATCATACAATTTGGGAAATTGCCGTACAAAATCAGCCAAAATACTATCATCAGTTTCCATTTCGAAATGAACGAAAACACAACACAATAATACAAACTGCCCTACAAATGTTTGAAAGAGATTAATTTTCATCATTATAATGACCAATCCGCGGTCATGTCCGTACTAGTTGCGCTCTAGAAGAAAATATCGTTCAATTAGAGTAGGAAGATGAAAAATGGCCAACCCACTTGATAATTGTTAATTGTCTGCATGAATGCATTCATTGTAAAACAAGAAGTTCAACTTATTCTTGCTAATTGATAATCGATACTTGTTAATTTTAATAGGTGCTGCAAGAATCCACACTAAGAAGAGTTCAGTCAATTTGGTCAAATATGGTCGATTATACAACAAACTAAACTATAGTAGGTTTTATGAGAAATGTCTGCAAACAAACTGGGATTATATCGTGGAAATGACTGAACCTTTCCTTGCTCTATACAACCGTTTGACTGATATTTTTAACGCATCATTTCTAAACCAACTGATCAAATTAAAGTACAAAGAAAACTGGTTGACAAAAGGTATAAAAGTTACTTCAAAAAATCTGCGATCACCAAACTACACTGACCGGCATAAAAAGTGGGACAGCAAGAAAAATTGGCATATTTACGATTTACAGATCTCTTAGTGTATAATAAATATGTAGCATAATTATTTTGGCATTCTGTAGGCATTTCTGTAGAATTTTGGTAGTTCACTCGTACGATTAGAAAAACTTGGCCATGATGACTAATAACAAGAAGAAATCATCCTGTAGTATTGATTCTCAGTCTGCTGATTATTACAAGTGGTGATAATTTATGGAGATGCTCTCATCTTCGGATGATTCTGTTAAGAGTCCTCAGCATTCGTGAAGTCGCCCGACGATTAGGTTTCTCTCGATCCAGTGTCCACACAGCAATCGTGCGATTTCGCGAACGTGGTGAATACCGTAGAAAGCCTGGATTTGGAAGACCTCGAAGTACAACTCTTCGCGATGAGTAGTAGTATGTCAAGAAGAGTGGAATCTCATTCCACAAGAGGCAATCCAACATTTGATCGAAGGCATGCATCGTCGACTTGAATGTGTACTAAGATATAGGGGAGGAAATACTCAATATCATATTTAAAAAATCCATGTTATTATAGCCTATTCTTTGGTGATGTTTTGTATCCGAATTATTGTCTGACACTTGCTAAACGCAAAATCGAGTGGAAACAACACCATACACGATTTTATATATATTCAATCCACTAAAAAATGATATCGCAAGCAAAAAATAAATCTAAGGAGACATGGTTCATGATCAACGAATTCAGAGGTAAGCAAACAAAACACATATTAGATATAGGAATCTCCCCGGCACACTTAATGAACATTACTGTACGATAGCAGAATAATTGAAAAGCAACTTACAAATTAAAAACGATCCACTTATAATCTCAATAATATGTACCTGAGAATTTTGAAATAAATAAAACAGATATCTATGAATTGATTGAGACCATTGGAACTATCAATAATAAAAAAAACCTCAGGAATTGACGAAATATCAATTAAAATATTTGAAAATTTGCCCCTCACAATTCTGCAAGCTTTAGCAACCGTTATTAATGATTCACTCGAAGCTGGTACCTTTCCTGACTTCGTAAAAACGTCTGTGGTTATCCCGCTACACAAGGGTGTTACTATGGAAGATCCTTCAAACTTTCGCCTCATTTCTCTCATTCCTACCCTAGCAAAAATTATTGAAATACTGATGAAAAGGCGTTTAACTGAATTTTTAGAAGCGAATAATTTGATAAGTAATGCACAGTTCGGATTCCAGCCAAAGAAAAACACTCACGATGCCATATTTTCGTTCCTATACGAAGTTTACTCCTCTTTGAACAGACATGAAGTGGTCGCAGCCGTTTTCTGCGATTTATCTAACGCCTTCGACTGTGTTAATCATGGAATACTGTTGCAGAAACTATCACACTTTGGCATAAATGGAACTGCACTTAAATGTCTTGAATACTACCTAACTGAAAGAAAACAAATGGTCAAAACGACAACTTGTTCATCTTTAGCCAGCATTAGTTGCGGAGTTCCACATGGATCCGTGCTTGGTCCAATACTCTTTCTCCTTTATATTAATGACCTAGCAACTATAGAAATTGGAGGGAAATTTACGTTATTCGTGGATGACACCACAATAATATGGCACAGCAAATACAAAAATGATTTACACAAAAATACATGCCTTGACGTCGGAGAAAATAAAAAATTGGTGCGATTCAAACGAACTATCCTTGAATATTTCGAAGACTAACATAATCAGTTTCCGATGCGATCTAGAGGCCATGCAAATGAAAATACGATAATCGAACATAAGTAACAATCCAAGTTTCTTGGGGTGATGATTGATTGTATGCTGAGATTCGAGGATCATATAAAAACTCTCAATATGAATTTGTCTTCTGGTTGTTATGCAGTGAGGGTCACATCGAAAGAACTAGGGATAAGCGCTGCCAAAACAGTATACCACTCGTTAGATATGGAATCCCATTCTGGGGAGTATGTAGTGAAACCCTACTTCAAACAGTTTTTGTTCTGCAAAAGAAAGCAATTCGATACCTATGTAAAGCAAATCGGCTACAATCTTGCAGGCCGCTCTTTGCCAAACACATAGTACTCACAATAATTTATATATTCATTCTGGAAAGTGTTTGTCTCATCAATAAATATGAACATTAATTCATAAAACGCTCCTCGAAATATTCATCACGTCATTCTACTGAACTTGGATTGCCCATACCCACCTCCACATTTGTCAAAGATTCTTTTATATACAAAGGCTGCAAAATATATAATCACTTACCTAATCACATTTTACTATCAAGTAATTATCCAAATTTTAGAAAAATATTGCAAGACTCTCTTATTGATGAAACCTATTATAGTCTGGAAGAATTTTATGAGGATAATTTTTTATTTTTAATATCTACTGTGTTATTGAATTTTGATGTTGTATTATTATTATTGTTCTGTAATTTATGTCTGTGATGTATTTTATTGTTGTGTTCATACCTATTGTGATATACTTTCAGATTGGCAGCATATTTTATTGTGCTTGCATATATGTACTTTTACTTAGGTACATTTATTCTTAGTCGTATACTTGTGTTTATATCTCAGACAATGCTTTGTCAATAAGGTTTTTCTTCAGATAATAAAGCATATAATCTATCTATCTAACGTGGCGATTCCGAAGGCACTGCAGCCTGAAAACGTTAACATAATCAGAAATAGAAATATATACCTTAAGTGAAAAGTACTGTCATTATCAAATAAAGTTCCGTTCGTTGGTCTGTTTGATTTGTGCATACATAATCCTGAAGACATCCCTTCGTACAGTGCACAAAGGAATATTATAATTCCGGATTGCAATCGGTAACCGCAACCTCCGTTTGCATAATGTTTGATTTAATGGTCATTTCTGTTATTACCGAACTCATAAATATCGTAATAATTGATATTTGGAACCGGTGAATAATTCACAACGCTCCAAAATAAACGATTTTGAGTACTCGTAGCTATTACCGGTAATTGCTCACGTCATAACCATCGCTTCGCTCGAGCGTTCGTCGCGTGTGTAGGAAATATTATATCGGATGAGTCATGAATTCCGTTCTCATATTTACTCAAGCTTTTTTATATTGTTCGCTCACTGCAAATTACCTTATCTCGAATCGGTCTACAAATTTTTATTATCAACATCGATACGAAATTATCATAAATTTCAGTTAGTGTCGACCCAACAATAATTACCGAATTGCACGAAGTTTCTGCAATGGTCGGCACAAATCGATACTTGGGATATAAAGGATGATCATGAGTACAATAAGTAAATCAACTGATGATAACAGCTGATACCTACCATTAAATATAATGCTGAGCTGGCACACTAGTTTCAATTAATAGTATATAATAATAATAATAATATGTTTATTTCACTTGTTGAAAAGTACAAAGAGAAAATATCTATAAGTACAATAACAAGGAGTACGTCAATTAAAATATCTAACCTATGATGGTGAGATACATAATAAATATAAAATACACAATAAAGACCCAGGAAGGTGTATATCAAAAAGTTATCAATGAATAAAATCTAGGATTAATCAAAACATGTGTAGAAGGCAAGTTCAATTAAAATATATCGTCCTCTAGCAATATAATAATGAATCTTCATAGCTTAGGATTAGGATTAGTTAAAGTGTATGTACCTGGTCTAGTCCACTTAAAATACATTACCAGTTACTCAATTTATTATTATTTTCAGCTCTTTTCTGAATGCAATCTATTCAATTACTTGTAACATTTGAATTAATGAACCAAAGAATTCGGTTAAAAGCATTTAGCAGAAGGAATCAATCATTCAATCACTTTATCATCCTTTCTACATATACATGTATGAATCAGGATGGATTTATCGAGTGGCAATATATGAAAATATAAATAGAAAAGTAATTGGGTATAACCCTCAAAATGTTGTGCAACTGTGGACACGTGTTTCGAGCTTAAGCTCTCGTCAGTACAGTAAAATCAAGTGCGAAGATGTACAACACTTGGATGTAAAAATAGAAACAAAGAAAGTCAACAACAGGAAGCCAACCACACATTTGTGGCTTCGGTCAGAACACCTTGAGCATTCAAGGCAACAACTAACATCGCCACGGAGGCAGCTACAGCTACCAGCGTGACGATCCTACCCAGGAAAATACAAATCAGAATGGATTTATCGAGGGGCAATATATGAAAATAAGAATAGAAAAATTATTGGGTATAACCCTCAAAATGTTGTGCAACCGTAGACACGTGTTTCGAGCTTAAGCTCTCGTCAGTACGGTAAAATCAAGTGCGAAGATGTACAACACTTGGATGTAAAAATAGAAACAAAGGAAGTCAACAACAGGAAGCCAACCACACATTTGTGGCTTCGGTCAGAAGACCTTGAGCTTTCAAGGCAACAACTAATGTCGCCACGGAGGCAGCTATAGCTACCAGCGTGACAATCCTACCCAGGAAAATACAAATCAGGATGGAATTATCGAGTGGCAAAATATGAAAATATAAATAGAAAAGTTATTGGGTATGACCCTCAAAATGTTGTGCAACTGTAGACACGTGTTTCGAGCTTAAGCTCTTGTCAGTCCGGTAAAATTAAGTGCGAGGATGTACAACACTTGGATGTAAAAATAGAAACAAAGAAAGTCAACAACAGGAAGCCAACCACACATTTGTGGCTTCGGTCAGAACACCTTGAGCATTCAAGGCAACAACTAACATCGCCACGGAGGCAGCTACAGCTACCAGCGTGACGATCCTATCCAGGAAAATACAAATCAGAATGGATTTATCGAGGGGCAATATATGAAAATATGAATAGAAAAATTATTGGGTATAACCTTCAAAATGTTGTGCAACCGTAGACACGTGTTTCGAGCTTAAGCTCTCGTCAGTACGGTAAAATCAAGTGCGAAGATGTACCACACTTGGATGTTGTACATAAGAGAGCTTACAACATGGTAACGATATCTATCCCTCCAATTACGAAATATTCTCTTGTGCGTTGTGGACAACCATGCGGTGATTATCCAGAGGAACTCATAGTTCCTACACATGAAGAAGAAATATGAATGCCTAAGCTAGTGCATATCTGTGTTGGCACTGTCCTGTTCAACTCCAAATTTTTGTTGCTGGGATGGACACTCAACAGCAGGGTATGGTGCTTCCTCCTGGTAGCTATACCCGGATGACAGTGAGATAGAAATGAAGGCCTAGAAGATGGGTGTACTTATATCGAAAACGTCCTTTGATTCTATCATATCCAAGTTATTAATTACAAGAAGTAAGATGTGGAGGTAAGCGTTAGATGGACTAAAGCGAGACGATAGTACATACATTGAATAGCGTGTTGCTTTAATGAGATGATTAAAGAAAATCCGATTAAAATCTACATGAAAGAAACCAAAATCCAAAATTATGTGTATACCTCAACAAGCTCGTTGTTTCTCCAAGAAATTCCAATATGTGCAGAAAATCTACAAAGTGCGATTGGAGCCAAACACATCGACATCAGTTCAGAAATGACTTTCTTGACATTTGATTGATTGATGAAGGTAACTGACATGTGAAATGTTTCCATCGATAGATGTTTGGTTTAGAAGAATGATTTCTACTAGAGCACAGAATGACAACAGAATTGTTATTACATATCACAGAGAGTGTGCATTTATTTCAATATTTGGTTATTTTCAATGACTATAACTGTCAAGAACGAAAGGTAGTTGATATGAAGAAACAACTACCTTTTGTTGAACGGTGCAAAATTACGTTTGTTTTCGAAACTATTCTTGTTTTTTCAAGACAAATAATCTTATAATTTTTATAAGTGAATATTCGATGTTCCCTTTACTTTCATTCTAGAATGGTTTATATTTTCAAGGTTTTCATTCTATGGTGGAGGTTGGCTGTTTGAAAAACTATAATAGTTGCTAGCTAACCGAGCAAAAATATAGTTTTGAGATGTTCCTTCCTGCTGCGAAATGAAATTGTGTTGCATTCATGAATCAATGAAATGGCGGAGGCGGCGTTTGGTATGTGTTCTTGTATCTTAAAATATTGGCGAATGCACCAATTTTTGTCCCTGTCAGAACAAGGTCGTCGAAATGGTTGTCGTTGTACAACAGCCTTTTTGTTGAATGGGGATTCACAACTCATACTGCTGGAATTATTGAAAGATATAACAATTTAGGTCTGTCTGAGAATGTGGTACCAATATGATGGTGCACCCGTTTATTTCCAAAGAACTGTACGTGAACAACTGTACATCAGTTTTTCTGATAGATTGATTGGAAGAAGTGATCCAGCACGCTCTCCAGATCTGAATCCTCTCGATTTTTTCCTTTGGATATACCTCAACTTACTATGGAAAGTACAGACGATTTGATTTGCTAGAATTTTACCAGGATATGGTCATGTTCAAAATATTCCTGAAATATTCGAAAGGAAAGTTTTTTTTGCATCTTTGCAATATTTTTATTGACCATCAAGGCGGCCTGTTTGAAGAATTTCTATGATGCAATATACCTACGTAGATTTTCGATTTATTGTTATTTTGTAATTTTTCTGTTCAGTTTGCTTATTTGTTTCTGCTTGATTTATTTTTGCAGTAACTCCTTGAAACATGCTTTCGAAGTTTTGTTTATATTAAACGGCTTATTATTTTTTATTTTGAGATTGAAATGAAATGATAAAAATTTATAAAAATACAGATTTATTGCATACAAGATACTTTTATTGTCCGATGTACCCTTGTAATTTCGTTTGATATTATATTTTCTCGAATCACCATCCTGTGCAATTCTCTGAAACGCAATATCCACCGAATCATTGGAGTAGTTTTTTTTCAAACCTCTGGTGCAACTTACCAAAGAATAGCATTGAAGACTTAACCAAAATCTCTTGATATCTGAAAGGAATGTATAACTTCTTACGACGGATTCACCAACAATGAGATTCATACGTTGCAATGAGTACAAATTCAAATATTTCAAAAATCGTTTGCAATCATAGAGGATTTATCACAAAAATTTTTTGTTATTCAAAACAAATTACATATGAACTTCTAACAAAATAATCAACATTTATTTTAGTTTCTGTATAACAGACACACTCACTTGTTCAACTCAAAATAACTTCAAAACCATCATTATTCTTGATAACAAAACCTATCCATTTCTTCTACAGGAAATATTAAGTCTTACGGAAAAGATGAAGAAATTGATATTAACCCAGTGGAGTGAAAGTTTTGGAGGGTTGATCAGGGGTACATCAGTACGCCCCTGATAGGAGTTACAAACTCTTGATTTGCAATGAAATTTGGAACTGAATGCTGACAAGTGATATATCAAATTTCATCAAGAAAAGTTTAGCCGATATGAAGTTACTCTTGAAAAAAAAATTGTTTGTCACTTTCACCACCCTGTAATTCAGTTAATACTCATCCTTGTGGATATGTTTATGAGAACTTTCAGCTTTAAAATAATGTGAGAATTCTACCATCGGCGTTTTGTACCCTTCATTCTGCGATACCCTGTATATTGAATATCATTTTCACATTTACATTGGCCCAATATGGAATCAAGATTCAGTCGATATGAGGTGGTATCTGGGATCTACAGAGAATTATTAACGTTGTGCATGGATGTCCAGTATCTGAAAATGAACTACATTTCATTTAATTCTCCTCCCAACCGGAATTTCAAGGGTGTTTCAGATTTGGGTCACCTTTGAGGAAACCCTTGATCTCTAATCTGTATTTTGAGTCAAATCTGATTTTCCTAACTCTTCATCTGAAGTTTCAGCTTCAAAATGAGCCTGAGATATTGAAAATCGGTTGACGAGGAAAAAGATATGACTTTAAAATCTAAAAGTAAATTTGTTGAGATCACCCTGAAGGTGATGAGATCATCTTCATGCCTCTGCTGCCAAATCTGAAAAAAAAGTTTTTCTTCATTTGGGATCCTTTTGAAAATTCCGAAATTTTGCACAATTTCAGGTAACACCATGTAGCGATTTCATGTAAGAACTTCATGTTTTGAAGAAGTACGAGATTGTAGCCGAAGGACCGGGCTAGCGAACAGTTTGGACAGAATTCAAATTGTTCAATGCAGAAAAAAGTTATACAGATTTTAACAGGGGCAAAATTTTGGCGTGTGACGAAATTAGTGTTGAGTAGTTTAGTTCCCATTAAATCGTTGGCTAGTAAATAATGTCTAATGAATTTTTGGAAAAAATGCATATCCTAATGTAAACTTCCTACATAAACATTAAATGTTGAATGTTAAATTATAATATTTGTTCATTAAGCGAAGTTTCATTAGGCTATAAAAACAATATTTTCATTCTGAATAAAATGTAACTGCACATCTTGCTACTGCAAAAAACAATTCCCAACTCATGAACGTGCCAATTAGAAACGAAATAAAAGGTTTCAGTCCAGCTGAGCGAAAAAAAGATCAAAAATGGAAACGGAATATATTTGCATTCGAAACACAACCGGAAAAATTACAGAACTTAGCGATTCAAATAAAATACAACGTTCGTTAAACTGCTTTTACCACTTTTCAAGTCAAATTTGAATTAATTACAATATTTAACGAAAATAAATTTACATAATCATTTGAAATTGACCATTTCAGCTGGAATCTTTGAGTATGCTGAGGAATTTGAAATTACCCTGACGAAATTTGATGAAAGATTGAATTTCCATTCACACATTCCGTGTTTAAAAAAACGTTTGAAGTTTCACACCGGATGAATACATGAATACTTTTAATATAGTGACCGCCAAAAAGTATGTACCATATGGGAAAAATGTTTATTATTGGAGTATTGGAAAAAACATTCTAGGGAAAAGTTTGTGCATGTCCGATAACCTAAAAATCGATTTTGACACATGTCACGTGATCGCTAGAATGGCGGCAAAATGAAAAAAATTGCAATGCAAAGGCATAAAAAGGGGAAAGATGGCAAGATATCAGAAAAAGTTATTTGAAAAAGTCACTTAGAATTCAATTTTATAAACATAAACGAAGTTTCAAGAGATAATTCCAAAAAATTGGAAATAGCAATTTTTTAAAAATATTTTCCCATCTATTTAAAAATATTATTTTTTTCTTATGAATAGCTTGACTATACTGAAACATTTGAATTTTAATGATAATGACAAAACTTTCTCATTTTCTCCACACCAGATGGCACCAAATTAAAAAAATTGGTTTTTGCCAGAACCCTCGCTGTTACATTGGTTCTTATCTAACAGTTATATCACAATTTCAAGACTATTGTGTTGATATGGCAATCTAGAAACACCATGTTTCCTGATTTTAATCAAGTTTCAATAATAATGCTGTATGAGCGTTTTACTTTGCACATAAACTTTAAGAATTTTTAATTTGACGCACTATTTTCAAGTTTATGTGCGAAGTGAAACGCTCATGCACGATTACCATCGGGACTTGATTATAATCTGGAAATAACCATGTTTTTGGAGTGTCACGTCATCACAATGGTCGTGGAATTCGGATATAACTGTTAGATACGAACCGATGTAACAGCAAGGGTTCTGACAAATTCCCATTTTTTTAATTTAGTGCCCTCTGGTGTGGAGAAAATGAGAAAGTTTTGTCATCATCATTAAAATGCAAATGTTTCAGTATAGTCAAGCTATTCATAAGAAAAAAATAATTTTTTTAAATAGATGGGAAAATATTTTTAAAAAATTGCTATTTTAAATTTTTTTGAATTATCTTTTGAAACTTTGTTTATGTGTATAAAATTAAATTATAAGTGACTTTTTCAAATAACTTTTTTTGATATCTTGCCATCTTACCCCTTTTTTTGCCTTTGCATTTCAATTCTTTTCATTTTGCCGCCATTCTAGCGATCCCGTGACATGTGTCAAAATCGATTTTTAGGTTATCGGACATGCACAAACTTTTCCCCAGAATATTTTTTCCAATACTCCAATAATAAAAATTTTTCCCAAATTTTACATACATTTTGGCGGTCACTGTATATTGTGTAACGAGTCACCATGTACCTCTGTATGGGTGAAGCTATCAGAGGTCTCCCAGTGATGGAATATATTGATATACTGATGAAATAATTCAGCTGACACTGTTCTTGTCAAAAGTTTATTGAAAACTATATTTTTACTATTTAAAAAATTTTCTCCACGATCATCACAGAATTTGCCAATTCTGAAATGAAATTTGATTACAGAATGCTGGAATTCTCTCTCTTGAGATTAAAGAAATATTCTGCAACACCTCTGCCCCATGCAATTTAAATGTATTTACATTCTATTTATTGTGATAGAATAATATTCTCACACAGGTTAGCAATAATGATATTTGCATTGACGCAGTGGATTGTCATCGTAGTGGCAAAATTTGAGTAAGTGACAAAATTATTGCTGTCACGTTTCCTATCTTTGATCTAGGAGAAAATATAGTCTGCTACTCGGTTAGAATAACAATTCGTGATGCTCGTGGTTACTCACGCTCGCCTTCGGCTCGCGCTCGGAATTTTCTACTCGCATCGAATTTTCATCCTAACCTTGTTACAGAATATACTATTCAATTACACTCTTTTCTTGTGCTGGTTATTTTCACTGTGCGAGTGCTGCAAATACGACAATTGTACAATATAACAAAAGTCTGGGTTACTCATGATTCCACCAATAGCTATTTGTATAACAAGGAAGGAAAGTGCTACTTTTCCTCCCAAAGATGAAGTTTACTGCCCTACGCGTAGAGGAGAGCACTAATCATTCAAGGGAGGAAAAAGCACTTCACTCCCATGTTATACATATGATTTTTCCGCTTCCCTCAAATAACAAGTCATTTCAAAATGATTTGTTTATGAAGCTAACAACCAAAATTCATTAAAGAACTAAAACTAAGAAGTAGTTATACAACTTATAGGCACGTCATTTTCATTCTTGCATCCTACATATTATTTTCAATTTGTGATAGAGTAATAATTATTCATACTCATGTTAAACGTGCAGTTTTGAGCAGTCGTTATTTGAAAACTACTAGAAGTGAGAGCTGAGGCCAACTCAGTTTTCGTGATATTTTCATTAACAACATTATTATACAGCTGGTATCTCCCGGAAGTACTCGTACTCGGCTGATTACAATCAATTCCATTAACTTCAGTGTCTCTCATAATTTGGTAAATTTTTTTTTTGCTTTTTTGCAAGAGATTGCTGCATATACCCTTCAGCGATATTCGTAGACTTCCAACCTCCGCGTTGCTTTAAAATAAGAATGTATCCTTCAGAATTTGCAAGTAAACTTCCGAGGTTCTTTATGGTATAATTTATGGCATTAGGCAGTTTTTAAAATCCTGCAACTTTTTTAGGAATTCTAGCAATAGCATTTTACCCAACCATTTAGTTAATACATTTTCCTGCTCTATAGCAGACAAACAAACTTGTCTGATCTGTTTTAGGGCGTAGCGATATATATTTTCTATAAATGTCAATATAATTAGGGCCATTTCCCGGTGGAGCAATGATTGCAAACGTTCTCTGTATATTTGTTTTGGAGTCTGGTATATTTAGTATTAAGGAGCTCGTCACACCTGCATGCTCCTGAAATTCCGAAAGAAAGGATAAACTACAAAACAAAAAAAAAAGAATAAAAAAAAACAAAAAAGCTGTCTCTGCCGGAATTAGAACCAACACCTACAAGCCTATCATGAACAGTGAGCGGTGCACCAATCGTTGCGCTACCGAAACTCACAGGCAATTTCTACGGAATCATGAACATAGTGTATTGTTGTAGCTCTATTATTATATTAGTAAAAATATTTACTTCCCCTCTTGGGAGGTTTTTGCCTTATTAGGATCTCAAGAAAAATAATCAACCCAAACGCCAAAACTACGTCACAATCACACTCGACGCGCGTTTCGCCAACAAAGTTAGCATCTTCAGGAGCAGAAGCTTACTGCTTTTAGCTTCCGAAGATGCTAACTTTGTTGGCAAGACGCGTGTCGGGTGTGATTGTGACGTAGTTTTGGTGTTTGAGTAGTTCATTTTTTCTTGAATTGTATTCACACCAAAGGTACAAAAATATTCATTTATCTGATTTATGTTTTTGTCTTTTCAAGAAAGCAATTGATTTTGGTTATTTAAATCTTCATTTTCTTTTATTTGAAGCATGGTACGTAGCATTGAATACTTGGACCTCAATATAGGGGCTTTTAATGTAGTTGCTAATAGCGAAAAATACTCCAAAATGACATTTTCTGAGCAATTATGAATATGCTTTTCTTCGGTCTATTGCTTGTACTGAGATTGTACTGTTGCATTAACTTGTTCCAAAATATCCGGTGGTGTATTATTTATATCTTCAAACTCGCTTGAATTACTCATTTCTTGAATATCAATTTATGTTTTGTAGATATGTTATAGCGTGACACACTTTGCTATTACTACTACTATTTACGAAGGTACCATTAGATGAAGCCATGAGGGGAATAGAACTACTGTTCCCAAGCGATATCTCAAAACTTTTTGAAATATGTTTAACATCGTCGTACTTTGTTTTCGACAACAAAATATACGAACAATTAGATGGAGTCTCAATGGGAAGCCCACTTATTGCAAATTTTGTCATCGAAAAGCTAGAGAAACAAGCAATAGAGACGGCAAAGTACAAACCCAAGGTATGGTTGCGATATGTAGACGACACGTTCATAATTTGGGATCATGGACTGGAAAAACTCAACAAATTCCTTGAGCACATTAATAGGATACACCCGAATATACAATTCACAATGGAAGTTGAAAAGGATAGGGAACTGCATTTTTTAGACGTTCTCATTTTTCGAAAAGAAGGACGTTTGGGGCACAAGGTATATAGAAAACCAACGCATACTGATCGATACCTCCACAGTACCTCAAATCATCATCCGTGTCAATAACAAGGAATTATCAAAACACTAGTATACCGAGCCAGAAGAATATGTGAACCCGAATATTTGGAAGCGGAGCTGAAACACTTGAAAAGCACACTTCTTTTAAACGGATATAAGGAAAGCGAAATTGATCGGTGTATAAAACGCAAAAGAAAGAACTCTAGCGACAGTGGATCGAATGGCTGCCAGGAACAAAGTAAATCATTCCTACCGTATGTTCCTAGGGTCACAGATCGGATTGGCCGTATACTACGAAAGTATGATATCAAAACCATATATAAACCTTCAAAGAAACTGAAGGATCACTTGAGATCGGAGAAGGATAAACGTAATGAACTAAGCTCATCTGGGGTGTACCGCATTCCATGCACCTGTATCGGAACCACGAAGCGTTCCACAAATACCAGAATAAAGGAACACAAGGCCAATTGCCGATTAGGACACTCAGAAACATCCGCTGTCGCAGATCATGCGCTTAACAATAACAATCACAGAGTGAAGTTCGAAGAAACCCAAGTAATTGCCACAACACATGCATATTATCCAAGACTCTTCCGAGAAGCAATCGAAATCAATAAACATCCCAATAATTTCAACAGAATTGAAGAAGGGTTACAATTGAATAAAGCATGGCTACCTGTTCTCAAGAAAACGGTAATAACACCATACCGGGAAATTAATGAATCCGAGGGGGTACCCGACGCAGGGACGATGGCACCGGACGCAGGTACGAGTACGTCGACCCATAAATACTGGCTGAGACAACGCATACCAAACAAGTAGTGTTCAGTGATCGAAACTGTAAACATTTCTCTTGAAAATGCCAACCACTCGTGTTGGCGAAACGTCGAGTTTTTCTCTGAATGAACGTTGGCCTAAAAACCCGAAAAACCATCATTCACACTTTGAAACTGTTAATCTGTCAATCTTCCATAGCATACCTTAATATTTCTGTCCTAAATTCGAAAACCGTATGAATCTATGAATTGAAGTCAAATTATTAATGCATAAATCGTTAAATTAAAATAACACTTTTTGGGATTACTTAAGCTTTTTCTCAGCTATGGATCTATGAATGTTGTTGAAGATATAAATCGCGGTCAGCGGCACCCCCACCCCCAAAAACTAAAAAATCCGACTGCGGTTTGAGCAAAAAACAAGTAATATAATAATTTTAAAGAGAAATATTCTCAATTGAAAATTGAATCAATACATGATTCCTCTGGAAATGGAAAAAACCCTACGATAAAATTGAAGTTACTTTTTTGTAATATCTAACAGAAAAGAACTACTTCCCCGGCAAAAGCCACGCTGGACATTGAACTACATCTGATAGATATTGAGAAAGACCCTATATAACTTGAGAGAAAAAATCTGAAAGTGAAAATTTGCATTTTCATTCAGATAGTTGATTATTTATTAAATGTCCAGTTTCCATTGGAGATTCTTATCTATGAATGAGATAAGGGAGAATGTTATTCAGAAATATCACTCACAGAAAATCGCTCATTCCATTGATGCGTGAATTGCATCTCTTTCGCTAGGCCTCCAATACATTTTGGTCGACAAAAATCTATTACACTCTTCTGAGATCATCAGGGAGGTCGGAAGAATTGGAAAACATACTCTTCAGAAGCAATTTCACAATGTAATGAGTATTTGTTGGACTATTTCTTGTGCGGTGAAACTTTGAAAATATTTTTCTGACATAGAACCTGTCATGGGTATGATAGCATGTTGATTTCATTGAAAATATGAACAGGATGTTCATAAAGTCAGCTGTGGAATCATCTGCGACTGAAAGTTGGAATTTGGTCGCTATTTTCCATCGTACAAGATAACCTCTCTTGGAAGGGATTCATGTTTCGAAGAGAAACATTCTCAATGGAAAATTGAATCAATACATGACTCCTCTGGAAATGGAAAAAACCCTAAGATAAAATTGAAGTTACTTTTTTGTAATATCTAACAGAAAACAACTACTTCCCCGGCTAAAGCCAGAGGAGTCATGTATTGATTCAATTTTCAATTGAGAATGTTTCTCTTTAAAACATGAATCCCTTATAAGAGAAGTTATCTTGTACGATGGAAAACAGCGACTAAATTCCAACTTTCAGTCGCAGATGATTCCACAATTGACTTTGTGAACATCCTGTTCATATTTTCAATGAAATCAACATGCCATACCCATGACAGGTTATATGTCAGAAAAATATTTTCAAAGTTTCACCGCACAAGAAATAGTCCAACAATTCCTCTTTACAGTGTGAAATTGCTTCTGAAGAGTATGTTTTCCAATTCTTCCGACCTCCCTGATGATCTCAGAAGAGTGTAATAGATTTTTGTCGACCAAAATGTATTGGAGGCCTAGCGAAAGAGATGCAATTCGCGCATCAATGGAAAGAGCGATTTTCTGTGAGTGATATTTCTGAATAATATTCTCCCTTATCTCATTCATAGATAAGAATCTCCAATGGAAACTGAACATTTGATAAATAATCAACTATTTGAATGAAAACGCAAATTTTCACTTTCAGATTTTTTCTCTCAAGTTATATAGGGTCTTTCTCAATATCTATCAGATTTACTTCAATGCCCAGCGTGGCTTTAGTCGGGAAAGTAGTTGTTTTCTGTCAGATATTGAAAAAAAGTAACTTCAATTTTATCGTTGGGTTTTTTCCATTTCCAGAGGAGTCATGTATTGATTCAATTTTCAATTGGGAATAATTCTCTTTAAAACATGAATTCCTTCCAAGACAGGTTATCTTGTACGATGGAAAATAGTGACTAAATTCCAACTTCCAGTCGCAGATGATTCCACAACTGACTTTATGAACATCCTGTTCATATTCTCAATGAACTTAATATAATAATATTTTCTTAAAGAAAAATTGGAAGTAGTAGATCCATTCTATTTCTATAGATTTTTTTAAGCAAATAGGTCCCGACTGCTTCCAGTTTTTATTTGATTCGAAAAGATTTCACTTCTTTTTTGATTTTTATTTCAAACCACAGACGGGTTTTTTAGTTTATTTATTTAACTTTTTTATTTCCAGCTTTTTAGTGCACAATTATTATTATGTTGTATCAAGACGGCCAATTTGGAGCAAAAAATCCTCTATTTTGATTTCTCATCATTTTAATATAATAAGTGTCACTTGTGGTATCAAGACCAATCTAATAAATGAAAATTCATCAAAATCGGTTCAGCCGTTTAGTAGTTACAAGGGAGAAGTGACTTTACTTTATAATATATTGATTTTATATTTAATTTGTTACCTTAAACAAATTCTACCGAATAAATATATAAGTTGTCTCACTCCACTGAACGTGACGATCCGGATACCCCCTGCCTCTCGCCTTTATTGGGAGGCCCGCGGTCCACAAAAGACTATCAAGTTATAGTCTGTCAGATAATGACAGATTTTGCTGACTCACTTTCTTTTCTGAAAAAAATTAAATTAAAAAAATCTAACGTTTATGAATATGAATATTTCATTTTCTCGTTGTGACTAGTACTGCCCGGCTAGCATCTACCGATGGTTGTCAAAATCACATTCCTATTTAATTCTTATGGCAGCACGCTCTGACAGTCTAACATAAATGAAATATACTATGCAATGGTGCTTTCTGTCCGAAAACTGAACTAAGAAATTAGTGAGAATGTTGGTAAGGTAGGAACCATTTCGCGCCGCTCTATATTTCAGTTTGGCTATTCCCCGACCATTTCGGAAATCAAATCAATCTCCCAAACGACATTGTCTGGATATTCCCTATCAGTTGCAATATGCTCTGTTTTTATGGGTCTTTCTATTGAAATAAAACAAAAGCAGGTATTGACTCATTTCCTTTGATTGCCGACCAAAAAGATCTCAATTTCCGATGTCAAATCAGTGTCAATATATTCAATTAGTACTCCAATCCTTTCTGAGTTCACCTACCAAATGTTTTCCAAGTGAAACCGTTTCCAAATGCAACATGAACTTGGAATACACGAAATTGAACGCCCACCTTAACGGTCTCGCCCTTTTGAAAAGTGCTTAGTGCTTGGTGCTCGCTAAATCGAATTACTTTTTGAAAGTGCTTAGTAATCGCGAGCAATTCATGAAAAAAAAATGCTTAGTGCTCCAGACTCCCGAGCACTTTTTAAGAGTGCTTAGTACTCGAAGCACTTTTTGTCAGTGCTCTGCACAGCTCTGCTTTGGATAGAGGTAGGTGAAAAAATATGTTTTCTGATCAGCCTACGTAGAAACCCAATGACCTCCTACTATTGTACGAATTCGAATTCCCTACTGATATTTTACGTTTGCCTCAATTTGATTCAATTCTTATCTATTTGGAGTCATTGAATGAAATATACAAAAATGGGCTCATCAAAAATTTATTGCCAGTTCGAATTCTAAGTGATACGCTACGTACAACTGCTTGTATTGCCCAACCTAATTTGACAACACTGTGCTGCACTTGTCACTTCAAAGATTTATTATTCGAAAACTGTCAGTTACTAGACTACTATTCAACTGAACTTAATCACACAATTGCATGACTTATATAAGAGAATGAAGTTCTCGAAATTTAATTAAAATCATAGACTCTATTGCTCAACCTAATTTGACTACACTGTGCTGTACTTGTCACTTCAAATATTTATTATTCGAAATTTGTCAGTTATTAGACTATTATTCAACTGAACTTAATCTCACAATTGCCCGACTTATCCGGGTGACAACGATAACACTTTCGGGCTGCCATTTTTTTATTTTTCATCCAGTATAACGAAACTTGGCAGAGTTATTATTCGAACTGAATGTCAATTGACTGATATAACGACAAATTTCTACAACTTCTGGTTTCCCTGGAAATGACCTTAACTTTCGAAATTTAAATAGGACACCCTGTATGTTATTTGTTTTTAGGAT
The DNA here is from genome assembly GCA_944452925.2 of Chrysolina oricalcia. NCBI lineage: Eukaryota > Metazoa > Arthropoda > Insecta > Coleoptera > Chrysomelidae > Chrysolina > Chrysolina oricalcia. The sequence continues at coordinate 16,787,356 of OX101821.2, forward strand.
TCTTCAAATAATTCTACATCCGAATTCATAATTTTTCAATTGGTTTTTACACAAACTATATTTTTAAATCAAATTTTAATTTTCAATCTAGAGAACCATAACCATCCTAAAATTTCTCTTCTTAGACTCTCTATTTACAGAAAAATCTAAAAAGAATATCTTTGTTTGTTAGCCCAGAAAAATGCTCAGGAATGTAGTCCAGCGAAATAAATTATGTGTTCGAAAATGCAGAGATCTGCTGGGTCAACACTTCGAGCATCTAATTGGTGGTTAGACTAGGTTATTTTTGAAATAATTGTTTTACCTATTTCTTCTTTGTCTATTAAAATTTAATTTATTCCAAAGACATTTTTTCTATTCGTAGCTAAATGTCCAATGAATATTTCCATTGTAACTATTAGTAAAGTACATGCTGTACCAAATATGAAAGATGTTTAAAATATCAAGGTAATAAAAGCAATTTCTCATTACGACAAATGATATTGCACTTACGAAGTATTATAATTCGTTTAATCCTCTTGAAATAATGCATTTTAGAATTAAATTATATTGCCAAAACAATTCAATTACTATTTCGAATATTTTATGTTGAAAGGCAGCCGCCGCGGCCGTGCCGAAGTGATAGTGGCAACGGCAACTATGACTTCGAGATTCGGCAAAATTTAAATTAATAATGAAATAAAAGTAAGATGGGATGAAAGATGGCAATATGTGTCATAAATTTTTGGATTCGCCTTGAAATAATGGATTTAATAGTGTTAGGAGAATTATACAACTTTTCAGTCTTTCTCTAGGCTGACAAACAAAGATAATAATATTTTCAGGTTTTTCTGAAAATTGAGAGTCAACATAGAGGAATTTTAGGATGGTCATAGCACTCTAGATTGAAAATTAATATTTGATTTAAAAATATAATTTATGTCAGAATCAATTGGAAAATCATGAATTCGGATGTAGAATGATTTGAAAAATCCTGAAAACAAACGATATACAGGGTGTCCCATTTAAATTTCGAAAGTTAAGGTAATTTCCAGGGAAACCAGAAGTTGTAGAAAATTGTCATTATATCAGTCAGACGACATTCAGTTCGAATATTAACTCTGCTAAGTTCCGTTTTACAGGGTGGAATAATAAAAAATGGCAGCCCGAAAGATCTCGTTGTCACCCTGTATAGGAAAATGAAGTTCTCGAACCGTTATTGAAATCATAGACTCTACAATGATAATATTCGATGTTCGATCTAGAACGAAAATAAGTGCTTCTAGATGTTTCCATCTAAAGAATCGAAGAATTCTAGAACACAAGTCACTACAAGCATTTAAAAAAAAAATCATCTTGCACAAGGTGTGCAAAAACACGAAACGTATCAAAGTTGTTATTGTTTAAAGGAATGCCCTGTATTACGATAAAAATAAAGGCAAGTTTCATTAAGGTTTATTTCACCAGAACCTTATGGTTTTTGAAATATCTTAGAGGCTACAAACTGAACAACTTCCGTATAGCACTTGTGAAATATTTGCTAACTTTATGCTGGGTGTGTAAAAAAGTTAAGGCAAAATAATCACAATCTTTGAACGGTGATAATTTGTTAAAATTGGATGGAACGTACTGTATTTTATGTCAACAGCAGATGTCAGAATTAATTGTCTATCGGAAATTAGTGTACATTCCTATAGCTATCGCTTCACGTTTTGAAGTAAAATGCACATTTCCATATTGCAAAGTGATTTTGAGAAATTGAGAAATAGACACTCTATTTCTATTTCTATTTTTCAATATTTTGAATGTTAAATATCAGTTTAAAATATGAAGAAAAAAGTGGTGGATATAAAACAAGCAATATCTTATATGAAACGTTCAAAATGGCGACCATCAGACTCTAAACGAAAACGTATCCACTTTCTAAAACGTTCAGTAACATTTGCAAATATGTGAGGGCTAACATTTAGAGAAAATTCTGATAATGTTTCATATTGTGTGGTGTTGTTGAAAGTGTTTTACAAACGATCTCTTCAATGTTTTCCTATAAAGATAAATCAGGTGAAGTGAGGTCTGGTGACCTTGGAGGCCAATTTTGAGATTCATTCCTTCCAATCCACCGATTTTGGAAATGATCACAGATCTGACGATGGAAATGTGTGGGAGCTCCATCCATTTGAAGCCACATCGTTTTTTTTTGAGTCTAATAGGATGTCTTGTAATAGAACCTGAAAATGATTTGTTGAAAATTCTGTAAACAGCATTCTATTTGAATATTCTTCGAAAAAATCAATTGAATTTTGACCCATTAATCCGCCCCATACATTCACTGACCATCTGTGTTGGACTAGCAAATTCGTCATGGTGTTAGAGCGTTGGCCTTCCACCCAGGCAGTCCAGGTTCGATCCCCGGACACCTGTCACGGAGCTGATGTGGTTCGGATTCCACCTATATTTAAACTGTAGGTCCCGGATCTCACTTGCTCGCACAAGCTCTACTTTTGAGGGGTTTTCTACGAAAACCTGGGATTTTCTAAAAACAAATTTTACAAATTATGACCAAATCTAAATTGATGTGGATTGGAATCAGAGTGAAAGTTATGACTATTAACAATCCTATTGTTATAAAATGCACACTCATCACTAAACAGAACGGAATTGAAAAAGATTTCATCATCTACAACTCTTTTGCAATACCTACATACAAAATTCAAATTCCGGCTCGCTGTCGGCAGGTAGAAAGGGTTCAATTAGGGTTTGTTAGAATGTACCATATCCGGATACGGTAATTAACGCACAAGACTACCTAAATCAGAATAAATACAATCTCCGCAGACGGAATCTCCAGTCATCTGAGATTATTCATGATGTATAAGCCTCTGAAGAAGCTAGCCACTCGCGCTAGCGAAACGGTAGGAAGAAATTCCAAAAAACGACGACCTTCAAACTGGAGTGAAAATTGTGACACTGAAAACTTCGGCCGCGAAAGCCTTAACCATTTTGTCAATGATTGCTTTGTCGTGATTTTTACACAACTCGTATGCAGTGCTATATGAAAGTCGTCTAGCATCAATTTGGTCTATAAGAAGAAATCACTTTGAAAATTAAAGTATTAAAACTGATGCTACATTTTCAAGAAATGAGAGATATTTCAAAAACCATAAGGTTAAGGTAAATTGAACTTTCATGAAACTTGCCTTTATTTTGATCGTTAAATCCGAAAATGGAATGATATACAAGGTATACTACTTAAAAAACAACACGATTACGTTTCGTGTTTTGACACACCCTTTAAAGCATGAAGATATTTTTGGAATGTAGCGCCAACAGGTCTCTATCTACTCTGAAGGATAAACTTTCAACTATCCATCCTGAAGAAACAATTTGAAAAAAAAATATTACTGCTTTAGCTTCGATGCTTCTTGTCGGACACCCTTTTTGTAGACCAGACCATAACCGTATCAGGTATCACTCGATTCCTAATTGACTCCATCCATATTTTATTTATTCCTTTCATTTATACCCCATTTGCCTTAAAATTATTTGTGGTTTAAATTATTTACAAATGTAACGGATTATTTTCAAATTTATAATCTCTTAGATGGGCTGTATATGGTCTCTTTCGAAATTCACTACTGTATTATGAATATTCCCTCAGAATAGTTGTTAACAAAGTTGTAAACATCGGAATACTGGAAAAAGTTGCATTCAAGCTCGTCAAGTAATTATTTCTTTCTGTATTTTATCAATTTCGATAGATTGTCAGTTTAAAGAAAGTCACTACATTTTCTTAAACATCGAATATGAACAACTTATAATCAATTTTGAACCTATTCTGGATACTGATTTGCGAGTAGTAGGTAATAACCTTGTCGCCATTTTAAATTTTCTTATTTTGGAAATCAGTGTTCAGCATTGAGAGCTCCACACAAAGGTTCCACAAGAAATAATTCCAGAAGTCGTAAATGACTTCACGTTTTAATGATCAATCATTCCATAATTTCCACCGAACGAATGTGCATTGCTATAAAATTGGAATACCTCTATCTTTGGGGTGATTATCGATTGGAGCGATCTTTTTTCGTCTTTCAGGTCGAATGTTTACGATGGCGTCGTAAAATCGACTCCATTTAATGGCTTGGCCATGGAACTGACCGTTAAAATTTCATAAAATGGGGATGTCGTTTATATTAAATTTAGACTCGAGTTAATTGATTCAAGTTATGAAAAATTTATAGTAGCAATCATATTCAAACTGGTTTCTATTGTCCTCTGATAATTTATATTTTTTCCACAATATTTTGAGGTTAGATACAAAGCTTCCCAAAGTATTGAATGAGAGCGAGGTATTTCAGGATTAAAATCTTTAAGGAAAAATAACTCGAATTTTTAGTTAGGCTTTCAAGAACGGGTTTGTATGAATCATCCTTCGGTTCATTGGTTGGTTAAAGGCTGACGAGCGAGATACTGGGCTTACCTTTGGAGGTGCCCTTAACACTGAGACCTGCTAGGGTCTTTCGTATTATTCTGCCGTCAGTCTTTCCTAGTTAAGTCAGCCTTTGTCTTTCACCAGGTTTTGAAGTCTTGGTGTTTTCGATTGATGTCTGTTTCTAGGTTGATCTTTCGGTGTGTTATTTTGCACTTACTGCGCAGCGCTTCGAATTCGAAAAAGATGTGATAGGCTGTTTTTTCCTCGTCACCACTGAGTCTACACTCCACGGATTCCTCATTCATCCATTCACGATTTTCTCAGGCCGCAGTATCCGGTTTTTTAGTATGACGAACCCGCACAACTCGTGTGCCATGTTACTTGTCAACAATTCAGGAGATAAACTTTATATTACAACAAATTTTGTGCTGATTAAAATCACGAAATGTTATTCCATACCTGTTCCAAATTTTTGCAGAGTTAACAGTAATTAGGCATACGCATTCAGTATGCCATCTTTTTTTTAAGCAGTTTCAGAACAATAACTTGTATACTTATCAGTGGCAGCCTGTTTAAAAAAACGGAAAATTTCCTTATTCTCATACAAATTCACATGACCATACCAACCCTTCGGACCCGCCCTAACGGAATGCCAATGGTTTTCTGAGTATTTTATTTTTGTTATTTCACTACAAAACACATATCAGCCCGATTGAAATCGTAGCGAAACACATATTTCTCGAACAAATGATTAATAATTTTTACTCTTTTATTTCTGCCTTATCATGAGGAAATACAGACAATACTGTCCTCCAAAAGGCATACTGAGTAAAATCGTGTCTCAAAATATGTCACCATCCCCCGGTCTATTTTGATTTAACTTTCAGAAAGTCTATCAGTTGACTGAATGCTTATTTTTTAATGTGTTCATTAACAATCAATGTTGATTTAAGCTGTGAGTATTTGGTCCATAGACTATTTGCACCATATTTTTCAGACTGAAATAATGTAAAATAAATAAAAAATATTAATATTTTTCATGAGATAAACTCACCAGTTCCTGGAAGTATGCCATTAAGACAGTTTCATTTACGGTATTCACTCTGTTTTCATCTTTCCATTTAAAAAAATGGTCATACTTCTTCTCGTATAAGTATTTGGATTTCACATACAGTAAATTTCCTAACGCTTTTTCAGCTTTGAGCGTCAAATTATGTGGGATCTCCATAATTATTATGAACATAACCGTTTGTAACGTGTAAATTGACCCTTAGATAAATTTCCTGTTACTCCCAACTGACCTTAAGGCAATGAAATCTGAATTCTAATTTAGCGTGTTTATTTAAGGTAGAGTCGAACGAATAGTACGACGAACAGAATGCTCTGTGCAATGTATTCAGTCATGTCGGGTTGGAGGTACGATAACACCACTCGCTTTATTTGTTATAGACCCTGGTAGACCTGTCATCTTTGGAATCCCTCGAATATTTATGTGTTCTGTGCTCTCGATCAAACTTCACTTAGGTGCTGACCTCTGACGTGAATAATTGTTAACGATAATTGCTCTGACTTTTGACAAGGAAAATGACGTCTCTCGAGGCGCCAAAAATTAATGGCAACCAATCAGATTACAGTATGTACCCACGAGAGGACACGTGTATGCTCAACTGTTTTTATTACAAAAAAAACACCATTTCTAATTTTTTTAACTGAAGAGGCAAAGAAATGGAAACTCGTGAGATTTATATTCATTTGCTGCTGTATTTTCTGGGGAAAGGGGCCATCTTCCTAGAAGGTAAATTTAACTGATTTTTATGAGGAGTGTCTATTTTGCTAGGACGTAAGCTCAATGAAACGAATCTTTTTAGAGATCAGACGGCCGTTCCTTCTGGGCTCGAGTTATACGAAAGGAAAAACTGATGACTTGCTGAGGAAACCGCGTGGGTGGACTCGAGAGATTGATACCGATTTACTGCTCTATTTTCTGAGGAAAGGTGCCATCTTCTTAGGTGAGATTGGGCACGAGTTCTGCAAGCGTGGGTGGACTCCTGAGAAGTGGAGTATTTCGATGGGCCATTGGCAACATCCAATTATTATGGACGTTTTGAATTTTTGACGATAGGAATCAATAACGTTTTGGTGGGCCACATCGTTCACCAATTTACATTGCACATTTGGGATAGTTTTTGTTTTTTTTTGGAAATACCACCTTCGGAGATCAGTCCTTGTCACAATGGTATTTCATTCCTGCTGTATGGCACCATAGGATATGGGCACAAATTCAACTGCATGTCCTGGATTACAACAAGGTTAGATTGTTCCATTTTCAAATTCGATCATTCAACGTAATGAAAGTCAAGATTACTTACTAGTAGCACCAACCTCTTCCAGTTTACAATAACTATATTCTTTTAAATTAATGTAATTTTTGGACATAAATAATTGTGGTACCTTACAACATTAATATAGATATTAGATTATTTGATCTTAAATTTATAAATGTACAGCCTGGTATAGATCTATAACAAGCGCTTTCCAGTACCACAGTGTGGTTTTAGGACATTAAACATATTTAGATATTTTCCTTCTCGGATTATTTTACGTATAGATAAAGATTAAACTTTTGTTAATTGATTTCATGTGATTACCTTTTTGCAAGTATTAATGTAACTACTACCAAGAGGGTATTAAAAAATCGAGTTTATTTTGTGTTTGAATATTATTATATTACAAGTTGCAGATTTTCTTTGTTTTCTTAAGATCAAAATTGAGTGGCGCTCCCGGGATCACTTGACAATTCGAAGCCAAGCTCAAAACCATTGCTCCCAGACGAAAAGCTGCCGGTGCCTATGAAACAAACTTCAGGGTGAGAAGGTAACCTTTGAAAACCCTGAAGATTATGGCTATAGAAAATGGCGCCCAACGTGGGGCTCGATTTGTTAAGTGAACATATATAAGGTTTCAAAATAATTTTATTAGTAACTTGGAAAATCACTGAAGTGGTTTTTATTGTTTCTTGTGGTATTGTACTACTTCGAGTCTTCTAACACACTTTAAACATTTTTAGGATTGGTATATGAGGTGTTTTGGTTCTACATCCAAGTTTTTGAATTTTATGTGGATATAGTTTTCGTACACAAGGAGGATAAGAAAAAACTGGAGTTGCTGAATTCTGGAGGAGTATCGGTGAGTCGTTGCCTGTTGACTTTGATATTGGGTGTTTATATTGCACAGAGTGTTTCAAATCGATATTTGCAAAATGACTGAGTTCCAGTTCAAACCTAGATATTTATTGATTGAGGAGGTTAATTATGAACTTAAAATTAGAGGCATTGTTACGAATCGCGATATGAATGATAAAAGAAAAATTTTATCCAAAGCAATGTCAAAAGACAAAGGTAAAATAGAAATAGATGACCTTGGTATCTCATTTGCTGAAGATTGTGGCCACTAACAAACAATTCTTACAAAAATGCAGCGTCATTTCGTCAAATAAACAACCCTTGGCAACCTCTTTAATGTTTACATAGCAATTGCACATTACCTCACTTGTCTTGTGCTCAGTTGCCGACCAGAACGCAGTAAATACAATGAGAAGAAATTTATGAAGTAAACAACGTCGTTTGAGATAATTTTTTCGTGAAAAATAAAATCTTGTATGCACCACTAGCGTTACTAGATCCTAACGCCCATCAGGCAACGTTCATCCTTCGAGCCAAAGGCCCTCGGATGAATGTTACCCTCCGGGCGTTAGGATCTATACAGTGCGGCTTTTTTTAGTCCCCCCCTCCTATTAACTTTTGAACGGTTTGACGTACAAACATGAATAAAAAACTGTTTGGAGGGTTTCACCGATACTACTTTTTGAATAAAAAAATATGGCGATTGCTCGACAGGGGGCACGGGGGGCACATCAATTCAAAATTTTTAAATGGCATGAGGGGTCGAATGTCACATCGTTGAAAAGAGAATTCAATTCTCTTTACAACCATCTAAATTTTTTTTAATTTCGTTAATATTTTTTTTGCAATTCAAATTCGAAATATAAAATATAAATGCGGATCTGAAAACTAGTCATAGCTTGATAAATTTGAACGGTTTGTTGTGGAATAATGAAACCAAAAACATTGCGAAGTGAATTACCGATACTACTTTTTGAGAGAAGAAATATTGCAATTACACTACAGATGGCGCTGGAGGCACACCAACTAGAAAATTTCGATAGGCATAAAAATCGAAATTGGGAAAAAAATCCTCAACTTAATTCAAAAATATTTAGATGGTTGTAAATAGAATTGAATTCTCTTTTCAACTATGTGACACTCGACTCCCCATGCCATTTAAAAATTTTGAGTTGATGTGTCCCCCCGCGCCCCTTGTGGAGCAATCACCATATTTTTTATTTCAAAAAGTAGTATCAGTGAAACCCTCCAAAGGATTTTTTTTCATTTTTGTACGTCGAGCCGTTCAAAAGTTAACAGGAGGGGGGGGACTAAAAAACGCCGCACTAGCTGTATAACGCACTTGGTACATAAATAGCTATTGTGCGTCCGAATTCTACTGTTTCAATAATGATACCCTATGAAGGAATTCAATATTGTAGCCAATTGAGATGGAGTTGAAAGTTTCAGTACAAATTGTTTAAAAATTTGAAATTGTTATCCAGCGGTCGTTCTCTCACGAACGGCAGTCCTCAGAAGTCGAAACTTGTGCGAGCCAAGAATTACCGAGGTCTTCCTCGGCTCATCAGACAAATGTCTTCTGTCGCAAGGGTTTGAACCTTCGACTGGCAGTCAAAGTGATTGAAACATCGTCGGTTTAACCGCTCGGCTACCTGGCTCCATTCCAGGAATAGTACAGAGATTATTTCATAAAACAGAAATAAGAAACAAATATTTGAAGTATTCTTCATGTTTCGTATTTCGATATGAAAGGAAATTTTTAACTATCTTAAAAAATTCCATCAGCATTCGAAAGAAATGGCGTTGAAAACTACAGAAAATCTTAAATTGGAATAATTGCTAGTCTGCGTAAAAATCATTGTGTCAAAACTTGTTTAACGAATTATTGTTACATCCATGTGTCTGTTTGATTTTCCATAGCACACTTTCACGAAAACATTTTGTTACAAGGGAAATTGAAAAAGATTTTTTTTTAAATTAACCCTCAATTATTTCAACAGTTTGTGTTTTGGAAGTATGATTGTCATATGTTGTTGTAAAGGTAATTCTATACCAAATTGTAATTTTTGAAAAAAAGTATAAATTATAATTTAACAAAAAAAAAATAAATGCACTCTCGGTCAAACCAGAAGTGTCCTATTTGGTCTAATACTTACTGAATTGTGTGGCCTCAAACCTCACATTCTCCACTGGATCTACACGGCGGTATTCAGACCGAGAATCCTATATGGAGCAGTGGTCTGGTGACCTAGAGTAGACCAGATAACCACAACCAACAACCTGAGAAAAATTCACACCGAAATCGTTGTGGTAGCGGAGAAAGAAATCCCACTATCCGTTATCAAATTGTGACAGGCAGTGGATAAAATCAGGTGGAAAAGGACGATCTCGCTAGAGATCCCTGACATAAGAGGGTGGGAAGAGGAAAGGGCGATCTTTCCCCCAGAAAGCCTGGTCTGTTCTACAGATAGATCCAAACTGGAGAAAGGACAAGTCGAAGCATGAGTTTACTTGGAAAATGGAGAGAAAAGTGCCCATAATAATAATAATGAAGATTTTAATTTGGAAAATACAATATATACATAAGAATCAAAATGTTGATTATAATCAATATAACTAGGCGATAAGTGTAAAAACACTTCGTATATGCGCTTGGTTCTCTGATAACAGTTTTCCAAGCGGAGGTGCATGCCATCCTGGAGGCAACCAGAATGGAGGAGGTGAGGTCCGGCCCAGAGAGACATGTGTATGTCTGCTTGGACAATCAGGCCGCCATCAGAGCTCTGAATGCAACCAGAACCAGATCAAAACTGGTTCAGGAGTGCAGATATGCCCTGGAGCGACTTGCGATTGAAGAGGAAATAACGCTGATGTTGGTCCCGGGATTGAAGGTAAGGAGCAGGTGGACCAGCTAGCCAAGTAAGGAGCCGAACAACCCTTCCATGGTCCCTAACCCGCACACGGCATAACAAGAAGACAAGTAACAACGGCACTGAATGAGTGGGCCGTCGATACATTAGGAAAAGAGTGGAGAGGAATAGGCGGCTGCAGGCAGTCAAAACATATGATAACGGGGACCGACACGGCAAAGACGGCCAATCTACTGAGGCTAAGTCGCAAATAACTCCGACTCTTTGTGGAAGTTATAACCGGCTACTACGGTCTCAGGAGGCACCTGGCTGTCATCAGAGTTGAGGCAGACGCACTATGCGTGGAATGTGGTGAGGAAGAGGACTCCTTTCACTTCGTGTGCGAATGTGGTATTTATGGCAGGCTCAGACAAAACGTCTTCGGAGCTGCCACTATTAAAGAGAAGGAATTGCACTTATTGCAGAGGAAGGACAATTCGACCTTCATAAGAAGGTCGAAGAGGTTCGAGTAGGCATCCGCCATGGGATAAGTGAAGATGCCGAGGATTGCAAACAGGGCCCACTGTGGCCTAGTCGCTGTCGCTTGCGTCCCCCATCCATTACCATTGCCATTTGCTGAATTGATGACATCAAAACGATAAACCAAATTTGAATTTCCGTATCGAACTACAAGAAAGATATAGAGGGCTAAATTGATTCGCGGTCACCCGGTATTGTGGTGTGTTAATAGATGTTCATTTCGAAATGCAGGTACTAATTTCTAGAATAGAAGATAACAGTTTCAGATTTTTTCATTCCACAAATACATTTTCGTACAATATTCATTAATGAAGTTATCATAAAGATAAAACTACCAAGGAAAGCAACAGGAATAATTTCTCGTAGAAAAGTTTCGTGATATTGACTCACCATGACTTGTTGAACCTCCAATAACGCTCTGTTGGAGTTCACTCCGTAAACTAACTGCAATATCCAGCACCCGGTTTTTCTTGTTATTTCGCAGTTCAGACTCCGTGACACAATCATGATTTACTTCCCTAAAACTAAATATCTGTAGTTCAGCAGTCGTACTATAGGGGCAACAGAGACCTGAATTGAATCGATATGAAAGCTTCATCGCGATTAAAGTGGCGGAACTGATTCAATTTGCAAAATTAAACGTTTCGATATTGATTTCGATCGTTATGATTTACGGCGATATTTAATGAAGGTTCAGATGGAGTAAATGCCGGAATCACACGAGAACTCCGCTTTTTATTATACGTTCGAGATACATGAAAACAGAAATAACTCAGGCAGGCCCATGAGAGGGTCGTATATAAAGCGTTGAGGAGAATGAAATAGATGTGTTGATCAGCTAATGGTTCAGATACTGAGAAAGGAAGTAATCAGTTGGAAAATGTAGTTCATAGGCCAGTACAAAACCTGTGATTTTCTTCAACATCACATAATTGAAACAGATTAGAATTCACGGTAGTTTTTTTTTCTTCCATACACCTTATACAAGGTAGGCCATTATAGCGAATATCTGTCAGGAAAAAAACTCTTGCTCAATATGACGGGGATTGAATTATATTTGAATATACAGTGCTAGTCAAAAGTCACCTTCCTACCTCTTATCATTTGAACGTTTGAACTTACAGTACTGAAATTTCGATGATGGAGAAAACAGATGTAGGCTTCTAAACTAGTTGTAAATGGTCCCGTAATAGTTTCAGATGACGTTACAGGGCCACTGTGACCAATAATTTTGAATGAGATACTATGGCAAGTGAAATCTTGTTTGAAAGTTATCGAAAATACCTATCCAGTCCTATTGAACTCATTTGGATTAAGGCTGATATTGATGGAGAAATAAAATAAATACTAAAATAATAGCTTCGCATTTAATTAAGGAATATTCAATGAAATGTTCTTATTTAGGGTTACTTAAAACCAAAGTGGGAATGCGGGAGCGGGAGCAAGAACGGAACTTTGGAACCGCGAGAACTGTTAGAAAAACAGAACACGCTGTAAACCACATACAGGGTGGGGCACCGAAAACGAAACAGAGCGAATATCTTCAAAACCTTCATGTTGTGAATGAAATGCAAAAACACGTCAATTTTAAATCCAAGGGGGACATCTTTTTATCATAACCTCAACTGTTATACCTCTTCCCCCACCCCTTGGTCACTACCACCCAAACAATTTGAATAGGGAAAGTAGTGAGTGTGACACACCATTAAAAAGGTAATTCCATAAGGAATTCAGCCATGCCAATTTTTGTTAGCTAACTTTTTATTTTGGCACCCTTTTGCGGGAAAAACAACTGTTCCTTATTTCAAATTATGATCCTTCATTTGCAAGCTTATTCGACATAAATTCGCTGACAATGCATTATGTATGGGAAAAAACAAAATGGCGGCTCCAAAATGGCGGACAAGATTTGCAATTGTCCCCTATTCGAATCAAAATTGATATGTGGTGGTTTCCATGGTCAGAAATTATGATTTTTCTGTCATTGCAAAAAACAAGATGGTGGCACCAAGATGGCGGACGGAATTTGTAATTATGGTCCGATTCAAATCAAAATTAGTATGTGGGGATTTTCATGTTCGGAAATTGTGATTCTTTTTGTCGATGCAAAAAACAAGATAGTGGGCGAAATTTGTAATTATGGTTCGATTGGACCAGGCACATGTGTTGTGAAAAAAATTCAAAAACCCGTCGATTTTAAATCCAAGGGGGAAATCATACCACTCTCCCCACTCCTTGGTCACTCATACTATTTGAATAGGAAAAGTACTAAGTGTGACACTGCATTGAAAAGGTAATTCCATAAGGAATTCAGACATGTGAGTGTTCGCTACCTAACTTTTCATTTTGGCACCCTCTTGCGGGAAAAACAACTGTTTTGTATTCCAACTTATGATATTCAATTTGAAAGCTTATGTGAGCAATTCACGAGAACATAACAGAAACTAAAAAAATTAACATCGTAAGAACTTACAAATTGGAAAATCGACGTGTTTTTGCATTTTTTTGATATTCGATCTGTTTCGTTTTCGGTGCCCCACCCTGTATAGTTCGTTGCTTGTATGCTTTTCGGAATACGAATAATCACACCGGTATATCCCACCATGGGATTTAGCCTCAGATTCATTTCGTTTGTTTGAGAAAAACTGTAATGTATATAAAATGTGCTCCATATACTTCCTGACAGTTGTAACTGGTTTATTCTGCAATAGAAAACCCTTTCTGTTCCAAAATAATAACGCCAGAAATTATCTGTCATTGAGATAAACTTTCCACTCTGTACGCTATTGTTTCAAAATGATAACTTGATCATTGTCATATACAGGTCTTCTGGAGTTTCAGTGCTTATATGTTTACCCCACTAATTCAAGATGACATGAACTAACTTCAAGCTAAAAGTAAATAATAACATACAAAGTTCAGTCCCAATGATTTATGAAAGCCGTATTTTGCTGATGACAGTTATCTTATGAACTCTATTGCAGCATGACAGCATTATTTTGTGAACATACCTTTGTTTACAATTCTATTGCTTTGTGGTTGGAATACAGAACCATAACATTTCTTCTTCGAATACTTGGCCTTGTTTGTGTTTGGTTCAGATAGTGAACCAAGATGGGACAGATCCGCAGATTGTCGTCTCAGTTCAGTTGGCAACACTGAATTCCCGAATGTGGTCCAAACAAATATCATACATTCATGAAGGCAAGACATTGATACTCCATGACCTCACCTATCGAGTTCGAGATTCCGAGTATTTTTTCAGTTCTGTCACTTGGGCGACTTTACGGATTGTCTGAATTTGAGTTTCCGCCGGTTCGACTTTGGCCATTGAACCTATATTTGAATTTCTGTATGTCGAATTATTTATTTCGGTTATTACTGATGGGTCTTGGAAATATTGATATTTCCTCATATTGTTAGCGACAATTGACGTTGTGCATTTTTGAGGGAATTTTCTTCTGCAGTCACAGTATGTGATACTCCATGACCTTACCTATCGAGTTCGAGGTTCCGAGTATTCTGTCAGTTCTATCACTTGGGTGACTTTACGGATTGTCTGGATTTGAGTGTCCGGTTCGACTTTGGCCACTGAAACTATATTTTAATTTCTCTATGTTGAATTATTTATTTCGGTCATCACTGATTGGTCTTGGGAAGATTTATATACGGAAATGTCCTCATATTGGATGCGTTAATTGACGCTGTGCATATTTGAGAAAATTGTATAGGTTAAATGCAGAAGTCTGGATTGCTTAATCCATTTTATTATTATATGAATTCAGGCATGTCAATTTTTGTCACCTAACTTTTTATTTAGGCGCCCTCTTGCGGGAATAATAACTGTTTGGTATTCCAAATTGTAATACTGCATTTGCAAGCTATTTTGACATCAATTATGGAATTTTTCTAAGAAAAAAACAAAATGGTAGCTCCAAAATGGCGGACATGATTTGCAATTATGGTCCGATTCGATTCAAAATTGATATGTGGTGGTTTTCAAGGTCGGAAATCATGATTTGTTCGTCAATGCAAAAAAACAAGATAGTGGCTCCAAGATAGCGGAAGAAATTTGTAATTCTGGTCCGATTCGAATCAAAATTAGTATGTGGGGATTTTCAGGGTGAAAAATTAAGATGTTTTTGTCAATGCAAAAAACCAAAATGGTGGACGAAACTTGTAATTGTGGTTCGATTCGAATCATAATTGGCATATGGTGGCTTTACAATTCACAAGTTTTCAGTATGACTAAAATTAATTATTTAAATTGATAAAAAAAAGTTTTTATAGAAATGCACCAAAAAGGAAATGATATTTTTTTTAGATGTGGGACGAAGGTTTATTCTATGCGTAACAGAATCGAAATTTTATTTCGCAAAATTGCCTATTTTGTACTCGCGGCCAGCTTTCGAATCTGTTACGCACAAAATAACCTACGTCTCACACATAAAAAAAATATTATTTAATTTTTTAGTGCTTTTGTATAAAAGCTTCATTTTGTCAATTTAATTCATTCATTTTAGTCATACTGAAAACTTGTAAAACCCATATATGCCAATTTTGAATCGAATCGAACCACAATTACAAATTTCGTCCACCATCTTGGTTTTTTGCATTGACAAAAACATCATAATTTTTTGCCCTGAAAATCCCCACATAGTAATTTGGATTCGAATCGTACCAGAATTACAAATTTCGTCCGCCATCTTGCATCCACCATCTTGTGTTTTTGCATTGACGAACAAATCATAATTTCCGACCTTGAAAACCACCACATATCAATTTTGAATCGAATCTGACCATAATTGCAAATCATGTCTGCCATTTTGTCTTTTCTCTTAGAAAAATTCCATAATACATTGTCACCGAATTTATGTAAAAACAGCTTGCAAATGCAGTATTATAATTTGGAATACGGAACAGTTATTTTTCCCACAAGAGGGCGCCAAAATAAAAAGTTAGGTGGCAACAATAGACATGGCTGAATTCCTTATGAAATTACCTTTTTAATGATGTGTCACACATACTACTTTCCCTATTCAAATTGTTTGGGTGATAGTGCCCAAGGGTTGGGGGAAGAGGTATGACAGTTGAGGTTATGATAGGAAGATGTCCCCCTTGGATTGAAAATTGACATGTTTTGGCGTTTTATTCACAACACATGCGTTTGGAAGATATTCGATCTGTTTCGTTTTTGGTGCCCCACCCTGTATATTATTTTTATACCATTATTCATATATATATATATATATATATATATATATATATATATATATATATATATTGGTTAGTATTTGGGTAATATTATTACAGTGGGTTGTCCCATATTTCAATCCTACCAAAATCTATTTTTGTTGTAGAATCAACTTTCAACTGAGCTATCCGGTATGTTACGGGAGTGAAACATCTTTGCACATTCACTGCTCTTCTCCCCTTAATTTCGTTCCTAACACAGTAATACAGTAATACATCCTAATGCTAAGTTCTTGTCGTACTCGTTCAAATGTGTAAGCGGAATTTCCCCTTTATTCTTCAAGAATTCGTTGTTTCAAAACATTAATACTACCAGGTGCTGTAGCGTGAACTCTAGATTTCAAGTACCCCTTCAGAAAAAAGTTAATGGTGTGAGGTCCGGTGACCGAGCTGGCAATTCTATCGAACACCTTCATCCAATCCATCTACCACAATATTCCTCATTTAGGTAACGTTTCACTGCACCATAATAGTGTAGGTACAGGAGCACCATCTTGTTGGATTGTTATTTCTATGTTGCCGAATTCATCTGGATTATCTTCCAGAATGTCAAGAATTATTTGGTCAATTGCGTTTTGTAACATCTCCAGGTACAGTTCATCGATTATGTTGGCAATGAGAAAAAGAGGTCCAACTATGTGATTTTCCCAAATACTTGCCCAAACATTTACTTTTTTGTAAATTGAGTATGTTTTTCACGAAAGTTCTGATTATTTATGTCACTCCACTACCTCACATTTTGTATGTTAACATCTCCATTGAACAAAAAAGTACTTTTGTTATTGAAATAAATTGATTCTGTGTAGTCTAGTTGTTGGTTAATATGACTGGACATAATTTTACAGAATTCTAGTCAACATTTGAAAGTTGTTGCAACATTTTTGATCTGTATGGGTGGAATTTATTTTCAGCCAACACCCTATGGACTGTTGTTTGACTGACTTCACAGAAATACGCTACTTGGGCTGTAGAAGAAGTAGGGATCACTATCATTTCTGCAATCATGTAACTTTTTCTGTGTGCTGTGGTGGCCGTGCGATCGACTCTCAAGCGGAGGGTCGAGGGTTCAAATGGTTGCATGGTCATTGGTCTCGTGCATGGCATTACACGTTAAGAGGTAAGGGCTGCGTCTTTCCTAGCTCACACAAGTTTCTCGAAGTTTTCCGAGGGTTGCCCGTAGAGGTGCAATCGGTTGAAGGAAATAACAATTTTAACAATTTAACAATCACTAATTGTTGGTCGACTAGATCATTTGGCATCTTGAACACTACCGGTTGCTTCAAGCTTCCGAAGGAGCCCCCTCAAATAAGTTCTCGATATGGACGATCCGCTGCTTGGAAATTGTTTCTACATTCACCAATTATTAAGCCAGCTACTACTTTGTTGGATAAATATGTACCATTTTGCCTACACTTAAACGTCTGGATAAACAATGATTTTAAAAAAAATAGTCAAGGTATGAGACTTTTGCTCAAACTGTGTTGCTGTACATAACACCACTCGATCGAGCTCTCGTGGTGTTTCTAAGCAACACAGTTCTCGTGACAGTAAGATGAAAGTATTTTCCGAAAATTCTGCATTTTGTCGGGATGTTATTAAGTACTGATAATAACGTCATATTTCACTATTGTCCTTAATTACAATCGAAATGAATCACTGAATTAAAAACCAGCGATTCAGCTCAAAATTTATGATTCAAAGGATGTCGCCCATGTACCTGAAGAACATGATAAATTGTAAAGGAGTTCCGTCTTCGCTGAAAATTTCCATTCTTTCTATCTCGCAAAAATATCATCAATAATACAGACATCGCCAATAAGCGATGATAAATCTCCCCGATATCGATAATTTGATATATGGCAAGGTGAAAGATTAATTGTTCGCCAAAGTGCATTCCCAACTTTTCCAAGAAACTATTCTCTCGCTGAAAATGTTTTTCTCGGCTTCTGCCATCAATGAAACAAATGCCACTGCGGTGAAATATATGTATGCCATAAAGGCTTTTGGGTGGGTGTCTTGATGTGGGTCTGATTAATTTCGACTTTCCCGGTGTTTAATGCCGCTGAACTATGGTCATTACTACAACACACAGCTAACTATGCGTACCTGGTTAGGGGTTTTGCGGCGAGGTTGGCTCTTGAATTATATTGCATTTGGTTTCTTAGGGATGATGGCATAGCGGACTTCGATAATACCCAGTGTTCCCAACTAATGTGGGTGTTGACATGAATTACGGCGATTTCGGATTGAGAATAACGTTTTCTTTAAAATATCTCTCATGTTGCTGATATTAGGTAGATTTTGATAACTCTCAATGAAATAGTCACAACACAATGTTTGGAAATGTTTTTTTTTTGGGATATGGTATCTCAATTTTATTTTTATTTGCATATATTGCAGAATTCGGCTGAATTATATCTCTTTCTCTGTTTCTCTTTGCAAAAGATCCTACTGAAATGAAAGGTATTACCCTTTCCCTAAAAAATGGTAAATTGTTCGGATTGATTCCGTGAATGCTGAAATTTTAAAATCTCTTGCATACACAATAGCGACCCCACTTGCATGCACTTTCAATAAAAGCATGCAACAGGCTCAACATGGTTAATTTTCAATACCATTCAAAAGAATCATTGTATTTCCGATATTTGAAAATAAGCAACCGTGAAGACAGTTAATTCCTTATCTGAAAACTTCTCCAAAATTTTCGGAAAACTACTTGAAATTCGTAATGAAATTATCCCTAGAAACTGATTTGGCTTTAGAAGAGGTGTGTTTGCCCAGGATGCTATTCTGCAACTTACCACCCAAATGTACTCTGCCCAAGATGATGACCACCCATGAAATTTGACACAGTAAGCCATGATTTGCTTTTGAAATCACTTGAAAACTTAGGCGTCAGAGACATATGCTTAGATATATTCGTGAGCTATTTCTCTGATACACCTCAGTCTGTAAAAGTTAAGGAGAAGCTGAGCATAGAACAAAAAGTAGAGTATGGCGTACCATGAGGCACAGTCCTAGGTCCAATTTTATTTCATGTGTACATCAATAGCTTGTTTGAATCTCACAGCAGTGGTAAGATAACCACATCCGTTGGTCCCATGCCAAAACGAACGTGCAATTTGTCATTTTGAATGAGAAGAGTTTTAAGAATATTCGTACTTCTTGCTTTGAAAACTTAGCTAAGTTTTCATATTCGCAAATTCACTCTCGTTCATAGTAGACATCCTAATAGCCCTTTCGTGAGTTTGGCATTGACATTTTTGGTAGAAGATTAGTATTTTACATATCGAAGTCAGATATTAGCACATTCGCGGTATTGGCATGGGGCCGACGAATTATGCGGAAGAGACAGCTATATTTTATAGCGAAAAAAAAATTTTGTAAAATTTGTAAAAAAAAGAAAAGACTGGATCCTATTAAAATCCACAGTCCTAAATGACTTAAGAAGTATGAGGTCGTGTTTTAATAGCAGACTTCTCACCACCAATGAACAGGTTATTTTTTCATTTATGCTCGAATGAATCCACTCTGCTCGCCTTTAGTACGGTTATTATCTCAGATGACTTTATTATTGAGTCGACAAACAAATTCAAGTAATAGAACTTTCACATCAAATAATTAAAAAAAAAACTACAATTTCTGATTGCTACCTACCTACCGCCCATGATCAATGAAACAGTAAATTGACCAAAGAAACTTTTCCTTCCTAGGTCCTTGACTGTACAGACTCATACCTTCAGATATGCGCAAAATCCTGAATGTTAATCGATTCAAGAAAATAATAATAATAATAATAATAAATGGTCTTTATTTTTCCTGGCGGAGTTTAGCTGAGCTATTCTTCCACTCAACCAGGTCCCGTAAAACTTCCGCCAAATGAATAATAATCCACGTATGCAATAGTTTGTACCATGTTTTTTTTTATTATGTCACCATGCTATATCTAATTCAATTTATCACATTTACTTGAGTTTTAAAGATTGTCTTCCTTTTCTAAATATATTGAACAGATGTAGCCTTTTTATAGTATGTCCTATTTCTATTTTCTACATCAAAGTACATTTAATTTTTTCAATGTTGATGGTAATATCTTCTCCAACATTTCTCTCAATCTTATTCTGAATTGCTACTGTTACCCTTTGAAAATTCAATAGATTTTTTCAATATTTTATTGATAATATTATCACTTATAATTTAAAAGTGTTTTGTATAGTTGTCATATTTTCATGTCTATTCCAAATCAAATTGTCTCAGTTGACACCCGTATCATTTCAAAATGTATTCATTACATGATTTATAGTAGTCCCAGCTGATCTATATGGTTATTTATTATAGATATATTTGAATTTAAAATTATTGTGATCAATCAGTTTGAAATCTCAAAAGACTTTTTGCTTATTACATCTCACTTGGAATACCATTATTGTACAATTTCTTCTTGAACAATGTATCCTCTGAACAATAAAAAATTACAACTGTAATTTCTTTCCATACGAATAGAATAGGATAGAAAAGGATTCATTTAATTTTTTATTTTATTATTCTCACAAAAACTTGGCATATAATTTGTTAATCTTTATTCTTACTGAATGGTTACCGATTCATTTAAAAAAAAGTATGATTCAATCAAATGGAAAAGGTTATACAGTACCATGCAAATGTATGGAATAAATTCATTATTTCTGAATATAAACATATTTTCGAAAATTCCTCGAACACGTCGATTTTCTTTTCCGATTGGCCAATTTTTGAACCCCACCATAAATATATAGGGTTATCCGCATTCGAGTAAAAATTACTTTAGTGACATTTTCAAACGGGACACCCAGTGTATTTTTCCATATTTGGTTAGGGATCGTCATTACAATTCCAGTGATACCAAGTTTGATGTGATTATGTCAAACGGCTGCAGAGATATGGGCAAAAACCTTCCTCGTATATGCAATGAGAATGACAGACTCCTCACGATTCAGAAGGTCAAAAGTCTCTGTCGCACTCATTGGGCATATGGATAAGTTTTGTGCTCATATCTGTTTGACATAATCCCGTCAAACCTGGTATTACTGGATTTGTAATGACGATTGCTAACCAAATATGGAAAAATACACTGGGTGTCCCATTTGAAAATATCACTAGAGTAATTTTTACTCGAATGCGGATAACCGTATATATTTGAGGTGGGGTTCAAAAATTGGCCAATCTGAAAAGAAAATCGACGTGTTCGAGGAATTTTCCAAAATATGTTTATATACAGAAATAATTAATTTATTCCATACATTTGCATCGTACTGTATATAACGTGAACATATATATGTGAATATAGTAAACTTGAAATGAGTATTGAAATTATAGAAATATCAAACAAAACATTTGAAAAAACTATCAGAATGAGGCCACCATAATTATGATGCGTGACAACTTTCAATGACGATTTTGCATAATATCTGGAAAGTTGTAATACAAACGATATCCATGTGGTTATCGGAGATTTTAACATGGATATTTTTGGAAAACATGGATTTTCTTCATGAATAGTTGAATAAATTGAGCAGGGAAGGATTCTCAAATATGATTGATAAATATACCAGAGTGATAGGTAATGAAAAATAAAAAATCATATATAGATCATACATTTGTAAAAGAATGATGTAGAGGTAAACATATAATAAACATACCTATAATAATAGAAATGTATATTACCGATCACTTTTCTCTAATAATACCTAAAGGAAATAAAAATAAAATCAATTGTAATGTGAGAAAAATTATCGATAAAACTAAATTAAAAAACGAAATAAAATTGGAAACTTGGATATGAACATGCATAGGTACAGATTATTTCATGAAAAAATTAATTCACTATATTAAGAAGAGCTCAAGAGTCATAAAAATTGAGGAAAATTTAAGTGAAGCTCAAACCATGGATCACAACTCGTCAAGTTTAATCAACTTTCAACATAAAAAATTGAATTTAGAAAAGAATGAGAAGATGTTATACTAACGGAAATATTTTGGGATTCAGAAGATACAGAAACCATTTGAAGGAATCAATGAGAATCACTAAAAATCAAAACCACATTGAAAAAATTGAATCCAATAAAAATATCAGTAAAAATTTATGGGAATGTGTGAACGAATTTGCCAACACAAGAAAGACAAAATCATATATAAACTGGACTCAATAACTTCCCAGGAAATCAAACAACAAATCGTCGGGAAATATCAAATATTTCCTGTGGACATTTTACAGACATTGGGGAAAAAAATGGCAAACAAAATCAAAACTCACATTAAAAATTCCAACAGTCGCCAGAAAAAATCCAAAAATCAATTTTATATGTCAGAAACAATCTCGAAGATAAAAAATCTCCTGAAATCTACGGGTTACTGCCAGAAATTTTTAAAGGAATGAAAAATGATGTTTCCGTCCCATTATGCCATCTCGTGAACAAATCCCTAACTCAAGGTATATTTCCAGACGCTCTCAAACTAGCAGTATTATCTCCATTTTTCTAAAACGGTGAAAAACCAGATGGGAACAACTACAGACCAATGTTCTTATTATTCACGATTGCACAGATATTCGAAAAAGTACTACTGAACAGAATCCTGAGTTTTGTTGAAAGGTATAAACTACTTTGGGATCAACGCCAAATTAACAGGAATGATTAGCAACTCTATTGACAAAAAACAACATCACTGTATATCTTCGTTGATTCTTAGAGTTCTGAAAAAAAAAGTAATTAGATGAACGTCATATACACTTTTCGAGAGCTATCTGAACAATAGGAAACAATTCGTGAATATTAACAATGTCGTGAGTAATAAGAAATCAGTAAAAATCGGAGTACCACAAGGAACCTTGCTAGGTCCATTTCTCTTCAACCTTCATATCGAGGATTTCTCCGAATAAGAAATCAAAGGAACCATAGTAAGCTTCGCGGATATCTCTCTGTAATTTCTCACCAAGGACCAAACTGGTTACAACTCAAAGATATCCTAGAGAAAGAATTCAGACATCGTTTACTACTTCAACAATAAACTACTAGCAATAAAATTCAATAGAACAACATACATGTCATTGAATTACAAAATTCTGAAAGAAACAATAAGCCACCATTCAGTGAAAAAATTCAATATTACAAACAACGAACAAGTGGTACTAAGTGAGGACATGATATTAAATATTCAGGAATTTATATACATTCTCACCTGAAAGTGGATATCCAGATCAATTTTGTGATAAAGAAACTTCGATATCTGATTTTCAAATTCAGATAGGTACTTATCTAACATTCTGATCTTTAGACACTTGAAAATTCTTCATCAGTCCCAAGTAAAGTCACACCTCACGTACAGTATAATTCCTTATGGTGCCATTTCAAATATCCTGATGAATGCAAAAATACAAAAAGTTATTCAGAAAAGTATGTATAAAGAACCGAAAATTTACCCAACACGAAAGCTTCATGACGAAACTGGAATTTTCAACTTGCATCAGCTATATATATGCCAAAACACTAGTCACTAAACAATATAAGGACTGGTAAAACTGTAAACCCATCGAACATTGTCATATCAAAACCGCTGTAGTACCGACAGCCGAAAAAATAATAGGTCAAAAATGTTTCATTTACTCCTCAAATTATTCAATGAATAAGAAAAATCTATTCTATGAATCTTTTCAAGCTGATAGCGCTTTGTACGACTGCTCAAATATGAAAGCCTAAACATTAATTTCGAAACGTTATTTTATATTAATGTTTGTTTTCCTTTTTGATTTATCTATGTATGTATAGAATAGTTATTCTGCCATCACGAAATTACTTGTGAATGTCTTTTTTCAGTATATTTGTCAATGAGTGAAATATTTTGATGTCAACATATTTTAGAACACTTTGTTTTTTTCAAATAAACATTATTATCAAATGTAAATTCTAAGGTTTTCGTAAATTAATAAGTAAATACGTTTTCCTGATACATTTCATCATATCAGTTCTGTTACCATCATTTTGTCATTATCATCAAAAAGCTGCCAATCGAAAATTGTTTACAGTTTGCCATTACCTCTACAATTTATATTTCAGTCCGTCCAATAATTTCGTCCGAAATTACTGCAGACCCAGCACATGATATTCCGAAATAATTGATTTCGAATGTAATCCAATGCTGCGAGCCTTCATTAAAAGTGGATATGAATGGTTTTAATGAATGTGAATTGGGGGTGTGCAAGTTATTAAACGTGTATGTGTTATTCTGACCATTTCCAAAAGGCACGTTCAGTTCAAATACGGTCAGATTTAGTTTTAAATCCAGATGTTTCAATATTACTTCCCTTAGCGTGGCGTTTTGCCAAACTCTGCTGTTATATTGTCCATGGGAAAACGTTGATATCGTTTGGTAACACGGAATGAAATCATCAGCCACCACTCTTTCTGTCTACGGGATTTATCTCGGTGGCTGTTGTTATTTGAGAAGAAAACATACTAGTCCCTGTGATATACTATCGTTACTCTATACATACTTTTTCGAGTCATTCAGTAGTTGCGCAATAATACACTTTCTGACATTCAGATTCAGAAATCAGTTTCTACACAGAGAAAAAAATCACTATCCATCAATGAAGTTTGAATATCCACAAGTTTAAACGTGAATAGTATATATAGAACCAATAAACAATTTGATTACCACTGAAAAACGGGTTCCTGGGCATATTTCAGAATAATACCCTTTATTGACCACTTCACTAATGCCAATTGAATTGTTCACTTGAAGGTAGAATATGTATATTATCATTAGTATGTTGATCAGTAACATCCAGTGGACTCAATTTGTGATTCATCAGCATCTTCTTTCTTTTGGACCTAACATTAGTATTATTTTCCTCACCCAAGAAAGTAGCAGTTATCTCGTCATTTCTGTTTGATTCAATTGAATCGTTTTCTCTGGGTAGCCATATGGTCAGTTTCGAGTGTTCCTACTGTAATTGGATGAAGATTTCCTCAGAAAAAATTAACTTCAAACCATTTCAGAATTTGAAATAATCGAATGACTCTTACTGTCAAGTAACTATATGATTTTCTTCTATCCTATTGACGAACTGATTTAAAATTTTTGAAATTTTCTTCTATTAATTGATAACAGTCATCGGTATATTATATAATTTCATATTTATGAACTGTTCAAAGTATAATTGTCACATACTTACATTTTTTATCCAATTACACTACAAATATTTGGAAATGACCACTTATTAATAGATAATACACTAATGACGAGAATGTCATGATTTTAAACATATTATATCTCACATAAATATGATGTCATTAATCATACGAAAGCGTATAAGGGCCACTGAGTTTTTTTTTTTCATTTTTCCGACTTCAACCTCGGAATTTCTGACTTCAAAGTCGGAATTTTGTTTTTTTGACTTCGAACTCGGAAACTCCGAATTCACATTCGAAATTTTGTTTTTCCGACTTTATACTCGAGTATCCTGACTTCAAACTCGTAAATTCTTATGTCGCAGGTACGAGTATAATAGCAAATTCCGCGTGTATCCTGGACATGTACCTGCCAGGAATGGCTTTGTGCTGATCACTTAAGACCGTTGATTTTTGTTGTCAATGTGTTGGATTGTTCTCTTGACATAGCTTATTGAATATACATTTATTTAAAGAAAACAATATAATATCTAAGAACCTTTGAAGTGAATAAAATCAATTCAGCTTTTCAGCTATGTAATTCAGAATCTTGGGAACACCTATTTTCAAAATCATCTCCACAACTTTAATTATAAACAAGTTTCTAAGTAGGTGTTACAAGTTTCGGATTCAGCAAGAATCCATCTTTAGCCATCTACAAGTTATGTAGAAAAAACGTCTTTTTTCATATAAATGTGAAAAATTGTGGAACACTTGAAATCAAATATTGATAATATGCCCAATGCCCAAGCATGGTTATAGTTAGTTTGAAAAGAAAATACTACTACTACTACACTTTGAGCTGAAACGGATTTCTACAGAGATTCACTTTTTTTATAATCATTTGGTGATTTGAGTTGAGATAAAAGGATATTTTATATGTGCTATTAATTGTGTATTTCCTTACTGAAATCACTAAATTTGAAATGATCTGGATACTTTTTAAATATTACACCTAGGCTTTCTTTCATTTCATTGATGCATCTGATCGTCGGTCCCATTCCAATAATATAACTGAATGTAGTTACTAAATCTTGTTTGCCATGTGGCCAAATAATATATTTCCACCAACTTCAAGACATTTCTGTAATGCTTTTTACCTAAAGTCATTTTGGATTTGGTGATTGGTGAATAATCACTTCAAACCTTTTGTCTAATTTTTCACGTATTTTTTGACAGTTACACTCGGAAATAAAATCACCAATATAATGTCATAACTAAAATTTGTTTCATGAAAATTTAAAAGGAGGTATTGTTTGGGTATTTGGTATGAGTCACAACAATTCAATTGATATGTATTCAAAAAATATTTTGTTGAATTAGAGTAGAGTAGAGAAGTGAAAGATTTTCATTTTTATTCGACTTGTAATAAAGCCCAAAAAAGTATAAAACGGCTAGCTGCCACCCCTCTCGGCGTTACACTTTCTTTGGTCTCATTGAACGTTTGATATAAGTCAAATTTTGATGTCATGTGGATCCAAGTAACATACAGGACAATGTTATTTTTCAGAACGGCAACAAACTAAATTTTTCATCAGTTCATTTGTGATCAATTCTTTTGAAATGGTGAGGGAATTAGACAAAAGTATCATAATAATGTAACTTGAAAGTCGATTTTTCAATCAGATCTTTACCTAAATATCCAATGCTCGTTCGATTTATTTTACTTACATATTCATATTCACAGTTTTTGTTTCCCCGCTAACTTTATATGAGATTTGTTCATATAATTGATCCTATTTGACAATAATTTGTCTTCGTTTGACATTTAATCGGTCTCTATATATTATTATAGAGACAGCCAATATGTGACAGTTGAACATGCCTTGCCTTTGACTACACTCTACGAGTGTTTAAGAGGGTTAATTTATATTATTATCATTATTATATAGTTATTTCGTTATGTCATGTAGTTCGTAAAATCTACTCGTTCAGAAATTGCTTCCGTAACACTGAAAAACAATAACGACGTGTGACTTGGGTGAAACAAATTATGACTTTAAATTTACTCTCATCTCAATTCAAAATCACCAAATAAGTATAAAAAAGGTAATCTCTGTATAGAATGAAAAACATTTCATTCACCATGTATATAAGTAGGTACCGCACTAATCTAACGCGAATATTTTTCAACAAGAATTGTTGGAAAATAGCCCGTTTCGGTTTCCAATGGAGTATATCGGGTATCAATAAAATCCGAACATTCAAAAGTATATAACCGACAAACGAGTCCGGAGACCTATGCTGATGAGATTGATGACAATATCTCGGACTCCTCAAATCAAACATAATGTAAAAATTCAAGAAAATTAACCGATTCTTTTTCGAAATACAGGGTATTCATTGAAAAAAACCGCATTTTTGCAAGAAACTTGGACTGTATCTTTTTACTCATCCCATATATATGAAATCACCATGCGACGTTCTTAACATTAAAGAATGTTTGATATATATGTGTCATGCTCTCCCCTATCCGATTAAAAAAACTAGAGGTTGACGTACCCCTATTTTCGAACCACCCTGTATACAAAAAATATGTCAGTTAACTTCGATCGAGATTGAGGAAATTCATCCAGGCTCAATTGGATCTTTAATTCTCATGAACGAACTTACACTGGTTGGTTTAAAATTAATCGAATTGGATTTTTCATTGTTCACCATGTTGTAGAGCACGAAACGTAAAAATATAATGGATACGAGATCCAGATGATATTGTACGATCGTTCAGGCATGTTATTCCATGAATGAATGGGCGTTTTGTCAATTCTCGGAGTTGTTAAAAATTCTGAGCAGAAAGCTTCACTTTTCATTTTTGACACCCTGTATCTTGAAAACTAGTCGGCCGATCTTTGTGTACCCCTCGACACTTTTGCCGAGGAAGTCGAAATCTACAACATACCAAAAATTCAGGGAATTTAACCGAAAGCCATTTTCCATAAGGAAAGTGCGGGGTCGTTTCTGAATGACACAGCTGAATTGATTTCATTAACTACAAAGATTCTTAGAGATGAAAACGATACCTCATTGAAAGAATGTATATTCAGGAAGCTTTGTCAAGGAAATAATCAAACACATTGACAAAAAAAAACAACATGTCCTCCCAACAAAATAGACAGTCTCTAGTGATCAACACAAAGCCATTCCTCGTAGGTAGGTACATGTCCAGATTGTCCAGGTTGCACGCGGAATTTTCAATTATACCTGCGATATAGAATTTCCGAGTTGAAGTGAGTAATTCCGAGTTTATAGTCAAAAACAAAATTCCGACTTTGAAGTCGCAATTTCCGACTTTGAAGTCAGAATTTCCGACTTTAAAGTCGGAAAAACAAAATTCCGATCAAAGTCAGAAATTCCGAGTTTGGAGTCGGAAAAGAGAAATTAGTGGCCCTTATACGCTTTCGTATAATCACACCCATAACCCGGATGATCCTTGTGGGAGAAGCGAATCAAATAAAATGATTAACGACTCCTCAATCCGCAATCAAAGAATGTCGCGGAAATATCAGAACCAAAAAATTCAACTGATCATAAATGGATGAGTACACGGAAAAAAATGGTCCAAGTAAAACATTTTCCTGACTTTTTTTCGTTTGTGGTAAGAAAATTAACATCCATATTTGAAAAAATAACGTTTTGTTTCTAAAAAAAGAGAATTCAGAACGCATGAACTTGCTTGCAGCTACAATATTGTTCACATACAGCAAGTACTTCGAACAATAGATAATTCACTTTGTAAAATGTCAGGTGAACATTTTACTAGCGCTGGAAAAGTGTATATACATATTTATCAACTTTGGGTTTCTGAAAATTATATCATTACGACAGAGAATCGTGTTACTGGCGTAATACAACAATTCATTTGCAGTAGAGCTTGGTATTCCTACGAACATGTAACCTGTTGATTTTCAACCAGTTCGGTATCAATCGGTAGTAACCGCCTCAGCTGTTCAACAACGTTTTCGCAAAACTGTGGCTTCATTCCAATTCCAGCATTTGAGTTAGTAGTTGTAAGTGTTACATCGTGTGCCAAAAATATACTATTATTACTGTTGTGAAAGTGGATTTTGACCTAACATTTCTAGAGTATTGACATTTTATGCATAATAGTATCAGGAGAGTTCTCCAAAAGACTGAACAACGGTTTTGTTTCAATAAAATTATGGAAAATTTACATATTTTTATTTCATTTCTTCATTACCTTTTATTTTAAATTTTCGGAACGTTCTAATTCTATTATATGTTATACATAACTTGGATTTGTTAAGATCATAATGAGAAAAGACGTTAGCTTGCCTGCTTGTTCATTAATTCATACTGACGAATACAAACAGATTCAGCAAAGTTCTGAAATTCTTAATTTTGAAACAGGGTGTACTGGGTTATCCAGTAAGGGCGGCCAGAGGAGATGAATTTATTCTTTGAAAATATTGAAAACAGAATTTGCTGCGTCATATCTGAGTTTGGATTTTTGTGGATTTAATTCTTTTAATGCCTTATTTGCCGATTCTTTTATATCAAACGCTATACAGGCTGATTCACGGTGGATGGCACATTAGACGTTTCTGGTGAACCAGACAACGGATCACTTTGAAAATTCAATGGATGGCATATTCGGACATTTTCTAGCCAACTAAAATATTTTCGACAATGCGGTATTGCCGCTTCTATTAGAAAGCAGTAGCAACTTTGATTTTTCGAATGGAACACTCTGTATATAATATTATTTTTGGAATCTCCAACAATTGCCCGACAACTTTTCTTGATATTTCCCTATACCTATCTGTTACCGTTTTCGAAATAAAAATTAATTTAAATTTTTTTCTTCGAAAATCATGACTTCTAAAAATGCCGATATCTTTTAGCTAAGAAGTACTATGATATCGAAATTTGGTTTGGAGTTAGGTGATACTTGGACACTTCCCACACGTCAGCCTAATCTCCGTTACTTCAATACAGGGTGGTAAAAAAATACAGTTTTTTCGTTTGCTTGAAAAAGTTGCTGAAATTTGATTATTTCAATTGGAATACCCGTATATTATTAAAAATTCGAAAAGCTGCTGAAATTTGCTTTCTTTCTATGTATATCATACCTATACCTAACTAGTCAAGTTTCAGACTTATGAGCATTTATTTGTGAAAATGTCCCTTCAGAATGGTATTTCCATTCGATATTTGGTAAGCAGGCCATGATTACTATTTGACAGTAGCGTTGTGACATTCTCCTAATAATATCGACATTTTCGTCACTTCAGAAGTTGCAAATACCTTCAAAACGATGGAACAAAACTATTCAAACGAAGTTCTTATGAATTTGTTTATTATTTTTGGACAGTGTGATGAAATTATCAGCAGAACATGTAGAAAGTTCAATGAAATGTATCCGAATCTACCGCCAATGAACCTCAAGAAATTTATACGAATTCAGAACAATTTCAATGCATTTGGATCAACTTTAAAAGCACCAAGAAACTTGCCTCGACCCGTAACTTCTGAAGACAATCAGATTAATGTCTCAGCATATTTTCACGCATTTCCAGAGTCATCGATAAGAAGTGCTGAAGAAGATTTGGGTATAAAATATTCATCGGTTCAAAGAATCTTGCGAAGACATAAAATGCATGATTATAAATTCACCAAAATTCAAGCAATGAAGCCTCAAGACCCTCAACAGAGAGTAGAATTTTGTGAAATGTTGTTGACACGCATTCAAGAAGATCCACTTTTTTTGAAAAAAATTAATTGGACTGATGAATCGAAATTTTCGAGAGAAGGGATTTTCAATAGAAAAAATCGTCATTATTGGTCCAGTGAAAATCCTCACGTCACAAAAGAAGCCGGATTTCAAGAAAAATTTAGTTTTAATGTCTTCTGCATGTTGATGGACAACAAATTGAGGTACGTGATATACGAGGAGTCATTAACATCCAGAAGCTACCTGAATATTTTGGAGAATACTGTAGAGAGTTTCGTGGATAATCTGCCACTCGAAGAATATCGAAACTGTTGGTACCAACTAGACGCAGCTCCTGCACATTGCACAAGAGAAGTGAGCGCAGAACTGGAAAGACTTTTTGACGATCGGTGGATAAGGCGCTTGGGACCATGGAATTGGCCAGCAAGATCACCCGATCTTAATCCATTAGATTTTTATTTGTGGGGAATGTTTAAAGAAAAAGTTTTCAAAATACCCGTGCGTTCGAGAGATGAATTGTTAGAAAGGATTGCTCAAACATTTGAAGATTTGGATCCCAATGAAATCAGATCTGCCACCACGAAAGCAGTCAACACCCGCATTTTAAAGTGCTTGGAAGTGAACGGCCAGCGATTCGAACATATTTTGAAATATTCCACATGATTGTTTTACTTTTTTATAATAAAATTATTCATATCAATATTTCCAATTTCAAGTTTCTTGGTGCTTTTTTAAAGTTTATCCAAACATATTGAAATTGTTCTGAATTCGTATAAAGGACCCCGCACACCTTATATGGGAAAATGGCTCTCCGTCAAATTTCTTGAATTTTTGATATGTTGTAGAATTGATCATTCCGATGAAATGTTTCAACGGGCGCAACAGGATCCTATGACTAGTTTTCGAGATACAGGGTGTTGAATATGAGAAACATTCACTTTTCATCACTCTGTATCTGCCAAGTTACGATTTAGTTCGGATTTATCTTTGGTGGGATCATCATCACATCCGTGTATGATGAATTCATGAGAAATTCATTTCCAAATCTTTTCGTAGTACAGGGCGATTTCACTTGAAAACAATGCTATTTTGAGACATTCATAATTTAGTTGTTTTATAAAGAGAAAATGCGAGAAAAGGTAGAATTATCACATAATATTATAAATTCATTTCATCTAGCATCACAGTTGATACAATTCATACAAGGTGATTCACAAATATGGAAACAAAACGAATTTTGGTTTTTGGGACACCTTGTAGTAATAAACCAACCTAAAATGACAAAATTCACTTGAAGAATGTTAAATGATATGTTCCATCGTATACAGAGTCGAATGATATCAATTTGAAAAATTAGTTATACTTTAATAAATAAAAACCTTGATTTTTTAAATCACCCTATGTCTCATAAGGGAGTCCGAAAAGAATTCAATATTTTTTCATGGGAGAACTCGAAATACTTTCATCCATATTGTACAAAATTTTCAGCGGAATCCCATGACGGGTTTTTCATATACAAGGCGAAAAATGTATGAAATAAGCTACGATCTGTACATTTTCCCATTGCTATATTTTCAGTCCAGTTTTCGGCGGGTTTGCTGTAGTTCTTCCTCGTCCGGCCGCTTTTACTCGAAATAAAAATATTTCAATGAAATAGTGATCAGTTATTATACCGTACAATAGCGTACCGCATCCCTCGAAAAAAAGCCATATTTCGAATTATTATCTGCACAAGCATCGTCTAGTAGGCGATTCAATGGAAAAGTTATTTTTTCATCCTTAGTGTTTCTCAGAAGTTATATTATACTTATTACATCCGCAGAAGTTCGTTTTTTCGAATTTTCACTCTATAAAACAATAAAATAGTGGAAGTCTCAAAATAGCATTATTATCAAAGGAAATCACCCTGTACTACAAAAAGATTTGGACATGAATATCTCATGAATTTGTCACATAACGAAAATACCACATAGGATAAATCAGAAAAAAATCATAATTTGTATGTAATTATTTCTATCGGCTTATATAGATATTTATTAAATCAAATTCTCGGCATATTTTTACACCAAATTAACGTTTTATGTTTCAATTATGTTCTTGTATCTTCGAATCGTATATATGTTTGTATATAGTATATACCCCCTTTCAGAGAACGTTTCTCTTTCTTTTTCTTGTATTTGAAACATCATCTGAATCATCTTCGAATAACTACTTATTAATATTATATTCCTCTTATTTCGTAGTAGGCATGGAGAACAATTCAAAGAGGATAAAATCAACAAAATTCTTATGTCAATAGTCGTTTTCTTGTTGTCATAAAGCCCGAGAACTCTTTTTGGGTTATTGGACTAATTGAAGTTTCTTTTTTACTGTTCAAGTTTATGTGATTTTCAGTGTTTGTTGAACTTTGCTGAACAATATGGCCTTCGCAAATAGAGTGAGTTGTTATGTTTGTGACCGAAATGTTATTCCTAGACTCTCAATGCGTTTGAATAGAGGAGATAATATTGATGTTTTGCAAATTGCAACATATCGAAGACAAACTGCGGGAAATCCACCTATTGATATTCAGGATGATACAAAAATATGTTTCAATTGTAATAACACGGTAATGAATGACATTATTGCTATGGAAAATAACCCGAATTGCCTTCGTCTCAATGTGTTGTCCCGCGTATCAAGTCGTGCGTGCATTATTTGTAATGCTCGTCAAAATATTCAAAGACTTTCTTTAGAATGTAGAGTGGATATTTTTGTTGCTTCTGATATCTATGTCCCAGATTTCTTGAGAATTTGTGGTCACCATCTTGATCATCAAGGTTTCCTTCCAAATTACTTGCATGGAGGTTTGAATTTTGTGATTAAACCATACATAATTTCCAATCTTCAACATTTTCTTCAAAGAATGAGGACATTTGCTAATAGAAACAGGCCACTCCGTAACTGGGAAGATATCAATTGTTTCACTGAAGATGAATTAAAGTATCTGACATCAATCTCAAAAAATCATTTTCGACAATTACTAGAATTTTGTGATATTGTTGAACAAGGTGGCAAGAGAAGAAATGTCGAAAGAAAACACTTGCTGACATTTTTGATCAAAATGAAACATGGAGTTTCAGATGAGTTTTTGAAAATATTGTTCAGTTATCCTTCTCGACAAACAGCAAGCTTCATTATTTCTAGTGTGAGATTATCTCTTTTACAAAGGTTCGTACCGAACAATATTGGATTTAATTCAATAACAAGAGAAAATTATATTAACAGTCATGTATCCCCTTATACGAATCAACTGTACAATCCCACACCAGATATTCCCAAAGCAATAGTTTATATAGATTGTACCTACAATAAAATAGAAAAGAGCAGTAACTTCCGGGTATTGAGGCAATCATACTGTTTCCACAAGAATGAACACTTGGTCAAACCAGAGATCATAGTTGCCCCCGATGGATATATCTTAGCAATCAACGGGCCGTACTTCGCAGATGCTAGGAATAATGATGCAAGTGTTCTAAATCACGAATTACAAGTTGATTTGAATGGAATGAAAACATGGTTTCAAGAAGGAGATATTGTGATAGTCGATAGAGGCTACAGAGATTCAATCAATAGTCTACAAGAACTTGGCTTGCATTACTATATGCCACCATTTCTACCGCCGAATCAAAGGCAATTAACGACAAATGAAGCCAATCAGGCACGTTTAATAACCACTACAAGATGGATTGTTGAAGCTAGAAATGGACATTTTAAGTCAATTTTCAAATTTTTTTCGTCAACCCATAACAGCAATACATGCTGCGAAGCTACACGACTATTACCTGATTGCTGGCGCTCTTATAAATAAATTCCATCCATTGATAAATATTCCTGGAACGTTGGATACGGCCTCACAAATGTTGGTTGATTCCGATGATGTCAACATTGTTCAGGCACGAGTTGAAGCTGAAAACCTCCGAACTAGGAATGGTCGATGGATTCGTTTAAATCAATATCATATACAATCGTTTCCTCGCCTTGATATTGAATATTTAAAATTACTTACTGGAACATATCATTTACACTTGGCTGCGTCATATATCCAAGATACAACTCGTAGAGATGGTGAAGTAGACAACATTTTAGAAGTCGATGAGTTACATGGTGAACCCAATTTCCTAAGATTCAGAATATTTTCTCGGTTCAGGAATGCTGCTAAACACATGCTTTGGGTTGTTTTCACTGAAAGAGGTGACGAAAATCTAGAAGATCCTGCTCTCCACATTACGGGGTATTATTGTACTTGTAAGTCCGGTGCTAGGACTTTAGGAACTTGTGCGCATGTTGCTAGCGTGATATGGTTTTTGGGGTACGCTAGATATCAAGAAAACATACATTTTCCATCCAACCGTCTTTTAGATTCCATAGGAGATGCTGCAAATAGAATGCTTCCAGAGGACATGGATATCGGTCCAGAAATAGTTTAATTTTATTGGTTATTGGTAAGAATCTCCTTCTAATTCGTATTTGATAATGTTTTTTGATTAGGGAAAAATTCAGTTATCCATCATGTATTTTCCTTGTTGTATTGTCATGCACATGCTCGTGCCAACCCAATATCCGAAAGATATATCACATCCCGTTGAACTTCTATCAATTTATGTATAGATTATATATGTATATATATATATATATATATATATATATATAGAAGTAAATAGAGTGATTTATGTTTTGATTCCGAGAGCCACCATCATCTGTCGACAGCTGTTTCGTGGTTTCCCACTCATCAGGACAGCTTTATGGTTGCTCTCGATTCCATGGTTCGTGCCAAATTAAGTTTCAACTAGTGACTGTAGATGTCACAAGTTACTTCCTGTTATATATATATATATATATATATATATATATATATATATATATATATATATATATATATATTCACTGTTTATAGAACTCATTAAATTAAACAGCTGTTTCAGATTACTTATTACTAAGGTATCAACTGATAACACTAGTATCCTACGACATACCTCCATAATGACATGTGCCTGAGATTTATCCACTTGAAATGTTCCTTATATCGTTACAATCAAACTATTTAGCAGACATCTTGAACCTCCTGCATTATCCATGACGGGCATCTTTAAGACAGGCATACATTATGCAATTTCCATGCA
The DNA here is from genome assembly GCA_944452925.2 of Chrysolina oricalcia. Classification (NCBI taxonomy): domain Eukaryota; kingdom Metazoa; phylum Arthropoda; class Insecta; order Coleoptera; family Chrysomelidae; genus Chrysolina; species Chrysolina oricalcia. The sequence goes on from OX101821.2 coordinate 16,823,648, forward strand.
ATGCAAGTTTGGTGCTATGCAAGAAATTCTTGCATAGCTATTGCATATCTCTTGCCGCGCACATTACATTATGCTGTTTCAGTGCAATTCTGATTTGTTTTGACATTTTGACATCACTGAAATTAATGAACATGTCTTGTTTCGTCCCTTTTTCCAGATGATGACCAAAATCACGTAATTAAGATGCCTGGTTACACGTAATCAATAGAGATACACTCTGCTCAACATATCAGTCACAACACAATGAAAATAGCTAGAAGATAATAATACTGTTTTTGAAGTTCACGTTGGTGACGCTGTTACCACTAGAAAAATTACTAGAATTGCATAAAACTTGCATGAAAAATAGAGCAGATGCTATTTTCAAAACTTGCATGGAAATTACACGCGCGCAAGCGCGTTAATGTAGTTTGGACTTGCATGGCACTTGCATTGCACGGAAATCGCATAATGTATGCCTGTCTTTATTATTGGGAATTCAAAATTAGATGCCAGCGCCAAAGTGGCAAAAAATGGAACCTCTTTCGCGTATTTATGTCGAAAGAACATAACCTCGTTGTCCTTTGTGCTATTGTTGTAGAAATGCTCAAAATGTCAAAATCATAGTTTCAACCTCATTTTCACGTAAGTATAGATTCAAAACCCGACACCAGAGGGAGTATCCCTTATCTTGAATTCCCAATAGCCATGGGATACATATTATGTGTGCCATCTGGCAAGGCCGTACAAGTTGTTATGAGTTGAAATAATGTTGATTTCACTTCACTGAATTCCTTACTTTTACGTTTTGAATAAATGTCAAATAAGTATCTTCTCAATCACAACAGGAGACGTCAATGGATAGGTAGAGTGGTCATTTATTAGCGTAAAATAGTGAAATATATGGACTTTTTCAGAAATTGTTCGCCTTGTATATGAAAAACCCATCATGGGATTCCGCTGAAAATTTTGTACGATATGAATGAAAGTATTTCGAGTTCTCCCGTGAAAAAATATCGCTATCTTTTTGGACTCCCTTATGAGATATAGGGTGATTTAAAAAATCAAGGTTTTTATTTATTAAAATATAACTAATTTTTCAAATTGATATCATTCGACTCTGTATACGATGAAACATATCATTTAACATTCTTCAAGTAAATTTTGTCATTTTAGGTTGGTTTATTACTACAAGGTGTCCCAAAAACCAAAATTCGTTTTGTTTCCATATTTGTGAATCACCTTGTATGAATTGTATCAACTGTGATGCTAGATGAAATGAATTTATAATATTATGTGATAATTCTACATTTTCTCGCATTTTCTCTTTATAAAACAACTAAATTATGAAAGTCTCAAAATAGCATTGTTTTCAAGTGAAATCGCCCTGAACTACGAAAAGATTTGGAAATGAATTTCTCATGAATTCATCATACACGGATGCGATGATGATCCCACAAAAGATAAATCCGAACTAAATCATAACTTGGGAGATACAGAGTGATGAAAAGTGAATGTTTCTCATATTCAAAACCCTGTATCTCGAAAACTAGTCATAGGATCGTGTTGCGCCCGTTGAAACATTTCATCGGAATGATCAATTCTACAACATATCAAAAATTCAAGAAATTTGACGGAGAGCCATTTTCCCATATAAGGTGTGCGGGGTCCTTTCTTGAGGTTCATTGGCGGTAGATTCGGATACATTTCTACATGTTCTGCTGATAATTTTGTCACACTGTCCAAAAATAATAAACAAATTCATAAGAACTTCGTTCGAATAGTTTTGTTCCATCGTTTTGAAGGTATTTGCAACTTCTGAAGTGACGAAAATGTCTATATTATTAGGAGAATGTCACAACGCTACTGTCTAATAGTAATCATGGCCTGCTTACCAAATACCGAATGGAAATACCATTCTGAAGGGACATTTTCACATATAAATGCTCATAAGTCCGAAACTTGACTAGTAAGGTATGATACACATAGAAAGAAAGCAAATTTCAGCAGCTTTCCGAACTTTCAATAATATACAGGGTGTTCTATGTAAAATAATCAAATTTCAGCAACTTTTTCAAGCAAACGAAAAAACTGTATTTTTTTACCACCATGTATTGAAGTAACGGAGATTTGGCTGACGTGTGGGAAGTGTCCAAGTATCACCTAACTCCAAACCAAATTTCGATATCATAGTACTTCTTAACTAAAAGATATCGGCATTTTTAGAAGTCATGATTTTCGAAGAAAAAAATTTAAATTAATTTTTATTTCGAAAACGGTAACAGATAGGTATAGGGAAATATCAAGAAAAGTTGTCGGGCAATTGTTGGAGATTCCAAAAATAATATTATATACAGAGTGTTCCATTTGAAAAATCGAAGTTGCTTCTGCTTTCTAATAGAAGCGGCAAGACCGCATTGTCAAAAATATTTTAGTTTGCTAGAGAATATCCCAATATGCCCTCCATTAAATTTTCAAAGTGATCCGTTTTCTGGTTCACCAGAAACGTCTAATGTGCCATCCACCGTGAATCAGCCTGTATTTCTTCGGAAAAACTACTCATTTTTGACATAAGCCTGACACCTTTGATATTGCTTTATAATCATTCTAACAAGTGCGAACTCCAATGTCCCATATCCCGAAGAAACCAATAAATCATTTTCATAAAACGATATCATTAGATACAATTTTATACGAAATACGTTATGAAAAGATTTAGTTGTTCGATTCGCGTAATTTTGCAAAACTCGCTTCGCTCCTTTTGGCAAATATTACATTCATCGAACAATATCTGTCTTTTCATAACTGATTACGTAAATAACTATTATAATAATGTTCACCTAACCATAGTAACCTTTCTGACCTACGGTTTGATGAAAATGAATGTTTTCAAACAATTTTTCCTCTTTTCAAACAATTTTTCTCTTGTTTCAGGTAAGTTGAGATACACAACGACTGGAAATTTTCGATTCCAGTGAGTCACGAGTCCACCTATGTATACACCAGTTATTTAGTTGCCGTAGGTAAGATTTTCTCATTGGAAATTATGGATGACCAAACCTATATTTTACGTGAAATTGCACCAGCGTTTCTCTTTTATTTGAATGGATCGCGTGCCAACACTGAAACTAGACCGTGAAATTTCGAATTTGTATAACATTTCGCTGCTTACAAAAACTTGAACAATAACTTCAGGTGAAATAATACCGTCTGACGTTCATTAAATAGCGTCTGTACTAGATTTTTATCGTTAGGAGTTTTTAAACGAGCATTAAAATTGCAAGCGTGGTTGCAATAAAGGGAAATTCACGAAGAGCTTGATGAATGAACTTATTAGGTCAAATAATTACTAATATCTCACAAAGCATATGGCATCACAGCATGGCAGGAAAATGTTCATTGAAAACATATCAATAAAATAATCATTTTTGTTTTTTCTCCATCTGTCAAAACAGGAGAATAGGAGTAGAAATTTTATTGTATCAAAAGGAACTGAAATCATTATAACAAGAGTTGGTTGATTACGACATTGTATGAAATGAAACGCTCTACATCTAACTAACGATAATAGCAAATAATTTAGAATTTCGATGCCTATATAAGAATATTCTTAAAATAATATATCAAGAACAGAAGAATAAAAACAAATTCACAATGTAAGTAAAAGAAACTTCAAAAATGTGAGCAAGAAGTGTTATATTTTAATGACTACATCAGTATGTACTTAAATGATATCGTCTATTAAGAACAGAGCAAAAAAGGGAAAATTCATAAAGTAGAAAAAAAACTTTCGTTCTTTGCACAAATGTTGGTTATTGCGGAAAAAGTTTGTATGGAGTTTTGGTATAATTCACTGACCATGTCATTTTCTAGCAAGCTATCATAAGAACGTCATTCAAAAAACGAATGTTGGATATTTTCGTTTTTGAATAAGTCACGAATTGAGCAAATTTCGTTAGTTTGGATAATGTATTTATATATTTTGACAACAAGTTAATTTCAAGTAGATCTTCTTGCAAGCTCTGAGTTGTGCAAACATGAGAATAAACTGCCAGAATTCCGAGATAATAGCAATTTTCACTTGTAATCTTCCAAGTGCTTGAATTATTGCCGGAAATTTTTCGAGTGCATGAATTTTCTTTGGAAATTCATGTACGAGATAAATTTACGGCAATTAATTCAAGCACGAGGGGGATTCAGTAAGAAAATTTCACCATAAGAAATGAAAATCATCCAACAATTCATAAGAAATAACTAACGATGGTTTCACCTGAACTATTTATATCCACTGAAATATTGATATGTGAAGTACCTAACAAAATTTTCATCAATAAATGTGTTTAAATTTGAAACAAAAAAATAAAAAAGTTATGTTCCTATCGTGGATAGAACCATCGACCTAGCGACTCATAGGCCGCAATAATCGTGGAAAAAATATTTTCAGACACATTCCAAATATCTAGTAAATACATATTTATCTCCTTACATATGAAAACTAGACCTCCATTTGTACATTAAAGCAAAATATCAACTTGTCACGTCAAATGTCACATGTCACATGTCAAACATTTATTGATGAACATTTTGTTAAGTATTTTACATATCAATATATCAGTGGTTATAAATAGTTCAGGTGAAACCATCGTTAGTTATTTCTTATGAATTGTTGGATGATTTTCATTTCTCGGTGTGGAATTTTCTTACCGAATCCCCCTCCTGCTTGAATTAATTGCCGTAAATTTATCTCGTACATGAATTTCCAAAGAAAATTCATGCACTCGAAAAATTTCCGGCAATAATTCAAGCACTTGGAAGATTACAAGTGAAAATTGCTATTATCTCGGAATTCTGGCTATTTAGGTATAGGAACATGATGTATCAATTCGAAGGGAATTTAGTCATCTTTCAGGATATTTCATAATATACAGGATGTTCCATTTAAAAAAACGCACTTTCAACCCTTTTCGTATCGAGCAGTAAGATCTTGAATTTTGAACGACCCTGTACAACGCAGAACAAACTTCTCTATACAGAATCAATGTACATGATCCTGATGAACTAAACACAAAATTGCAACTTCCTGAGAATTCAAATACAGCAGAAATAAACATTCAATTCGAGCTATGTTTTGTATAAAAAATATGGAAAATAACCAATATCTCAAAAACCGTTAGAGATAGGTATAGGGGAGTATCAGGCAGAAATAATCAGAAAGGAATGATAAGTTCAAAAATGCGGTAATATACAGGGTGACCCATTCGAAATAACAAAGATTCTGCTACTTTCTGGTATAAGCGGCAACGCTGCATTGCTGAAAATTAGATCGACAGACCAAGAGCAACTACTTGAGAAACCAAATTTTCAGAATGATCCTATGTCCCGTTCTCCGTAAACGTCTAAGGTACCATCGACCGTGACCCACCCTGTATAATCACTTTTATAAATTTTCTACTCAGTTATAACCTCTGATTTATAACTTTCACGCATACACTGAATGATTTACCACGGATTAGTTTGGAAAATATTGTTGAAAAATGCATGGAGATAAGCGACGACGTATATCCTGAGAAAATTCATGAAGGGCGGTACAAAAAGCCTATCAAAAGAACAATATTATTTTTTTATTTTTTCAAATTTATTGACCACTTTTTCTTGTCGTCTCCAATGATTTACAGAAGTCATTTCTAGGAAACCTTCCAACAAATAAGAACTATCTAATCTATCATCACTTATTTCAATTGACAGTGTGGGAAAGGAAGATAATGGGAAAATTTTAATAATCAATCGTAATAAAACCATGCTCAACTCGAAGAAGACAATATTTCAGGAGCCTCTGAATGAATTATCTTCCAGTTATCATTGAATTTATTTGAGCCTAGAAGTTCGCTGTGGTCGCAACTTGAAACTTTTATGCAGATTGAAATGTTTTTCAGGATAAGTATTTCAAATTAAAATTCATGTGGTAAAATTGTTTTATTTTATTGAAGTTGAGAAATTCAATTAAAACACTACATAAACCTAATTGTTTTATAAGTAGGCTCAATAAAGGACTATAGGAGAAGATTGTGGTCCGTAGATTGCAATAATTCCTCGAGTAAATGGGTTGTAACTTCCGCAGTAACTCAACCAATATTTAGCAAAATGATTGGCGGAGTATCGAGCAAAACAAGCTGATTCATCGAAACAGAGACAGCACCAATTCCTTGTAATTTTTCCTCACGTTTCTACTCATAAAACGTTCAGATTTATTTTTATAAATGAAATCCATAGTATTAGTCAAAATACAAAATGATCCACTCGATATTTGGCTTATCTTCAGCCCCCCTTCTTGTTAACTTCTGAACTTTTGAACAGTTTGACGTTCAGACATGGAACAGAAACAATTTCGAATGGTGTCACCGATACTACTTTCTGGGCTATGGTCCAAAACTTACCCTGGAGGAAGAGTTAAAGTAATGTCAAGGTACTAGCTTGACAGAGAGTAAGCAAGGTTTTGGAACAGTGTTCGATCTTATGACATAGGAAAACAAATGAAACTTCAATCGTTTCTTGTTGTTTTATCATTGAAAGATTTTTCATTATCTTTTTATATAAATATATCAGGCACCTTGTAGCGGCATCATTCAAAGAAACTCTTTCTGGTTCTTTTTGAGCGACCTAAACCGAAATGTCTCTCACACTAGATTTCTCGGGGTTTCTACTTTACAAGCAAGCTTCAGAAGCAGATATCTCTATATAATAATTGGATTCAGAAAGTTATATCACTAATTCATCTAAAACGAACTTTGAGAATTATGTCTCTACGTCATTACAAAATCATCAGAATTCTATAGCAATTAATAACTATATAATCATATCAAATTATTAGAAATCCATTTTATTAGATAAAAGCAGACAGAACAATCTATTTGTTATAACGTAATTTGGTTTTGAAGTACTAAAATGAAAAATGTGATAGAATAACTGTCAGAGTACTATTCTACCCTCCTTTTTGGTAGAGTACGGTTGAGTGAGCTCTGGGGTAAACCCGACAGGTTTCTGAACGTTCGACAAGAGCAAAATAATCCAACAGAGTAAGTTTCGGAACAGTGAGAGTAGACTCCGGGTAAGAGAGTAAGGTTTCGGAACACAACCCTGAAATGAAAGACATCGTGATTTCTTTGATAGAGAGGGAATATCAATTCAAAAATTTCAAATGGAATGGGGATTAAAGTGATACATCATTGAAAAGAGTATTTGATTCATAACCAGGAATCGTAAAATTCGATTACGATCCATTGTTACCGACAAATCATGATCTACAACATACCAGAGTTTCATTGAATTTCTGTGCTGGGTCCTGAACGGTTCAATGTGAAACAATGGGCAATAAGAAATATGTTGGATGGTATTACCGATAATTCCTATTGAGTAAGTTCGCCTTTCAGTCGCAGATAATTCCACAACTGACTTTATGAACATCCTGTTCATATTTTCAATGAAATCAACATGCCATACCCATGAAATGTTTTATGTCAACGATACAAGAAATTGTCCAATTTCATTATTAAAGTGTGAAATTGTTTCTGGAGAGTATGATTTCCAATACTTCCGACCTCCCTGATGATCTTAGAAGAGTGAAATAGATTTTTGCCAACCGAAATGTATTGGAGGCCTAGCAAATGAGATGCAATTGACACATCACTGAAATGAGCGATTTTCTGTGAGTGATACTTCTGAATAACATTCTCCCTTATCCCATTTATAGATATGGATCTCCAATGGAAACTGGACATTTAAGAAATAATCAACTATCTGAATGGAAATGCAAATTTTCATTTTCAGATTTTGTCTAGTTAGGTTCTTATCACAATATCTATCAGATTAAGTTCAATGTCCAGCGTGGCTTTTGCCGGAGAAGTAGTTGTTTTCTGTTAGATATTACAAAGAAGTAACTTCAATTCATCGTGGGTTTTTTCCATTTCCAGAAAAGTCATGTTTTGGTTAAATTTTCAATTGAAAATGTTTCCCTTTTCAACTGATGTTTCGTTTTCAACATCTACCTGTTCTAAATGTTTCAGCTTTATATGATTCGTGTAAACGTGCCCTGGGAGTTTCGGAAACCTGTTTGCATTGGGTTACTTTGAGTAAACTGAAGGAACCAACTGCTTAGAGGAGGATGACGAAATACTGACCCATATCACTCATGAATTAATCAAGCACCTACAGTGCTGGCTGTTACGGCAAATACCCGTAAGAAAACAACTAATCCCCTGTCTTATACCACGGCGGGTATTGAATTATATCAAACAGATACTTGTGCAATGTTCTTCAGAGAAAATGAATCAATTGCAATAGCTTCCTGTAACCAACTAGCATAATTTTGTTTTGATTCGGGCAGAGGAACACCAACAGACTAATCATTATAGGTGTAAGGAAGTAGAGAATGTTGAAACATTGGTTGGCAATGACTATCGTCATTATTATATTATTCCATATGCAAAAATAATTGTTATCCAGATTTTAGATACGTTTGAAGGTTTATGGTGGATTTATGAATTCAACTAAACTAATTATTGAATAAACAACTATCAATTTGAGGAAGCTGTATACAAGGAAAAGCCATTTTAACAAAAAATTTTAACAATTTTAACAATTTAATTCCTAATTTTTCAGTTGAAGTTTATGAACACCTTTTTGACTGCTAATTGTTAATTTCTCAATTGTGAATTCTAGGTAACTTCTTACTTTGATAGAGTTTACAAGTTAACCATCCAGTCTTTCCATCTCATCGGTAACTTCAGTTCAAAATCGAATGAAAAATTTCTACCGAACAGACAGACAAGAAGCAAATAAAAACGTGGTAAAACACGTTTATTCAGAAAAATTCATAGTTTTTTTTTCTGGGTGCAAACTGGAAGACGCACTGAAATCTGATAAATCTTCAGCACCTGGCTCAGACGGAATTCATTATGACTTCTTGAAACACCTACCTAAGAACTAAAAGGAAAACATCTTGGGATTATTCAACATAATATTGTCCTCTGGTATATTCCCAGAGCGATGGAAATAAGTAATGATAATTCCCATTTCGAAGCCTGGAAAAGATTCCACCAAACCAGACAGATACCGCCCAATCTCTCCAAGCAGCAGTCTCAAGTAAGTTGAGATTTCAAATTCTGGACTTCTAAAACAAAAGCTATACATTTCTGTAGGAGAAGGAAACGCCATGATGTACCAATTGTCCATCTGAATGGGGTTTCAATAGAACTTGATCAAATATCTAGGCTCAACCTTTGACTCCAAACTCACATGGGGTCCGCACCTGAGCGATCTCATGATATGATGCCAAAAATTCCTAAATGTCATGAAAACACTAGCTGCGATAAAATGGGGCGCAGATCAGGAGGTACTACTGAATATTCATCAATGTCTGACACTTTATAAGAATTGATTACGGGTGTACAGTCTACTCGTCTACCAGGAAAGGCAGTCAGAAGCCTTGGATATGATACAGAAGACCGCCATACAACTGGAGCATTCAGAACAATCCCGACATTGTCGCTCAACTGTATATCAGCCTTTCCTCCACTTGAATTCAGAAGAACCAGTCTCCTAGTCTATCTATGCGATCAACTATCACGAGACCGATGGGAACACGCATCATCACTCGACTTCACTTTGCAGAACAAGCAGGCAAAACCATGGCCTTTCTCTGGATACAAGCCACTGTGGAATGGGGGAAAATGAATCAGTCGACATGGCTGGCAAGAAGAGCATCCAACTCATAGTATCACGGAGGTGTTCCTATTCACCCATACGACCAGAAATTTGCCAACAGAGATGAAAAACATTCAAAATGTCTGAAACAATGATAACTTGAAATTGAAAATGGTAAAACATCTATTTGAGAAATGGACTAACCCTCTAACGCTGGTGAGATGGGAACAAGTTGTTTTCAACCGTCTCCAAATTGGTCATACGATGCTTAACCACGAATGTTTATTTTCTAGACAAGATAGGCCCACCTGCAAACGTTGTCATGTTCACTTGACAGTACACATTCCAGAAGGGAATAATTAGAAGTCTGATGAACTTCTTGGAAATCTCAGGCCTCCCCGTCAAAAATATAGAGGAATTATGAGAACACGTACGTATTCCCTGGCACATACACTTTTTGGAAGGATGTTTAAGGATAGCGAAGTGGTCGAGGTGTTAGAGCGTTTGGATTCCACCCAGACGGTCCGGGTTCGATCCCCGGTCGTGTGTCACTGAGCTGAAGTGGTTCGGATTCCACTTTTATTTAAACTGTAGGTCCCGGATCTCCCTTGCTCGCACAAGCTCTGCTTTTGAGGGGTTCTCTCCGAAAACCTGGGAGTTTCGTAAAAACAAAAATTTAAAAAAATATATACAGTGCAGCTTTTTTTGCCCCCCCCCCCACCGTTAACGTTTGAACGGTTCGACGTATAAACATGAAAAAAAAAACTGTTTGGAGGGATTTACCGATACTACTTCTTGAAACAAAAATTATGGTGATTGCTCGATAGGGGGCGCGGGGGGGCACATGAACTCTGAATTTTTAAATGGCATGGGGGGTCAAGTGCCACATTGTTAGGAAAAAAAAATCAATTCTCTATAAAACCATCTGAATATCATTGAATTTTGTACAGAGATTTTTTCCCAATTTCGATTTTAATGACTTTCGAAATTTCCAAGTTGATGTGCCCCCAGCGCCATCTGTCGAGTAATTGCAATGTTTCGCAATGTTTCTTCACTCAGAAAGAAGTATCGGTAATACCCTTCAAAATATTTTTCGTGTCATTATTCCACAACAAACCGTTCAAATTTATCAAGGTATGAGTAGTATTCAGAACCGCATTATATTTGATATTTTGAATTTGAATTGCGAAAAAAATATTAACGAAATTCAAAAGAAAATAAATAGTTGTGAAGAGAATTGAATTATCTTTCCAACGATGTGACACTTGACCCCCCATGCCATTTAAAATTTTTAAGCAATCACCATATTTTTGTTTCAAAAAGTAGTATCGGTGAAACCCTCCGAACGTTTTTTTTTCATGTTTGTACGTCAAACCGTTCAAAAGTTAACTGGGGGAAGGGGTCTAAAAAAAGCAGCACGATATAAGTAGGTGTAATTTATGAGCACACCCGAATACATGTCATACGAGTTTGTATCACGCAGTGGTTGTTTGAGGAGACTATAAGATTCGATGAGGTATTCCACTTTCAATCACAACGATATTATATTCTCATTCACAAGCTTATCAACGTATGAGAAATGTGTGGAAATTCACAATTATTAATCTTATTGGGTATCGCATGAAGAAAGTGATTCATATGCAAGTATGCAAGTGTCGATAAGTAAACAAATATACAGACCATAAGAGTTGCCTTGGCAGTAGTAGTGCGAAGAGATTATATACAGGATTCGATGAGGTATGCCAATTTCAATCACACTAATTTTTTATCCTCATTGAAAATCTTGAGAACCTATGTTTGGAAATGCACAATTTATAATCTCATTTGGTATCGTTTAAAAAAAGTGGTTTGAGGACTTGATGGTCCAATCTGTAAGTGGAAATCCGTATCCAATTGTATGCGAATCCCAAGAGATTTCATGAGATCCAACAGTGAGAACATTACGAAACCAAATGGAAAATTCTAAACAAAATATTCCTAAAAATATTAACAAAATATTCGGATAGATTATTATTATCATATCAATCCAGAATATTTCAAATATATTTCAGAAAGATCACATTCCAGGAAAACATTTCCAGAAAATTGCTGAAATACTCGGATATATTATAATTATCATATTACTCCAGATTTTGAAAACATTTCAAAATAATCATAATGTAGCTAAGGTTATTTTATCTTCGCCTACAAATAATAATATATATTTCAAAATGACTTCAATTGCGGATGATCATTTTTTTTATCATAATCGGATCATCGAGAATGAATTTATTCACTTATTATTTCCCTCGTATGTCAAATATTTTCGCCGATAAGCAGTTTTCGAATGAACTGAATGGTTCTTTCACAAGTCGTGAGCTCTGAATGTATGAATTATGAAATGAATGAATCTTTAACCGGCTACTCGGAAGATGGTGCGGCCTAGACCACGTTTCATAGAGCGGGATCAGAGTAGGCAAATAGGTAGGATTGTCAACAAGTGCGTGTACTCGGATAGTTTGAAGTAGGGTGTTTCACCTCTTCCGACTAGCTCAGACCGCCTATCCGAAGTACAGCATTGTCGCAAAAATCTCAGCAACTCCGGAGCTCTTCATTTATTTGGAAAACCAGCAGGAACGTGTCTGACATACGAATTCTTTCTGGATTTTGTTGGTGTTGCCAACCAACGAGGTTCCATTAATTCGCATGCCAGGCCGAAGATACCTAAAAACCAGAAATACTATTTACACTTGCACTTAACACTACTGAGCCATCCAGAAGTGAGGGCTTCTCTCCTGGGAATTGTCCGAGCCCTCGGGCGACTCCTGGACGACTGCCTAAAACAGCCATTTAAGCCTTTATTTATACACTGGCCGAACATTTTAGTCGGCCAATAGTATAACAATTTGCTGGTAGGCGGAGCCTATTAGAGCTCTCGCCTCCAGATATACTCCAGTGAGTATTTTCCAAAACTTCAAAATAGTAGTATTTCTGGCAAAAGATAACACGGCCCCCCTTTAAGGGATCGCTTGGCATGCGGATGGAACGTCGTTGGATTTGCCCTGAAAAGGGCCAGTTCTCTCGAACGTGTACCTAAAAATAAACTATGTTACAGCTACTGGCTATCCAAATCTTGCAGATGTTGTTGCAAGCTTATCGTAGGAATTCCAGGTTACTCCTTTACGAGACTTTTATGTAATCGGAATGTTACATATTTCCACCTGCGCTCATTACCCAGCTTCTAAAGGAATACTCCACATCCTTTCGCCCTTGCCCACTGGCTAAGGACAACCAGCTCTGTTGGTTGAGGCGACTCCGTCGTGTCATTTTATCTTGGCCATCCGGCTCAGGAGCAACAGGCCGGCTGCGGGATTTATTAGACCATTGTCTTCGAACCCACGAAGGATATGGGCACCCAGTTCCACAAGCGTAACTTGCTTCAGAATCATCCCGAAAGTGCATCCAAGAAAACTTTCCGATAAGTATCCTCAAGTCCGGGTTACTGGAAAAGTTGTTATTCGGTGGGTCCGATAGCCGCTTGGAATCTCCTTGATTTCGCGGGGCCCCACTACGGGCGCCATGTCAACAAGTGCGTGTACTCGGATAGTTTGAAGTAGGGTGTTTCACCTCTTCCGACTAGCTCAGACCGCCTATCCGAAGTACAGCATTGTCGCAAAAATCTCAGCAACTCCGGAGCTCTTCATTTATTTGGAAAACCAGCAGGAACGTGTCTGACATACGAATTCTTTCTGGATTTTGTTGGTGTTGCCAACCAACGAGGTTCCATTAATTCGCATGCCAGGCCGAAGATACCTAAAAACCAGAAATACTATTTACACTTGCACTTAACACTACTGAGCCATCCAGAAGTGAGGGCTTCTCTCCTGGGAATTGTCCGAGCCCTCGGGCGACTCCTGGACGACTGCCTAAAACAGCCATTTAAGCCTTTATTTATACACTGGCCGAACATTTTAGTCGGCTAATAGTATAACAATTTGCTGGTAGGCGGAGCCTATTAGAGCTCTCGCCTCCAGATATACTCCAGTGAGTATTTTCCAAAACTTCAAAATAGTAGTATTTCTGGCAAAAGATAACAGGATGAGCATTGTGATACTGATAATACGGACGAGAAATAGATTGTGTATAAACTGTCTGCACAGATCTAATCGATCTACCTGCCTGTTGTTTCTGTTAGAAATGAATGTGTAATTACTGTAATTTCTATATTTTTTTCTAATTTGAAATTGACTTATAAATAAGATTATTCCTGTGTGTGCACATAAAATTATAAAATCCATTGGATTATTTATTCAATGTTCATATGGAACGAGCCAGGAACAATCTCGCATACCTCACAGAATATCAATGATTTTCTTTTAAATAATTAAGTTACTGCGATAAAATCCCATACGTTCTCATTTATTTTCAAACAGCAGGACCTCATAGAAACATGTAACATCCATCCCAGTAACTGCTGATAGAAACGCATTACAGTTATGACTAAAAACACATTAGAAATTGAAAGAATATGTATCTGTAATGACTTTTAAATCGGATGAATATCGAATATGGTCTATATGGATTTGCAATTTCACTATCCAACTTGGATCTCATAAGTTCTCTTATACATTTTTTTATCAGTCTCTATGAAACATTTAACTCAACAAAATCTAACTAAATAGTTCTGGAAAACGGCTAATAACCTTAGAAGTTGATGCCGATGTACAATAATGTACTTTTGTATTACTACAAACCACCCATTCAGTTTCCCCGAAATGTTTATAACTGTCGAGCAGTTTATAATGTATTATTCACTTGCTGAGCAGTGTATGAAATGTCCAACGCTGACAAATCCACTTGTGGCGGGATTCATGATGCGCAGTGGCCCTAAAAAAATTAAACTTTGAGTCAGAAACCTCAGAGGTTCCTACGAAACTGCAACTACTGGTTCTTCTGTGGTTTGGTTACACGGAGTATGTTTTTTTTTTACCTGAATATATTTATGATCCAACGTTTACAATTGACATGATACGCTGTTTCTAATGAACACTCTCAAGACAGCGATTGCCACTGGGAGTCTAACAGGGTGAACTATAACCTTGAATAATTGACTAAATGTGCCGAATTATCGCTAATTTGCATGCGTTTGCGATTGACATCCTGATGTCGCCCTTCACACTTAACATATTACTGCGAATATATTCAATCAAATATATGACGTGAACGACGAGAGTCGTGTGTGTGAGTTATGTTAGTGTATGTCTGTGTGAGACATTTACACCCCTACTAATCGTTAAAGGAAATTTACATCTCCCAGAATTCTACACAGAGCCAACGAAGTTCAAACTGTATTGATTCGACATCGCGTGTTCACCAACAATTTCGATGTATGTGTAAATAGTGGGTATAATTTGATGAGGTAATCATCATAGCCTAGCACTCCAAGCCTTGAAGTGCTGAACTGGTAAATAAAATCGTTGCAGAATTTGTGTTGGCAAGAAAAGAACGGAAATCCATTTTGTTGTTGTCGACAATAGGGAATATGCAAGTGATTTAAATTTACTTGATTTTTTTACCTCATATACATTATTGTCTTGAAATTACACCCAAACCATTAGTTTATCATTTAGTTTCTATTTAACTCCATAAAACTTTAATCAAAAAGTGCATTATAAGCGCGCGGAATTCAAATTTGCGAAACGCATCACCATTGGTCGAAACGAAGAATGACGTCACATGGCACGTTATGAAATTTATCTGTGTTGATATTCATACTGTGCTAGTCGTCTTTCATAGAAAATTTTGTTTTTATTTATATATTTGTAGTGTTTTCCATCACATAGTTCGATTTTGGTCTAGTGACAATTGTAAATTATCAAGAGAAATGACTGAAAGCGGTTTTGTCAAAGCACAATCTGACAATACCGAAACTGATAAGTAGTAATAGTTTATCAAATGATAGTTTTTCTTTTGTAATTTAGGTGAGGCGGGTATATACAAAACATTTATGCATACAAAACTTACTTCTGGTCAATTCACTTCATGTTAACTATCGAAATACAATGTACTCACATTGAAATGATCTTCACATCAATGTAAATGTGATATTGGAGATACTTCGCCTCTTCTCATAACCTTACACCATTGTTTACGTATTTTCGCATCTCTTGGAACAGAAAAAAATACTTTACTTGGTGTACTTATAATTGTGTTTTGGCATTCCGGTCCTAGACAATACCTATTAGCATTTTCCATTATCGTAATTGCGATTAAAACTGCAAATCCCTAACCTAATTAATAACTGTCAATAGTGTCAATGGCCATAACAATAGAAATGCTTGTTCATTGAACTGCTCTGGTTGATCGAGATCACTTTCACATATGTTCATCTCTCTCTAACACTTGTACTGCATTTGTGTCTCTTTTACAAAATATCAACTTCAAGCAAGTAGAGCAATCAGAGTCCGTCTCAACGAACGACACTGAAGAAGAACAACACTGATAGCGCCATGTGACGTCATCCACAGCGCGCGAAAATTGAGGCGTTCAAATATGTCAAATTCAATCGGTATTTTATATATTATTTTAAGAATTAATTCCGTATTTATATTTTTTACTATGTTGTAATGAATTAAAAAATGTATTAAACAAATTTTAAAATTTTTTGCATATTCCCTATTGTTCAACGTTTGCCGTTTGTGCCGTCAATAATTTTTTCTTCATGATCAGCACTCTTCGTGTGAAATTTGTGTGTTGAGTGAAGCCAAACAAAAAATACCGAAAAGTCCGTCAGGTTGTTCACCTTTTCACAAGTCATTCACGATTGCTTGATTGATATCAGTTATCAAAACTACCCGACTTATCCACAACGTCTTGGTAAAATAAGCTTTTTAAAAAGAGATCGTGAAACAGGTGCACCTGTGCATCTGCTCTACTAAAATGAAACTTGCTCAATCAAATCAAAATTTACTTTATTGTCTATCTATCTGTCTATCTATCTGTTCCTTGTTAACAGAGTTAAAGACAAACAATACAAATCAATTGTCACATGTTACAATATATAGACACATAAATAGTGAAACTAGAATAAATCAAAGAAATATAGCCTGGACATTTTGTCAGCTTTTCCACCTATCAGCCATCAAACTAAAAAGTATGAAAAATGTTATTTTGTCAATTTGGTTTTCGACATATTAGTCATACAATAAATTAAAATGATAACTGAAAGTGTTATAGCAACTCGTTTGTCAACAATAAATATAATCAATCAATGAAATATACAGCTTACGTTTTTGAGTTGAAAGTTATCACTTATACTTACACGAGAGCTTTTATTTGTCGAAGTTAACTTGACATGTATCAATGAGAATTTTGTTGCCCAGCAATTTAACGGAGAAACTGCCACTGAAAAAATTACGAGTCCATAGGATTTTGTTAGAGGCGAAATTTAGGAAAGGAGAGCAGTGAATGTGCAATGATGTTTCACGCCTCTAACATACCCAGTAGCTCAGTAGGCGTGGATTCGACAATAAAAAATTGATTTCGATAAGATTGAAATGTGAGGTCAATTTTCCGGAGCACCACGGATTTATCGCTATTGAAAAATCCGAAACCACATTGATGGAATGACACAACCCACTGCAATAATATTACTAAAATAATGAACAATAGATACCTGTAAATGGTATAAAAATAATATATAAGTATGTAGAGGTTTTGTCTTCCCTTACGCTTAGATAACTTGGACCAGAATAAAAGAAATAGCCATGTCCCTTACTAATAAAATATATTGATGTATGTTACACAAATATGGTACCACCAATATGGATTCAATAGATTGAGAGTGGTGTACTGTTTAACTAAATAAAATAGTGTGACGTCACGATAGCTTACAATTATGAATACTGATGTCTTAGGGGCAATCTCTTATGCTAAACTTATCTGATCGTAAGTAGGTTTCCTTCGTAAGACAGTGGGTACGTCTCAATCAATCTAAGTACCAGTACATCTGGGACGAACCGCTTCATCGAAGAATACCAACAATGGGGACGAACAACAGATATACAGCGGGACAACTACAGTTGAGCAGGAACAATCACAGTAGTGGAATAGTGGAAAGACAATCGTGTAGCAACGGAACAGTGGAACAATCACATTAGTGGAACTCTAATAAACTGAGTAGCAATAAACCGTAGTGGAGCACTACCAGCGGCGAAGCAGTAGCAGTAGCAAAGTAGTAGCCACAGCGGAGCAGTAGCAGAGTGGTAGCAAGCAATAGCCGCAGCGGAGCAGTAGCACCCTAGAATAAACAATACCAGTCTGACTTCTGATTACACTTGTATGGGGCCATAAGTAGAGCCCAAATGCAAATACTAACCTCTATTAAGTGGGAGGGTTCTGATAACAGCGTTGATGGTATGTTTGCTGTCTGATAGCGAGTTTCTCGTTCCAGTGGCTTCACACAATGATGAAGTGACTTCTAACCTCAAAAATCCGCAAAGAGAACGGATATTTCCCAAAAATATATAGCGTCAAAAATCGCAAACAATATGAGAAACTCTCCTGATATGAATTTTCCCAAGATCCATTAACGATGATCAAACTTTGATTGGAAATCTTCAAAATAGGTCAGTAACTCATCAAGATCAAATAAGGAAGAGGAAAATCTCTCTCAGATGTCAAAGTCAAAACTGTCAATATCTGACAAGGCGCTTTCTTGTTCGTTAGTGTTCAATCAATCAATCAAGTATACTTTATTGTCAAAATAGAAGATATAAAATCTTATAGACAAAGCATCGTAAAATATTAAATACATAAAATTATAAATAAAAATCGCACTAATAAGTATAGTCATATACAATTAAATCAGAGCCACCATCTGATAAATATCAAAAGGAGATAAAAAATGCCTCAGTTAAAGTAAGGAAATCATAAACAAATGCATGCTGCACCACCAATAGTACATCTGCTCACAATCATTGATCATCGTAATATTCCTGAATGTTATAGTAGGCCTTGTCAAGTATCATGATTTTTACTTCCTTCCGAAAGGAGTATAGGGATTTAATCGCTTTAGCTTGAGAAGGCAGATGATTGTATATTCTTTTGCTCTCGTAAATAATTGAATATTTTGTCAAGGATGATATGGGGATCAGAAGTGGTATATTCCCATCTTGCCTTGTGCTATAACCAGGTTGTGGATTAACTGCACTTAAATTGACTTTATGGAAAATAAATATACTAATCAATGTGAGTATTTTGTGCTGAATAAAGAGGGGTTTGCAATGTTCCCTCGACTCAGTATTACACATATACCTTATTGCTCTTTTTTGAAGAACAAAGACCGAATTTAAGAGCAGCTGACTAGAAAAACCTCAAAAAGCAGTTGCATACCAAAGATGAGATTCTATCAAAGAAAATTAAGCCGTTTTTGCTAGCTATAGTTCTAATCACATAACATCCAGAGGAGAGTTTTATTGTTAATGAGTTCACATGATCTTGGAACCTCAATTTATTGTCAATATATAGTCCAAGGAACTTGCAAGAGGTTTTATTTTGAATTAGCTGTGTTTTAAGGTGAGAAGGTTTGTTTTTGAAATATTGAATCTCAATGAGTTCGCATCACGCCATTCCTTCACTAAGCCTAAATCATGGTATACCAAATTTTTAAGAACTTCAGTGTTTTTACCCCGCCAAAGAAGGGTAGTGTCGTCCGCAAATAGTGTGAAATTTCCATGAATATCTATGTTTGTCAGGTCATTCAGATACAGCGGGAACAGCAGTGGTCCAAGGATAGATCCTTGTGGAACCTCATTTGTGATCTCTAATTTATTTGATGTCTGATCATTCACTTTAACCACTTGATATCTGTTGGAGAGGTAAGAGTCGAACCATTTCAGAGAGACACCTTTGAATCCATATACATTTAATTTCGGTGGGAACAGTCCAGGAACTACTTCGAGCTACTTGGAGCTATGAAAAGAACACCTTAAGATTCAGTGTTGCCAACTGAACCAAGACGAAAACGCCAGCCTCTCAATCTCAGAAACAAACTCAAACAAACAAAAGGTCAAGTATTCGAATGTGAAGTAGGTACCTCAATGACGCAAGACAGAGATAGAGTAGGAATGTTACGGTTTTGTGTTCTAAGTACAAAACAATAGACTAACCAAAATTATGTTTACCAAACAACGCTGTCATACCGTAAAATAGAACAACTGATAACTGTCATTAGCTTAAGGCAGGTTCATGTCCGCTCGAACTAGTACAGCAAAGGTAAGTACTAACGTTCGGAACAAGCTATACATGACAATGATCAAGTTGTCATTTTGAAACAGTGGCGTACAGAGTAGAAAGTGTATATCAATGACAGAGAATTTCTGATGTTATTGTATTGAAACAGAAAGGGTTTTCTAGTGCGAAATAAACCCGTAACAAATCCTCCCTCTATTCGGAGAGGCATTAAAGTTCCCAGAACTTTAATGATGATTAGCCATAAAGCTAACAATAACATCATTTAACCAACAACAAGAAATTCAAGGAAGTGTAAATCAGACTGATAGATAACAAATAAAATTATAAAAATGTAAAAAAGATGAAGCATCAGTGGAACAATACCACCATATCGACTCCGCATATAATAATAGTAATAATCACCAACAACGCATATGAAAATGAGCATGTCATACAAGATAAAAGATTGACATTCCAATGTAATTAAGATAGAAAAGGTGCGACTTCATTCAATAAATACCTGTTCGGAAGGAGTCGAAGGTTAGTTGATATGTCCTCCTGGTACTATCAACTGTGAGAAAAACACAAAAACATATAATATCTACACAATTAAACAACTGAAACTATAATAATTAAATAGAATATCTACAAAGCAATCAGTGATTGAGTAAATTGATGTCAAGTGGTCAAATGTTTATATTATCAATTTGGGTTCTACAATAGTCAATAACATAAGCCGGTGTTGGTCATTCCAACAAAAATAAAAATATGTATTTACAGAAAGGTGATCATTTAATCAAACAAATCCCTCAAAGGAGGACATCAGTACGAGTGCAACAAAAACAGCTCAAAAATGCAACACTGCAAAGCTCGTTACCAAAATACACGTGTACTGAAATATGCTGCAAGAAAACAAATCCCGAAATTACAAATGATAACCCGGACAATATAGTAATCTCTTGACAGCAGATTAAATTTATACCAATCCTCAGAAAATTACATATTTTTGGCTCCAAGTGTCGGTGTGGCATGACACTGTCAAACAGAGGTTTTTCTGTCTTGAAAAAAAAATCACTAGTTGAGAACTAGCCTAGTTCAAGTAGCTTTAAGGCAAAGCTAGGGATATCTAACTTCTATCCATAACCACCAAGACAGCGCTCGCATTCAACATCAACAACGCAAATAATAAAATTTTTAATAAGTCACCGACAACGCAACTCATTAGCCAGTTTTTTGAGTTGAATTGCCTAATGGCAACAAAAAGAAAGCTAGAGTGTTATTCGGTGATACAATTTAATGGATATGTGAATCAATAAATCAAAAAGTAAGATGTAAATTAGTTTTGTTAAAAACAAAATTATTTGAAAAAGCTTGATTTTCAAAACTTTCTTGTCTTTTGTTATTAGTTTGCTGCATGCTAGTATTTTGAGCGGTGGTAGTAACTGTTTCCTGGACGGTAGTACGAATGGAACCAATGATTTTTTTTTATGATGTTCTTCATCTAAACGATGACGATGGGTTGCAATGTCCCGTAATTTTCACAAGATTTTGTTCACCTATACCACTCCTGGACAATTCAGTTACGGCGGCAGCTCACTCTGGGTTATATTTGCAATTTGCTGCTTCTCCAACTCTCCATGCCAATTCATAGGCAGCAATATGATAAAATTTTCTTTGAAGGTCTACAGGTTCTTCGGCACTCCAGAACAGTGCCATTTCAAAAATTTATTGTTTTGTGAGACCCTTAGAACTCACCTTCCATTTTTCTGGTATTGCTTGCAAAATTTTGCGTTTTGTGCCGCGTGCATTTCTCGTTTTCTTGAGTTGTATGTCCGTGAACGGATTAAAATTTATTTTATACTCTTTGAAGTACATTTCTGCTGAAGTGTTCTAAATCGTTTTGACTGCACTCTTTTTATAGTCTTCTCCATTGTTCTTCTTCATGTTGAATGCACAGTCACATAAAATAGAAGCTAAAGCTCAATTTATAAATTCCGCTGCCGTAGATACAGTTGATGCAGACGAAGATGAAAAATGCCTAATAAGTACAACTATTTATAAACTCTGCAGCGACAAGTTGCCGCTGCAGTTGCCGCAGGAAGATAACGAAGTTCCATCTGTGACAGCAACGGCGTTTTCTGGTTTTATTTATTTGATAAGTCTAGGCGAGTGACATATAACTCTGCAGCGACACGTTGCCGCTGCAGTTGCCGCTGGAAGATAAAGAAGTTCCATCTGGGACAGCTACGGCGTTTTCTGGTTTTATTTATTTGATAAGTCTAGGCGAGTGACATATAATTATGGATGTAGGGTTGTTTTTGACTCTTTTGGAATCATTTCATCTTATAATTAAAATATGGTGCAGCGGTCGGTCAGTTTACAAATGAACAAGTTTTTCCACAACTTCAACGGCTGCATCAACTGTAGCTACGGTGGCGGAGTTTATAAATTGAGCTTAACTCTTCAGTGGAAGTTTCTGCAATGAGTTCATATTTTTTCCAAACAAACCATGGCAAATTGTCGCCAAATTGACGTAGTTGAATTCACAGTATTGCGAGGCATATTATTATTGATGACTTCTTTAATTTCTCCACTCGAAGACTGTCCAAATCGCGACATTTTCACAAATAAGGTACTTTTCTGACAACGCAAGTTTGAGAAAAATTGATATAACGTCATCAAAAATTTATTTACTATGCTGGTTGTCATGCTTTCAAAAGTTAGGTTCCGTTTTGTCACTGGAAAAGGGCAAACTTTTTCGCTGTCATAATGACAAAACACCGCGACCTATGGCATTTTTAGTGCATGAATTGAATTGTCATTGTAAAATTCTTACAAACTATAATCACGAGTATTCCAATATTTTTTTAAAGCTATCAATATTATCGTGGTAGTATGAGATGGTAGACGATTGTACTTCCTGACGCCGTTATAGAAAAAGGAGTCCTTTATGGGCCGTGGTGGTCGGCTGGTAAAAGCGTACGCCTCGCAAGCGTGGGGTCGTGAGTTCGATCCACCGATTCACCGGTCTCGTGCATGGCATCACACGTTAAAAGGTAAGGGCTGCGTCTTCCCTAGCTCACACAAGTCTCTCGAAGACTTCCGAGGGTTGCGCGTAGGGGCGCAATCGGTTGACAAAAATAACAATTTTAACAATTTTCAATTTTTTTAACCAGGAATGAGGAGGGTAATGGGAATTTCAAATCGTTTCTAGATCTTTGACGAGTATTATAATGATTTAAAATTAAATTTTTCAAGCGATACACAGTTTCCAAAACAAGAGAGCCACAACCGTCAATACATTTGTTTTACGAATAATAGTCCGCATGAGTCGCATGGTCCTAATTTGAACACATATCTAATAGCTCTCCTTTGCAATTCAAGTACCCAATCCCGTAGAGTGCAATTACATTGGTACATACCACTACCAGAAATGTATTCATAGCATATCTCAGTTGTGATTCTATTGAAGCACAATTCGCGGTTCGGGCTGTGATAGTACTAAGCTCCCTAGAAACAACTCTAACTGCATAACACCTTGAAGAGATTTTATTTTCCATTTGTGTAACATGTGTTTCAAACTTCAATATACTGTCAATGAAAGGACCCATACACTTTGTGAAATCCTTATTCTTAATAATTTTATTCTCAAGAGGCATATATATCATCAAGAGTACATGTGAATGCTACTGCATTTGTTTTTCTTATAATATTTATGTATCTGAATATCTTATCATTCAGATTGTTAACAGTTTCACTATGTAAAAATTGTGGTGTCGTCTGCAATTGAAGTATTTCTTCCAGATATGTGTTGACTCAGTAAACCTTCAATATACACAAGACAAAGAGTCGGTCCGAAAATCGATACTTGTGGAACTTTGAAATCGATATTTTTATATTCTGAAGTCTTATCGTTTTTAACTACTTGACTCCGGCCAGTTAGATAGGACTCAAACCATTCCAGAGTAACTTCTTTGCTTTTAGAGGTCACGAAACACTGCTGCTGCTACAATCCCCGGAAAAATTGCATCTTGGTGTTCTTTAGATTGGATTCCGAATTGATTTTCTCTGACTATGTTATGAAAAATGAGGAAATCATTGAGGTATTTTTTGAATTTTTATTTTAGTTAGTGTCGGGATACGGAATGAAGGATGATAATTTGAGGTATTGTCCTAGTCACCCACCACCTTTGTGCAAAAGAATAATCACAGATTATTTGAGAACTGTAGGAAATATAACGCTACAAAATGAGAGATTATTAATTTATTTTTCACTTGTCCATTACTGCTTTATAATGCTTTGGCAACGGTTGCTATTAACAGACCCATACCGCCCGGGGGCGTTATGGATGGCATTATGAATCATAACGTCCGCTGAATGTTTTTTTTTGTGTAGTTC
Source organism: Chrysolina oricalcia (assembly GCA_944452925.2). Taxonomy (NCBI): domain Eukaryota; kingdom Metazoa; phylum Arthropoda; class Insecta; order Coleoptera; family Chrysomelidae; genus Chrysolina; species Chrysolina oricalcia. Next base: position 16,847,937 of record OX101821.2, read on the forward strand.
AATAAATTAATTACATTAATTATATTTATTTATATACTGTACATAAAAAGGGACTAATTATTTTCTCTCAAATAGTAATTACAATTTTCAAATGTTCCTGAAAAATCAGTACCAAGTTTGAAGTTCTGTGAGTTGACCGATGAGGAACTCCTCAATGTGCAAACGGTTTCGTTCGGAACGTTAACATTTTCTTTTTCGGAAACGGAATGGGCTATCATTGTAGCAATTTTGTTCTGCGAGGAGATACTTTCTTCAATATAGCTCACCGCTACCGTACTACTCTTCCATTTTCCATGTAATTTTAATGTTTCAAAAGAAGCACCACCTTGAACAAGAAGCGTTGACGACGTTCTGCGTAGACAATGTCCGGTGTAACCTCTCGGGTTTTCAAAATTGGGGTATTTCGCTATGATAGAAGGGACAATTACTATATTATTTTCACCTACAGGTAACTCAATGCATTTATTATTTCTGTCGGTTAAAGAAACTTGTTTACATCCTTCTGATAGTATTGCAATGTACTCTTCAACTGAGTTCAAGGCTCCTATTTCGCTTTCTCAAACAATGGTGAAACTTTTTGAGGTGCAGGTCTTGGTTTCTGGTACCATGATCAGTAAAACGGCTCCTCTGTCTTCAATATCATCAATTGTCATCTTGACCATTTCGTCACGTCTTAAGCCTACAAATACGCCCATTACCAGAACAACTTTATGTAGCATAAAAGTATCGTCTGGAGATTTTCTTATAAAAAGTAATACTTGTCCACCTTCCAACACCATTGATTTTTTAGGAATATATCTTTTTGATTTAACTTTCAGAAAGGCCATCAGTTGACTGAATGCTGATATGTTAATGTTTTCTTTAACAATCAATGTTGATTCCAGCTTGTGTGTTTACATCTGACAAAGTTGTCAGATGTAAACACACTTGCCGCATGGTTTAATTTAAATTTCAAAACGAATTATTATTGATTATGATATTTGAGTGGACTAACCATGGTCCCTAACATAGGTGGGCCCCGCACTAGATGCGGACCATAAGGTCGTAATTAGGACCATAAGTTTTTTTAAAGTTTTTACATTTTAATGTTATTTTGCCACCATATGATCGACTTGTAATCAACCCCTATTTTGCTGAAGATGAAGGATTAATCTTTCAAATCATATCCTATCTATTGATGTAAGTCTTCCAACTGCATGGTATATGCCTGTTGTTAGTCTTCGGACTACACAGTATTTTCAATAAAGATTATTTTTGGTGGAGTTAGACTGAAAGTTTGTTCACCCTCCCAATGTTAGTACAGTTGAATTCATAAACTTCAGAATTATCCAACTTAGGGATTTTATGTTCAGAACTGACTAACTTGAATTGGGATTATTATGTATATAGTTTGATAATTTATTAAAATCATCATTATATGCAATTTGTTTAATTATATCAAGTTCTGTTCATGAATAGATTGAATCAATTAGAGGTATCGTAAACAGACGATGAAACAGAGAATGAGAATATGAACATTTATGATTGTATGGATGGTGGAGTAAAACGGTATGATATTGTATGAGGAAGTCGGTTTTCAATATATCGAGGGTTCTGGGGTTTCAGATTTGTGAATCATATTGTAGTCTAAAGAACGTGATTTATTGTGTGTTTCAATTTCCATAATGAACTGAATTCTTGGGTTGAAAGAATTTAGGTAGATCAAAAATGTATTACGGTCATCCAAAACGCCCTTGAAAAGTGCTAATATAGGCCAATTAATAGAGCATTTTTTCCTTACAAAAATACTAGTAGAAAATCGACTGTGCAACCACATGGAAGATAGTTTGTAGTTATATTCTGTTATGTTTTCGACTCGCAACTGTCATTTATTAATTTGTTATAAACATTTAAATAACAAAAAAAAACATGTTTTGCTTATAAAATGAAAGCTAATAGAGCAATATGGATGCTCTTATAGAAATAATTTTAAAAAATTGAAATACGATCAAAATGGGATGTTTCACGACCTAATCGGAAAAACTGGAAAAACAGGAAAATTTTGCGAATTTTTTAAAAATTCATAACTCCGCAATTTTTCATGTGATGGCAAAGTCGGTTTACTACTAGTATTGTTGTTAAAAACTCACTGATTTTATGCTTTATTGATTCGCTTGAAAAATTGAGATGTTGTGAAATGGTAGATTCAAAATTTGACATGAATACTTCAGCTCACAATGTACTAAGATTAGAGCCCATGGCTAAACCAAATTTTTGAACAAAGAGGGAATTGTTGCATTGCAGTACAGTTCTGTTTAAGGACCAAATCGACTAAAGAGCATACATTCAATTTGTGAAAGGTGGATAAATTGGGATTAGAAAAAAATTGTTGTCTAACTAACATCTTACAATCTTCTGCGTATTCTGGGTAATTATGAGACATAACCCTCATCTGTGGACCAGCCATCTACGTTCAAGAACGAAAACAAAAATCTTTCAATCTGCAGCAGTGATTAGTAATCTCTGAAAATCAATCGTCACACACATCGACACAACACATTCGGATACCGGCTTACATTCAGACTGGAATTATCATAACTACACCTATAAATGTAATAATGATTGCATGGATTTGTATTCCAATTATTTTTCGAACCCACAAAGATGCTAGTGGCCCATTGAGACATAGTTGAGACGACGTAGGACGAAGAAAATGATAACGGTAAAAGTAAAAAGTATTCACTAACAAGCAATATCTTTTGTTTCCAACTCTGAACTTGAGAGCGTTTCATTCTTATTAAATACATATTTTCTGAAACAACTTCTCTCTCCTGGAGATATAATATAATAAGTATACGGTTGTACGACGCTATGCAATGAAAATATCAGGAGCTCGTACAAAGGTAACAACCTTTTGTTAGAGCAAAAGTTGCATTACATTTTTCTGAACATTGTGCTCACACTATTGTAACGGGTTTTATTGCATACCCGAGACCAGTATAGAATTCCACAAACTAATAATGTTTCCATGTCGTATTTTCAAGAAGCAAACTGCTGACTGAAATGTAAGTTTACGAAAGTTAAACAATAGATGAGTTGCATGAGCGGTAGCCTTACTGAATATTTAACGAATGCTAATGGAAAACGTTTCTGGATCGGAAAAATGTAGAGGTCATTATAAGAGTTCGAAACGAATTTCAATTTAGTGTCATTCTTTTTAGGAAATGCTTAAAGATCCAAGCGCTATTATGATGTTTCAGAGAAAGTTCCGTAATCAGTTTATTATCTACCATCGTTCCAGAATAGTGAAATAATTTAGGAGTAGATTTTGTGCTTCAGTGTAAGTTTTGAGTTCTATTGTCATTTGCACTTACATGAAATGAAATGAACCATTTGAGGTCAGGGGCGGATCAAGAACGTCTCTTAGGGGGTGAGTGGCAATTAGCCAGAGTGGAAGTTTGAAGTGAAACATGAAGAACCTTGCACCATTTCAATGGGAAATTGGCTTTTGGTATTTTTGCTCGAATATTCTATTTGTTGTAGAATTCGTTATGCTGATCAAATGTCACAATTGCGCCAAAGCTCTAAATTCAACGGTTTAGATTTTACAGGATGCTGAAGTTAACTTTTCCAAAATTTCAAATAGCCATTGTGAAGCCATTTTTTAGAATATAGAAACCAAATCAACTATGCATCGATTATCCATATGGCCGATACAAATCCACTATAGAGTATAACAGTTTCTGCTCATACCCAAGAAATACAGAGTGAGCCCAAAGCTAGAAAGTTTTTTAGTGATTTCTATAAAATTGAGCGGTGGAATTTCATTCATTTCCAGATATTTCAAAGGAAACTAAGACCAAATCCAATTGATGAGAATCATACTGACACGTTATATACAACATATTTTATTTCTTTTGAAATGTGTGCGTGGAATTCCGTTTAACTTGGTGATAAACTCGATCGATTACTCTCCAAATACACAAAATATACAGGGTTTTCCAAAAATAGTGGCCTTTGCTGATGATTTCCTTGAAGCAATTAGGCTTGAGATTCATTTTATTGACGTAATTATATAAACATATTCTATTCGATATTTTAAATGATATGTATCTAGCTATTTACTAAAAGTAGTAGAATAACTTGAGCGATAAAAGTAGAATATTGCATAAAATAAAATAAAAACTTTGAATAACAAAATAGAATAGGTATTGAAATATGCTCATATTTTATTACAAAAGACGTTTCGTACTTAAATAGAGTGTATCAAGTCGTGACAACAACCATTTTCACTTACCTAAAATAATTTAAAATGCTTCATTTTCAGATTCTAGATAAATGTATATAGAATTTCAGAATGAGCTATAACATTTGCATTTACGTACTCAATTTGTGCAATAGTTGGATGATATGTAGAAGAGATTGGTAGCAACTAACAAACAAGTCGGCATGTATGATATTACATACTTTAAGATTTACACTGTGAAATTATTTGAAAAGAAAAACAATTCATGACGCGGTAGCAAAAACCGAATGATGATATGATCGAAAATGGATGTTAGAGTCAGAGCACCTAATTAGCTTGCACGTCTCTATGTGCAGCATCCGCTATATGAATGAGAAGAGTATTTGACGGAAATGTTATGTACTTGTTATGACGTGTGTAGCCAAGGTATAAGATAACACTGGCCACATGAGCAAAACATCCAAGGGCCTGGCTCCAGTTTTGCAAGTGCAATAATACCCAAAAATAACATCGTCAACACCATAGATTTGGTCAATAGCCTCTATGTCTGTTTCGAATGATATTAACAATTGATATTTGGTGGCATTACGGAATCTTGAATGAATTCTCATTCGTAAAAATCCATGCTAATTCATATTTGCATCCATTTAAAATTCATTTTCATCATGATGATACACAGTATCTTGTGAATATGATGGTGCCAATTCTACCTGCTATATACCATCAGTTAAATCTCGTACCATTTGTAAATCTGATCTTGGGAATTCAATACAATGATCTTGCCTCAGTAACGTCAACTGACCACCTCCTTTGAATTGTGTAGGGAAATTCGTTCGGGTTTCAGGTTATCTATCATCTTTGTGTGTGTTCGTGTGACAGGGTGTTTCCAGAAAAATACACCAAAAACTGGGTGGGCCATGAGGTGCATATAAGGATCTGATTTTACTAATATTCTGGAATTTCGTTAACATATCCAACGCCTGGTATATTAATTAGAACTCTGAGCCAACCAGCCACCCTCATAAATTTTGGAAAGCACAATGTGAACAAATTTGAAACATAAGTACATGTTTGACATGATTTCGTTTGAATGTAAAAATGTATAGTCATCCCCAGAAATCAATTGAAATACTTATATTACTAACTTGCACCGCACTATAGCAGTTCTATAGTAGTGCCTAGCTATCGTAATGAGAAAACTTATGGAGCCAACTGTTTTCAGTAATGTTAAATAGATTTGACCTAAAAAAATTATTCACAGTAGTCACCCATGTACTACATTTCCCAACGTGAATATTTCTCAAAGACTCGAAGTTCGTGTTATTCCCGTGGGCATCGGTCGGGTAAATAGGAAACAAATAGCAGCCCAAAAGTTAAAATTCTCTTCCGGCTTTATATTGAAGGGCAAAGGGAATTCCAACTGAAACTTCAGACTTGAAAAATTCTCCTTATTAATTCATCAAGGCTAAGTAATGGTTGTATCTTTCAGGCGTCATGAATATTTCAGTTGGAATAATCCCTCTTCTGAGAGATCCCCAATGGTAAAATGAATAATTCTTGATGTATCCTTTGAGAACGTCTGGAACACGATAAAATTGTTGCAGGATATGTCGCTTCGGTTGATTCTGATGATTCATTTTCGTTGATTTATTGGTTATGATTTGTTCAATTATTACACAAAATGATACTGCGTTTCCAATCTCCTGTGTTTCACTGTGTTTTAAATCTTTTAATTTCCACGAAAAAGAAAATCCTGCGATGTTCTTTTTTTATTCAAAATTAACGTGTCTCGTCTGCACATTGGTCATTGACACAGGTACAGTCAATACATTAAAGTAGGTACAAATTGATATACAGTGTAACTATTAAAAAAAATAATAATGATAATCATAGAATGTGGATACTTAGAGTAGTACAGTTTAGTGTCCTTGAGAAATTTGAGCAGCGAACTGATTTCACTAGTGGAACCGAGTATTTCCTTTTAACGAATCCTTCAGGTTTTGTTGGCTTTTGACACGTGCATACTGTGGTACAACCCAACAGAATGCGGCTAATAGTGGGGTGAGTATCGCAATGTTGGCAGATTGGAGTGTTACTAGCGCTCATTAGGTATCCATGTGTTAGTCGCGTATGCCCGATTCTCAATCTATGAATGACTGTTTCATCTTCAATGTTCATTGTGGAAATTCCAAATGCATCAACAGGGGGATGGACATCATGAAGCTTTGTGTTTAATCTGTTCCATTGATTGCACCACTTTTCTGAGATGATTCGTTCCATTTTTCTTTTGAGATCGTTACCCAATTGTTTGTTTTCTATAGGTAGGTTTGCTGATGAGGCTTCTTTGGCTGATTGATCTGCTTCCTGGATTCCATAAATTCCTCCATGTGATGGAACCCAAATAAGTTTAACAGAAACCTCTTTGTCAGCTGTCTCATGACAACGTTCATGAATATTTTCTACAATTGGATGACTGGTATACATATTTTTTATGGAGTGAATTGAAGATAATGATTCTGTACAAATTTCTGTGACACAATTTTCTTACCCTGAGGTCTCTGGAGCTTTTGAAATCGCATATATTTCTCCTGTGTGTACTATAAAGGTAGCGGAAAGTCAGTGTTTCACTAATTCTGTTTGAAATGTTGAAACAGAACAACCTACTCCATTTTCTGTTTCTGCATCATCTGTATAGAGGATCATATCAAAATGAGAATGAGAATGGATTTGAATTATTTTTTTTTAAAGGACCCCGCACTTTTTATAGATAAAATGGTTCTCTATGAAATTGTCTGAATTTTCAGTATGTCGTAGTATTTGATGTACTGATTGAATGTCCAGAATCGCAGAGTTCGTTTCTGGAAAGATTTTGAAATACAGGGCATTCAAGTTAAAAATCAGTAATTTTTATTTGATCATTTTCTCGGGATTTGAAAGTGCCAACTGCAGTTTCTTTCGATCTTATTATCAACGTATCTTCATATTACCTATGTTTTTTGTGTGTTCTTGTTATGAAGTATTTGGTTGAAATGATTGAAAAGATTGCATCAGTGACAATGAATGTTTATTGCGATACAAACTCTCATCATCTGTCAACATGACAACTGTCAGAATAAAAAATAAAAGAAGCATGAACATACCGGACCCCTTGAGAGGCTCGGCTTTCAAAAATACAATTTCAATAAAGTTGAAAGTATGTGAAATAATTCAAATTGAAACAACAATTGTCTTTTGTCAGTCTCCTTGATCGGGTAAAACATATATCATGGCACGCTTCAGTATTCCACCTTTAGTACGTAAGCTGACCACTCGAACAACGCCGTCCTGCCCTGGATGGAGATGTGTTATACGGGCTAAGGGCCAACATAATGGAGGCACGTTGTCTTCTTTAACAAGGGCCATTGCCCCAACTTTGAGATGACGATGGCTCAGCTGCTTCCATTTAGTCCTCTGTTGTAACTGGGGTACATACTCCTTTTGCCACCTTGACCAAAAATGCTGTGACATTTGTTGTAACTGGTTGTATGCCGATAGTTTATTGAACGGTTCCTTTGTTACATCCACTTGGGGAATTGCAGTCAGCACATCACCGATGAGGAAGTGACCAGGAGTTAGGGAGGTAAGGTCGTTAGGATCGTCGCTTAATGGGACTAATGGACGGGAATTGAGGATAGCTTCAACTTGCGTACATAGTGTATTGAAGTCATCTAATGAAAGGTGATTTGAACCGACGACGCGTTTTAAATGGTGTTTCGCTGACTTTACAGCCGCTTCCCACAAACCACCCATATATGGACTCTTAGCAGGTATGAAATGCCAGCTTATTTCATTTCTTTCGAAAAACGTAGTGAGAACGGTTTCATTTTGCAGTGTTTTCAAAAAACGCGCTAAATCATTATTTGTGCCAACAAATGATCCACCATTATCAGAATAAATATTTTTGCAAATTCCGCGTCTAGAAACAAATCGTTTGAGAACGTTCAAAAATGTATTAGCTGTCAGGTCGCTAGACACTTAAAGATGGACGGCTTTAGTAGCCATGCAAACAAATATGCACAAATAAACCTTGATAATCTTCCTATTTCTGTGTTTAACTTCTTTGACATAGAAAGGTCCTGCATAATCCACGCCACAGTTGAGAAATGGCCTAATTTCAGTGAGACGAAAATCAGGTAAGTCTCCCATCATTTCTTGGTATGATGAAGGTTTGGCTCTAAAGCAGATAATACATTTATGAAGAATTTTTCGGACTAAAGTTTTAGCTCGTAAAGGCCAATATACACATCTTAAAGAAGATAATGTCGCCTGAGCTCCCGCATGTAGCATATGCTTATGCTCCTGTTCAATGAGAAGTCGAGTAACGTGACTATCATGAGGTAATATGAATGGAAATTTGTTATCATAAGAACATTTCGACTTACTTATTCTACCTCCAACTCTTAACGATTTGTTACCGTCTAAAAATGGATTTAGATTTGATAATTTAGACGAACATTTGACAGTTTTATATTTGCTCATATGTCGAATATCCTCCTCAAAATGAATCCCTTGAATCACTTGTAGAATATTTTGTCGAGCTAAACGTAGCTCTGATAAATCAAGCTTTCCAAATTTCCGTTCATGTCCTTTACTCAAGGCATTGTTTTTAAATCTTAGGCACCAGGCAACTATCCGATTTAAACGATCAAAGCTAGAAAATCTTTCAAACAGCGATTCGTCTGCTAGAACGATGACAGATATTAAGGATTTTTTTATATCTGGTAATTCGGTAACTGGAACCCAATTATTTATATTTCCATTCGGGCTGAGTTTATTGTCATTCAGAAACTCTGGACCGTTCCACCACAAATTTGAATAAATTAGCTGAGTAGGCAGAAGTCCACGAGAAATTACATCAGCTGGGTTTTCTTCTGATTTTACGTGTTGCCAATGGTTAATATTGGTTAATTGCTGAATCTCGGAAACTCGGTTTGCCACAAAAGTTTTTAAGGGTGCAGGTTCGGTTCTTAACCACGACAATACGATGGTAGAGTCAGAATAATAAAAAATGTTTGAAACAACGCAATTTAGACTTGAAACTACCTTGTTGGTCAGGTTAGCTAGTAAAACAGCGGCCGATAGCTCAAGTCTCGGTAACGTTATCACCTTCAGGGGAGCCACCCTGCTCTTTGCGCAGATTAACCTTACCCAATAATTGCCTGAAATATCAATACTCCGCATATATAGGCAAACGCCATAAGCAACGATTGAAGAGTCGCTAAAACCATGAATTTCAATTCTTATAGCATTAGAAATTAATATTCGCCTGGGAATTTTGACATTTAATACCGAAGACAAATCCTTGTATAGACAAATAAATTCATCGGCAAGTGAAGAAGGTACAGGCTCATCCCATGATATATGTAACCTCCACAATGTTTGCATAATTACCTTAGCTTTGGTGATAACTGGTCCAACTAAACCTAGCGGATCAAAAATTTGCGCTATTAAGGATAATATTGTTCTTTTCGTGATATTCGTTAGAATTGAAGAATTGATTTTAAATGTTAGGACATCTAATTCTGAATTCCATACAACACCAAGCGTTTTAGATTCTGTATCTGTTAATAAATAATGATTAGGTACATCTACGATATCTGTAATGACATCCGTTATTATTTTTGGTTCGTTTGTTTTCCATTTTCTTAGTGGAAAACATCCGGTATCCAAAATGTTCGTAATTTCACGTTTCAAAGTCTGAGCGTTCTGAACTGTGTCTGATCCGGTAATCAAATCATCGACATAGAAATCAGTTTCTATTGCCTTCGCGGCTAATGGATGTTTATTTTTATTTTCGAGTGCTAGTTGATGCAAGCAACGTATATCGATAAACGAAGCTGACGCTGTTCCATATGTCACTGTGTTTAGAGAGTAACAGGACAAAGGCAGATTCGAATTTTCTCGCCAAAAGATTCGTTGGAACTTACGTTGACTTTCTGTTACCTCTATTTGACGGTACATCTTAGAGACGTCTGCGACCATCGCATAAGTGTGCTGTCGAAATCGAACTAATATCGAAAAAAGATCTTGTTGAATTACTGGTCCTACCATCAATTTATCATTGAGAGAGATACCGTTATCAGACTTGGCTGATGCATCGAACACCACCCGTAGCTTCGTAGTGATGCTATCATTCTTGAAGACCCCATGATGCGGTAAATAATAAGCATTCTCATTCAACCCCCGTTCCAAATTCGATAATTTGGACATATGCCCTAATTGTTCGTACTCTCTCATGAAATTTAGGTAAATACTGTACATTCTTGGATCCTTACTTAGCTTATTCTCTAACTTATAAAATCTTTTCATTGCATTTTCATCAGATTTCCCCAAATCTCCGACATTATGACGAATTGGCAACGTCGCTATAAATCTTCCATGCGAACCGCGTTTTATTGTTTTAACGAAGTGTTCTTCGCATTGGATCTCTTCGATTGTGCGCCTTTTTATCGGTGGGCATTCTTCCAGTTTCCAAAATGCTTCGATTTGGTCTGATAATGCTGCGACAGTGATTAAGTTGCATGTATTTGCCTCAGCGTTAGGTTTCAAATTTCTATTATTGATAGGCCCCGAAATTATCCAGCCTAACTTTGTATTTTGTAAAACTGGCTGTTTATTACCAAGTTTAAACTGTCCGATACATAGTAAATCCCAAAATATGCCCGCTCCTATTAGCAAATCAATTTGATCAATTTTGTCAAAGTCGGGATCTGCTAATTTTAAATCTGGGGGAATTTTAAGAGTACTACGATTCAATATGAAATTCGGAATGCTTCCCGTGATTTTTCTCAATACTAAGAATGGCAATTTTTCCTCATATGAATTTACACGCGATTTAATGCAAACGTTTACTTGCTCAGATATATTGATTGTCGATTGATTTACACCAATCAATGGCAGATTTATTGCTTGTGAATTTAGTCCTAGTTTTTTCACTAGAGTTTTCGTGATTATGTTCGACTGAGAACCTGAATCAAGGAGTGCTCTAGCTTTCATAAGATTTCCATAGTTGTCTTTGACGTAAAGACACACAGTAGAAAGAATAATATTCTGATTGAATTCTCTATTTACCGAATGTGCAATAACTGTTGCTGCGTTTGGCTCATGTGATGATTCTGGACAAGTATGATTTTCTTCGAGAACTGTATTTTGCGTTAAACTCAAATGCGTACCATTTGCACCTGAATTATCGATAGTTTGTTGATTGTTTTGATGTTTTACATTATCTATGTGTAAAAGCGTATTGTGTTTACCTTGACAAACTTTGCAAACGCCCCTGGTACACTTTTCCGCTGTGTGATTTTTCCCTAAACAATTGAAACAAAGTTTGTTTTTGATTACTTCGTCTCGTCTAGAAATTACTGATAAATTCAAGAATTTTTTACATGCATAAATGTAATGCTCTGTTTCCTTGCAAAACATGCAATAAATGTCTGTTACTGACAAATTAGTACAAGTCTCTGATTTTCTTCGCCATGAATAACTTGGTGACTGTGTGTTTTGAGTGAAAGATTTTGGATGTGTTAATAATTGCAAGGAGTTGTTTGTTTTTTCTTTGCTTTCTAGGTATTCACACCGACTAACCAAGAAATCAAAAAACTCCGTTAGTGTTGGAGGTTCCTTTTTTATTGGTGTGTGTGAAAATTCTTGCCAGCGCTCCCGAGTACGTGTATCTAATTTTATTTTCAATAACTGTATTATTAACCGATCCCACGAATCAGTTGGCTCCCCTAATGCTTTAAGAGATCGAATGTGTTGTTTGAAAGAATCGATTAATTTTCGCAATTGAATGTGGGACTCTTTTGTCGCACCCGGTATCTGAAACAAATCGTCTACGTGCCTATCTATTATGACGCGTTTGTTTTCGTACCTGTCTTTTAAAAGTTTCAACGCGATGGCATAATTTTTATCTGTTAATGCTAAGTCTTGGATGTCTTCCTGTGCCTCACCCTTCAAGCGACCTTGAAGGTGGTAGAATTTTTCAATGTTCGTTAAATGTTCATTTTTATCAACAAGCGCCTCAAACCGCTGATGAAAAAAGAGCCATTTCTTATAATCGCCATCAAATGTTGGCAAATCAATTGGGGGAAGACAGGTTCGTGCGGTAATACTTTGTGAAGATTGGTTTGTGTTTACTTGGGCACACTGGCTTGCTCTAGCATTTATAGACCCGTGGATATTCATGATAACATCCCTAGCCTTACTTATAGCCTTGAAATAGCTATTTTCGAATATTTCTCTGTTTGGAGAATTCATTTCCGATTTGTCTAACATCTCTATTCTATACTGAACGCTTTCAAATTGTTGCAAGACTCCTGGAATATGTTATAATCGCGATTCTAATTCTAGTAAATCTGCGTCAATATCATTATTCGTGAATGTGACAAACCTACTTAATTTCAAGATTATAGTTTCCCTCTGATCGAATAAATTCTGTAACTCAGATGTTGACTTAGAATCTGAATTATTCAGAGTCTCGTTGTCCGACATATTTGTGGTGCGGAAAACAACCAAAAAGTCAAACGAAACAACAATACACGACAATTGAAATGAAACTGTAATATTATGAAAAGTGACTACGTATGCAAGTGATTGAGGATGGGGTATATTGGAAAGGACTTACAGTGCGACGGGTGTATGTGATCTTGAATGAATGGCTTGAATTGGTGCATAAACGTTGATTCCTGAATGTATTTGCAACTTGCTGCCGAATTGCTGTTGGATCCAACGCTGATGAACTGCTTTTCTTCTTTAATCCGGCTCGAAGGACCAAAATGTTTTTGTGTGTTCTTGTTATGAAGTATTTGGTTGAAATGATTGAAAAGATTGCATCAGTGACAATGAATGTTTATTGCGATACAAACTAAAGACCAACATGTTTTTGTGTGTTCTTGTTATGAAGTATTTGGTTGAAATGATTGAAAAGATTGCATCAGTGACAATGAATGTTTATTGCGATACAAACTCTCATCATCTGTCAACATGACAACTGTCAGAATAAAAAATAAAAGAAGCATGAACAACCTACACTTTACCACCCGGTTCGACGGGCGTAAAGTGGCACTTTACCTGGGCGCATTATGGCCCTGCGGGCCGTAAAGTAGACAAAATTCTCAAATTATCTATACTCACACATCATTTCATGCAATTCCTAACACGAATTTTAGTTCAATAGAGCAATACTCTTTCTAACATTTGTTCATAATCGTTGGCAATTTTTTCGGTGATGATCTATTTATTTGAAATAGATTCTCCAATATAGCACTCAGCTACTATAGTTTCACATTCCTCATATTATGTTACCCTTAATTATTGTATGCATAACGTATGAAACGTGTAGACCATTGCAATTCAAGTCAGTATTTGTGATTCGCGCTATAAAACCGCTAGTGCATAAAATTTTGTATGTATCACGTGCGTAAAATGCGTTTAAGGCCTGCGGCGTGGATAATGGCCCGATGGCGTCAGCCGAGAGCCATCACACAAATTATCAAAACAACGGAAATTCAGAAGAAAGGGAACTCGATTCGGTAGGTCAACAAAGATTTGTGATCGGTCATACTATTTTTTTCAATGTGTGTGAATGACATCACCAATATCAATATTTCAGGGAGGTTCAACCTCTTCGGAGGTGATAGTATACAGTGAAGACCAAAAGTCCGTCGCCCCCGCCCCGTGACTCCTTCATTTTCCATATTACAAAAAATGTTGAATACATAAGTTGTAGGGTTTCATTAGATCTCTTCAATGGTTTAAGTTTCATTCATACAGTGTGTCTCAAAAAAGCACAGTGACTTGGAAATTCTTTTTTTAAATGGGATACCCTATATTTCATTGCATTATTAGATTCTACGTTGAATTCTGAACAAGTTTGGTTTTATATCACAGAAGTTGATAGTTTTGGAATTATGAATACCTGTAAATTATTATTTCGACTACTTTTGCGCCAACTCAGTGAGAAAATCGTAACAAATGGATCCCAATGTATTCCACTTTCCTATCCTAACCATTTGAAAGCTATCCAATTGTTGAATTGTACAATTGTTAAAGATTTTGAGTCTCACGGAAAACCAGTAAAATGAAGTTGAAACATTTTATGAACAAATAAGGTAGTCCATAAGTACAGATCAAGAATAATTAAAAAACTGAAGAGATATTTCGATTTTTAACTATTAACAGTGATTTTTTATCTATTCCAAAAGATGTTCGACATGTCCACCCCTCATTTCCTGACACATAAATAGTCGGGTTGTAAACTCTTTCCTAACATTGAACAATGTTTGAGGTGTTATTTCTGAACACACTTTAATAATTCGATGACGCAGTTCATCTTAAGACCCGCAAACTGTATTAAAAGCTACGGATTTCACATAGCACCAGAGAAAGGACTCAAGCGGTGTGACGTCCGGTGAGCGAGCTGGCCACTCTGTTGTACCTCGACGTCCAATCCACCTACCAGGATACCTTTCATCTAAGTAATTTCTCACCTCCCAAAAATAGTGTGGTGGCACTCCATCTTACTGAAATGTTACATCCAGGTAAAATTCATGTGGATCATACTGGGACTTATTGTGTCTTGCAGCATTTGGAGGTATCTGGGATGAAAATAACATTGGTCTAAAACATATATTCGATGAAATCATTAAAAGTAAGAATGAATTGAAAAACCTTATCGAAGCGAGTGAAACATGTGTACTCATGAAAGTTGAATTGATGAGTCAAAACATTCACCTACTGGAAAAAAAAATAAAGACCTGAAAAATCAAATTGAAATTCTGGAAAGAAAATCCCGGGCAAATAATTTTCTGATATTTGGCCTCAATAAAACCCCGAAAGAGAGAACATTTGAATTTGTTTGTGAAGCAACTAAGCTCCTATTGAACGTAGAATTGAAGGAGTCCGATATAAATAATTTCTATTCATTAGGGCAATCTGACGATAGTCCATTGAAAATCGAACTTATCTCTCATTTGAAGAAAAAGCTGATTCTGCAAAACTGTAACAAACTCAAAGGAACAAACTTCAGCGTATCCAACGACCAGACAATCATTGAGAGGAAAGAAAACAAAATTCTTCGTGAACACCTAAGAACAGCCAAAGCACATTCGAACAACTGACACATCAAAGGCAATAAGCTATTTGTGGATAATAAGGCATACACCATCAAAGAACTGGAAGCGACGCCAGACATAAGTAATAGAAACGCTCCTATCGAAAACCCACCAGAAGTCACAAAAGCCGCAGAAGAATTAACATCACGTCCACAATTACAGGAAACACAATACAAAGTATCTGAGAAACAAATAGAAATTTTAAAAACCCCAATCATCACCAAAAAACCACTCAAACCACCTACCGGGTACCTTGGTGATCTCAAGAACAAACCAAGACTTCGATCAACAAATTCAAATAAATAGTTAATTTTCCATCACCAGAATCACAAAATTCGAATATTTTCGGATTTATGTCTATAATAACTGTAGCAATAACGTAAACAATTTATCTCCCACGCTGAGTTTTTTATTTTAATTTTCTTAGTCTCATTCGTTTTTCACTCTTCTTTGCATGTTCTCTTCAAGCATACTTGAAATCAGATAAAAAGAAACCCCTTATCTCACCATTTTTCAACTTTGTTTTTACAACCAATAATAATTAGGTATATTTATCTGCAACTCTCTCAAAATCAAACTATATTGTATACATGATGGATCAATACTTACGTGATTTTGAGAGTGATCAAACTGAAACATTTGGACTAGATACAGCAAATGAATGCTCTGAAATACTACAGGTCAATCGAAATAACCACAACTTCAAAATACTTCATATGAACATCCGAAGTATCAACAAAAACTTGGACGAATTTAAAACTCTATTACAGGATCTTGACTGTGACATAGACTGTTTGATACTCAGTGAAACTCACGAAATACATGATTTAGGTTTATTCAACATCAGTGGATATAATATAGTATATAACGAAAGTCGTTATAATCAAAACGATGGAGTCATCGCTTACATCAAAACTTGCATTAAATTCGAACATCATATTGAAGAAGTGTTTAGTGGCATAAACTCCCTCAATATAAAATTATATCTGAATACTAATAAAAAAATTACCGTGACAGCATTCTATAGATCACCAAATACAAATGAGCAAGAATTTACTGACGGGTTAGATCGATTGCTAAGTAAAAATTATACCAAATCAGAATATATCGGCATATTTATAGGTGACATTAATATCAATTTAATGGAGCCTTCTGAGATGTCAACATCGGAATATTTAAACACATTAAGCGAACATGGTTTCACATCGGCAATAAATAACATACCAACCAGAGTTTCTGGGGAATCTAAAACATGCATAGATCACATCTTTCTTAAATCAAATGCTGCCATTAGTAATAATATAATTCCCATTATTCTAAAAACGCACATTACGGATCACTATACACAAATTCTTCAGATTGTCTCCGAAAGCATCAAACCTATCACAAATCAGAATAAAACAATCAAAATCATCAACGAGTTTAAAGTTAATGACATATTTCAGGCAATTACATGGGATTCGGTACTCGCTATGAAAAATCCTGACGAGGCAATGAGTAAATTTATCGATATTATTTTGGAAAACCTAGAAAAATGTACAGACCATCGCAAACTAAGGAGAAAGTACGATAAGATAGCGCCGTGGATGACCAAAGGCTTATTGAAATCATTAACTGAGAAAAATAAAATGACTGCAAAACTACGAAAAAACCCAAATAACCTAGAGCTACTTGAGGAATACAAAAAATATAGAAATAAAATAAATACATTAATTCAAAAATGTAAACTCAAATTCTATAGTAATCAAATAGAAGCTAACAAAAACAGCTCGAAAAAATTATGGGAAATTATTAATGAGGTAAGTACAACAAAATCAACAAAAAAATGCATTAAAAAAATAAAAAATGACTTGGGTGAAGTACTAACTGAAGAAATAGATATAGCCAATGAACTCAATAACACTTTCTCAAACCTGGGTAAAATACTTGCTGAGTCAATTAAAACGGACCCCAACTACACTCCGCCTAGGCAGTCTATAATGAACCCTTTTGTGTTTGAACAGATTGACGTTAAGGAAACAAAAACCGCAATTATTAATCTCAAAAATAAAAAGAGTGTTGGCATGGATGACTTAAAAGCTGAAACTATCAAAATGATATCACCTTTTATTTCAGAACCACTGACATATCTACTCAACAAATGCGTAAATGAAGGAGTTTACCCTTCGGTTTTCAAGCAATCAATTATTACACCCTTATATAAAAAAGGAGATGCTTCCATAGCCACCAACTATAGACCGATATCACTAGTAACACATCTCTCTAAGGGATTTGAGAAAATCATGAAACTACGACTCGATTCTTATCTACAAAAATTTAAAATTATATCTAATAACCAGTTCGGTTTTAGGGCAAATACATCTACGGAAGATGCAATTTCAGCCCTAACGCAAAAAATCACGAAATCTTTAAATAAGTCCAAGCCATGCATTTGTATATTTATAGATTTGTCCAAGGCATTCGATAGTGTTAGCCATAATCTTCTTCTGCAGACACTAGGTGACATCGGAGTAAGAGGTGATTGCTTGAATCTCTTTCAGAGTTATTTGAAAGGTAGAACTCAGGCGGTAAAGGTTGGAAACGCGTTAAGTGCAATATTTACGTGAATCGATTATTTTCACTACAGTGTGATGGGAGCATTATCGGTTTTGTAGATGACACTGCCATCTTCTACGAATCTGATAACTGGCTTTCACTAAAACAGAATATTGAAAAAGACTTCAGTAAAATAATTAATTGGCTGAAACATAAGTTATTGAGCCTCAATATAGAAAAAAACAATTATTTACCATTCTGCTGCAACTCCACCAACGCTCCTACATTTGATAGAATCGATATCAAAGTCGGAACCGAAATTTACAGCATACTACCTGAAACAAAAATAAAATACCTGGGAGTTATAATGGATCCACACTTAAGATGGAACCTACATATTCAGTACGTAGTTAAGAAATTAAGAATAATTCTTTATAAATTTAAAGTAATGAAAAACATATTACCTTTGCGACATCTTAAAACAATATATTACTCGCTTGTTGAAAGCCATCTCCGTTACTCAATAATAGCCTGGGGAGGGGCATCCAAAACACATATACACCCCCTGGAAGTTATACAACGCAGATTCCTAAAACTTATATTTACATACTTACTCTTTTCGATTGTTCACTAAAACTTCTCTCGGAATAAGTATTTTACATTTATCGAGTACTTACTCTGTTCTTATATGTTATATATGATTATGATTATTGCACATATTTTCGTAATTTTTTATCATGTTTAGATTTTAGATATACATTTTATATTTACATACTTTCTCTCTTCGAATGTTCACTAAAACCTGTCTCGAAACAAGTGTTTTTACACTTATCGAGTACCTACTTACTTTATTCACACTTATTCACACGTATACGGCCATTGTGTATAAGTGTTTATCGTGTATGACCATTATTTACCACATGTATCTTTCTTATACAGTGCTAGTCAAAAGTCCCCTCCCCCCCTCGTATCTTTTGAACGGTTATACTTATAATAATGAAATTTGGAGGGTGGAAATAAACGTATGTAGGCTTCTCAACTTGTCATAACAGGTGAAGCAATAGTCATAAATGACGTCACAAGGCCACTGTGACCAATAATTTTAAATGGGACCCTATGGCAAGTGACAGCTCGTTTGAAAGGTATTGAAAATACCTATTCAGTCATACCAATTTTGTTTGGGTTTCGGCTGATTTTGAATGATAAATTGAATAAATACTAAAATTATAGTATCGCATTTAATTAATAAAGATTTAAGAACCAGTTCTTATAATAAGTGTTCAAAATGTGCTCCATCTACTTCCTGGCAGTAATGCATCCTATTGCTAAACTCTTGTCGTACTCGTCCCAGTGTGTCAGCGGAAATTGCCCTACATTCTTCAACAATTCGTTGTTTCAGAATGGCAATACTGTCAGGTGCTGTAGCGTAAACCTTAGATTTCAAGTACCCCCATAGAAAAAAATCTAATGGTGTAAGGTCCGGTGACCGAGCTGGCCATTCTATCGAACCTCGTCGTCCAATCCATCTACCACGATATTCTTCATCTAGGTATCGTCTTACTGCACCGTAATAGTGTGCAGGAGCACCATCTTGTTGAAACGTTATATCCAAGTTGTCGAATTCATCTGGATTATCTTCTAGAATTTCAAGAATTAACGACTCAATATCATTTTGTAACATCTCCAGATACAATTCACCGGTTAAGTTAGCATTGAGAAAAAGAGGCCCAACTATGTGGTTTCCCAAAATACCTGCCCAACCATTTACTTTTTCTGGAAATTGAGTATGTTTTTCACGAAAGATGTGAGGATTTGTGTCACTCCAATACCTCACATTTTGAGTGTTAACATTTCCATTGAGAAAGAAAGTACTTTCGTCACTAAAACAAATTGTCTGTATGTAGCCTGGTTGTTGGTTCATTTTATTGGACATAGTTTCACAGAATTCTAGTCTTCGGTCGGGGTCATCATCTGAAAGTTGGTGCACCATTTTTGATTTATATGGATGAAATTTGTTTTTAGCCAACACCCTATGTACTGTCCTTTGACTGACTTCACAGATAGACGCAACTTGGGCTGTGGAAGAAGTAGGGTTTACTACCATTTCTCCAATTATGTCAATTTTTTTGTCATCACTAATTGTTGGTCGACCAGATCGTTTGGCATCTTGAACACTACCTGATGCTTCAAACTTCCGAAGAAGCTCCCTCAAATAAACCCTCGATATAGGGCGATCGGGGTACCTCTCATTAAACAGTCGTTCCGCTGCATGGAAATTGTTTCTACATTCACCAATTATTAAGATAGCTGCTACTTTGTCGGCTACAGTACGTACCATTTTGCCTACGTAAACACTTAAACGTCTCGTTAAACAATAGCTTAAGTAAATTTTCAAGGTATAAACACTTTTAACGAGTAGATAATTCAAAAACGTCAACCTTTTTGACAATTAACCAGAGGCGTACTTTAAAATCTTTATTAATTAACTGCGAAACTATAATTTTAGTATTTATTCAATTTATCAATCAAAATCAGCCGAAACCCAAACAAAATTGGTATGACTGAATAGGTATTTTCAATACCTTTCAAACGAGCTGTCACTTGCCATATGGTCCCATTTAAAATTATTGGTCACAGTGGCCTTGTGACGTCATTTATGACTATTGCTTCACCTGTTATGACAAGTTGAGAAGCCTACCTCCGTTTATTTCCACCCTCCAAATTTCATTATTATAAGTATAACCGTTCAAAAGATACGAGGGGGGGGGGACTTTTGACTAGCACTGTATACTCAGTGAATAAAGATTATTATTATTATTATTAAATTTTTTTCCTAGAACATGGGACCTAAAATGTGGTCACCTAAAGTAGATGTGTTGCATATGCCTTAGCCCCAAGGATTGAAATCGACCATAACTAATACTACTTTAGCATTTGAAAATTCATTATGTCGTTTTGCAACAATTCTTTCTGCCATGGTCCCGCAAAATTCAAGTCGCCGGTCCGGATCATCTTCAACCAATTGTTGCAAAATTTTAATTTTGTAAGGATGGAATTTATTTATTTTTCAAAACCCTCTTTACTGATGTTTCAGAAACATCACATGTCTCAGCTACTTGCTTAGTTGATTGTTGCGGGTTATTTACCATTTCGGCTAGTACTTGAATTTCAACATCTTCCGTAATTATTTTCGGCTTCCCAGATCTCGGAGCATCTTTCATGGCGCCAGTTTGATTAAATTTTGCCATAAATTTCTGCAGATATTTTCGACACACCGGACGTTCCGGAAACCGTTCATGGAAAATGCGAATAGCATCGTGGTTATTTCGATTAGCTTCACCAAATATGATAACGGCTTCAATTTTTTCTGCTACTGAACGAGCAATATTAATCAACAAGAGAAATTGAAAAACAGTTTCAAAAACCAACAAAATATCAATGACATTTGGCAAAAACAGATAAGATTTTTTTCCGTGGTATTTGATAAAATAAACGCGCACAGCGTGCATAGCCCACCTCATTTATTTATTCGTGAACTGGTACAAAAGTAGTCGAAATAATTATTGACAAGTGTTCATAATTCCAAAACGATTATCTTTTTTGATAGAAAACCAGACATCAAGATTGTTCAAAATTTAACGTGGAATCTAATAATGCAATGATGAAAAAATTAACTTCTAAGTCGCTGGGCTTATTTGAGACACTCTGTATGGATGAAACTCGAACCATCAGAGAGATCGAATGAAACCCTACAACTTTTGTATTACCATTTTTTTGTGATATGTAGAATGAAGAAGTTACAGTGGGAGCGACGGACTTTCGTACTGTCACTGTATATACTCTGAATGGTAAAACCCATTGCGAGTTTCATAACGTAAAATCCCTCTGATGGAAAAAAGCTTAAAGAGTGGTATACATTTTTTCTTACAATTCAATGTCATTTAGATGCTTGCCTAATTAACAAAAAATTAATTTTCTCAATTTTTGATATACCAGTTCTACAATTTTCACAATTCTACGTCAAAAATTAGGTTAGGTTAGGTTAGTTACGAGGGTGTTCCCTTGAGAAGTGAGACACAGTGTATATCGGGTGTTATTTTAGAATTAATGACTATGTTATGTCCTTAATGCATTACGATTAAATATTTCCATTGTAATTATCCTAGTGTGTCCAGTTCTCACATTATCAACTGAATAAATTACTTACTAACTTTCCAGTACTCTTTTCCATCATTCAATTTCTTCACGTATTTTAATCCACTTTTCCGGAGCATCCAAAAAATACTATCTGGAATTGTTTTCCCAACATTTTCCGAGAAATATGCCAAACGGAAACAAATTTGTAAGCACGCATCGCCTGATTCCATCACCATCTATCAACGTTCTGAATACTATTTGTGGCGAGCTGTATTCCTTTCCTGCCAACTTAAATTCCTTGCTTTAATCTGATCAACGCGGCCGCCCGAGGACTATATTATAGTGGGCATTTTTTACGGAAATACTTGATGTTATGGAAACATTCTACTTTTTACTACTTTTGATGCACATATTCGTAACTTAAGGAATTGGTGGAGATCATTCTCTCAGAAGAGGAATCAAATACACCACTGACGTTTGTCGATGAAATCACAGGGTTGCTATTTATAGTCATCAGTAACAATTAATTCCAACTGTAAACTGACGTTTATTTATACAAAATATTTCACAAGAAGATATTTTCAGAGAGTGAAGATGAACGAAATTGCAACGGGTGAAAAGGTAAGGTTGGGAGAAATCGTTTTGGCTTTTGTTGTAGAGTAAAATAAACAAATTAACGTATATCATATACTTTTTATAATGTTGAGCTAAGGGTAGTATTGTCTGACTAGCTAAGAAAAACTATGCGGTAAAAGCTTGAGGATGCAGTCAAAGAACTGGGCTTTTCTTATTACTTTTTAAAACTTTGTCGAGCTTTCATACATATTTATTTTACCTTTCAAAATATTTACAAAAAATGTTCAAAACGATATAGCAAATATGAGAAAAAAATTACTCACCTACTTGAGGATTATAGTGAATGTAGAAATGTAAGTGTTAACATACAAAGTCATTTTGAGCATGATGGAACATCCCTTGTAGTTTCAGAAATACTAAACATAATTCAAAACATTTCTCTGTCACACGCGGAGCAAGTGATCTGTGAAAAGATAAGAACGGGAAAAAAAAAATATTGAGTCCGTGGTGGAGAATGAAAGGTGCCGGATCTATTGGAACTACTCATTCCCGACCCTCAGGCAAATCCAAGCCAATAAGCCTGATGTCCTCCTCGACCACCAAAGTAGAACGATGTTCGTCATGGAGTTTTCCGCTCCAGGCGAAATGAATATCGTTCGAAAAGAGGAGGAAAAACGGACTAAATATCAAGATCATCTCTTTGAACTCCGCAGGTTGTATCCGGACCATTCTGTCAAAATGGTGGTTCTGATCATAGGAGTCCTTGGTGGAATGATGGACACACTGCTCTCCAACTTGAAGATGATACCTGCTTGCCGTAATATGGCAGAAATCTTAGCAGCGCGAATGCAGAAGGCCGTTATCCTTGGTTCGCTCCGTCTACTCAGGGCACATGATTCTCGGACCCAATAGTCACTCACCCTACGGACGTAGGGAGCACCGGAGACAGGGCCTGACTGGTACATACCCAACGAAAAATAATAATAATAATAACAATAATAATAATAATAATAATAATAATAATAATAATAATAATAATAATAATAATAATAATAATAATAATAATAATAATAATAATAATAATAATAATAATAATAATAATAATAATAATAATAATAATAATAATAATAATAATAATAATAATAATAATAATAATAATAATAATAATAATAATAATAATAATAATAATAATAATAGTAATAATAATAATAATAAAAATAAAAGGCAGGGGGATCAACCAACACCTAAGGCCCTGGTGAGTAGCGACACCACCTACCCGAGCAAAGGATGCAAAATCGGACCGGCAGCTCATGCGCATCCGGGAGGGAAAAAGCATCTTTCCCTCCGGTGTCGGCCGTGGATTTACTGGGTTAACCCCCCAGTAAACTCTACTACTCGGTTCCGAACGATCGAGGAAGAGGCCCCCACAACCGACCCCCTCGGATTAGGGGTCATAGGCAAGGTGGTGGGGCCAACGACGATTTGCCAAACGATGACGACCGCAATAACAACGGACGCTTTGAGTGGATGGACGAATTAAGAGACGGACTTCTGCATTGCTACGAGAGCAGTGAGCCCGCCCGGAGAGGATACATGGCGAGAATGCATGCTCTGTGGTGTGAGAGACACCCAGAGCATGCAGCGTTTTCCGCACAAAATCTCAGGGATTATGTATCCCATCTTCGGGCTCGAGGCTACGTTAGAGCTCCTCCTCAGCCAGTTATCGAAGTGGCAGATATGCCACGTGTCGGTTTGGCTGTGGAGGAGAATCGCATTGTTCCACTGATGGAGGATATCAGAACCCGCAGGGCGCTTCACAATATGAAGCCCCTGAAGCCGCAAGAACTGGCACGGGTGGATGCGGAGATTGGCGATGTTCTTCCAGAAGAGGCTGACATCTGGCAGATCAATTCTGTCGTGTACGACGCCGCTCATGCTCTATCCCAAACGGAGAGGAGGGACACCACCGCTCTGTTGGGGAGGCATGAACGACGTGTACACAAGATGGAAGCCAAGATCAAGTCGGCGAGACAACACGCGTCTCGTATCCAGTGTGTGGTGGACTTCGTGGCGGCCAATAGGCCTTTCACGCCCGCAGTGCGGCGAATTGCCGCAAAACTGAGACGAGCTCACCACACATTAAATCAAGGTGTGCTGTTCACCATCAAACAGCACTGCCTTGATAGGATACGAATGCTAGTGGCTGCAAAGAAGTCACTAGTGAGGCGGGCGAGAGGTATCGCGGAAAACATAAAGTTCCGCGATAAACCTTCTCGCTTATTCCAAGAGCCTCCACGTGTTGTCGATAACCCGCCGGCTGCAGATCGAGTGGAAACATTCTGGAAGAATATCTATGAGTATCCGCAACCACTCAATGTAGATACTCCAGCCCTAGCGCAGTTCGAAGCATTTTGCAGGAGGCTTCGGCAGCCTGAGCTCAATAATCTGCGCATTCCGATAACCACGGAAGAAGTACGAGGGGCCCTAAAAGGCTCTAAGAATTTCGCTGCTCCAGGCCCTGATGGGTTGAATAACTATTGGTGGAAAAAGTTTCCAACAACCCACCGCCATCTGGCCAGAGTTTTCAACTCATGGCTAGATGGGGAGCAGCAGATTCCAGAGTGGTTTGTCGAGGGGCGAACCGTGCTCATCCCCAAAAACGGAGATTTGTCTGATCCAAAGAATTACAGGCTGATAACATGCTTGAATGCGTGTTATAAGGTGTTTACGCGCATCTTATACACGCGCATTCTCTCCGCAGTTGATCCGGTGTATGAACGGATAAATGAGCAAAGAGGGTCAAAGAAAGGGGTCGCCGGGTGCAAGGACAACCTGCTCATCGATAGATGTATCACGCAGGACTCCGTGCAGTATAAGCGTAACCTTTCGATGGCCTGGATCGATTACCGCAAGGCATTTGATACAACATCACATGAGTTAATCATGCATTTGCTCAGATGCCTTGAGGTACCCGGTCAAATAGTGGGATGCATTGGACAACTGATGCCGCTCTGGAGGACTCGCTTCACCATAAGATCTGGTAGAGACATAGTCCAAACAGAGCAGGTCATCATTAGAAGAGGTGTGTTTCAGGGAGACTCCCTTAGCCCTCTTCTCTTCTGCATCTCACTATTGCCATTGTCCGTTGCACTCAGGAATACCCGTGGGTACAACTGCGGCACCCCCAGCAACCGGAGGCATAATGTCACCCATCTATTTTACATGGATGACCTCAAATTGTATGCCTCTGGAGAAAGGGACCTACATCAGTCCCTTAGGGTGGTGGAAGAATATACGCATGCTATCGGTATGGAATTTGGGATCGACAAATGTGCCACGGTTCATCTCAAAAGAGGACGATGCGAGGAATACGGAGAGGATGTCCAGCTCGTAGACGGAAGCATCCTACATCATCTGGATGCCGGAGAGACTTATACCTACCTTGGGGTGGAACAACGCCGCTCCCAAGAGGTATTTGCAGTTAAAAACTCTCTCCGCGGCAAGTATCAGCATAAACTCCGACAGATCTGGTCATCAGAACTGTCGTGGAAGAACAAAGTTGCTGCAACTAATATGCTTGCCGTTCCGATCCTTCTTTACTCTTTCGGAGTGATGAAGTGGACTAAGGAAGAGCTGCGACAACTTGACGTTAAGACTCGCAAAATGATGCATCTCAATAGGAGCTTGCATCCTAAATCGTCCGTTCCACGGTTATACTTTCCCAGACAACGGGGAGGCCGTGGACTTTTGAGTTTGGAGTGTCTGCATAACAGAATGGTTCTGGATGGGGCCTGTAAAGTCATCAGGAGTTCAGATCCCCTTCTCTGCATGGTCCGCGACCATGAGAAAGCAGGGATTGGAGCATTCCTTTTTAAGGCAGCTACCCGTGCGGCCGATGAACTCGGTCTCGTTTTCGACACTGAACGGGCTAACCCAAACTCTGTCACCGAGTTGGGACCCGTTCAGCAAAAAGCTCAGATAAAAGCTGCGGAGACAGAGGTCCTGCTACAGCTACATATGGATAAGCCAATGCATGGTGTCTTCTTTCATAACATCGAAGACCTTGGCTTATCCAAAAGCTTGACCTTTGCCTTCCTCAGGTCGAGTGAGCTAAAGTCGGAGACCGAGGGATTCATAATGGCCTGCCAGGATGGTGTCTTCAACACCCTTGTCTACCGTAGTCGCGTGATGGGTATAGACGTCCCTGACACCCGATGCAAGGCATGTCGTGGGGCACCTGAGACCGTAATGCATTTGCTATCCGCATGCCCATCTTATGCGGTCTCAGCCTATATCCACAGGCATAACGCGGCGCTACGAGTGTTGTACTACCACCTACGACACTCGTACGGTATAGACGAGACACCGGTGTTGCCTTATGCTCCGGGGGATATTGAGTCCGTGGTGGAGAATGAGAGATGCCGAATCTATTGGAACTACTCATTCCCCACCCTCAGGCAAATACAAGCCATTAAGCCTGATGTTGTCCTCCTCGACCACCAAAGTAGAACGATATTCGTCATGGAGTTTTCCGCTCCAGGCGAAATGAATATCGTTCGAAAAGAGGAGGAAAAACGGACTAAATATCGAGATCTTCTCTTTGAACTCCGCAGGTTATATCCGGACCATTCTGTCAAAATGGTGGTTCTGATCATAGGAGTCCTTGGTGGAATGATGGACACACTGCTCTCCAATTTGAAGATAATACCTGCTTGCCGTAATTTGGCAGAAATCTTAGCAGCAAGAATGCAGAAGGCCGTTATACTTGGTTCGCTTCGTCTACTCAGGGCACACGATTCTCGGACCCAATAATTACTCACCCTACGGATGTAGGGAGTGGTTATTGGGGTTAACGACACCAGCGCGCCCTCCGGATGGGTCGGAGCACCGGAGACAGGGCCTGACTGGTACACTCCTAAGGAGAAAAAATAATAATAATAATAATAATAATAATAATAATAATAATAATAATAATAATAATAATAATAATAATAATAATAATAATAATAATAATAATAATAATAATAATAATAATAATAATAATAATAATAATAATAATAATAATAATAATAATAATAATAATAATAATAATAATAATAATAATAATAATAATGATAATAATAATGATAATAATAATAATAATAATAATAATAATAATAATAATAATAATACATACACAACATCGAAGACCTTGGCTTATCCAAAAGCATGACCTTTGCCTTCCTCAGGTCGAGTGAGCTAAAGTCGGAGACCGAGGGATTCATAATGGCCTGCCAGGATGGTGTCTTCAACACCCTGGTCTACCGTAGTCGCGTGATGGGTATAGACGCCCCTGACACCCGATGCAGGGCATGTCGTGGGGCACCTGAGACCGTAATGCATTTGCTATCAGCATACCCATCTTATGCGGTCTCAGCCTATATCCACAGGCATAACGCGGCGCTACGAGTGTTGTACTACCATCTACGGCACTCGTACGGTATAGACGAGACACCGGTGTTGCCTTATGTTCCGGGGGATATTGAGTCCGTGGTGGAGAATGAGAGATGCCGAATCTATTGGAATTACTCATTCCCCACCCTCAGGCAAATACAAGCCAATAAGCCTGATGTAGTCCTCCTCGACCACCAAAGTAGAACGATATTCGTCATGGAGTTTTCCGCTCCAGGCGAAATGAATTTCGTTTGAAAAGAGGAGGAAAAATGGACTAAATATCGAGATCTTCTCTTTGAACTCCGCAGGTTATATCCGGACCATTCTGTCAAAATGGTGGTTCTGATTATAGGAGTCCTTGGTGGAATGATGGACACACTGCTCTCCAATTTGAAGATAATACCTGCTTGCCGTAATTTGGCAGAAATCTTAGCAGCAAGAATGCAGAAGGCCGTTATACTTGGTTCGCTTCGTCTACTCAGGGCACACGATTCTCGGACCCAATAGTCACTCACCCTACGGACGTAGGGAGTGGTTATTGGGGTTAACGACACCAGCGCGCCCTCCGGATGTATCGGAGCACCGGAGACAGGGCCTGACTGGTACATTCCTAACGGAAAAAAAATAAATAATAATAATAATAATAATAATAATAATAATAATAATAATAATAATAATAATAATAATAATAATAATAATAATAATAATAATAATAATAATAATAATAATAATAATAATAATAATAATAATAATAATAATAATAAAAATAATAATAATAATAATAATAAAAATAATAATAATGGCTTTTGTTTAGAGCGTCCGACTCTGAGTCAAAAGGTACGGAAATCGAGACCCAGTTGCGCCTGGGATTTTTTTATTTTATTTGACCTATTAAATTATTAAAATCTCGTGGCTCGACTGGGGTGAGTCCTGCACGATTCACTGTTGCGTTCCAATTAACAGTGCTGTATGGCGTAAGGAGTTAGTAAAAAGGCCTACCCATAACACATGGCTAATGACCATAGCAGTCGATGCCAAAACAACAAAGAAAAAAAAAGAAAAAAAATAAAGGCTTTTATTGACAAGGCATATTTTTGTTTTTACATGATATCATAGATATATAATTGTGTCTCGTCAAATGGCAGAGTTCAAACTACTTGTTGACACAAGTGTTTGCTCTTCCATGAAAAACCCAGACGCATGACTTGCAAAAGAACGAGTCTGAATGAAAAATAAAATATAATAAAATAAATATTCACAGAAAAAAATATTTCATGTTTACATACAAATATTGAAAAAATTTTCTTTACAGAGAATTCAGAAATAGTGTGATTGTTTTACGCAATCCATGTCAAGAGTTGTTTCAGAAGATCATGTTTAATTCTTTTGTTCATGTTTAACATTGCCATTTTTTATATACATATCGGGTTACCAGTTGTGGAGCTTTGTCAGGTGATATGAAAAGGAGCACTCGTATAGGGAAGTTTTGTGCTGGGGAGGAGTAAGTCGATTCTTAAAACGAACTTTTGTTGAAATTTTGTTGAAATTTTGTTGTATAGATATGAAGGCTTTCCAGTGACTATAATTTTGTGGTAAAGTATGCACGCACGTGTAAGTCTTATACTCTCCATATTCAGCCATCCAATGTTTTTGATGAATTGGGACGTAGGAGTACCTCTCTTCAGTCCAAAAATCAACCGCGTGCAACAGTTTTGTACTCGTATTCTCAACCAATCTTTCTTCAGTAGACTTGGCCCATAAACTGTATCTGCGAAGTTTAGATGAGATACGACCAGTGTTTCGCAAGTAATTGTTTTATTTTTTTTAGTAAGTAGAGATCTATTACTGTAAATTAGTTTTGAATTACAAAAAGCTCTACGCAGTATTATGGTCACGTGTGACGAGTATCTTTTGATTCCTTGTCCAAAAGAACACCAAGGTTTTTTCGCTATCTTTCAGTTCAATTGTGTCTTGATTTACTGCAATATGAACTAAGTCATTGCATCTTTTTCTTGCTGCCGATCTGCAAAATATAAGTGCCTTTTCGTAGCATTAATGGAAAGACAAAAGTTTTTAGAAATTGATAGTAAGTATGCGAAATCATCATTGATAAGGGAGCAAGCATTTACGGTACCCTCTTCCTCAAAACTGTAATGGACTCGAAAATCATATGCATAGAAATGTGAAGAGCAGTGTCGTAGACTATTGTGAAATTC
The DNA here is from genome assembly GCA_944452925.2 of Chrysolina oricalcia. NCBI lineage: Eukaryota > Metazoa > Arthropoda > Insecta > Coleoptera > Chrysomelidae > Chrysolina > Chrysolina oricalcia. Next base: position 16,878,209 of record OX101821.2, read on the forward strand.
ATGTGTTCGAAGAATGAAGAGTAGCGGTCCTAGGATAGATCCTTGTGGAACACCACTATCTACGCTCATGTATTGCGATAATTGTTTGTCATTCGCCACTGCCTGCATACGTCTGAGCAGATAATTCTTCATCAAGTCAACTGCGTTATTAGCAAAACCTATATAATGCAAGATAGAAGAGAGCAGCTGGTGATTGATACGATCAAAGGCTTTGCTGTAATCTAACGAGACCAAGATGCACAATTTATTTTCATCGAGGGCGCTGTGGATGTCATCTGTGACTTTGAGCAGTGCTGTGGTACAACCATGTAAAGGTCTGAATCCTGACTGGCACTCTGGCATAGTCAATCGCCAGTGACTCGCCAGAGTTTCGCCGTTCGCTACACAAGGATTATAATGCCTAGTCGAGCTCCAAAAAAGTGACAACTACGCGTTAAGTCAGATTTTGGCGAAACGCTGGCGATGTACCACTTTTTTGGAGTTCAACTGTGCATTATAGTTCTTGTGTAGCGAGCGGCGAAACTCTGGCGAGTCGCTGGAATTGACTATTCATACGGCTGTACGTGTTTTTCAATTTGACAGTTTTCGATATCATTCACAGCATGCTCATACGTCTCAGGTCTTCAAATTCTTCTGGAACAGTAAATTTAGGTAGTCGAATTACATGAGTGTGCGTCCATAAAGTTGAATATTCATTATATTCTATGCAGAAATTAAAAATGTGTGTGATACATGGTAATATAAAAAGACAGCTATGTAACAACATGTCAATTCATAAGTCATCAGCACCAATTGCTTTCGATTTGATGGATAGCAAGGTAGAAAATAGTTCATCTTCACTGGTAAGTGTGAAACTGAAGCTTTCTATTCCGTGAATGGAGTTCTCAGCGTAATATAATATTTTGTCATTGTCAACTTCGAACTCACTTTTGGACGAGTCAATGAAATAACGATTCATGTCATTAACATTTTTCAAGGGTTCGAGTATTATTATGTCAATTATGACAGTTTAACGTTTGTTCATGTTGTTGTATATGCTTTTATTGCTGTAAAAATAAAAGTAACTATCATTATTTAATAAAACTCTGCATTCAACAAGGAAAACAACAGTTATTGAAGTTTGACACTCAGTTGCAATTGTTAAGCTTACAAAGGTCCATACCAACTGTTTGACCAACCTAGTAGTAGTAATAGTTTTTGGGAATGCCGCTGCAGCAATCAGGCAAGTAGGCTCCCATGGATCTTTTTCTCCATCCCCTGTCTTCCACATATCCACATTCCTCCTCCTATTCTTCCATTTCGAACCTTCTTGACCTCCTAAAGAACGTCAGTATGTCCGTCCACTTCAAGTTGTTGGAGTTTCTCAACTCCAAAGATAACAACCCTTAGCCTTTCATACGCATCACACTCGCCGACGAAGTGAGATGAAGTTTCGTCGTCTTCTTCACATTTGCGGCAAGTGGGGTTGTCTTTTGTACAGTGTCTACTCAACTAAGGTTGAATGAAAGAGCAAGTTCCGATCAAATCTCTTGATGAAATCGGAAATTGAATTCTGCCTTTTGATGGAGGCATGTAAATTGTATCTATTACCTTTTGTATGCATTTCTATCAATAAAATCAATTATTATTATTATTACTTGTTGTCTTCTGTAAGTATTCCTATGAAATGAACTCCGTCCATTTTCTGAATATTCTGTTACTATAAAAAATTAAATCGAGTTCAACCAATATCTTGTAGAGTTACAATGTCCTCTGAAGAAACGAACAGTTTTTGAGTATTAAACGACCTCTGCTATTTTATTTTCACATTATGCATGTTACTCCATCACGTATGAAGGTGTGCATTTCCTAATTACAACTATGAGCACTCATTCCTTAGGGATGAAATTTGATTGGTGTGACACCTGAAGGCAGATTCTGTATTCTCTGCGATTGCATCATCAACAATTCAATCTGAGCGGTACCTAGTGGTAGAGCTGGACTTGAATCATAACTGTCTCATGGATTATTATACAATACCCACTGAGATTCGAATAATGATCACCTCGTTGTGGTCACATCATATTGACGTTAGATTCTCAAGACGCATTATGTTATGTGCACTTTCATGATTCTAACAAATCACCAATAGGAATCATTTACCTGATCTGTCAACTAAAAGCGAGCTTCCATCTTGTAGACCATAATTTCGGTTTTCACAATTAATGTGAGTAGATTTTATTTTCAATGTGGGTAATTTTTTTAAATAATATCACGAATATACAAAACATTAATGATTTGAGGACTCTCGGAGAAGCCTATGTGGAACCAAATTGTAATTTTTCCGCGAAACTGCCTTTTTCCCACCTATTTTTAGTCGACACTCATCTGCTGTGTATTTGTATCACTATTCCATTGGTACATATGTTATTTTACTTCTCCCAACCACGTCGAAACGTATTCCTCTATGTGAAATCTTGATTTTTGTAATAATATACATGCATTAATCAATAACGGAAAGACGCACTTTCTTTCTGTTACTCATTGATGTCTTGCTACTGAAACTACTGAAATATGTTAGTGTATTAGTGGTGCAAGTGTCTCTTTTGTGAAGAAAGGTCCATACTTCTCATGAAGACAACAATTCCTAGACTCAGCTTGAATAATTTTGATACAAGGTATGAGAAAAGAAATCCTCATACATTAAATTTTATTTATAGCCTGGTAATTCATAAATATATTCAGTACACTTTTTTTTATGATGCAATTTTGTAGAGTATGTATTTTTACAATCACTGAACTTTTCCCGTTTCGACAATAATTCCTGTATACCAAATTCAAATTTGAAATAAAAATTGTTTGGTTTACTAATATTACATTTTCAAATAGTATAAGCAAAGTGCAAAACGTTCAAAATACATGAATTAATATAAAAATAAGTGATAGTGAGGGTTCACTCTAGCCCTTCCGAGATCTTAAAAATAAATCCCTGCTTTTTCATGGTCGCGGATCATGCAGAGAAGGGGATTGGAACTCCTGGATGACTTCACAGGCTCCATCCAGTACTATTCTGTTTGTTATTCACACACTCCTATTTCTGAACTACACTGCCTTCTCTTTGTCTGGAATTCTTTATTGAAATATAAATAAAAAAGGTCCTATGATTTTTCACGATAAAGTTGATATTTTTAAAGATATGAATTTTTAAAGGTTCGAAAAATCTCAAATTTGGGTACTTTCGACCCATGAAGAATATATTTAAAATAATAGTTTTTTTTAATTCTTCATACAATTTTCAATTTTTAATTTCGCACGCTCACAAGTATGCGTCGCATACCTTTAAGTATCACCGTCTCTCTCTGACTCATGCACTGCATCGGCCTGTGTCTTGAATCATTATTTATCGTTTATCCTAAAAACTATCAACTTTATCAAGATTGTTAACGAAATGAATGTTGATGATAATTAAATTGTCTACAATTTGTCATCCACTTTTTTTTCTGAAATCAATTTTTCAAAAAGTTATATAAGCATAAATCGGAACATGTAATTAAAATAACTTTTTTCACAGTTTATATTACTTTTTTGTTATTATCATAGTAATTTATGCATTAATATCAACAATAATGAGATTCAATGGTATTTGAATATTTTTTGGAATCACAATTATATACAGTGAGGATGCTTAAGTTAGCTACATATGGGAAATTTTTTTATTATTGATTTTACGAAAAAAAGTTATTCCGCATACCAAGTTTTTCATAGTCTGAAACTCATGATGCAACCATCAGATATTGAATTTTATCAATCTTATACGAGGTATGTCAAAAGATATGAATTTTACCCAAGAGTAAAGCAACTTTATATTTCACAATATCGAAAATTGTTATAATGAAAAATTGTTTGGAATTGAAAACTATGTTTTGATGTGCAATAACATTTTTCCAATTGGAAAAATTATTTTTTTACAATTTTTTTTTTATCAATATTACATTTATTATTTTTATTTATTACAAACATGTTAACCTTTCCGTTCTGTCGAAATTATTAGGCAAATTTTCATGAGACAAAATTTTATAAATGATAAATGTTTGGCATTGATAAATTGAGAAAAATTTGTGAAAAAATATTTTCAAAATTAGAAGGATGTATTTGCATAATATTGAAACATGGTTTTCAATTCCAACTGCCTTTTTATAATAAAAATTGTCGATATAGTGAAATATAAAGTTACTTTACTCTTGAGAAACTTTCAAATTTTTTTACATACATCGTACAAGATTGATGGAATTTGATATCTGATGATTGCGTCTTGAGTTTCAGACTATGCAGACTTATTATGAAGAATAACTTTTTTTCGCAAAAGCAATAATAAAAAAGTTTCCCATATATAGCCAACTAAAAATATATTGGGTAAGCACTTAAATGTTTAGAAAAAACATTAAAATAAATTGAAGAAAACTTAAATAAAAAATTATTTAATGTATATATTTCATGGTGTTTGAATGATTGTGTCTAAGTAAGAAAAATATTCTTTCTTTTGTTTTTTATTTTTCCAAGATTACTCTTTGTGAAGATCTTTGTTTGTTCTTGTGACAAAATTATTGATTATATATAGCATTTAGAATAAAAATACAAATTAAGCCGATGCAGCGAATGAGTCAGAGAGAGACGGCGATAGTTAAAGGTAAGCGACGCATACTTGTGAGCGCGCGAAATTAACAACTAAAAAAACAGGTATAAACAAAGAATTTTTTTTGAAATCTCTATCCAAAATATCATTTACAATTGTTTAAAGAATTAAAAAAAAATATTATTTATACTTTATTTTTTTTAAATATATTTTTCATGGGTCAAAAGTACCCAAATTTGAGATTTTTCGAACCTTTAAAAATTCATATCTTTAAAAATATTAACTTTATAGTGAAGAGTCATGGTACCTTTCTTATTTGTATTTCAATAAAGATTATAAAAAAATTGTCTGGTTGAAAACTAACATTTCCTTGCAATTGTTCAAAAAATTTCGGTTTAAACAATATGGCACGGGGTTGCCCCTTGACAACATATGCATTTATATCATCAGTAGAGCAATTTGAAGAGTATCGCATGAAAAATTGAGGTGGAATTGTTTTCGGTACTCTGGACTAAGTACTTCCCAAACAGTTCAGCTTTCGCTGTGTCAGCAACCACTAGTATCTCATCATTCTCTATGGCTTTTGTGTGCTTTTTGTCGGATACTCTTAAACATCCTCCACAAAGAATTATCTCCTACGCTCAGTATTCATAATCATGTATACCGAGAACGTATTGAATTAAAATCAATTCCATAGGCATACAATCCTCGATATCATCCAAATCTCTGAAATATTGAACGCTATTCCAATCAATTATTGAAAAACAGGTATCGGGGCGGAAATAATAGCCGAATACTCAACGGCAATAAATAAGGTCCATCATTGCGACCTATTGGTCACTGTAGCAGGTCACGTACAAATAAGAGGTGTGGTTCGTTATGGTAATTGTGAATAATGTAGCGGACTGCACATAAATCACCCTCTAATGATGCTTACGAACATGCAGGCGCACCAACAATATCAATGTTCATTACACAGCGTATGATATGTCCATAAACGGGTAAAGTTTAGTATTATCTGCTAATAATGTGACTGATAATTTTTTTACAGACTTTAATAATTACAATTGCGGTTATTTGGTAATAGAATAAATCATTTTTATACAACTGTCAAAAAAATTTGACATTTCTGCATCTCTATTGATTTGTAAACGTTTACTATTTTCACCGTGTAAAAAGTCCTTTTTCACTGCCAAACTAATTCACAAAATAAACATATAAACAAGATGTACTTTTAAAGGAGCCACTTGATAATTGAATATTCATTATGAAACATTTCCAGTTTTTTGGAATAATAATTGATAGTAAAGTTTGAACAATTACTTCCAATATAAATTCCCGAAGATATTCCATGTTGCTGCTTATCAGAAACGTTAGATATTTCTTGAAGAATTGATTTCACAATTTTATCAGATATTTTAATTTGTTTAGAAGAAGATGGACAATTCATTATTTTACTAATTTATTATTCAAACTATCTTCTATACATACTTTTGCTACGGATTCAGATTTCCAGCCACCGTGACGTTTTATGGATGTAATGAAACAGTGACCTGTGTAGCTTTTATACCTACATGTATTTTCCAAGCCATTTTGCAATCAAGCTGGGAATTTCTCCTATTTTATTTATCTACACATGTTGGTTAATACAATTTTCTTTCGAATATTCCAAAAATAATCTCTTACTTTTTGTATTAGGCGGTCGTACTTGCGGTATATCTCAATATCATCAGAATTTGAAACAGTGAACGTTTTTGCGCAATAGGTTTTCAACCAAATATATATCCAGCATTTTCAACGGCATCAATAGTTATATGTAATAATTCTTCATGGCGACAAGCACTGTCATCTTCGGCCAGAAATACTAAAATTAAATTGAAATTTCGAGACCAAATCTGGGAGCGGAGCTCAAATAGGCTCCGCCCACCAGCGGTCTGCTCCGGCATTGGCCGGAGTAAATGTGCCAATACCCTATTGAAGAAGCCCGTGTGAACCTTGGCCAGAAATACTAAAATAAAATTTTCACTTTGTCATGAAGTGCCAGAAATACTACTATTTTGGAAAAATACTCGGAGAGTATATCTGGAGGCGAGAGCTCTAATAGGCTCCGCCTACCAGCACGTTTGCGATAGCATTGGCCGACTTAAATGTTCGGCAATGGTATAAATAAAGGCTCAAATGGCTGTTTTAGTAGCCCATGACCAAACTTGCTCTCTATGCAGATGACACGGCAATTTTTGCTGAGTCATCACATGAAAGAGGAGTAACATCGAAGCTGCAACTTCAGATAAACAAGCTGGAACCGTGGTTCAATCGTTGGAAGATCGGAATCAATGCAGACAAAAGCAAGGCCATACTGTTCACGAGGCGACGTAGGACACCCGAGGGCCATGTTACTATGAACGACGAGAGAATTCCATGGGTAGACGAAGCCGTTTACCTAGGAGTAACCCTGGACAAGAAACTCACGTTTCAGAGGCACGTCTCCCACAGATTAGCTATAGCGAAAGCCGCAAGGCATAAGCTGTACCCACTCATCGGACGTAGGAGCAACATGGCACTCGAGTTGAAACTACGCCTCATCAAGACAATTCTTCTGCCTATCATACTGTACGCATCCACTGCTTGGGGGCAGTGCGCGAACAGTTATAGGCAGAGGATACAGGCCTTCTTCAACGTCTGCCTGAGGATGGCAACAGACGCACCACAATATATGCCCAACAGGTTCATATATCGAGACTTAAACATCCACCCGGACTATATCGACAGACTGATCAGACAACATGTGGGGACTACTCTAGACAAAGTAGAGACCCACACAAACCCGCTGCTCACGGAGCTCCACGAGAACAGACGTGAGCAAGACGACAAAGACAGAGACAAATACAGACGTCCAGTAAACCAAGGAGACAACGACACCCCTGAAGAAGTACGGCGGAGGCGAGACCTTCGGCGACGCCAACTTCTACTTCAACAGGCACCAAATCACGATTAATCATGCTTTTATGTTTCAGATACCACGAAGAACCGAACAAGTAGTAATTTCAATTTCAGTTAACTCAGCACACAGCACTCGGCCCTCAGCCGAGAGTTTTTTTAGGCCTTCAGCCAGTTTCAGGGGGGCACCATGCACAGTAAAGTAAAGTCATTGTTTAAAAGTCAACTCATGTCAGATATAAGGGAGCTTCAAGCCGAGAATTGGCTGGGCACTCCATATCAAACGGTCAGATTTTATTCTGCTGATCGCCAGTCATCAGGATGAGGAACCACTTTAACGAGAGGGGGTGGTGGATAGGGGGGGTGAGCTTTCGAGTACGTACGAGTGCTGGGGAGTTCATCCTTCCGGGCCTCAACCTTAGGGGGTGCATGGTGGTGGTGTTTTAGTAAGTCATCCAGGAGCCGCCCGAGGGCTCGGACAATTCCCAGGAGAGAAGCCTTCACTTCTAGATGGCTCAGTAGTGTATAGTAGAGTAAAGTGTAAATAGTATTTCTGGTTTTAGTGATCTTCGGCCTGGCATGCGAATTAATGGAACCTCGTTGGTTGGCAACACCAACCAATCCAAAAAGAATTCGTATGTCAGACACGTTCCTGCTGGTTTTCCAAATAAATGAAAAACTCCGGAGTTGCTGAGAAATTTGCGACGATGCTGTACTTCGGATAGGCGGTCTGAGCTAGCCGGAAGAGGCAATGCGTCCTAACTTCCAACTATCCGAGCGCACGCATTTGTTGACATGGCGCCCAACGTGGGGCTAGTAAACAGGAGTTTACGACCGTTTCCAGTGGGAGACGGGGCCCTTGAAGAACTTAACATTTTTCAGTAACCCGGAATTGAAGATACTTATCGAAAAGCTTTCTTGGATGCACTTTCGGAATGAATCTGAAGCGAGTTATGCCAGTGGAATCGAGAATGCCCATGTCCTTCGTGGGTTCGATGGAAGTGTCCATTCCACAGCCAGCCAGTTGTTCCCAAGCCAGGAGGCAGGGGTAAATCGACATAGTGAAAGCTACCTCGCCAACGGTTGGTTGTCCTGGCCAGTGGGCAAGGGCGAAGTGAATATGGCCCCTCTTTGGAAGCTGGATAATGAGCGAATGTGGATATATGGTACATCCCATAAAAGTTTCGTAAAGGAGTAACCTGGAATTCCTACGATAAGCCTGCAACAACATCTGCAAGATTTGGATAGTAGCTGTAACATAGTTCTCTTTTAGGTTTTATTTTTAGGTACACGTTCGAGAGAACTGGCCCTTTTCAGGGCAAATCCAACGACGTTCCATCCGCATGCCAAGCGATCCCTTAAAGGGGGGAGTGTCATGAAGTGCCAGAAATACTACTATTTTGAATTTTGGAAAAATACTCGGAGAGTATATCTGGAGGCGAGAGCTCTAATAGGCTCCGCCTATCAGCACTTTTGCTATACCATTGGCCGACTTAAATGTTCGGCAATGGTATAAATAAAGGCTCAAATGGCTGTTTTAGTCAGTCATCCAGGAGCCGCCCGAGGGCTCGGACAATTCCCAGAAGAGAAGCCCTCACTTCTGGATGGCTCAGTAGTGTATAGTAGAGTCAAGTGTAAATAGTATTTCTGGTTTTAGTGATCTTCGGCCTGGCATGCGAATTAATGGAACCTCGTTGGTTGACAACACCAACCAATCCAAAAAGAATTCGTATGTCAGACACGCTCCTGCTGGTTTTCCAAATAAATGAAAAACTCCGGAGTTGCTGAGATATTTGCGACGATGCTGTACTTCGGATAGGCGGTCTGAGCTAGCCGGAAGAGGCAATGCGTCCTAACTTCCAACTATCCGAGTGCACGCATTTGTTAACAACTTGTCATAATCTGCCAGAAATACTAAAGTTTTTGAAGTTTGGAAAAATACTCGGAGAGTATATTTGGAGGCGAGAGCTCTAATATGCTCCGCCTACCAGTAAATTGTTATACCATTGGCCGACTAAAATGTTCGGCCAGTGTATAAATAAAGGCTCAAATGGGTTTTAAGCAGTCATCCAGGAGCCGCCCGAGGGCTCGGACAATTCCCAGGAGAGAAGCCCTCACTTCTGGATGGCTCAGTAGTGTATAGTAGAGTCAAGTGTAAATAGTATTTCTGGTTTTTAGCGATCTTCGGCCTGGCATGCGAATTAATGGAACCTCGTTGGTTGGCAACACCAACAAATCCAAAAAGAATTCGTATGTCAGACACGTTCCTGCTGGTTTTCCAAATAAATGAAGAGCTCCGGAGTTGCTGAGATTTTGCGAAGATGCCGCACTTCGGATAGGTGGTACTGAGCTAGCCGGAAGAGGTGAAACATACTGTTTCCTACTATCCGAGTACGCGCATTTGTTGACATGGCGCCCAACGTGGGGCTAGTAAACAGGAGTTTACGACCGTTTCCAGTGGGAGACGGGGCCCTCGAAGAATTTAACAACTTTTCCAGTAACCCGGACTTGAGGATACTTATCGGAAAGTTTTCTTGGATGCACTTTCGGAATGAATCTGAAGCGAGTTATGCCAGTGGAATCGAGGATGTCCATATCCTTCTTGGGTTCGATGGAAGTGTCCATTCCACAGCCAGCCAGTTGTTCCCAAGCCAGGAGGCTGGGGTAATTTGACACAACGAAAGCTACCTCGCCCAACAGCTGGTTGTCCTAGCCAGTGGTCAAGGGCGAAGACATATGGCGCCTCTTTGGAAGCTGGATAATGAGCGTATGTGGATATATGGCACATTCCATAAAAGTTTCGTAAAGGAGTAACCTGGAATTCCTACGATGAGCCTGCAACAACATCTGCAAGATTTGGATAGCCAGTAGTTGTAACATAGTTCTCTTTTAGGTTTTATTTTTAGGTACACGTTCGAGAGAACTGGCCCTTTTCAGGGCAAATCCAACGACGTTCCATCCGCATGCCAAGCGATCCCTTAGAGGGGGGCCGTGTCATAATCTGCCAGAAATACTAAAGTTTTTGAAGTTTGGAAAAATACTCGGAGAGTATATCTGGAGGCGAGAGCTCTAATAGGCTCCGCCTACCAGTAAATTGTTATACCATTGGCCGACTAAAATGTTCGGCCAGTGTATAAATAAAGGCTCAAATGGCTGTTTTAAGCAGTCATCCAGGAGCCGCCCGAGGGCTCGGACAATTCCCAGGAGAGAAGCCCTCACTTCTGGATGGCTCAGTAGTGTATAGTAGAGTCAAGTGTAAATAGTATTTCTGGTTTTTAGCGATCTTCGGCCTGGCATGCGAATTAATGGAACCTCGTTGGTTGGCAACACCAACAAATCCAAAAAGAATTCGTATGTCAGACACGTTCCTGCTGGTTTTCCAAATAAATGAAGAGCTCCGGAGTTCCTGAGATTTTGCGACGATGCCGCACTTCGGATAGGTGGTACTGAGCTAGCCGGAAGAGGTGAAACATCCTGTTTCCTACTATCCGAGTACGCGCATTTGTTGACAAACTTGGAGAGTATATCTCGGAGCGGAGTTCCGATAGGCTCCGCCCACCAGTGACTTTGCTTCGGCATTGGCCGAAGTAAATGTACACTTTATCTATTTAAGAGCTCCGTTTCGGCTGTTTTAGTCAGTCGTCCGGGAGCCACAGACCTTCGCGTAGTTGTCCTACCGAGTGGTAGCCCGGATGGCTCTGGTGTCATTAGTATTTCTGGCCAGTTCGTAGCTTCCTCTAGAAATCTACGGCCTGTCTTAGATAGATGAAGCGTCGTTGGTTAACACCAACAACATTCAAAAAGAATTCGTACTGTTCCTGCCTGATCCAGTAAGAAGAGTTCCGGAGTTGCTGGATTGCGACGATGCTGTGTGCGGAGAGTAGCCCACCGGATGAGGTGGATACCTCCGATTTCCGTACCTCCGTGCACACGCATTTAGTTGTCATGGCGCCCAACGTGGGGCCTAGCATTTGTGTATGCATTTGCGTTGCACTCCAGTGGGAGGCAGGGCCCGAAAATTTCAGTAACCCGGATTTGGAAGAACTTATCGAAAAGTTTTCTTGGATGCACTTTTGAGACGATTCTGAAGCGAGTTATTCCAGTAGAAATGAAGATACCCAACTTCTTCGTGGGTTCGATGTTCATCGTATTCCCGCAGCCAGTCAGTTGTCCCCATGCCTAGTGCTGGGGTAATTCGACACAACGGATGTTGCCTCACCAACGGCTGGTTGTCCTTAGCCAGTGGGCAAGGGCGAAGTAAGTATGTGGTACCTTTACAGAAGCTGGATGATGAGCGTATTTGGAAATATGTAACATTCCGTTACATAAAAGTCTCGTAAAGGAGTATCCTGGAATCCCTACGATAAGTTGAAAACTTCATAACATCTACGAGTTTGGACAGCCAGGAGCAGTACCAAACGACGTTTCATCAATACTAATCATTTCTCTTCTTTTTAGGCTCTCTTACAGCATGTACATATTGTGAATATAGGAAATAAGAAGGCTAAGAGCCTAAAAAGAAAAGAAAGGGTCCTTTTCAGAACAAACCAACGACTTTTCATCCCTACGCCAAGCGATTCCTTTGATGGGGGGAGTGTGAACCTCGGCCAGAAATACTAAAATAAAATTTTCACTTGGAGAGTATATCTCGGAGCGGAGTTCCGATAGGCTCCGCCCACCAGTGACTTTGCTTCGGCATTGGCCGAAGTAAATGTACACTTTATCTATTTAAGAGCTCCTTTTCGGCTGTTTTAGGCAGTCGTCCGGGAGCCACAGACCTTCGCGTAGTTGTCCTACCGAGTGGTAGCCCGGATGGCTCTGGTGTCATTAGTATTTCTGGCCAGGTCATAGCTTCCTCTAGAAATCTACGGCCTGGCTTAGATAGATGAAGCGTCGTTGGTTAACACCAACAACATTTAAAAAGAATTCGTACTGTTCCTGCCTGATCCAGTAAGAAGAGTGCCGGAGTTGCTGGATTGCGACGATGCTGTGTGCGGAGAGTAGCCCACCGGATGAGGTGGATACCTCCGATTTCCGTACCTCCGTGCACACGCATTTAGTTGTCACCCGTTTTGGCCGGAAAAACCAGTCATCTGGGAACCACAGACCATAGTGTAGTAGTCCTGCAGAGTGGTAGCCCAGGTGGCTCACTTGTACATACTATATGTATATAATAGTAATAAAATATTTCTTGCCAGGTCATAGCTCCTCCTGCTGGAAATCTACGGCCGGGCCTAGTAAGATGAAACGTCGTTGGTTAACACCAACGACATTAAGAAAGTATTCATACTGTTCCTGACTGATCCTGAAAGAAGAGTTCCGGAGTTGCTGGATTTGCGACTGTGCTGTGCTCGGATAGTGAGCTAGCCGGATGAGGTGAAACATCCTCCACCAACGTACAAATGAAAAATATTGAAATTACTACTAATTTTATAAAATTATGATTATATCTGTACCTCATAAACTTAATTTGTTTCGTTATCAACATCTTGAAATAATTCATTGATATCATCCCTTGATAGAACTTTAGATTTCTTTTATCGGTATCTGACGCTTTTGTTCTTACCAATTTTAAAAACTTCCTTTTATCAATATTTTCCTTAACATTCAGTGTACTTCTCAACATTGAGTAGACACTCCATATCGTAGGAGGTTTTACAATTCTTGATTTATCTTCAAAGTAGCATATAAGCGCATTTTCGGAAACATTTTTCACAAGTTTCTTGTCGCACGATTCACGGAATTGGTCATACGTTTTCTCATATATTAACTTGGCTTTGGCCGGTAACATTTTAGATACTATTGCATTTGCTTCTCAGATATATCTGATGGCGTATTACTACCACTATTCTAATCAACATCCATCTTCTTGAAAATAACTTGAAATTGAAGCAACTACGAGCAAACTCAGTCAAACACGCGGCGTGCCAACAAACCGTTTCTATAGTAACGACACAGAAAGATCACTGGATGCTGTGAAATTGTTTGGAAAATTATTGATAACATGTAAAATAACATGTATGGAAAAGAGAAGTATTATTTAGTTATTTTGGACTTATTTTTTTCAGACAGGAAAATATTTGAATACGATTTTACTGAAAACATTGAATAATATTTTCAATACAACAGTCGTTTAAAAAGCGATAACTTATCGGGACAAAAAATCACGTCAAGATGTTTCGGAAGTATTTATTTTGAATGTATTTCAGAAGATGTAAATTAACATTCACAGTTGTACAAAAAATGTTTTGTGTATTTCGTGTATAAAATTCGTGTTTCCATGGTACATTCGAGATAATTTTCGGCCTCGACCTGCGGACTCGGTCAAAAATTAATACTCTCATGTGCCATTAAAAAACTAACAATTTTTCCATAATAGTACCTAACCTACTCTGGAACCGAAAACAAAATGTTATAAATCGTTCAATTTGTTTACTGGAATAATAGAAATTTAGAAGTTACTAGTTCTTCATTAGAGAATTATTATAGCATTAAAGCCCTTTTCAACCCCTATTTCGTTGTTGAGGCTTCATTCCAAGTACAATCAAACGAAGTGGTCGTGGTGTTAGAGCGTTTGCCTTTCACACCCATCAGGCGGCCGGGTTCGATGCCATCGCCTGTCACGGAGCTGCAGTGGTTCCGACTCCTATTATGTGAGCTGTAGGTTCCTGATTTCCCTTGCTTGCACAAAACCCTGCTTCTGAGAGGTTTTCTCCGAAAAACCTGAGAGTTTAATAAAACAAATTTAACATTTTTTTGTAACAACTCACAAGATCCGAAGAAAATGTTTAACTTTTTATGTTCCTGATATATTAAACATTATTTTTAAGTTTTTTGTACAGTACCTACTTAATACTTGTGTTTGGAAATATCTTTTACGTTCAGTTCATTCGGAACATTTCAGCTAAATATATGTCCTTATGGAAACGTTAGTAGCATACGTGTGTTTGCTACCCCTTGCCACCCAGTGTTCTTCATTGTATACTGTATACAAACAAATGTACAGATCAAGCAACAAAAGTTATTCGACGACCCGATGTTTTTCATTATTTTTAATAATTTTTTCGATTTCTTTTTCGCTTGTTTTCACAACTTTTTTTCGAAGAAGGGAGAACTAAAGATCTGTCAGAGCATGTTTTGTTCACAAACAAAGTACACCTGATTCAAAACTTACATGAGAAGGGCCATTATTAAAAAAAAACGTAAAATCTTTTGGTATTTCTAGTTTTCCTCCGTTACTTATAATACGATCGGGTCGTAAAACATTCCATTTTGTTCGTATTTCAATTATCTTAAATTCTTTCTCATAGAGCAACCAGATTGCTTCATAAGTTTTCATTTTATAAGCAAAACAATTAACAAATTATTAAATGACAGTTGCGAGTCGAAAACATAACAGAATACTACTACGGACTGTCTTACATGTGATGAATCGGTTTTCAACTATTATTTTTGTTAGGAAAAAATGCTTTATTGATTTGCCTAATTGTCTTATTTTCTTGATATACGAGGATATATTGAAAAATTTTTAGCCTACTATAGAACCAAACAAAATTTCATTGTCAAAATATTTTATAACTCAACATATTCTCCTCATAATTGGATACATTTATTACAGCGAACATATTCTCTTCTTATATGGATACATTCATTACAGGGAACCTGCAACGTCTCTAGAACTTTCAAAAAAAATGTTTCTTCTTGCTCTGCAAACCAGACCTCCACAGCTTTTATTACCTCCTCGTTGGAAAAAAATGTACGACCTTTTAAACTTTTTTTCAGTTGAGGAAAGAGATGATAGACGGAGCCAAATCTGGTTAATAAGGGGGGTGTTCTAGTAATTCAAACCCTAAATCACGAATTTTTTGCATGGCTACATGAGATTTGTGTGCAGGGGCGTTGTCCTGCAAAAACAAAACAACTTTGGATAGCTTTCCGCGTCTTTTCTCTTTAATTTTACCCGTAGAGTGGTCAGTAATGTCGAATAGTTATCTCCAGTTATTGTTCTACCCTTATCCAAAAAATCAATTATGATGGCAATCCCAAAAAAACTGAAGCAAGAACTTTTCCAGCAGATTTTTGGTCACGAAACTTCTTAGGTCTTGGAGAACCGGAGTGTCGCCATTCCATCGATTGTTGCTTTGTTTCTGGATCGTAGAAGTGTACCCAAATCTCATGTATAGTAACAATTCGGTTTAAGAAGTCTACATCCTTTTCAAATCGATCGCGATGCTACTACCCTTGCACGCTTTTGGTCAACATTCAAACATTTGGGGATCCATTTTGCAGCAATTTTTCTCATGTCCAAATTGACGTGAACTATATAATAATAATAAGACTTTTATTAATCCAAATTCCCAATAAAAAAACAAAACAAAAATCCTGTAATATCTGAAACGTGAATTTGAGATTAAAAGGCTTATAATATCAAAATCAATCAAAAATCTTAAATAAATAAATAATTGTGAAAAAACTAATTTATAATTGAATTTATTTTGAATTAAAAAATCTTGTCATTTAAAATCACTTGCATCGATTATATCAAATCTCAATAACTCGAAAACAGTTGCTCGCAGTGACCTCTATCAAGAATATATTCTTTACACAAAGTGAATAATAAATAGTCCCAGATACCAAACCTTACCCAAATATCAAAATAATTTTGAAATTATTCACAAAAGATAAAAATAAGAATTCAACTTTGACACTCTGTATCTCAGAAACGAATAACTTGTGGACATATTATGTTTATGGAAACTTTACTTTTTATTTTAATGTCAGCAATACGCTCCTAAATTTTCTACACGTACTTAAGACACACACTGTATAGTATCGCAAAAATTCATATGCGAGAGGACAATTGAGTCACATAACATTTTTTTGGTGTTTTTATTCAGGACTTTTCAATGTGGGTAAATTAATTTCAACTTATAACCAATTCTCAACTTTGATGTAACACGTTCTGTGAATTTTAACTTCGTATCTATAACAAGACCAAGGTTTCTACAGGAGTTTTTAAATGGTAAAAGTTCATTATCTAGATGAATATACAGACTAGCTTCCAATTTTTCCCTTATTTTTTCATTACAAAAAAGTAAAGCCATAGATTTTTTTGGATTTAGTTTGAGTAAATGTCGGCTGGATATCTCAAATAGCTTCTGTAAGTCATCGTTGATATTTTCATTTGCTTGTGCTACATATGGAGGGTTGAAGAAAAAGTAAAGTTGGGTGTCGTCCGCGTATAAGTGATAATTGCAATTAGTTATCGATGTCACAAATTTAGAGGTATATACCGAATAGAGTAGTGGACCCAGAATGCTTCCTTGAGGTACCCCTGAGTTGACAACTAATGATGTCGATATATTATTTTGGTAAACTACCCTCTGCAATCTGTTGCTCAAGAATGAATCTATTAATCTGCAAGCCCGATTCGAAAAACCAATGTGATCTAAAATTGTTAATAAAATTTTATGATTCAACATATTAAACGCTTTGGTGTAGTCTAAGAGTATCAAAAAAGTTGCCTTATTCACATCAGTTCCTCTCAAGACATCGTCTGTGACATCAGCAAGTGCAGTATCACAACTGTATCCCGGTCGAAAACCAGATTGTTTTTCAGGTAAAAAATCAATTGAGTTGAGAAAAGGTACGATTTGAGACTCGATTGCTCTTTCAAGTACTTTGGACATTACAGGCAAAATCGAAACTGAACGGAGATGGTTGAATTCTGTAGGAGAGGTGATTTTCGCTAACGGATTAATGATGGCTTCTTTCCACAAATTTGGAAAATATGAGTTGAGGATACATGAATTTAAAATATGCCTTAAATGAGGTACAATATGAGGACAACATAATAATATCAATGTGATATTAAGTTTGTCACAACCAAAGGCCTTCGACTTAATGTTCTTCAGTGTTTCTAAAACAAATTCATCATCTATTTGAATAAAGGTAAAAAAATTATTCAGCCTATCACTAGCAAACTGATCAATTAGTTCATCAGTTGGATCATCATCATTTTTACATGATGAACGCGTTCGTATGAAATATTCAGTGCTTATATCCGTTTTAGCCCAATTTGACGGTCTATTAACATCATGTCATGAACTGCATCGATATTTTCGGGGAGTGACACAGAAACTGGCCTTCCCGATCGGTCATCATCTTCAATGGAAAATTTACCTCTTTTGAAGCTTGCGGTCCAATTTTTCACGGTCGCATACGAAGGACATTGATAACCAAGGGTATTAGGCATATCTTCGTAAATCTGCTTACCTCTTAACCCTTTTAAATACAGGTACTTGATGATGGCTCGATACTCCAATTTTTCGATTTCCACAATTTCGGTGGACATATTTTTTCTTTTAATTCATTGCGTAACTCTGGTTTATTTTTTTGACGTCAAACTTTACACTGACACTTCTAATAAGTTATTGTTCGTTGCTATGGTAACGCAATATTTTGTTTATGCAGGGAACTGGTCTAGGCTAACTAGATATCAATACATCCTCGTAAATCGGGTTACATTTTATGTAAATTCACACCTGGGTAAGTTTTAACTGTACCAAGTTGAAGCTCATTAAAAAAATATATGTTAACATAAAGTTTGTTACACAATAGATTACCCTGACCTTCATGCTCTCCTGTCTACGGACTGCACCAGCCAACTTTAAAAAATCAATTTTCACGTAATCAGTTGTTAAAATTAAAATTATTTGACAAACTGTTCATTGGTTGAAGCCATGCAGCAGTGTAATCGATGAATAGTTCCGAGTCTGTATGTTATTTTATAGTTTGTGCTGATAATGTTAATCCTGAGTTCCTATTTTGTAGTTATTAATCCAGCTTTCAGTCAAAACCATATTGACCAAATTTCAGTATGGACGGTAATGCGAATTCTGCAGTTATAGCAGGATTTTATATTCCAATAAGCTTTATGCAAAAATGAACAAATAATCCGGCCGTAAAAAGTTATCATTGTCATTATCATAAATTGCCGTTATGAAAGTACGTTCGCCCCATAAAAGCTGTGCGCGAATTTTATTTTATTTGCCATTACAATACAAATTAAAATGGTAGAATTGGTGTGTTGTATGTATATTTGATTCCAGAATCTATAGGGTGTGATGAAAACATGGATATTTGTGCATGGTAGCCTTGGTATACATGATGTAAGGGGCACACATCAAATTCAATTGAAATTATCATAAAATTACTTGGTTTTTAATATCTACAAAGTACCCAGCATGAGTTTTGAGTATATTTCACTGTCACGAAAGACTTCTTAATGAAATACAATCAACTATAAATTTTTTACAGAATCCTGAACAACTGCAGCCGTAAAACAATGGTTGAAATTAAAACGTTGTTATGAGGGTAAACTTGAATATAAACTTGTCTTATACAGTGTGGTCCAACGAAAACTTAACACCTTGATTGTCCGGCTCTAACATTAAAATGTGGAAAGTCGCTCGGACCTGGCAATGTCTGATTCGAGGGGGAACAACTTTTCCGCTCGTGTCATCCCTGCAACTGCAACCCCCTAACGGGGGTGAGTACAACCCCTTAATTTTGAATAGGGAGGAATGGGTCGCAAGACCTCGTTTCGAAGATATTATCAAGCTCTACCTTATCGGGTTCAAAATTTCCATCGATAACAAAATGACAGGTAGGAAAATAGTTTTTTTTTCCTCAAAGACAATAATACATTATATAGGAATAGTCAGTCTTAGTGTAGATCACAAAAAAACACAATTACAATAAAACTAGAAGTAATCTAACAGTAACAGCACATACAATTGTGGACAGTCTAAAAATTAGTAAAACGCTTACTAATAAACAATTTCCCTAAAGAAGAGGAGTGGAAGAGTACTTACGTTTGTGATGAGAGTATTAAATGCTCTTAACGGTCACGTACATGACTCAAGATTTCTGGTGTAATTTGACTACATTCATTAATGATATGATTTCGCAAATCATCCATTGACTCAGGCTGGGTAGCGTAGATCTTGGATTTTAAGTGACCCTATAGAAAAAAGTCCATTGGAGCCAGATCAGGTGATCTGGGTGGCCACTCAATATGTCCCCGTCTTCCAATCCAGGCGTGAGGAAAATTTTCATCTAAGAACTGACACACAGGTTTAGAAAAATGAAGTGGTGCGCTATCTTGTTGGAAAATGATCGTCTGATGGTCTTCGTCATTCTCCAATCCTTGCACGAGTGCTGTATAAATAGCAATCGCTAATATATTCACATAAATTTGGCCAACGATATTACCGATTAGGCCAATTATGTAATCTCCATAAGTACCCTACCAAACATTTAATTTTTGGGAATGCTGAGTATGCACTTCACGAAATAATCTTGGATTTTCATCTGACCAATACCGACACCCACTTGGTCACTATCACCCAAACAGTTTGAATAGGGAAAGTGGTAAGTGTGACACATCATTAAAAAGGTAATTTTATAAGGAATTCAGCAATGTCAATTTTTGCTACCTGACTTCTTATTCTGGCGCCCTCTTGCGGGAAAAACAACTGTTCCGTATTCCAAATTATGATAGTTCATTTGCAAGCCAATTTGATATAAATTCGGTGACAACGCATTATAGAATTTTTCTGAAGGAAACAACAAAATGGCGGCTCCAAAATGACGGAAAAGATTAGCAATTATGGTCCGATTCGATTCGAAATTGATACATGGTGGTTTTCATTGTCGGAAATTACGATTTGTTTGTCAATGCAAAAAAACAAGATGGTGAATCAAAGATAGCGGATGAAATTTGTAATTATGTTCCGATTCGAATCAAAATTAGTTTGTGGGGATTTTCAGGGTCCAAAATTATGATTTCTTTGTCAATGCCAAAAATCAAGATGGCGGACAAAATTTGTAATTGTGGTTCGATTCTATTCAAAATTGGTATATGGGGTTTTTATAAGTTTCCAGTATTACTAAAATGAATCAATTGAATTGATAAGAAAAGCTTTTATACTGATGTGCTAAAAAGGAAATAGTATTTTTTTGTATGTGTGACGAACAGAATCAGAATTTTACCGCGCAAAAATACCTATTTTGTACTAGCGGCAAGCTTTTGAATCTGTTACGTACAGAATAACCTACGTCCACATCTAAAAAAAAGATTTTTTTCTTTTCATCGCATTTGTATAAAAGCTGTTTGATCAATTTCACTCAATTAAATTTAGTCATGCTGAAAATCTGCACCTAAAATCCCCACAAACCAATTTGGAACGAATCGGACCGTAACTACAAATATCATATTGCCATTCTGGAATTACCATTTTGTTGTTTTTTATAGGTTTATAGGTTGTTTTGCATAGGTTTATGCAATGCAAAATTGGAAAACCTTGCATGAATTCAAATCCAATTATTCCAAACTACCAACATTAATTCACAGTAGATGCTCAAAGTGTTCGCCATGAACTGCTATACATGAGGATAAGTTGGTTTCGAAACGCTGTCTGAGCAATTGAGCTATTGAGCAATTTATGCAAAATTTCACAATTTGTAAGTTCGTACAATGTAAATTTTTGTTGTTTTCGTGAATCGTGTGAATCGTGAATCGTTCAAATCAAATTTCATAAGTTGGAATATGAAACAGTTGTTTTTCCCGCAATAGGGCGCCAAAATAAAAAGTCTGAATTCCTTATGGAATTACCTTTTCAATGATGTGTCACACTTAGTATTTTTCCTATTCAAATTGTATTAGTGACCAAGGGGTGGGGAGAGTGGTATGACAGTTGAGGTTATGATACGAAGATGTCCCAATTTGATTTAAAATCAAGGTGTTTTTGCATTTTTTCAACAACACATGTATCTTGAAGAATTCTTTTCTGGTGCCGGGTCGAACTGAACCATAACTACAAATTTCACCCGCTATAATGTTTTTTTGCATCTACAAAAAATCATAATTTCCGAACCTGAAAATCCCCACATACAAATTTTAATTCAAATCGGACCATAATCACAAATTATGTCCGCCATCTTTGAGCCACCATCTTGTTTTTTTGCACTGACAAACAAATCATAATTTTCGTCCCTGAAAACCACCACATTGAATCGAATCGGACCATAATTGCTAATCTTGTCCTCCATTTTGTTTTTTCTCTTAGACAAATTTCATAATGCATTGTAACCGAATTAATGTCAAATTAGCATGCAAATGAAGTATCAAAATTTGGAATACAGAACAGTTGTTTTTTCCGCAAGAGGGCGCCAAAATAAAAAGTTAGGTAGCGAAAATCTTTTGAATGATGTGTCACACTCACTACTTTCCCTAATCGAATTGTTTGGGTGATAGTGACCAAGGGGTGGGGGGAGGGGCATGCCAGTTGAGGTTATAATAGGAAGATGTCCTACTTGGATTAAAAATTGACGTGTTTTTGCATTTTTTTCACAACACATGTGTTTTGAAGATATTCGATCTGTTGCGTTTTCGGTGCCCCACCCTGTATATGGTATCTCTCACTAAGGTCCGTCGTATACAAGGTGCACCAACAAAGCATAACAGTGTCCCTGAACTCATTTATATTTTCACATTCCTTCATGTTATATCCATCAATATTCCTCAAATCTATTCTTGCTGCCTGCGAGATGAATTGAGTAATCCAAAATAATGAATAAAGTGCTTGCGTTTTTGCGTAGATACTGACAACCTGAAATGTTTCAATCAATATAATTTTGAGTGTTTTATGAACGTTATTTATATTGCAGGTGACAAGTATCGACTGATTGGTTCTATCTGTTACAGGGACTGACCGCAGCGCCATCTCGCTGGCGACTCGGGACGGTCCTGTTCTCTTCACTAATGATGGTTTTGTGGTACGTTGGCCCAGAGCCACTCCGCAACTCACTGTCTTTGTGTTATTACTTTAAATGTTATATTTAGCCACTGGAGTTCGTGAGTGATTTTCATTGATATGTCAGGACAAGTTCCATCTAGGGATGCACACTTGATATTGGAGTTTAATCAATGGTTAATTTCGTTATCATGCTGAAAACACGGTACAAAATTTAAATATTTACTTATTTTTTGACATCTGTCATGGATGGTTTGGTTCTAGCCCCATGATTCTTCCAATTTGATTTTATTAATTGATGAGCCTATATGGGAATTTATTGAATATACAAAAAATGAGTACCTAATACATTTCTGAAGTATGCAGTAATTTCGTAATACACATGGAAATAGTTGTTGTTATTTGTAATTTCTCAATATATTGTATACCTCTTAAGCGCGTTTCAAACTCAAAATGCATCATCCAAACAAAAATAATTTTATTTTCTATATGGGCAATGTTGAAAAATCTGCTTGTGGCTGAAGTATGTTTGATTTTATTTATTCTAATGAATATTTAAAAATTCTTATTTGCATCAAATATGAAGTCACAGCCACTTATTCATTATCTCTATTATCTAGATTATATTATCATCACAAACTGTACATATATTTCATCGTAGATTATTGAAATCGAAATACATCATCCAAACAATAATGTAAATCCTGAAAAACAATAATAATAATAATCGAAGTGACATAATTATAGTAATAGCGTTTATTGCCCAACAGTTTTCCATTTACAGAGCAGGTTTGTGATTTTGAATACAAAATTGGTCAGAAGCACCATATTCTAAAACTGAATGAACCAACTCAGTACTATTTCAATATTGATTGCAAGTTCGATTTTTTGGAAGAAATTGACTCCTTGACGTAGTATTTTTTAGTGTTTTCTTCCGTACGCTGAAAATAAAAAAATTGAATTTCAAGGAAATGTATTATAATATTCAAGTGTAGAAGGGCAAATCATAGAATTTGAAATTTGTGGCGTTTAAAATACTGTAGTCTTGAATGAAATCATGACGTTTTGTATTTTGCATGATCTGAAAAAAAGTTCAAAATAACTAAAAACTGATTCTCTTTTCTAAAAAACGTTGACGTTTTGGAGATTACATCATTTGAATTTGTCAGAAAATGTCTTATTATTTCAAAACCTGATAGAAACTGAGTTTAACAAAGTCTTTTACTAATGGAAACAGACATTTTGGAAACGCAGTAACTTATCGGTTGAAACACTCAAAAGATCATATCAAGAATCATGTTTTCAGTGATTCTAAAACTTCAGAAATATTTATTTTTTTGTTCACAAACAATGAAATTGAAGAATTCACAAACGCTAAAAAGTTACAATGTTATCAATTAGGGATAGTAATGCAGAAAAGTTTTCATTCACCATTGAAAAATGTATACAAGCATAAAACAGAAGCCTGATTTCTACCTTTTTCTGATGACACAAAGTCAAATCTATGTAATAAATCAAGACAAATACAACCTCTTGGAAAATGAATCCTATTGATTTTCAAGCTTAGGAATTTCTTCTGAACTATAGCATAGCAGATGAGTATTGAAAATATATGGGATTCCATAATTGGGTTTGGCTGTCGATTCATTCGTTGCAGTCATTAGTTATTGACTGCTAGACCTACCCTATACTGATGAGGAGCAACACTCCGAAATCGATATATAGGTGGTCCGAATGTTTCGATGAACATTCCCATGCAACTAAGCAATTGCAGAGATAACCTTGTAGGAACTCTGCACGGAAATTTCATCAGATGTAATTCAATGTTCGTCGTGGCATTAGCCAGGAAAGTAGTTGTTTTCTGATGGATTTTCGACCCAACTTCTCCTATTGTATAGGATATTTGCAATGAGCAGTCCTCCGGACATCTTATGCCTAAAGTCATAAGCTCATTGTGAATTAGTTTTCTTTTCCGTTTCATATACGGTCTTGACGATCGTGTCATGGGTATTGCTTTGGTTGGGCTTCCGGCACTGAGATGGCGCTCGCAGTTTGGAAATAATCCACTGTGCGGGCGCGGTCTCAGTTTCGGTCTGTAAATGGGTTTGGCTGTCGATTCATTCGTTGCAGTCATTAGTTATTGACTGCTAGACCTACCCTATACTGATGAGGAGCAACACTCCGAAATCGATATATAGGTGGTCCGAATGTTTCGATGAACATTCCCATGCAACTAAGCAATTGCAGAGATAACCTTGTAGGAACTCTGCACGGAAATTTCATCAGATGTAATTCAATGTTCGTCGTGGCATTAGCCAGGAAAGTAGTTGTTTTCTGATGGATTTTCGACCCAACTTCTCCTATTGTATAGGATATTTGCAATGAGCAGTCCTCCGGACATCTTATGCCTAAAGTAGAAAATTAGTTAACTTCGACTTATTTTGTGAAAACACAATAGTGAAACTCGCCAAAAACGCATTTGAAAAATTCATTTCTAATACATTCATTCAGTTATGAGGTTTTTTCAAATATCATTTCATTTTATTTCGAAAATTAATAGTACCTACCTTGAGATATTTTTATAATTTTAACATTTTCTTTTATACGGAAAAAAATGTTCAAAGTTCAGATCATGCATTTTAGTTCAAAGTCTTTTATGAGGTATGGAATTTTCTGCGATGACAATTTTTACCATCTGGTTACAAATACTTGCCGGTCCCTATAAATCACATATTTTGTAACCAGTGCAAAAAGAATACATATTTCATATTTATTATGACATTCTCAGTATGCGACAGAGTTAAAGTTTCAATATTGCCAACCAATTACGTAAATCTTCCTACGATCATAAATTCTGGGGCTAGTGAATATTACTATAGCGGGGTAATGGTCTTCATATTCATTTTCAATATTGATGTTGGACCCAAATATAACCATATTTCATACTGTGTGTTTCACAACGTCTTAGAATCTTTTCAAAAGAGAGAGAACAGAAAAATCTAATGATGTCCCAGAAAAACGAAACAAATAAATTGACTACACTATTTTTCTTATGTGAATAGAAATTAAATGCCAGGCTTACAAACTTCATTTCCTTTCCAATTCAGTCTCTTCCACAACCACCTACTAATGTTTTGAGAGAAATATTGATATAATATTAATGTCGTTTTGAAGTAATAAAAGAAATCATGTATTATATGAAAAATAAGCAATATTGAGTGTTAGATAGGATGGAAATGAATTGAAGTTTCTTAAAAATTTTCATTGTCTCTAATCTACGAGATGAAAATATATGTTTTTATGACCAAACGCTACAAAAAAACGTTTACTGCTGTTTTGAGAAATAAATATTTTTTCTTGTTGACCTGAACAATTGTCCTGACCATATCAAGATTCATGGTACATTCGATCACTCAAGAGTTCCTATTTAGTCCCTTCTTTGATGTTGTTTTTCACTGGTCACGTTGATGTTGTCACTCTCAATGTTGTTTGTATCGCAGCACTCTATCGTAATGCTACTTTGGTATGG
Source organism: Chrysolina oricalcia (assembly GCA_944452925.2). NCBI lineage: Eukaryota > Metazoa > Arthropoda > Insecta > Coleoptera > Chrysomelidae > Chrysolina > Chrysolina oricalcia. Next base: position 16,904,106 of record OX101821.2, read on the forward strand.
CAAGTATGTCAACATTCACTTCCACATTGAAATACTATGATGTGCATCTAGAATAGTTGGTGGAAATGGAAAACCACAATTGATAATTCTGAAATTAGGAAAATATGAATTTTACAGTTTTCCAATCCACTAGCTTCAGTAAATGTTATACATAATTGGGAACAACAATGAAGAACACCCTTAGTTGACCACTGCCAAGTAGACAGATCATGGAAAAACATATTTTAAATGTTTAGGGTTGCACGTTTTCCAGCTTTCATCGAAGTTCGAATGTGTTTTCCATTGATGTATATTGTTTACACTATTTTCAGTTGATGACAACAAATTTATTGATTCTGTTCTAGCCAAATTATAAACGGTAATATGGCAATTTAGGACATGAATTACTGGAGGGAAATTTGAATGAATTGCCCATTTATAATTCGATTCAGAATCGAAAAATGGTCATGAATATATGTTACAAACAACGGATGCATGTACAAATCGTGTCATTATCGAAATACTTGTTATATAAATCAATGGACTAGTCTGCTACCCCTGGTTATGATTGTACTGGTAGCATGAAAGTTTTCAAATTGTCTAAATAATAATTCAGGAGTTTTCTAGGATCGTTCACTTCACAGTTGTTAGTTTTTCATACATTTATTTTATTTCAATTCTCTATTTCATAAGAATCTCTATTACCTTGAAAAATATTTTTTGTCATTTCCAAAATAAACTTTACTTCTTGCATAATTTATTTTTGTTAAGGATATTCACTATTTTTCGTTGACTCGAAATCTAATACAAAGATAAATTTTTCAAGTTTCGATAACAGAGATGGATTTAGTCTCCGAAACGTCGACGTCGTTTAGAAAATTGGAGTATTATACCGGGTAATTCAAAATGTGGGGCCACCATCAGGATTTCGGAATCTGTAAGAGATACGAAGACGGTTGAATCGGGGCAAATTTGTTCATTTATGTGACCAACAAATACGCCGTTGAGAGAGTTTAAAATTCCAATTATATTCGGAGATATCGGGAAAACCTGAAATTTTGAAAAATATTTTCATTTATTTCTGGCGTTATTTGATGAGGAATATTAGAATAAACAGCACATTTCTGTTGCCATTTGGTCCCTGCTATACGACGGTTTTTTCGTATTTATCATCCGACGTTCGTCAAATCAACTTTATTTTTTCTTATGAGCGTCATATTGAACTGTTACGAATTAAAATTGAGTTTTTCAATCCTATGACAACTATGTATAATATGTGATACTTTTTTATGTCATAACCTTTTATATTTCACAAAAACTAGAATTTTACTGTTGGCTCTGATTCCGTCAAAAACACTTGTTAAATAAGTAGTTTCGTTGTTACGATATTATTATCTGTCACACAGCCACGTCTTCTGTCACCAATTCAAAATGAAAATGAACGTAAAATGGTTTTTTCAAACCAAGAAAAAAGGGATATGATGAAAATGTTTTCTGAATCAGACAGTATTATACCGAGAGAACTGCAGTAATGTATCATTAACCATAACCAGAAAGAAAACAACCAGCAACATTAAAAGAATTAGATACCTTACCGAGTATGGTAGTTTAGATAAACTGAGAAATGAATATGGAAATCGATTAGATGAGAATACGATAAAAAATATTCAAAATTAGGTAAGAAACTTCGATCCTTTCATTAACATGACATGACATGAGAGAGTATCATGCATTATACATAATTGGAATCACAATGGCCAACTACATTTTAATTTGTAACAGTTCATTATGAAGTCCATAAAAGGAAATAAAGTTGTTGATCATAGCCAAGAGACGAAACGTCAGATGATAAATCAGTTATCGCACCGTCGTATAGCGGAGACAAAATGCCAGTGAGAATGTTTAGGTTATTTTGATATCTATCATCAAATAATGCCATAAAAAATTAAAATATCGGTTTTTTACGGATATCTCTGCATATACTGGGGATTTTGAAACTTTTTCAACGGTATTTTGATGGTCACAGGAATGTGCTAATTTCACTCGGTTCAACCATATTTTCGTATCTCTTATAGTTTCTGAAATTCCAATGGTGTCCCTTGAATTTGAATAAACGGTATAGTTATTTCGATCTCACTTTTTTCAGCCGGCAAACTGTAGAACACGATTTCACTGACCAAATGAAATTATTTTTTGAAACACAGTCGTTTGAAAGTAGTTCTCGGGGCAAAAAACAATGTCATGATGTATAGGAAGTATTTATTTATAACATATTTTAGACGGTATGAGTTCACATTCACAGTTGTACAAAAAGTAGTGTTTGTACTTCATTTAAGTACATATTTCATGTGCTTCATACAACAAGAATATTTTTGCACGAGCTAGAAGTTTTCATAATGAGCCGTAGTAAATAGGCCTAATATTCGAGTCCACTTCGCTTTGGTCTATGGATAATTCTATTTTTCTGTTATCCGTTGTTCTTTCCCAAACTTGATATGATGACTTATTCAAAAGATGTGAGCAGTCAAACACGAGCTGTTCAATTTAGTTTTTAAATTCAGTCTACCTCGCTTCAGTTTTGATGTTCCTTCATAAGATATGTCTTCTCAAACTTGAAATGGTGACTTTTTCAAAAGAAGGTACCGTATGCCGTCAAATACGGGGAGGTCTATATAATTTTCAAATCCAGTATAACTCGCTTCAGTCTATAGATATTTTCATTTATCTCTTATCGGTCTATCTCCTCAAACTTGATATGGTGACTCTTCCGAACAATTTTTAAATCTAGTCTGCCTTGCTTCAGGGTAAGAATATTTTTATTTTTCCGTTATCGGCAAATCTCGCAAAACTTCATATCTATGATTTTTCTAAATGTGTTGTACATGCTGTCGAGAACGGGCTGTTCAAAAATAATTTCCAAATCCAGTCTACTCCGCTTCAGCATATAGATAATTTTCGTTTTTTTGTTATCTTTCCATCTCCCCAACCTTGATTTTAGCCTAGTTCCGATAGGTGATACATATGTAGTCGAGCAGGAGCCTTGCAGAGGAATAATTTAACATCTTGAAGTTGGCCGTGAAATTTCAGGGGAAAATTACGTCAACATAAAGGACATGGCACTGGATACACGTATTCCTGGGGATCCACAGATTTTTTCATTTTTTGATATATCATTCAAGAGGTCAAAAGAAGAAACTTTCTTCATTAGACTTTTTTTCTAGCCCTACAGAGCGAGCTAAAAAATTGGGTTGAATATCTAATGCCAATTGTGGAAAATACTGTCTGTAAGTTGATTTTTCTTAATTTTTGGGTATAACATGCTGTGAAAAATATCAATAGGCTTTGAATGGTGTGCATACTTACAATATGAGGCAGAATATGCGATTTTTCCAAAAACTCTTCATCAACTTCTCGCCCAAGTGTGGACTCTTCTTTGAATTTCTTGAAGCCAAAATCTCTCCCGAGGTTGTTCGTGTTAGCCTTTGTTTTTCACATGTTTGCACCCATACATAGTGTGTTTCACTTCTCAATGAAACACTCCCGTATCTTCCGTAATTTTTGACGTAGAACCATGATAGATACACTAGAAATAAACTCACTGCACAAAAGGGGTCATCCTACATGTTATACACTGCAAGCCAGCAGCGATGGAACCACCCATTTCTCATCGCTGCTGGCGTGCAGTGTATATCACGTGAGATGATCATTTTCAGTGCATTGTTCTACGGCGAAAATAACGGAAGATACGGGGGCGTTTACATGAGAAGTGAAACAAATTAGAATTTTTCAGGACTGAAAAGGACCCCGCACTTTTTATAGGTAAAATGGTTCTCGGTGAAATTGTCTGAATTTTCAGTATATTGTAGTATTCGATGTACTGATTGAACGTGCAGAATCGCAAAGTTCGTTGATGGATAGATAGTTAAAAATCAGTAATTTTTATTTAATTATTTTCTCAGGATTTGAAAGTGCCAACTGCATTTTTTTTTCGTTCTTATCATCAACGTACCTTCATATTACTAAATATCCTTCAGATGGTGTAGATTATATCATTATGAAGAGTAAAAAATAAAAACATGTCTGAAAATTCGATGTAATGATAAAATATTGTTAAAATTATTTTGGCATGCAATATACCATTCTTATTTTATCATTAATGACAATTCATACATTTCCTGTATATTCAAGTGAATTTTCATCTTCCGACGATAGCTGATACCGTATAAACATGATTTCGTTGGGATATATAGGCTGATCATGAAAAAGGACAAAATATCAACGTTTCAGAAATCACCCTGTAATTCACGATTAACTCGGTAAAATTCCTTCATTATTATTTAATATATTCGTCATTCTCTCCTTAACACTGTCAGTTTCCTCCTATGACTAGTTTCATAGTTATTAATTGAGAAACTTATTTCCATTTGCATGACGAGTTGAAGGAACTTGTTCAAGCGTACATTCTACTTGTAGACAAGATTTTTCACAAATAATGAAACGTGAGAAACAAACTATCTGGGAAAAGTGAAAATTATTGATAGAACGTTTTCATTTCAAATAGGAGAATTTGAATCTGGACAGCGACGGTTTTTTTCCAATGCGTGTTCCAATCGGATAGAACTTTCCATGATTTTTATATTTGCTAACTATCAATAGAAACAAAGACATCTATTATATTTCATCAATATAGGTAGTTCAATACGTTAAAGTAATAATAATTATCACTGATGAAACTAATTGATTTTTCTTTTTCATTCACTCTTCGTCTACGACAGAATCAAAATGTACCCTATAGCCGATATGGTTTTCTTGCTGTATGAGGATCGTAGCGCTGCTACGGGGAAGGTGGACTCGGTTGAGGCTATTCCTTGTCACCTTCAGTGATAAGTGAGTTCCCGTACCGTGGCCTCATACACGATTGGGTGAGTCGAACTATCCAAGCATTAGGATTTTTAACTGGCTCACGCCTGAAGAATGTATATATCAACGAACTTTGCGATTCTGCACGTTCAATCAGTACATAGTGTAACGAAGCATTTCTGAGACTAATTATTAAGTCCTAAACAATAACTCAGAAATGATCCGTACGCCTTTCTAAACCATTTTACTGTAAATTCAAAATTTATTGTAAACGGAAAGCAATCTTTCAAGTCAGAAAATGGTAGATGACTCCATCCATATTTCCTTATTTTGGAACCGACCACTTTTTGCTCGTCTTGACTTCTTGCGCCTAAAATATTTACTTATACATAGAGTTTGGATGTCAGTTAACTTTTTATGATAGGGAATATTGTTTTGCTGAAATTGAATAGTTTTTGTGCCTTCTGCTACGACGGCCACCGTTTTTCATGTGTTTTGCTACGAAGGCCAACCGAAGGTATAAATAGAGGAAGCACATGAAAATCTACCTCTTTTGGTGCCGGCAACTTGAATAGTACACATCGTAGAAATATTTGAAAATTAAATTCCGTTTAGTGAAGTTCCGATGGTAAGCTTAAGTTATATTATATATGAATAGGTGCTTTGAAATTCCCAAACCGCGATTAGTTTATTTATTTAGAAACCGCAATTCAACAACCACCTACGTGATTATCAAAGTACCACGTTGTTTACCCTAGAAGGTTGGGTCTTACAGCCGAAAAGGGTAATTGCGTTCAAATTCAGGTACTAGAACGTTGCATGTAAATTACTGATTCCAAAAGGGTCTGGCAGATACGACCTTTTGGAATTAGTTTGTGTATTAGAATCGAACAAGTTGTTAAGGTGGAAAATTGAATTGCGAGTCGAGTCAACCGAATAAAAGTTTCGAGCACCTTGGATTCCCTCTATCCCAGTCAATATAGTGCCACGTCATACAGTTACCCACAAATGTGCTTTCACAGGAGTGGAGATTGTCTCGTTTGAAATCAGGCACAGGAATCAGCTAGTTGAAGTTCCTACGTATCCGAAAAGTACGGTCTTTCTGCTTATCGGAACTAGCTGAACTCAACGAGCATATTTGTTGGAGGAGGCGTATTCAAGTTTTTGTCCTTCAGACATCCGGTATCGCGTATCCACTTTCCTGTGTCTCTACCCAAGACGTATTGCGAAGTTTCTCCCGAAAGGATCGGTGTTACGGCCCGAAGGGACAGACTTCGTTTACAACTAGTACGTAGATCGCGATAAGTAAATTACGCATTCCGAATGGACTGGCCGATACGTCTCTCCAGAATTCGTTTGGAATTTTTATTCGATAAATAATAGTCGGTGAGCCAGGAGTGGATAAAATTAATATCGCGAAATCCTAGTTCCCTGAAAGCTGATCTCAGTAATTCGGGACTAGCCGTTAAAATTGATATACTTCGTCGTACCTAAGTTTCATAGCGCGACCGTTATATACAGGGAAACCTATTCACCTGCAACGATTCCGTAAAATCAATTCTCAGTGGCCGTATATACTTTATATTCAATTCATTCCGCTGTCTACTGAAACGATTGCTTTCCCGTACCCCTGTCGAGTTTAATTTTCTTCAGTGTACCGAGTGTTCATTATTTTGGGAAATAAATTAATTCTATGCTATTAATTCCCATACTTTCATTCCGGGTATAGGGGAAAGTAGGGTAATACTCTGAAAACCTTTCATAGAAGGGTGAGAAGGTACAGCCGGTATTCTGACAGTGGTGAGGGCAATTAAAGCCTGCCGCTTGCCATAATACGAAACGTGGTCGTAACAACTGACCCCTGGAATACCGTTTCTTCACTGTAGCTGTCGTGGGCCTCCCAAAAGTGTCATCTGGAAGAAAGTGGGGCATACCACTATAATCTTACTGGCGCCCGAGGGTAGTATTGGGTGTTATAGCGAGTGTACCGTTGTCTGATACACCCAGTACCCGTAAACGTCATTGTAACGTCCGAATAGGGGAGAAAAACACGTTACAAATTTGGCGCCCGAGCAGGGACTTGTATTGTTGTTTCCGAAGCATACAAGTACCGTTGATAAGGATGTAACCGTTGAAAAGTGTATACCGTTGAAATAAGTTTAGCAAGCACCGAAATTAACCGAAACCTTCGTTTTACCTGTTTTCCGACCGTTGCCGACAAAAAAAAACGGAAAACGAAAACCTGTCATTTTGACAACTGTCTCAAGTACCCAAGTGACATATCGTTTAATAGGTTTTTGAGGACAGCTAAGCGATTGCGACTACTCTCGAGGCGCTCTGCTTCACCATTTAGGAGATAGATATCCTAAAATAGAATAAACTGGAAAATTCATAGGAAACCAGAAAAACCGACCTTAGGGGTATCTTGTAGGCATGCAGACATCATCTGGGGCTCCTATAAATCCGTCAGTACCGCCAATTCCCCCGCCACTTCCGTCTGGCGCAACTTTTCTGAACGACACAAGGGTAGGATGGGTTTACCTGCTCCGAAAAGACGAACTCGATGGAGAACTGAGGAAATTTATCCTGGATTTAACCGGGACTATGAACGATAAGAGAAAACGCCTGATAAAGTTCATACGGGAAGGACGAACATCACCGTTTATACAGTCTAATCCCGGTCCGTTCATATTTCCGCAGCCAACGGTCACGGTAACACAACCTGTACCCTCTGCAGGAGGGTTACTGATACCACAGCCTAATTTCCCAGCTCATCGAGTCATACCACCCACATTCCGGTGTACTCCATTGCGAATCCAGGAGTGGAAAGTTTCGTTCAATGGAGAAGGCGACCCAGCAGCGTTTCTTGAACGCTTGGAAGAAATCTGTACGGCACAACAAGTGTATCCGGAACAACTGCTAATCGTAATGCCCGAATTACTTGAAAGACTACCGGTAATGTGGTTCCGAAATAACCGGGACTCATGGAAATCCTGGAACGAGTTCCTAGGAGCCTTCAGAGATTTTTTCTTCCCAGTTAATTATCAGATAGATTTGGAAGCAGCCATAAGTCGAAGACTTCAACAACCGAATGAGAAGACAGCAGAATACATCACTGGAATGCAGACATTGATCCGCCGCCACGGAAGTATAACACCGACTCAAGAATTGCAATGGTTGTATCGAAATCTCCTCCCTGTATACCGACAACAAATCCGCCGGACCGACTTCAGCGACATAGCATCTTTTTCGAAGGTTGTGAGAGAGTACGAGCTGTTGAGGACTGAGTTAGTGGAACCCCGGTATGCACCACAACTCCATTCAAATTGGAACCAGAACCGTATGGTACCAGCAGTCACGAATGTTACGAGAGAGACAACAGGGAATCGTCAACCGTTGAAATCTACCTCTTCATTGACCGACCGATCACCGACCGCCCCTACTGATCAGCATTATCAGGAGGTACCTAGCCGGAACCAGGATACAAGTGTAGAATGCTGGCGATGTGGACAGGTTGGACATCATAGAAGCCAGTGCCATGCTCTACAGAAACTATTTTGCTCCCGCTGCAAAAGAGAGGGTGTAATGTCCAGATATTGCCCATGTCAACAGCAAGGACCGAGTGTGAGTAAATTAGACAGATGTGGTATTCAACCGAGGACACCACAGCACTGCAAATACCCAGCCTCAGCTTTTCCAGTACCGTCCGATGATACACAAAACCGACCAGATGTGACCGTTGCTCTACCAGGAGGAACCGTAAGAGCCCTCATTGATACCGGAGCTGCTAATTCATATCTAGGAGACCGGGTGATAGCACAGTGGAGGATACTAGGGCTACGCCGGGTAGAGAAACCAGCCAGCTCAGTCCAAGTGGCAGATGGACGTTGGGCACCTGTAACCCAGCTGTTCAGAACGGAAGTCACGATAGGAACATTCCAATTTACCGAAGAATTTGGATACCTGGGAGGACTCTCTTGCGATATGGTGATAGGGATGGATATCCTTCAGAGAAGGAATTTCACATTGGAACTAGGAACTGGCAATATATTTGTCAGCGGGCAGCAGCTTCCGTCCGAAGCACGAACCGTTCGGTGCGAACCACTCAGAATGCTGACGCCAAGACCAAACCCCAAACTCACCACAGATGAAGAGACTTGTTCAAATACCTTCCTGAATGAACAATTTCGTTTTTATGAGGACAGACGTGGAGTCAAGCCGATAGTAACGCAAAAGATCAGAAAGTACGATCCAGAACCCACACAACAGCTGGAAGTTGACCGAATGATAGCAGAAGAAACCAGTACACCGCCCCGTCCAACCACACCTGGCCCTCAGCGGACACCACTTCCAACTTCCACCGAAGTCCGATGAAAGGTACATAGTAGAGGACAAAAAGCTGCTATCTGGAGCCTTATACACTTCTTGTGAAGTATACGTGAGATCAGAACATTCCGATGTAAGTAACTACCCACAGTCCAAGGTCAAGGATGCTAGGAGGCAGAAGAAAGTGGCACCCGGCCGTCCCAGTCCCAAGACTTCCGAAAGTCCATTAGCTGGGAACACTTTCTTCAAGATGAAGAAGGATGATTCGTCCAGAGACATGTCTGAGGATGGTTATAACCGACAACTAGCCGTTCCGAAATCTTCCAATGAGGGCACGCGTCAATGCAGTGCAGAGAACGGAGACCCATGATCAAGGCAACAGGAGACCGGAACCAGGAGCAGATATCATCTACTTTGAACTTGGTATTTATAATTAAAAAAAAAAAAATGTAAACTCAGTTTCCATTTTTTTTACGGAAGTAAGAGGGGAATGTAACGAAGCATTTCTGAGACTAATTATTAAGTCCTAAACAATAACTCAGAAATGATCCGTACGCCTTTCTAAACCATTTTACTGTAAATTCAAAATTTATTGTAAACGGAAAGCAATCTTTCAAGTCAGAAAATGGTAGATGACTTCATCTATATTTCCTTATTTTGGAACCGACCACTTTTTGCTCGTCTTGACTTCTTGCGCCTAAAATATTTACTTATACATAGAGTTTGGATCTCAGTTAACTTTTTATGATAGGGAATATTGTTTTGCTGAAATTGAATAGTTTTTGTGCCTTCTGCTACGACGGCCACCGTTTTTCATGTGTTTTGCTACGAAGGCCAACCGAAGGTATAAATAGTGGAAGCACATGAAAATCTACCTCTTTTGGTGCCGGCAACTTGAATAGTACACATCGTAGAAATATTTGAAAATTAAATTCCGTTTAGTGAAGTTCCGATGGTAAGCTTAAGTTATATTATAAATGAATAGGTGATTTGAAATTCCCAAACCGCGATTAGTTTATTTATTTAGAAACCGCAATTCAACAACCACCTACGTGATTATCAAAGTACCACGTTGTTTACCCTAGAAGGTTAGGTCTTACAGCCGGAAAGGGTAATTGCGTTCAAATTCAGGTACCAGAACGTTACAGTTAAATTACTGATTCCAAAAGGGTCTGGCAGATACGACCTTTTGGAATTAGTTTGTGTATTAGAATCGAACAAGTTGTTAAGGTGGAAAATTGAATTGCGAGTCGAGTCAACCGAATAAAAGTTTCGAGCACCTTGGATACCCTCTATCCCAGTCAATATAGTGCCACGTCATACAGTTACCCACAAATGTGCTTTCACAGGAGTGGAGATTGTCTCGTTTGAAATCAGGCACAGGAATCAGCTAGTTGAAGTTCCTACGTATCCGAAAAGTACGGTCTTTCTGCTTATCGGAACTAGCTGAACACAACGAGCATATTTGTTGGAGGAGGCGTTTTCAAGTTTTTGTCCTTCAGACATCCGGTATCGCGTATCCACTCTCCTGTATCTCTACCCAAGACGTATTGCGAAGTTTCTCCCGAAAGGATCGGTGTTACGGCCCGAAGGGACAGACTTCGTTTACAACTAGTACGTAGATCGCGATAAGTAAATTACGCATTCCGAAGGGACTGGCCGATACGTCTTTCCAGAATTCGTTTGGCATTTTTATTCGATAAATAATAGTCGGTGAGCCAGGAGTGGATAAAATTAATATCGCGAAATCCTAGTTCCCTGAAAGCTGATCTCAGTAATTCGGGACTAGCCGTTAAAATTGATATACTTCGTCGTACCTAAGTTTCATAGCGCGACCGTTATATACAGGGAAACCTATTCACCTGCAACGATTCCGTAAAATCAATTCTCAGTGGCCGTTTATACTTTATATTCAATTCATTCCGCTGTGTACTGAAACGATTGCTTTCCCGTACCCCTGTCAAGTTTAATTTTCTTCAGTGTACCGAGTGTTCATTATTTTGGGAAATAAATTAATTCTATACTATTAATTCCCATACTTTCATTCCGGGTATAGGGGAAAGTAGGGTAATACTCTGAAAACCTTTCATAGAAGGGTGAGAAGGTACAGCCAGTATTCTGACAGTGGTGAGGGCAATTAAAGCGTGGTCGTAACAACTCACCCCTGGAATACCGTTTCTTCACTGTAGCTGTCCTGGGCCTCCCAAAAGTGTCATCTGGGAGAAAGTGGGGCATACCACTATAATCTTACTGGCGCCCGAGGGTAGTATTGGGTGTTATAGCGAGTGTACCGTTGTCTGATACACCCAGTACCCGTAAGCGTCATTGTAACGTCCGAATAGGGGAGAAAAACACGTTACAATAGAATACTACAATATATTAAAAATTCAGACAATTTCACCGAGAACCATTTTACCTATAAAAAGTGCGGGGTCCTTTCTCAGGAGACAGGTGTATCAGTAGTAATTTGGAGATCCTGAACACGAATCCGAAGGAATTTCGGACCAATTTTGCCCCCAAATATAACTTTCCGGAAAACTGGGTGGTACCATCGCGGCTGGTGTGCAGTGTAAATCACGTAGGACGACTCCTTTTGTGCAGTGAGTTCATTTCTAGTGTTTCTATCGATCCTGGACATTTCATGTTTCTACGTCAAAAATTACGGAAGATACGAGAGTGTTTCCATGACAAGTGAAACACACTGTATATGGGTGCAAACATGCAAAAATGCCAACACGAGCAACCTCGGGAGAACTCTCGGCTTCGAGAAATGTAATGAAAAGTCCATACTTGGACGAGAAGTTAATAAGTAAACAAGTTTTAGAAAAATCGCGTATTTTGCTTTATCCACACCATTCGAAGTCAATTGATATTTTTCACAGCATATAATACCAGAAAATCAAGAAAAAATAACTTACAGACATTATTTTCTACACTTGACATTAGACATTCAATCCAATTTTCGAGCTCGCCCTGTAGGACCAGAAAATAAGTCCAATGAAGAAAGTTGCTTCTAGACTAATATATCCAAAAATTTAAAATTTCTGTCGAATCCCATGCCTTCAGTGCCATGTCCTTTGCGAGTAGATATTTTCCAAAAGTCAAAATAGGTCAAGTCAAGACTGTAGTAGGTTCTTCGGTTTTTCTCGGTCATTCGATTAATAGCAGTGTACGAACGTATTTTTCGAAGTAGCAGAAATGCAATCTGTTGGAGATTCAGGAAATCGTATTCTGAATGAATAGAACTTGCAAAAAGAACTTTGAAATGTACTCTATTTCATATATAACAAACTATAAATTGTAAATCTAAATACAAGTTACCAAGGATATCTTAAAATCTAGTGGGAGCGAACATAGTAATTTTCAACACTCCCACGCTTTGTTCACCTCGGAAAAGTTATATAAATACTTACACGATTTTTCGAAAATTTCTCCCGTGGCAACGGTTTGGTAAATATGTCTGCTAACTGATTTTCTTAACCAACAAAGACAACTTCAACACTTATCTCTTGAACATGATGTCTGATGTAGTGGTACTTAACATATATATGTTTGGTACGTTTGTGGTGGTCGGCATTTCCAACTGATTTGATTGCACTTTTATTATCAACAAAGAGCTCTGTTGATTCCGAAACATTAATACCAATTTCTTTTATGAATCTTCTTAGCCAAACTATTTCCTGTGTCGCATCTGATGCTGCGATATATTCAGACTCTGTTGTAGATCTTGCAACGCATTTCTGGCGTTGAGATGTCCATGTAATGGTTCCACTCGTTAATAGAGTAACATAGCCAGTTGTTGAATACCTGGTATCTACATCTCCTGCGAAATCAGCAGCTGAATATGCTTTTAAAAACTCGTCATTTGCACTATAGTTTTCTGTTCCTTTAAGAAACTTGAAGATGCGTTTTACAGCTTCCTAGTGTGACTTTTGTGGATTTTCAAGATATCTACTGACTCTACTCACTGAAAACGATATGCCTGGACGTGTGACTAACGCAAGAAACATGAGACGTCCTACGTGCATCTTGATGAATAACATTTGGATCAGCTGGTATTGCATTTGGTTTACACTCTGACATTCTGAATTTGTCCAAAATCCGGTAAATGTAACCTTGTTGACTGATAAAAATTTGGTTTCAGCTTCTATTTCGTCGTATTTCCATCCCAACAAAATATTCAGCATCACTCACGGTAATTTCAAAACATGATGCTAACTTTTCTCATGTGACTGTGGAAATTGGAAATGATATTTTTAGTGGTGATATCAAGGCGAGTGGAAATGTCGAAGTCGAGAAGAATCATACTTGTAACATCATACGAGGATATATTGAAAAATTATTAGCCTACTATAGAACCAAACAGAATTTCAATGTTAAAATATTTTATTACCCAACATATTCTCCTCTTATTTGGATACATTTATTATAGCGAACCTGCAACGTCTCTAGACCTTTAAAAAAAAATGTTCTTCTTGCTCTGCAAACCAGACCTCCACAGCTTTTATTACCTCCTAATTGTAATAAGAATTGTGTATAACCAATATTCGAACAACGTAGGTCAGTAGGTCCTGCACGCTGAATCCAGCGATTAGGGTGGTGATGTCGAGATGCTGACAAGCAAAAACACTAAGATGAGCTGGCGCTCCGTCATGCATAAACCACATGTTGCCTCTTACAAATACGAATGTCTCGCCGTGTAGGATTCACCTTTAATCTTGGAAAAAAATTGGCCAATTAGGTAGTTTCCATCAAACTATTGTTGCTGAGAATTACTTGCTCTAATAACGTGGAGATATTCGTCGGACCAAAAATGATTATTTTGAAAGTTCATAATAGCATCTCGTGAAAAACATGCTTCGTCCGTAAATAAAATATTTGGTGAAAAATTATTATTGTGTCATCATATGAATCAACTTCAAACAAAACATTAGTCTTGTGTGGAAATCCCGAGGCAGTAGAGCCTTGACCCGCTGTATGTGATATGAGTATAGGAGGTTTTTTGTAAGAATTCTCCAAATGGTTTTTGGACTGACTCCAAGGTGCACTGCAATCTTCCTGGTGCTATCCGAATTATCTCCTTCTATCGCATCAAGTATAGCTTCTTTCATTTTAGGCATTGTTTCTGTTTCTGGTCTTCCACCGCCTGCATTTTCATTAAAACCATTAGTTTCACATAATCTTCCATGTAGCGGTCTAAATGATTCAGCACATGGATATCTGTCATGGTACATTCTCCGTGCTCTTTCCACATTTCTTTTTGCTAATATTTAATTAAAGTGCTTGTCAGCCATTTCAGCGTTAGTAAAGTTATTCATGATGGAATTACTACTGAATGGCATCTCTGAATTTTATTGATATGACAGTACTATCACTATCAGCTAGTCCCCGAAACAGCTGTTCATAATATGCAATAGAGCGGCTTCAATTTTTTTTCTCGAAAACCAGATATGAAGAAAAGACAAGAAACCAAAAAGTTGTATTTTTAGTTTTCTAGCCTAAAAATAAAATTGCAGAACTTTAGAACATAAGTCAGTGGGTTACTTATTTTTCTCAATATTATTGGCTTTTGTGCCCACTGAGATACCACCGGACCTAATAATTTCAATGTAGTTAGGGCTGAGTAGGCGCCTCATTAGTTCAAATAGCTGTACCTAATTTGAATCAAATCGGTTCAAGGATATTTACGATATTTTATAAATGCCATTTTTCATTTGAATTGAACGCAATGTATCTCAGAAACTCCAGACATGTTCATTGATACTTTGTATATATTAAATCTGTCTCTGATTGTTTCGAACTGCTGCATTGATAGCTCGTGTTGGGTTTTTTGAAAGAAGACAGCTGAATGAAATTACTATCATCATTTTCGAATAGTAATAATGGCACTTATCCCATCAACTGAAAAACTTGATAGTCAAAGAAAAAGCGTACGACTGCAGCTTCAAGGACTCTACTCGGAAACAATGAGGGACCGAGAAAGTGCTTATCCTGCTCAAAAAGACGGCCCTTATCGTTTTCGCCAGGGACAATCCTAACGACATGAGAGATTGGGGATTTGGCAGTGGGCAAGTCCCTAATCAAATACCGCTCGACAGGCCTGTTGTCTTAGCCATTGGTCTCTTTGTTGCCACATTGGTCTCTAACAAGGTTATCATTCGTCCGTTTGGAATATCAGCGCACGTAATTAGGGATTATTGGTTTAAGCGGGGTCGAAATGAAATAGGAATTCGTCGAATACAGTGCGTTAGAGTCCGATTGGTTATTTCTATGATAAATAGGAAGATGATTCGAAACCGAAAGTGAAATAGATAATGGAGTTCATAATCAGAAATTATTCCCGAATATACTGGGTTCACAGTGAAAAGTCTCTTCTGAATCGGATTCCGTGTATATAAGCACATTTTTTCAAGCATTTCAGTGATATCCTTGCAGCCCCTTTCCCGAAGTTATTGAATTTCTCAACCACTTAAGAGTTATGCTCCAATGCCATCTGTAGTTGTGTTCCAAAAATATTCACTATAGGTACAATTATGAAATATTTAAGAAAATCAGGATTATGCCATCTGATAAATAAATGTATGATATTTCTGATCCATTCTCATGCCCTTTAATTATACAGGGTAAATAAAAATTATTTTTCAGTTCGTAAAGAACCCCGCACTATCCTTATGGAAAATGGCTTTCGGTTGAATTCCCTGAATTTTTGTTATGCTGTAGAGTTTACTTCCTCGACAATAGTGTACTTGTTTTCGAAATACAGGGTGCTCAGAACTTTTAACAATTCCGAGAGTGGACAAAACGTCTATTCATTCTGGGAATACCATTCCTCAATGATGGTACAATGTCAGGGTGAAAAAAGAAAAATCCAATTCGATCAATTTTAAACAAACCAGTGTAAGTTCTTTGAAGGAAATTGAAGATTCAATTTAGCCTGAATGAACTCCCTCAATGTCGGTAGAAATAACCTAACATTTTTTTTAAACGGGGTGGTTCGATAATAGGGGTACTCAACCCCTCGTTTTTTAGTTCAGACAGGGGAAAGCATGTCATGTATATCAAACATTCTTCAATGCTCAGAACGTTGCATGGTTATATCATGTATACGGGATGAGTAAAACGAAACGGTCCAAGTTTCTTAGAAAAATACTGTCTTTTTCAATGAATGTATTTCGAAAAAGAATGGGTTGAATTTTGTGAATTTGTGATTAATTAACGGTTTTAGTTGTCCGAGATATTGTCATCAATATCAGCATAGGTCTTCAGACTCGTTTGTCAGCTATATACTTTTGGATGTACGGATTTTATTGATACCCCATGGGCTATTTTCGAGCAATGCTTCTTGTTGAAGAATAGTCGTAGAAGTTTGATAAGTACCTATTTCAATCATGCAATACCTTATATTCACATGGCGACTGAAATGTTATTCATTTGAAAGCACTGTATCCGAAGAAACCAGAGAAAATTGAGATTTATAAGAAGCAATAACCCTCTCAAGGTTGGGACTAATTCTGCCTTATTTGAAAGCTGGCTCTCGAATAGGGTAGACCCTACAAACTTCTTGAAAAACACTATTTGGACCGACGAAAGTACTTTTCCGAACTGTGGTGTTTTTAATAGAAATAATCCACGACACTTCAGAGAAGTCAGACCACAAGTTCGGCTTCGTTTGAATGTGAGGGCTGGAATTTATGACGACCGAATACTTGGACCTCATTTCTTCTCTAATACTTTGAACGGGGAAACCTGTCTTCGGTTCTTAAGAAACGAATTCGAAGAATATATGGATACGTTTCCCCTTGTTAATTATAACAGCTGCTGGTTTCAGCATGACGGGGCTCCTCCACACAATAAAAGAGCAGTTTGCGAATATTTACACCAAAGAATTCCTAATACAAGGTTGGGAAATTCTGGACCAGTGAGGTGGCTGGCAAGGTCACCTGACCTTACAGTTTTGGATACTTCCTTGTGGGGCACTTTAAAGAACAGAATCTATGGAGAGCAAGAATATGACACAGTAGATGAACTTAGAGACAATATCATCACGCAATTCAGGTCTATCAGAAGAAGGGATATTGTTAGGGCTGTTCTTAATATGAGACGACGAGCTCGGTTATGTATTCAAGAGGAAGGCCATCATTTCGAACACTTGTTGTAATACTTTTTGTGCATTTTTTACAAGCTCATGATTTCATTCTTGTTTTTTGAAAAGCACCGTACTCAGCCAAGTGTTTGCCCAAAATTCCGAATAATGTTCTATCCGGCTGTTGTCTTTCCGGATATAATTCAAACTAAATTTGTGTTGTTTTCGTACTATTCCTATTAAATTTATAATAAAGTTTCAACACATCTCGTTTTTCTTCATTTGAGAATGAGGACATTTCGACTGAAGTATTTGTGAACTTATGATGTTTAATGAGATCTGACAACTAGTGTTCATTAAACAACATTTTTCGATGGAGTCATGAACATCTCAGATGAAGTTGTTTTTTTAATATCTGTGGTTTCAGAAGTGCAAATCATAACAAATTATACATCAATGAAATCAGAATGAGAATCACTATTTTTCTGTATAAAAAACCAATATGGCGCCCATAACAGAAAAAAAAAATTGATGATGAATGCCAGAAGACGAAACGTCGGTAGTAAATTTGATCAGGAAAACGTGTAGCTGAAAAAAGTATCAATGGAAATGTACTTTTGGTTTTGAGCTATGTTGTCAAATAACGATAGAAAAAAATAAAAACGAAAATTCCGATTTTCAGTTTTTTTCCCGATACTTCCGGAAATGCTCTAAATTTTCTAAGTTTCAAAACAGTATTTTGTTAAGCACCAGAATACGCAACTTTGCCCCAATTTAATTTTCGACGTATCTCCTGTAGTTTAGGAGATCCCAATGGTGGGGGTCGAATTTTAATTGCCCTGTATAGGGATACAAATAATTGATGAATATTGTAAACCACCTATTTGTTATAGGTTGTAGCGCAAGAAGTTCACATCAAAAATTAATTTGGGCAACAAAATTCCATTGATCAAACATAGCATAGATTCACAACTAGGAACAATTTAGATATAAGTGATGGTTATATATGGGATTAGTTTCATTATAAGTATTTTCCCAACCAAAACCGTTATTAGTGTAGCATAAAGCAATGTAATCGAATATACAGGGTGTAAAAATCCGTTTTCAATAAAACATCCTTTTCATCTGTGTGCTCAGATCTCAGATCCATTTGTTTTCAATTCGAAGACATGTCAAATACCTGTTTTCCAAGATTTGTTTTTCCAACGAACAGAGAAGCTCTGGAGCCCACTACCACGGGAGGAGTTCCCCTAGGAATACAACCTGCAGAAATCCAGGAAGAATATAAATTCCTACCTACTTTCCTTCGGCTCTCACGATATGCTCTGAACAGTACAGGATTTTTCCTAAAACTATCAAATACTAGTGCACGCTCTCATGAATGACAGTATCTCACTAAGAAAATGTTTCCTCAACAGAAAGTATTCGTTTCGTGTTTCAATACCTTTGGTGTCCATTGTCTTGCTGGAAAATTCAATCATCATTTTAGAATATGACGACTAATGCAATTGAAAACAATTTGCATTTCCCTTAGCGGTTTGAGCTTTTTTATATTCGGTGAATATTCTGTTCGCCGAAATTTGAAATATAAAAGTATTTCCGATTAATGTAACCACCTGCAATTGATTTCTACAAAGCGGTTCCATTTTTGCTTTCACTGGTTCGAGGGCAATACGTTTCAGAATTTTTTTAGTAGATCAAAGCGATGTTGAAAATATATTTCCCAAACTCTATCGTGTTCGAGTAATGTAAATAGAAAAATCCCTTTGATCTTTCAACCCTTTCTACCACAAAATATCAGGAACTGTTTGCATAATTGATAGTCATGAATTTTTGTTTCATTTTCCATCGTTATGTTATAACCAGACAGTGTGTAAATGAACTTTAATGGATATGTCAATTACAGATTGAACTGTGGCATTATTGGGCTTATTGTAAATGCGTTTCTGATGAATAGGACGGATAATCAATAAATATCGAAAATATTATAGCAATTATTCGGATAAAAACTGTTTTTATGAAATCATAGAAAATGTATTCTATTAATGCGTATTTGCCCAGATAAGTATTTGAGGTCATCGCTGACTAGGTTTACTAACAGAACAATGACAATGAGGAAATGAGTCATGAATTAGCAGTAAATGAAACAGGAAGGAATCAGCAAATACATTTTTATACTAGCAAAGTGAATAAATACACTGGAGTTTTATCCGAACGGTTAATCAATAGTTTGAACTCCTCCACACGTGTTCCAGTCACCAAGTAACCATCTTCTGGACGAAGTTCAATCTTCCTCGTCTCCTCTTCGTGTATCCTCGTGTGGAAGTTGGCCGTAGGCCAATTCACAGATGGAATATCTCTGAGCGTCAATATCAAAAATTCACAAAAATGTTGGTCAAGATGTGAATTAATGAGGGAAATTTGAGTGAGAATAATTGTTCAGTTACTCAAATATACATTTTTCAGTTACATTCACACAATATACAGTGACTGCCAAAAAGTATGTACCATATGGGAAAAAATTTTATTATTGGAGTATTGGAAAAAATATTCTGGGGAAAAGTTTGTGCATGTCCAATAACCTGAAAATCGATTTTGTCACATGTCACGTGATCGATAGAATGGCGGCAAAATGAAAAAATTGCAATGCAAAGGCAAAAAAAGGGGTAAGATGGCAAGATACCAAAAAAAGTTATTTGAAAAAATCACTTAGAATTCAATTTTATACACATAAACGAAGTTTCAAGAGATAATTCAAAAAAATTGAAAATACCATTTTTTAAAAATATTTTCCCATCTATTTAAAAATATTTTTTTTCTTCTTATGAATAGCTTGACTATACTGAAACATTTGCATTTTAATGATAATGACAAAACTTTCTCATTTTCTCCACACCAGAGGGCACTAAATTAAAAAAAATGGTTTTTGCCAGAACCCTCGCTGTTACATTGGTTCTTATCTAACAGTTATATCAGAATTCCAAGACTATTGTGTTGATATGGCAATCTAAAAACACCATGTTTCTTAATCAAGTGAATATGATTTAATCGTTATATTTTGTGTAAAAATAAATCAGTTCAAAATCGTCAAGACAACTTTTATTACAGTATTATCAATTTCGTTATATGATACCAATTGACACGTATATGTTCTATATAACGAGTTTGTTTATGTATTTTGAATAAAATTCATTGTATGATGGATGGATTTACGATGTTAGTAGGTGTCTTGGGATGGATCGCTTTCGTTTTCAGACGTTGACAGAGCAGAAGTATTTTTGACTTCTTGATTGAGTCGCTTCATCAATGCTTGTTTTGGTACCACTTCACTCCATAGACTATTCTACATCCAATTTAGTTGGGTATCTACTTATGTCAACGTTGCAAAGATTGCACACATTTTCAAATATTTCAATATCCGAGATATTCCAAAATTATTGAGAATATTTTCAAATACACTTCAGAGTGAGTATATTGCATGGTAGAAATTGTAAATTTTATACAATGGGCAAAAAAGAATAGTCACAATTTTTATTTCACCACTTGGAGTCACAAAAGTTTCTACTATGGATTGGCTGTTATTGGATATTATTGGATATGCTGAACCTGGACCCAAGAGCAATGCCTTCTACTTGGATGAACAGTTTTTTTATGGAAGAGCCTGTTCTCTATTGTAATTTGAAGGTCGAATGCAATATACCAATTACAGAAGCTTCGCAACCGTGGTATAAAGACAAGTATTTAATGCAACAATGTTACTTCAGTTCATGATACGTATAAAGAAATCGAGTTCTTCGAGACAAAGCATGTGTAATCAAGTAAGATGTAACTAAAAATAAAAATAGGATAAAAATAACAATATGTCACAACTATATCTAAATAAATCTCTAAAATATGATGTATACAGATATATAGGACATTCGAGAAAATACAAACAGTTGTAAATAAATAAAATAAAATGTTGATTATAAACAAAAAACATGTAAAAACTAACAAACATTTTATTTTCTATATTCGGTCATAACAAGTTCTGCAAGGGTTCCGAGATAATCCCCTCTGAATTGACTAATAAATGTTGTCTCCTTAATGTTTATGGGCAGGTGATTATACATTTTGATGCTGTTGTTATATTATTGAGTCTCTCACAATATTGTTAGTTGGTCTAGGTATTCTTATGAAGTTACTTCCACGTGTGTTGTGGTGAAGCTAATGGGTTTCAAGGACACTTTTGTTTTTGTGTATTAGACTAACGGATTCTAAAATGTAAGTAGATATTACTGTGAGTATTTTATGATATTTGAATAACTGTCTACATGAATCTTTTGGTCTTTCTTTGCAGATATACCTCAGATCTCTTTTTTGAAGTACAAAAACATTTTTATGTTGGTAAGAGCGGCATGCACCCCAAAAGGCAATCCCATACCTCAAATGTGACTCAATTAGGGCAAAATAGGCGGTTCTGGCTGCGGAGTAATCCAATTCTATAGATATAATTCGAATTTTGTAGCATCCTGACGATAACTTGTGGCAGAGATTATTAATGTGAAAATCAAAATTCAGTTTCTTGTCGATATTTAATCCAAGGAATCTTATTGTTGTTTTGTTGAGAATAATTTCATTGCCCATAGGTATGTTTGGAATAGTACAGCGAAATGTGATTATATTAGTTTTTTTTATCATAATTGCCAGGGAATTCGAGTCGCACCATTATTTTATTAGCACTAACTCTTTTTGAATCTTGTCAAGCAGATGGTGCTCTGTTTTGTCATGCCAAAGTAAGGTTGTATCATCTGCAAAAAGAGTGATCTTGACAGTGATATTCGCTTGGATAATATTATTGATATAGAGCAAAAATTAGATGGGGCTGAGTACTGAGCCCTGTGGTACTCCAAATGCAATATCAGCAATATTAGAGCACTATTTGACTGCGGTTACTCAAGTAGGATCTCATTCATTCTAAGCTTGTTTCTCTTAAACCATAACGTTCAAGTTTCTGCAGCAGCGTGTCATGATTAACGCAATCGAACGCTTTAGAGAACTCGCAGAATATCGCAGCAGCGCACTCGCCGGCATTGATATTTCTGTATACTTCTTCAGTGAAAGAAAATAAGACATCACTGGTTCCTTTGTTTGGCTCAAATCCGAATTTTTCTGTGAGTATTATATTATTCATGTGTAAAAAGTTTTGTAAGCGTTTTTTACTAGTTTTTCTATTACTTTTGCAAAACTAGGGATCAGTGATATGGGGCGGTAATTAGATGAATCACTTGCATTATTACCTTTATGTACTAGTAAAACCACTGAAGTTTTCAGAAAGAGGGGAAAAGTCTCAGTTCTAAATGATGTGTTAATTAGTTCTACAAGGCTTAATAATGCTATATCAGGAAGGTTAAGAATGATCTTGACTGATATGTTGTCAATCCCGGAGCAGACTTTGTTTTCAATATTAATCAAAAACTCTTGGAGTTCAGTAAGGGTTGTGTCAGTAAGCTGGAACTCAATACCCGAATTGATATATCCCATATAACTCAGAGGTGACCTGGAAACTGGAACATTTTCAGTAAGTTTACGTGCAATATTGCTGTAGTAAAAATTTAGTTTGTCAGGATATATTGATATAGGCTGATGTGTTTTAGTTTTTCCTCTCAATTCATTTAGTATCTTCCAACATTCTTCACTCTCATTATTAGAATCATCCAATCTATCTCTGTAAAATATGTCTTCAGCTAGTCTGATAACGCTACGATAGATTTTCCTATATTTAAAATAAAAGCTGTGAAAAAACAGCTCATTCGTGTATTTGCGAATGGTATGCAAAGATCTCATATTTACAGATGATGTTTTAATTTCAGTAGTTATCCATGGTTTTTTTCTTTTATTACTTTTTATTTTTTGAAACGGAAATGCCTTCTCGAAATTTCAAATACACTTAATACTATAGACTTCATCAAGACAAAAAAAATCCGTCTTCACGATCGATTCTGCTCTGGAACCTTGGCAGTTGCTTTTCTTTTAGAATTTAATTTTTGTTCGACCCCTTTTTTCCTTATCATAGAAAATCGCTGAACACCTATTTTCTGGAACCGTTTTTTTTACAGATGGCGAGAGATTGGAATTTATAGCATAAAAAGGAATTTTCGAACATTTTGAAATCACGCCAATTCATTTTCTTTGATTCTAACAAAAAAAATCGATAACCAAATGAATACAAAGTAGCCATTCAGTAAGATTTCAGCTGTATAAAACGAAACGGAGGGGTTACAGACTTTTTCAGATCCAGTAGGACGCACGTACGTCTCTACCTCATTCATTGCTGTATAGCCTCCGGGAAGAGCCATTACCTAACAGCACCCAAAAATTGGAGTGGGCCAAAGTGTATTTTATACCGCTATCTGCGAGCCCATATCGCTAAAGCCCTCGCATCGGTGTTCGGCGTACTCGAAAAATAAATTTATATGTATATTTTGTTTTACCATGCAAACACATTCACTGATTGAATCCCTCTTTGCTAGAATATTCAGAAGAACGCGCCGTATAAAAATTTAAATTGCCAGCGAAGTTTATCAGTGGGTCGGGTGTTCTGGAAAAACGTAATTTATGAAAAGAAATTTGCATTTTGTAGAACGCTTTGGGATACGCATATTTTATACAAAGCAAGACTTAGGTTGTGTATCAAAGAGGGTTATAATCGTGCCTTATAACTCATTTCCATGTTACAGAAACAAGAGAGCAAAGTTGATTTCCTTATTTTTGAACATGCTGAACACTGGTGTGATTTGAATTTCATGTTCATGTTGCAATAGTGCAACAGGATACAATGCTCACTCATTAAAAAAGTACTATGATTTTCAATTATATAAAGGAAACCCGTAGGAAAAAACAAATTCGAACTATTTTCTTCAAAATATATTCTCAAAGAATTTCTACTTTTCAAATAGTAGAGAAAAGTAACAAGGAAGTGGCATCTAACGATCCATCGTGTGCTTCTCCTTGAAAATGGCAAATTCGGGAGTCATCAACAAAAACAACTTTGCCTCGATTATTTTTAGGTAGATTGAATTCTATGAATTTTCTACCAGATAAACCGACTCTATTCCATGAACAAGATCTATTCAGCAATAAGTTGCTATAAAAACGTTGCTTTGTTTCTTCAGTCTACAATGGCAGACGAGTGAGAACAACAATATATTTTTCCAACCACTTGTAATGGTCACTTTGTAATCTGATCTTAGGTACATATTTGGCCCGGCTAGCTTTTTGATGTTCGGAGGCAAGGGCGTAAGTCGACGTCACTCGATGATCCTCAAAAGGTCCAATTTGTGGCATAGAGAATGAGTTCCTTATTAATTATGGTGTTTATTGGACGCCATCTACAGGCCAATCTTTGTAAAAAAGATTCATCCCCAACTTCAAACAAAACACACATCAAAATATAAATATTTAATAATCTTCGTGGTTGTCTATTATAATAATAATAGAATCAAATATTCTTGATATGTAACCAAAAGAATGGGTCCTCCAAGTCGTAATTTAAGAAATTATACCTAGTCCGAATCCATTCAAACCTTATACAATTAGACATTTACGTTGGCTTCGTTGCTCCTTTTTCGTCTCCGTTAATGGATGTTTCCACGGAAATCTCTAGCTTTGGGTCTGCTCCACTATGTTCCTCGGGTTTACAAGACCATGACAGGCTTTACAGTACCATTACTGGTTTAACCATATATCACAGGCTTAACAATACCATCACAAGCTTTACATTACCATCACCGGCTTAACAATACCATCACAGGCTTTACAATACCATCACAGGCTTCACAGTACCATCACCGGCTTTACAATACCATGTGAGCTTATATTACTTTGCTGAATTGGCCTTCACTTTTTAGCGATTAGTCCATATACTATCTGTCTTACATTCTTCTTGAATTCTCTCTTAAATTCTCTCTTAAATCCCTGGCATAGCTATGGAAAAAGGAAAGGAAAAATTAAGGCGTGCTTTTATAAAAAATTATAGCTTATATATTACTTTGTTGAATTGGCCTTTACTTTTCAATTTACTGATTAGTCCATATACTATCTGTCTTATATTCTTCTTGAATTCTCTTTCAAATTATCTCTTAAATTCTTTCTTAAATCCCTGGCATAGCTATGGAAAAAGGAAAGGAAAAATTAAGGCGTGCTTTTATAGAAAAAATATGTTTAATTCTCGTGAAGCGAGTTACCTTCAATAGATCTCTAAATAATTAGAATATTCACCTCTCATTTGTGTGGTCCAGCAATATTAGGTAGGTTGCAACAATTAAATAAACTCAAAATCAACCTCCAGCGAGCGCTTCAGCATTACCAGGTCAGAAATAGACTAATGGTATTTCAAACACTTCCGTCCTCTCCAAAATTGATTTAAAAAAAACAATTCCTTATAGTTCATTGTTGCCATAACTATCATACGCATGTCTTTGCATTATACCAAAGAGACTAGCATTCCGCGATATATAAACTACAGGTCGACAAGCGTAAGGATGCCTCTGAGATGCGCAAACGATAGAAAGCGTGAGTAGATGTGCGACAAAGATCGACTACTGTTTACGGCTGGTTATCATCGGAATGTACAATCGGGAGAGACATTTTTCTGCAACACGAATGAACGTAGGTTCTTATCTGAATTTTCATTAATTCCTAATGAACTGTTCGAATAATATAATTGTCTGTGATCACTGGACCGTTTATGAAAATTGCATAATTTTCCCGAAGCCATAAGTGTAAATAAAGTACGACTAGAAAAAGAATGCATCGCCACACAATATCAGAAATAGGTAAATAAATATAATAAAGAACACGAGGAACATACTTACAGAAGTTGACATGTGATACCCCCAGCCAACCCCATGTAGAATCATTTAATCAGTTAATTAAATGCAGGATAACGTCGAAACGTAGGGAAAATAATCAAAACAATAAATATCCTATCGTAGAACAAACTACAGAAGGAGAAGATCTAACATAAATACTCGTATTCCAGATGCACAAAATGTTTCAATAGATTATTCATCGGAAGCACAGGTGGCCAAAGACAAAAGTTGTTATTGTCTTAGGAATTCACAGACTATAAAAGTCACGAGGATATATTTATAGGTGTAATAAATACAATTGCAACACGCGTTTTTGACATTTTTCTGTCGATAAATCTCAATTTTAACCCGTTAAGAATGTCAGAAAACCGAATTAACACTATGATATATGAGAAAATGACTATTAGAGTTTTATTAATAGCAGTAACTAATGTCACTATTGAGTTAGTTTATTATTCATTATATTAAAATTTATAGCTTCATGAGTGTATAAAATAACTCGTAAGCGTATGTACTTTCAGTATCCTTTCAGTATCAGTCCAGTACTTTTTGAGTATCCATTCGGTAGTCCATCCAATATTCGTGCAGTGACGAGTTCCGGGCAAAAGATATAATGTTTCGCGACATTTAATCGTCAGTTCGCCAGTCAGTTCCTAGTCGTAGGAATGAATCGAAAGTATCATCTCAGCATTTTTGCAGCATCCATTCAAGTTTTCGTCTAGTGTTGTATAGAAAAAACACATTTTTGATTTCAATATGTAGTTTGAGACAGTTCGTTATGAAATGGCGTATTGTTGAGGCAAATCAGAGCCTGCAACAATTCTAAGTGAAGTAGTTACGGCTATATGGATCTGTGTACCCAAGTATATAGTTTTCAATCTGTTAGTTCCTGTGAAGAATAAACGTCGAGTTTTTATATCGAAAACAAAACAATTGCTCTTCGTACCTAAGTAAAGAAAGGTGAAGTTCTACGATCACAATATTAAGTACAGTATTTCTACGCCCTTCAATGAAGATTCGCAATCTCTCTGGAATACCTGAAGGCCCCGTCCCATCATAAATCGTGTTGAACCAGATTTGACACGCGACGTTCCCCCTCACATCTGGCGTATTACGTTCGATGATGGTTATCTTATGTGAGTCAATGACCATATATTCCCGTGAAGAAATATTTGTCACAGCTATTTGTACCCATTTTCGCCTATATAATGAACTGAATATTCCTTTTCATACTTGTCTCAGATATTTGTTTTTGTATCACAATCAATTATGTTTGTGTATTTCTGACGTTTTGAAAATGACTTTTGCTGTAAACTCTTTTTGTAAGAAATACGTTTTTACCATTTTCTTTTAATAATTGTTTTTGACCTGCACCGGGTGATACAAAACGATTTTACAGTTATTTATCTGTCACCAGATAATTCACCTTTAAGATTAATTATGCCATTCTTTTTCTCGTTTTAAAACTCACTAAGAGTGGCTAGTGTTTTCATGTTTTTTTAAATGACGTTGTCGTGTGTACCATTCACTCATTTTATAATTTTAAACAAATATTGTTTTGATGCACTGTATACCTTTGCAGTGAGATTTGCATGTTGTTCACACGTTTAACGGTCTGACTATATACAAAGTGAGATCCTGTGTTTCACACCGAGAATTTATACCGATATTTTTTATTTTATCTTTAAATAAATTAATTTTAGTTATATCAATGGTTGACTTTTCTTTCTCCTCTCATATTAACTAGCATTCTATACTACGTGTTGTGACGAACCATAAATAAATCAGTGAAGCTTTCTTCAGCCGCTCGAAGGAGGTTTTCCGATATGACGACGTAACAGCATTTCTGTTTTGTTTTCGTCACCTGTTTTAGTCTAGTGTCAAAATAGGAGTGCGCTGTCTCGTCAACGTATCGTTTCGTGTGAAGCACCATATACAGGGTGTTCCACAGACATGACCTCTGACCACTGCCAAATCAGCATTGTCCATTGTAACTTTTGATTTTTTTTCTCTTTTTATTTGGAGTAGAGAATTGTTCCTTTTCACCTCTTTCAATTTTATTCATTTCTAAATTAATTTTCCTAATGCTTCTAACGCAAACTCCCGTTGCGGCAGTTAATTGTTCTTGAGGATCACTGAGGATTACTGGTATCACGTATCATTGCTTCTGCCTGCATAAATTTGATGACATTACTGACAATTTCCCTACTTTGTTCACTCAGGATCTTATTTCTTACTTTACTCTTTGAAGGTATTTTCAAACACAACAAACTACACTATAACCTATCTAATAATATTTCAAAACTATACACAAAACAACCACAACACAAGGATTTCAAATTCAACACATAATCAGAATAACGCCACAATAATTTTATTTCACTGACTGTACACTCACGACGTTAACTGCTTGAATAATGCAGAGCAATTGAGCTCCTGCCCCAGTCCAGGGTTGTGTCTACTGCGCAACCAATTCTCGGAGACATCCTTAGTCTTGTCGACCAGTACATAAAAACGATAATGAACATATTTCTCTCCCTCTCTTTTCCATGATAGTATAACTTTGTGTAAACAACTTCAATGCAATGACGATACTTGAACAAATCGAATTGAAATAGGAAGAAGAAGCGCTGTCGGCTAAATGATAATAATCATTTTATTGTAAACATCCTTCTTGATAACCACACAATTATGGACTTAACTAAATCACCAGAGATATCCGTGGGAACCAAGAGCTATAAAAATAAAACATTTATATTTCATGTCTTTAGGAAACTTATTTCATCTGGTGATCGAATGACAAGTGTATGGAAATTTCACCTTGTGATCTGTTCATACGAGGAAAATAATGTTGTACCAACGTTACAACTTCAAAGTGACAAATGCTACAGAGCTATAGAAGAGACTGAAACTTCTTACCCCAATCTTGGAACGGACATTCCGGTCCAGTATAGCACTGGTGTACGTTCCAAAGGTCTGGAAATCAGCGAGAGTAGTCTTTATCTCCAAGGCAGGGAAAATACAGTACACAATAGCAAAGTACTTCAGACCCATCAGCCTAACACCGTTCCTGCCTGAAACGCTGGAAAAGGTGGTGGACAGATTTCTGAAGGAGGGATCCCTATAGTCGGAGAGCTGGTGACGAATTTCAGGAAGGTCCTTTTGGCAAATTGAAATTGAGAAATAATATAATTTTGTCAACTGGCGAATTCAGACTCGCTAGTCTGGGAGATCGTTTGCTGTTATTTCGTTACTGCGCAGCATGTAACATTTCCAAAAAAAAAACAAATATATTTTTCAACTTGATTTTTTTACCATATTTTGATTTAGTTTTTATATAACTCCAAACAAAAAACCCCAGACATTTTTGTCGGTTGTAAAGCATTACCAGACCCCTCCAAAAATATTTCATGAATATTCCTAAATAATATACTATTAGGAAGGTGCCTATAATTTTTGTGAAAAAGAAAAGAGTGAGAGGCAATGACCAGGTGGAAAATATTGCTGAGGTTCCAACTTGAAGGGAAAAAATATTTAAACAAGAAAACACGGATGGTGAAATGGGGATGCAGTTAAGGAGTTGAAAACGTTTTTTTGTTATTTGCGACGAAACGTGACCTCCTAGCAGATCATTTCAATGAAAAAGTTGTAGATAATAAACTAATCAAAAACTTTTTTATTCAATACTTTTCGACTTAACCCCAAATTAACCGTCAAAATGGCGAATAACCAATTATTCAGTATTCAATTTTTTTCTCGCTTATAACTAATTTAATCAGTGTTTCAAACAAAAGATTATCCTCAATTTGGCTGGGGATGACCACCTGAAAACACGTTTCGAGGTTGTTGCCTCTCATCAGTGCAAGGGTAGGTCCGACAACTTTGAGTTGTCTTGTCCCTGCCAAATGAGTTACAACCTATTATTTATCTAATAATTCCCTACGGATGAAGCATCGACTTACAGTAAGTCAGTCGCTGCGCCATCCGCCAGGAAAATCAATAGGCACTCCTCGAAACAGCAAAAGACTTCAGCTAGAGTAAATGCAAAAATTCGAACAAGTTCGAATGTTTTGCCGGAGAGTACAAAAAAATGATAAAAATAAAATCGACAAAGTCGAAGTACCCTTCTCTCCAAATATTTCCACAAAGTGGAAAATATGAGGCAAAAATCTGACAGAGTACAACTACTTCCCTTGCTAATGCCACGATGGATATTGAACTACATCTGACAGATATTTGTGCAACGTTCTTCAAAGGAGACTCAGTTGCAAGTGCTTATTGTAGACAAACAAAAGATCATCCTTAATTTAGCTGGGGCTTTGTGAAAATATTTGGAGAGAAGGGTACTTCGACTTTGTCGATTTTATTCTTATCATTTATTTGTACTCTCCGGCAAAACATTCGAACTTGTTCGAATTATCGCCTTTACCATTCTAATAGTAGAAATTCATAAAAAATTCGTAAAATATTTTTGGAGGGTTCTGGTATTACTGTAGAACCTACAAAAATGTCAAAATTGAACTAAATTGAAAGATAAAAAAAAATCATGTTGCCAAAAATATATTTTTCTGGATATTTTTCTGCAAATGTTACAAGCTGCGTAGTAACTGTAAACGCTCTCCCAGACTCGCGAGTCTAGATTCGACAATTGACGAAATTATGCTTTTTTGCTATTTCCATTTGCCAAACTTCGTCGCCAGCTCTAAGACTACAGAAATCTAAGACTACTAAGACCATATAAATCAACATGCACACAGAAGGGAAGGTTTGTCTCAATCGGCCTTACACAGTTTAGTGCAAAGGATCGAAAGAACATTAAGGTTCAAAGAGGAAACAGTAGGAGTGTTTTTCAATGTGGAAGGCGGATTTGATGAAGCAAGGAGAGCAGTCATAGAGGCAGCACTAATGGCCAGAGGAATGCCTCACTCGATATTAGAGGAGAAAGGACGAAGTATTCCGGTGGACATCAGACTGTCATCTGAAGTTGTGGAGGGGTTGCCCTCAGGAAAGCTACCTGTCTCATCATCTATGGTGCTTGGTCATAGACTAACTCTTGGGTAAACTCACAGATTAGGGCTTCAAGGCACAGGCATACGTGGAGGATGTAGTTGTCCTAATCCGCTGACAATTCATCGGAGTCGTCTGCGACCATATGCAAGAATCCTACATAATAATTATTGAAAAATGGTACGGTAAGCCAGGGCTTTAAAAAAACAGCTCTTTGCACCGGTTACCTTACGACTTAAGTGGACCTTATATTACGATTTTGGTTTGCACCGCTATTTAAGGACAACATAAGCCTCAGTCAAGATAAGTCTCATATTCTCCAGGCTTAGGTTCCACTTAACTACTTAACCTCACTTTTCCTACACGAACTATTTTCCTATTTTCTTTATGTTCATAGTATTTCGAGCACTTTTTCTGGATTTTGCTGATGTGATTGTATTTTTCCCTCTATTTAGGGTGACCAAACCTACAGCTCTATTTATACTAAACCTGATTTAGGCTGATATATCCCTATGATGTGAAAGTAGGAAAATAATTTTCTGATTCAACACTGTACCTATTTCTTAATACAGAATGTCTATTGATATTTGAATTTATATTACTCACGAACTTAAAAATACTCTGTTGCTTTGTACTAGAGGAATGGAATGGTGAGTGTTTTCAATTGTTCTTATTCATCCAAAATTGTCAACCACATCTTTATGTCGTGAATATTTTGGATGGATACTTTTCTGTTTACCTAGGGAAAGTCAGGTCAGGTTAGGGCAGCTAATGAACGCATTTTAACTAATATGCATGCAGCTTTCTTGGCGATATGGTGGCTACTTTTCCCGGTAGAGACAAATTTTCCAAATTACTTGCCATACTTCCACCAGCCTTTCAAATTAGACAGAACTGACAGCGCAATGTGCATAGTAAGCGCGTTTGGTTTTTACGTCGGACTGATCAGATTAGTCTGTATCGTTCGTTTATTGCAACCGATTGTAGGGGAAGTAAATCTTGATCGTTCGGTTTTTCAAATCCGTTCAGTCCGAGATTGATCTGTTTGCTCGGAGAATTTTGGCAGACGAGAACGATTAATTTGAAAGTGTGAGGTTATGTTCATCATCCTCAAAAATAATAATTGTATTTTCCGAAACAAAAACTAGCATTGTTTTTTGTATATTCGTTAATGTAATATTCAAAACGTTCAAACTTCAAATTTGAAGATTCTTTACGAAAAAAACGGAACAAATTTGGATGTGGTTATTGGTTATCAGCATGTCAAAGTCAAGCCAACACCCGTTTCGGTTGTTTATTACCGATTGATCCGATTAATTTGTGACCACGTGACTAAAATCTGCTCAACTCCGAGATCATATTACCGAACACGCCTATTTATTAAAACTTTGCGTTGTTTAACGTCTTGTCGTTGGTTACGTGATCATTTTTGCGCTGTTGCCAAACATTTTCAATACTCAGGTGAGGTTCAGGCCAGGAGTCAACTGCGCAAACCATCTTTACCTTGAGGTGTACTTTAAGCTGATTCCTCACTTAGCTGAGTTTGTTATTAAGGACAACCGGTGCAAATAGCCGTAGAGAATCCAACAGAGATGATCCTGTTCATCAGAAGTAGGAAAAAATAACGGATTCAGGCCTCCTATCATGTTTGGACATGAGCTGGAACTACTCCAGCTGGTCAAATTCCTGGAGTCGGTACTTGACTTCAAATTTTCATGGAGATAGTATTATTCGAAAGTCGGTAGCAATCGGTTCAGTAACGCCGTACTGTAGGCTGGAACCTACTCTAGACATCGCAAGATGTCAAACCTCTTGAGCCTTTGCCGAGCGGGCGGAAGAAGAGCTTAATGAACTTTGGCGGGATAATACCGGCTGCATGCGCAGTCGAAAGACTTTTTGGCCAGCTCCAGTAAGTGGAGGACGGCTGGCTCTTAGGCAGAATCCTCCAAGCACTACTCCTACTTATAGGAATTCCAATAGATAATAACAACTTAGGTAGACAGCTATCACTAATAGGTGTAGGAAACAGCCCCACTTGCCACAAATATGAAGAAGACGAAGAAACTTGATTTCACTTTCTCGGCAAGTTGAGAATCTCCAAAAACAGGAACTAACCGACTTGGAGTGGAAGGACATACTGCAAATAAATAGCGAAGTGATCGTGGTATTCATAGTGACAATTGCCACTTGTCCTATTCGTCATATAATTAAACACTGAATAGTAATAGAACAGGTATTCTAATCACCACGGCTTACTGAAGAGTAGCAATGTGAGAATGGATTTTTCCATTATTTGAGGTGATGTTGTGTGTCTTCCTTAATCACACGAAAATTCATTAACATTTTAGAAATTATCATCATTACGTGTGAAATAGGTCAAACGACAATACCCAAAAAGGTTCAATGTCGGATCGGAACATATGATATCAGTTCCAGCCAATGAAGTTCATTTGAAAGTTTCAAAAATTTGTGTTGTTTTCATGAGATAATTATTATTGTAGAAAGTATTACCTTCTGTAAAATATATGCTGACATATCAGTTGAATGACGCCCATTTGCCCATTTAAATTCTCATAGCAATTTTCTGAAGAAACTTTTATAACTAAAGAACTTTTCGAGTCAGATGCAGGAAACCATTTATTAGCCAGAGCAAAATGAATTCAGTAGGCGTTCAGTTATGTTATATTAGACAGGGCATTCCATTTGAAAGAACCAGCCGGCGGAATCCCGTTTGGGGATATCAAGCAGGACACAAAAAAATGGGTTGAAAACCATCATCAATCTCTCTGGGAGAGTGCCTCAGGCAATACTTACGGAAAAATTATGATGATAGTGCCAACCGTCCGGCTGTCAAGACACCTTCTTGAACTAGCCGAGACTATCTCAGGAAGGTGGTAGGAGTGATGAATAATAATAATAATAATTTTTTATAAAAATTCTTTTAGGATATGGGTTCATGTCAATTAACAGCATTATACTTTTTGAATTTTGGAAAATTATACAACCTTCTCATAAACCCTGTGTTATGATTAATACGCCATCATTCAACAAAATATCAGACAAGCAAGTTGAAGTTAGTCATTTTATCTACAGTTTGCCGAAAAAGTTATGGAAATTAAAATGAAAATAAAAAGAAATATAAAGGATTTCAAATTATATCAAATATAAACATGTCGCCTTTTTTGCAAGTGAGTGTATAATATCTACTGAAACAGAATTATTCAGCACAAAAGCATTCCATTACTGTTCTTTTTTTTCTCTCGTGAATAGAACATTAACCTTTTTCGCACAATAGGATATCCAGTTATACAGCATGCTGGCTCTCTTTTTCGCTTGTCAGCAGAGAGAGTGTGAGGCGGCTGCATCAACGTGTCATCACATCTTATGATCATCAGTCTTCATTACGGTCACAATGGAGAGGTTTTGCAGTTGTCTGTTCCCAGATGGGGCTGCCAGTAGCACTTTCCCCGTTCCCTTTGTTCCCGAGCGATGGATCGTATAAAACCCCGATCTTCTTCATTGTTCTGATACTCGACAAAACTAATTCGGACTGTTTTCAGCTGATTTGTTTCACCCTTTACTGGAAGGAGTATATTGGAATGAACATCCATTCGCTGTTTATTTGTGGAGCTGGAAACGAGCAGGTGCATCTTCGCAATCGCAACGTGATATAAAACAGAAACTAGCGTAGCCAGAGACGTAGATACTTTTCGCATGTCTTTCTTTGTTTGTTTCTAGAATGAGTGGTTCAATCTTGTTGAGGAATATTGATGGACATTCATAGAAATGAAATGAAATTTTGCCGTTTGGTGACCATTGTTTACGTAAATTTTGTAGAATCGTAAGTTAGTGATTATTGGTATACATGAAATTCTTTTACTTATATATGGTGAATGTTCTGTTCTTATTTTTACTTTTTCAAGCGAAAAATGAGTGCTTCAACCGTTATTGATGTGGCCCTCAATATAACTCTTGGACAAATCGACCAAGTTGTACTGGCATAAATTTTCGGTTTCCTTGAGAAAATTAACGTAATCTACGGTCCTGAATATACGAGGGTGGTTTGACAAGTCCGTGCAAAAATAAAAACTACTACATAGTCTACTTTCTGGTTTATACACTTCGTCCAGCTTGTTTATCCCTTCCGAATAATAGGATTTGTCCATCACCTCCTCGTTTGAATGAAATCTTTGTCCCGCCAGCCATTTCTTCAAATTGGGGAACAAATAGTAGTCCGAGGGAGCCAATTCTGGAGAATAGGGGGGAAGTGAAACGAGTTGGAATACTATTTCCATTGATTTTGCTACCACAACTGCTGAGGTGTGTGCTGGTGCGTTGTCGTGATGGAAAAGGACCCTTTTTGTGGGCCAACCGCTGGCGATTTTCTTGCAGCTCGGTTTTCAAACGGTGCAATAACGATGAATAATATTTACCTGTGATAGTTTCACCCTTTTCCAGATTATCCCTTGCGAATCCCAAAAGACAGTCGCCATAACCTTTCCGGCCGAACGAACGGTCTTCGCCTTTTTTGGTGCAGATTCTCCTTGGTAACCCATTGTTCAGATTGTCGTTTGGTCTCAGGAGTATAATAATGTATCCATGTTTCATCCACATTGACGAAACGACGTTTAAAATCCTCCGGACTCTTCTGGAACAGCTGCAAACCATCCTGGCTTCACTTCACACGATTCCGTTTTTGGTCAAGCGTGAGCAATCGCGGCACCCATCTTGCGGATGGCTCCCTCATGTCCAAATGTTTTTTCAAAATATTGTGTACCCATTCAGTCGAGATACCCACTGTAGTAGCAATCTCACGAATAACTTTTAATAACAACTATATCACAAATAACAGTACCTAATTTATATTTCTTGACACTACTTGTATACAAATGACAAATTTCAAGATTTGATTATTCAAGATCAGGTTCTATAACAGCAGGATTTTTTATAAAAAATAACGTTTTTCCTAAAACGAATATAAAAAAAGTTTTACATATGTCACCTCACTCAAGTGGATATACTATATAATATTATGTCGGTGTACTGTTGAACAGTTTTTTACTCAACATACCCCTCTTCAAGTTATGTAATAATGAGGCATTTAATTTGATTTTACAAACACAATTCCATTTTATTCATACCTTGAGGGATAAAAGAAAAAAAATCAGTTTTCTACCATTTTACTTTCGCTGGGAATATTCACAAATAGTGTGCAACATTTTTCTGAAAACATTTTTTTGTATTTGTAGCAGCATTTTTTCCAAAAATTCTTCATCATGCACTACATCTATAATAATGATTGTATCGTCATACGAAGAATAAAGAGCCAAATAACATTCATTCAAATTCAAAACTGATAGGCCCATTCGAATTATTCTATAATATTTGGGCTTTCTCTTCAATGAGTTTTTCAGGATGAACATACTAGATTGAATAGTCCCAGTAATAGAAGATGTTGCTTCTGAAAATAATATAGATCTAAATATTGTGTTGTTTTTGAAATAGTCATGGAAAGGAGTGATGCAATATCACGTAGGTAACATCTTCGCTACATGCTGCAATATCAGCATCTTCAACTTCCTTTAAGCAAGGCATTTCACTTATGGGAATTGCTTTATACCTTTCTTGAACCTTTTTGCTTTGACCAAACACGCTTCTGGTCTGTTCGGCTTATTGTGTCCAAGTTTTCAAAATCAACTCTGAAACAAGAGAAAACCACACAGAAGAAGGAAACATTACAAAAGTTTGGGCTACATATCAATGTTCAATGATAATTACACCTTGGTGGTCAGTCATTTATACAGCCGCCTGTACACTGTATTGAAACAGCAGATATGTGTTTGCAAGTACCACCCAATCCAGCTTTGCAGGTATGTGTCATGTTGACAATTATCATTGTTCAATAGACAATGTAGCCAAGATTTCATAGATACTTGAATTTAACGCACTAGATTGAAGACACAATGCAATAAGCTTCATGTGATTTCTCGCTTATTCTGTTTTTCCGTTTAACATTATATGGCCAGCATTTAATACTTCTTCCTCTTCTCGAACTCATCTTGAATTATCATTGCCATTCCACAATTCATGTAGTCTATCATACTCAACCACATTCCAGCTATTATTATTAATGAAAAAATATTGAATAGAGCAATATTATAAGTGATTCAAGGTAAGATCAGAGAGAATGACATATTCGGGGATTCTAGAAACCAAAGAATAAAAAAATTATTATTGGTAAATTGTTCAGACCCTTCAAAGATATGTATTTGCGATTTGATTAGCACATAATTACGGTTCTATCAAAGTACGACCTAGAGAAATCACTTCACTCGAGTCTTCAAATGAATAACAAATATAAATATCTCAAAACAAACGAAAAAGGAAAATATTTGAAAAAAAAAACCTCAAAAATACAAAACAACTAAGAATGTGACTGGTAATCGGTCCGACCGCCCTCCAATATTTGGTTTGTTACCGGTCCGACCAGACCCGGACCAAACCGGGAACGGTCCGACGTTTATCTACGGAATACATCATAACTTTGGATATACAGGGTGTTCCATCTCAGACGAGCCACCCCTTATACTTCTTATCCCATAGTGAGTGGAAATTTTTTTCGAAACACGTCGAATGATTTTATTTGTGGGACATCTTTTGACGTATATTTGAGGCTTGAACGAGCAACCCCCTAAAAGGGGGCGCTTCAGCACCTCAAAATTGAATAGGGGAGGGGGGTTGAGTTTCACTTCTGCTGAAAGGTCTTGGAAGCCTCTTCACAACGGTATATGGAAAACGAAAATTTGATGAATCATTTTCGCCAAAAATCAATTTTGTTGCTCGAATAAGCCATCTTGAATATTTTGGTTATTTTTACAATGTACAAGCCCATGTTTATCAATTCCTTTGTACAAACTTAAACAATCTTCAAAAAATCACATTCTTAAAAAAAATTATTTTTTTTATCATGCTTACAATAAAAAAAATCAAATCTGCGTATTTAAATCAAATGTTCAAATTATCCTCCATTGACTTCCATACAATAATACAATCTTGACTGAAACCCGTCTCTAACATGGTTCAGCATAATAGGAGTTATATTATTATTATGACTCTGTTGACTAATTTCCCACAAAAATACGTGTTTTCAATGTTTGAATATGTTGACTAATTTCTCACAAAAATACGTGTTTTCAAAGCTTGACTCTGTTGACTAATTTTCAACAAAAATACGTGTTTTCAATGCTTGACTTCGTCTAGTAATTTCCCACAGAAATAGGTGTTTATAATGCTTGACTCTGTTGACTAATTTTTCACAAAAATACGTGTTTTAATGCTTGACTCTGATGACTAATTTCTCATAAAAATACGTCTCTTCAATGCTCAACTCTGTTGACTGATTTCCCACAAAAATACGTGTTTTCAATGCTTGACTCTGTTGACTAATTCCTCACAAAAATATGTGTTCTCAATGCTTGACTCTGTTGACTAATTTCCCACAAAAAACATGTTTTCAATGCGTGACTCTGTTGTATAATTTCCCACAAAAATACGTGTTTTCAATAAATGACCGCCTTGAAAAATTTCCCACAAAAATACATATTTTTAATGCATGACTCTGTTGATCAATTTTCCTCAAAAATACGTGTTTTCAATACATGACTGTCTTGACTAATTTCCCACAAAAATACGCGTTTTCAATACATGACTGTCTTCAATAATTTCCCACATAAATACGCATTTTCAATATATGACTGACTTGACTCATTTTCCACAAAAAAACGCGTTTTCAAAACATGACTGTTTTTTTTTATGAAAACTCCTTGTTTTTCTGAAATATTTTTCAGACTATTGATATCACGAAAAAAATGCATGAACAATTTTTGTAGACTTTTATGAGATGATCAAAAAAGGTTCATTGTAAAGTAATAATCGTTCTTCTGTTCAAGATGTGAAAAAATGTCATGGAAACTTTTTGTAGACACTTTTGAGTTCAATAAAACTACTCAGTTACATTTTCTTGATATCTCGTTTATCCTTCGAGTTTTAGGTGTTTTTAGGTTAAGTCCCAAATTTAACGTTTTTGTGAAATATTTCCCAAGCTATTGATATTACGAAAAATTTGTCCATATTTTTTGTAGAGTCTTGAAAGGTAATAAAAAAATGTGGAATATAAAATTTTAAATTCTGTCGCCATCTTTGTGTTTTTGGTGTTTTTATAAAAAATGAATCAATAGTCTGTTTATTTTTCAAGATATCGCAAAAATGCCATGGAAATTTTTTGTAGACATCTGTGGGATCAATAAAACCCTTCGTGACCATTTTCTCCATATCTCGTTTAGTTTTCGAGTTTTTGATGTTTTTATGAAAAAATGTGAAAAATTTTCCAAGTTTTCCAATTTTGCGTTTTTGTGAAATATTTCCCAAACTATCGAAAATAAAGAAAAAATGTTTGGACATTTTTTGTAGAATTTCAGTGGCTGATCAAAAAAGTTTATACGAAAAATTTGAAAATATGTTTGAGTTTTTGGTAATTTTTTAAAGAAAATCAAATATTTTGTTAATTATCCAAAAATTTCATGAGTACTTTTTGTAGACATAGATGAGTTCAACAAAAATGTTGGGACACACATTAACTAATCAGATCCTGAAATACATGAAGAACTGCCAAATGCTTGAAGAATTCCATGTGCGAGGAGGCTTACCTAGGGGTAAGGTTCAGAAATATGCATACACAACAATACAAACGACGAAAACAAAAATTGGAACTTTTTGCCAGTTGCAAAATATAATCGTTTTACGGGTGATTAAAATGGATTCAGAATTTTCAACAACTCGGTTACACAGTTTATTCCAGATTCCTCTAGATAATTAATATTCTTATTCAAACTTCAAGTCAAAATTTCAAAGCCGTGTGCATTTTTGCCAAGTACACTTCTCGAAGAGTATTACACTCTCAACTTATTTATTTTTTATCACAGGATAGAAAGATATTATGAAGGTCATCCTCAAATGAAACGTCTGAGTAATACTGCATGGCATAACCAATGTCGACTCTTCGGTTATGAAGCTAACAAAAGCCATTCCGAGTTACTCCAGCTGAATGCAGAAGTCATAACAATCACAAGTTTATGGACTATTCTGTTTAGTGCGCACACTCCAGGCGTGGAATGAAAACTGTGAACACCTAAGTAAACACCCAAATCTCGAATGGCAATTAAAAACCTTGGGATAACTTGAAATATGACGTTACCAAAACATGGCGACGTAAATGTAAAATGGATATACCTGGTAGTATTATGTAAATACGACATGAGATGTCGACACAGAATACCGTGCCGTACGTGAAAGTTTCGTGTTCAATTGAGAAATAGTGGGATGAATTACAAGTGAATACACTCTAGAAGAAGCAACATTTTGATAGCAATTTAAGTATTGTTAGTGTTTGAGTATTATTAAATGAATGCAGAAGACAAATAATTAATGATGATGATGATTAAAAATTTTGATTTACCCTGAATAGTTGATAGTACAAAAAATCGTTACAATTGTTCAGTTGATTTGAACTTATTTCTTCAAATAGGCAAATTCACAGTAGGCTTACAAAATGTTATTAAAGGCAATTGATTTGTACATGCAGTATTAATCGTGGCAAATAGATCATTTGCCCTTCTACAGTTGTATATATTTTCCTTGAATTAAAAGTTTTTGAATGTCGGACTATGGAAGGTTGAAACACCCAGCAATTTTTTTTTATTTCATTCGTTCATAAATTCTACCCTAATTTCAATTTGCCTAATAGTTATTTCGAATATAATTGAACTCACTAGTGCTAATAAACTCACCAGTGGGCTATAAAATGATCTAACCCGGCCTAACGTTTTATTGCTAGTTTATGTATTTATGTCGCCACGGATGCTCTCATCGTAAAGTCTAATGGAACGTTTCGCCAAATTCAATTATTCATGTCTGTGAATTTGAATTCTTGGTTACGATAGCTTCGTTCTAATTTGATACCTAGTTTCAATCAGTGACAAAAACAATTGAAAAAAATCGGGCATATTCAGCTGTTAATATTTTCCCGAAAAGTACTTCTTACGATTAAAAGAAATCTAACAGTAATCTCTGTTACAAAATCTGTTCATTCTCCAGGTGTATGAAAATACTCCCAGTAATTTAATTGAGATTGAAAAAATAGGTTGAAGGCACACTTCTGTCTGACTCATCAGCTGAGTGCGATGGTGTTTGGAGGTGGATATACCTACAACCATGTGGTCTGCGAGGGGAGATAACTACAGAGCGTAGCAAAAAGTGTGGCTTTTTTCAATTTCTCGCTTATATCCCAATAATGGTCGGTCCTAGCAAAAACGCATTTTTTTTACAGAAATCGTACAGTAATTTTTCCTATTGAATGTTTCTTTACCACGTGTCGACTCATATGCAGGTATACGTGGAAAAATCAAATGAATTATCATTTGAATTTAGTTCGTATTCTACTGGTTTTAGTCGCTTATAAATAATACACATATAAAATAAAGGCAAAAAAGAGTGCTCTTCGATTCAGTTCCAAGAGCTCCATCATCCTCCGACAGCTGTTTCGTTGTTACCCACTCGTCAGGAAGGATTTATGAAATCTCTCCAGATCAAAACGAACACACTCTGAAATAAGTATCGTACGAAAAGTAACTTGTGACATCTACAGTCACTAGTTGAAACCTAATTTGAAATTGACGAACGGAAAACGTTGTTGTTTTGAGCAACCCAAGATTCAATCAAGTATAAAATGTATTATAGTAGGAGATTTGAGCCGGTTCTGGGCCTCCCCCCACCACTATGACGTCATCGTTGACCTTGTGGTAACCTTCTGGGTTGACCTTGGTGCATAGGTACCTTTGTGTAGGTCTATGACCTTGGCATGCCCTAGAGATGCCTTTGAAATTTTGTGTTTGACCTTGATTTATATTGTTGGGAGAGGTGTTCAGGGTTTGTGTTTAACCTTGAGATGACATTGTGATGACTTGGAATTTTTTTCATACACGGACAAGTACTTTTTGTAAGTACACATATTTTTTTTTACATCCATGTCTTGCATGACCTGCATGTATACCTACTACAGCTACTGTGTATGATTCTCATTTGTGGAGTACACATGAAAATCTATACCAAAGTATGGAGAAGGTACACGTCTGCACACCACGGAGATCCAGCCAGATATGTTAGCTCTGATTCCTCTCCCGTGATGTATACCTTGCGATGGTGGTGGGGGGAGAGGTCGCGTTACGTCAGCGCTATGCGCACGACGATTCACTGATGTGTGTCAGGTTCTCGCTCTCGACACGATGGAGTGGGTTTGCTGACGTCACACACCCATACGTTGCGGCTATGTAGCGACTACTATTTACTCTCCGTCATCTATCGATGCAATGCAAACTCACGCATGGTGGGTGCTTTGCATCGCACACGCAGTGCATAAGACTGTGGTGGGGGTGGTTCACTATCTATTATAAAAGAAGTGGGTATGGTGATATGAAATCAGAAGTTGTATACCTAGCAGTCGAATAGTCAGCAAGAGAAGTTAATCCGTGCCTATACTTCATCTTCATGTGTGACTTCCGTGTGTAGTCACTATAAACTGTCTAGTTTGTAAGAGTACATGGGACAATCATGTGTCTTTTACAGATATTTGCAGAGATAATTCACGTCTGTATACCGCAGAAAACCAGCGACCGACGAATTTAAACTCTTATTTCTGTCTGGCTTGAGATCCATCTTTTGACCATGTGGGTGGGTGGTGTGAGGGTGTCTACTGGGTATACTGATCAAAGTTTTCCTTACTTTTGAAACTATTGAAGATTGATTATCAACACATGTAGGCTTTTATTTTACCACTCTTTTAACGTTTCGAGTAGCGGTGGAGATGGGCGCTACTGTGTGGCAATGACCTCGAGATGTCATTGAAATTACTTTAAAATTTGGTAGTTGTTTGACCTTGATGTAGATTTTTTGTAGTGTTCAGGGTTTGAGTTTGACCTTGGCGTGACATTGGGATTTTGTTCATACACGGTAATGATGACGAGGCATGTTTCAAGTACCTCCAAGTGTTGCTACTGCGTATGACCTGTGTACTGTAATTGTGATCGAGTACTTGAGTACTTATTACCTTCATGTCTTGCAACTGTGTACGACCATATGTACTCCAGACTTGCTACTGTGTATGACCTTCATGTGTACATACAAGTACACATAAAAATCTGAAGTAGCGAGTCCGAGAATGCACACGTCCGTATACCACGGAGCTCCAGTCAGATATATGAACTCTGATCTGTTCAGTCTCAGCCCTCACTGTATCGATGCAGTGTTGGTGCGAACTTGCGCATGGTGGGGGCTTAGTGACGTAGGTGTTCGACCTTGAGATGAAATTTTGGTAATAGTTGGGAGAGATTTCATACACGGTAATGAAGATCTTGGTAGGGAACCTCCAGATGTCCTTGGTGGACTCTTGGTAGGGAACCTCCAGATGTCCTTGGCGGACTTTGAAATTTTTCTTGTCGTATGACGTTGTGTTTGAACTCAGGGTACGTGTTTGACCTTGAGATGACATTAATAATAGTTGCACACAAGGTAGTGAAGATCTTTTGGTTGAGTACTGTTTTTTCCAGTGTTTGTCGTATGACTTTCACGTATACTCATCCCTACAATCAAGTGTGTAAAAAGTACACACAACATTCATTGAAGACTAGTGTAGCATTCATGTGTACCTACTCATTACAAACAACTCGATACAAGATTTGTAGAGACAACACACGTCTGTACACCACAGAAATCCATTGACGAATAGGATAAGCTCTCATTTGCCTCTGGCTTAGGATCGCACTTCTGGCGTTGCTGGTGGGTGGGGGGTATGTGTCTACTGAAGAATAATAATCAACATGTGTTACCTTCACTTGTTCTTCAAGCTCGAAGACTTTTATGTATGAACTTTATGTGTATACTCTCAACAAACTATTGAAACAGTACATAAAAAAAACATTCAAGACAAATTCAGTTTGACGTCATCATCATCAGTGACCTTCAACTTTATGTCTG
Organism: Chrysolina oricalcia; assembly: GCA_944452925.2. NCBI lineage: Eukaryota > Metazoa > Arthropoda > Insecta > Coleoptera > Chrysomelidae > Chrysolina > Chrysolina oricalcia. Next base: position 16,948,299 of record OX101821.2, read on the forward strand.
GTGCATGGATGCCACTGTGTCAATGACCTCGAAATGTCGTTTTCGGATTCGAAAAATTTTCATGTTGTTTGACCTTGATGAAGGTAAAGTGTTTTTGTTTTTTCATCAGTATTCATGAGTGACCTTCATGTTTGACTTCCATATGTACTCTCACTACAAACTGTCTAGTTTCTAGAGAGTATGAACAAAAATTATTGGCACTATACTTAGAATTATGTGTACTCCCAACAAACTCTTTTGTGAAACAGAACAAATGATAAATCATTGTAAACTGATGAATAGTTCATTCACGTCTCATATTTGCTTCCCACATCTCCACTCCATGACACTCCAGCGATGAATGTAAGATTCAGTTCCTATTCCTGGTGCCGTTCCCTCTCTGGCTTGGCGCCCCTCTTCTAACGTAGCGAGTGCTGTGGTGAGATTATGAACACTCGACTCGTTGCGAGTTTGACGTGACTCGTAGTGAAATGAACGTCGAGTCATAAGGAAACCACAGCGATTTTACTACGTATCGTGACAGCTCACGTATCGAGTGTTCATTATCCCACCTCTAGGTCGAATGTGACGTCACACTTGATCAAGTGCCACTGAGAGGTTTCGACTTCGTCGACTATTTCTGTCTCTCAACAAACAGTTGATCATGTAGGTACATAAAAACCTATTGAAGACTAATTCATCCACCTTGACGAAGTCCATCCAAGTAGTGGGGTTGTCTCGAGTGGATAATGTAGGTAAGTACATCAGATAATTCAGAAATGATCTATGAATATGATCAAAATCAATAGAAAAATAAATCATTCCCCTCTCTGTACTACCAATGGCAATTTTTTACTAAGTTTTAAGTGCCCTAAGAGAATACCATCGTCCACTTAGACACACTTCTCTGGTGGGGTCGAATGTGACGTCACACTTGATCAAGTGCCACTGAGAGGTTTCGACTTCGTCGACTTTTTTCTATCTCTCAACAAACAGTTGATCAAGTCGTAGCGAGTGCTGGTGGGGTCGAATGTGACGTCACACTTGATCAAGTGCCACTGAGAGGTTCGTTTTCTGTCTCCCAACAAACAGTTGATCAATTATGTAGGTACATAAAAACCTATTGAAGACTAATTCATCCACCTTGACGTCATCATTATAGTGACCTACAGGTGTGATTTTTTTCGTATGTGTACTCTCAATAACAGTAAAAGTATGTGAAACAGTACATAAAAAACCCATAGAAGACTAATTCACTATGACGTCATCATCAGTGACCTTCAGATTGGTAATTGCATATTGCCTTTATCTCAACATCTCAACATCTCAACATCTCAAATAAAGACCAAACCCATTATAATATAATTCAGAGATGATCTATGAATATGATCAAAATCAGTAGAAAAATAAATCATTCCCCTCTCTGTACTACCAATGGCAATTTTTTACTAAGTTTCAAGTGCCCTTAGAGAATACCATCGTCCACTTAGACACACTTCTGAGCGCCAGTAGGTGTCATTCTTTCTCCTGTCTTCATATTATAAGTGCTGATTTTATTTCTGACCCCCCACCCCTCCAATCCCAAAGTAAATACTGTTACATCTTTCACTTTATATTAAATAACGATATTCGAACTGAATAGATATATTCGTCGAAATCAGAACTCTACGTCAATTTCTGACAGAGACAATGATAATGTTTGAGACCTCCACAATTCTAACCTACAATCTACATTATGTTTGGATTGACGTAACCAAAAGAAGAGATAGTATTAAAGGTTCACGATGGAACACGCACGAGTTAAGCTCAGTAACGCCATCTTCCGACAGACTATGCTAACTATACAGTAAAATCATTTCACGACTCCATAGTTTATGATGGGAATGTTGGTCATGGGACACATAACGATCTGACCATATATGTATCCTGATCGACTGAGATTTTTATGAATATGATTGCGAAAGCACTTAGTCTGAGAAGAAGAAGAGTATTTACAGTTGATTGAGCAATTTGCGAAATGCGTTCCCAATAGATGACGCTCAGAATTTAGGCGTGAATCAGCAGAAGAAATAAGTTTATCAGACATTTTTATCTAGTCAGGCATTACAACCTTTTGCATGAGGGCTCGTTCATACCCTTTAGAATATTCACAATTTTTCTGCGAATCGACGCTTTTAAGGCGAAGATATTGCGGAGAATGATGAACCAGCGTGTCATTTTTTTGGTAATGTAGTAAAATTTAATCCCGATTACTGAAAAATTACAATATATAATTCATAATTCATTTAAAAAAAATTGGATATTCGTAGGGGTATGAACGAGCCTTTACTCTCTGTTTTCGAATGGGAAATTATGTAAAGGAACTGTCTGTGGTACCATTGTTTAAATAGAAGTGAGATAGTAAGCCAACCCTATGTGATTAATATTAATGGATTCAAATGAAGGCGACATGTAGATGGCGTCAGTGGTCTGTCCTCCAAGTCATGTCGTAACTTCAATGATCTGACCTCCAAGTCATGTCGTAACTTGATTGAAACAATGGAACAACATTAAAATCAGGGTAGCCTGAAGAACCTGCATCAATATGACGTCAAATATTCATGTTTGTAACTAATCATGCCAGATGACACTTGAGTTTGGGTCCAATACCGATTCCAAAGGTACTAACTATCTAACTTCTATTTAAACAATGGTGTAACTATAGATAAGGCATTCAGTATTGGAGCACTGATCGAATACTTTTGATAATGGAACTTTTGACTTCTCTGTTGCCATTTGCAGTTATCTGATTCTGAATGTATGAACACTAAAAAATATCACTAAACCCCATTTGTTGTTGCCAAGAATAGCAATAAATAATTCGAAAACAGTTCAAATAAATACACTTCCGCTTAAGGCAAAATAGCTCGAATACTTTATATCAGTTCATTGAAACAATTATTGATGGCGCACCCTTTTTGCGAAATGCGTTCCCGCTAGATGACGCTCAGAGTTTAGGCGCAAATCCCAAGAGAGACCATAGTACCTATTTCATTTTATTTTCTTTCAAATTTGAATTGATTACGGAAGATGTCGAAAGTTGAAGTAAATTTGTCAGACATTTTCACATACTTAGGAATTCGTCAAAGGCCACATAAAGAAGGCAACTCTTTGTTTTTTATCGGAAAATGATGGAAAGAAACTTTGCCTGCTGAACGATTGAAGCATTGGGGCACTGCACAAATACGCCTATTGTTTGGATGAGTGCTTAATTCTAACGCCATTTCGGTTATTATATTCTAAAACTATGAACATGAAGGAATATCACCAAACTGAATTTTATGTCCAAAATTCGATTAATTGTGAGAAAACAGATAAAATAGATACACTAGCTCTTATGGCAAAACAAGACCTTGCAACATTACATCAGTTCAACGAAATAATTATAGGTGTCGCAGTCGCACCCTTCGCGCAGGTCACGAAAATGAATTGGTTTATGGACGTTACCTGTTGCTGTTAGTAAAATTAAAAAACTCTTAAATATTTTCGTAGAGAATTGTCCAGCAGAAAGTCAATTTGTAATTATTAAAGTGTTTTGTAAGTCAATGATGCAAAAGTCACCCTTGTGATAAAAATCATAAAATGGTATGGACAACTTGAAAGGTAACTATTGAATTGTTCTTTGCATTTGAGTATTCATAATAATAATAGTGTTTTATAGGGTCATGGAACTGAATGGTATAGAAGTTTTCAGTCATAGAGAAATGGTCCAACTGAAAACCGTCCACAGAAGCTGCTTTCCATTTAACATAAGAAGATCCTCAGAGCTATCCGGAGCGTATAATATGACCATGCGTTCTATTTAGTGAGGCTGCAAGCACCGGTTTACATGGCCCTTGCCCCTCGAGCACCACCCGTTTTATACGTGCATGAAGCACAAGTAGACGAAAGTCAAAACCACGAAAACACAGTTGTTGCGAAAAAGTCAGTGATAAAGTGTTGCTCCGATCTCAGAGGATTGCAGCTCTAGGGCTCAACACCCCTAAATGGAAAACGCCTAAAGAGTAGTACAAATATTAATAGCCCTAGTAAACTATACAGGAAGGTATTAGGAATTAATGTGAAAACGTGAATCTGATAGGTAGTATGAAGTGAATAAATTAAAACGAACATAAATTTTTGTTTTCAATGAATCTTCCAGGTTTTCGGAGAAACCCCCTGAAAAGCAGAGCTTGTGCGAGCAAGGGTGACCCAGGGCCTACATCTTACGTAAAAGTGAATTCCGAACCAATTTGGCTCCATGACAGATGGACCTGGGCTGTCTGGGTTCGGAGGAAAACTCTTTATGTTCACATACAAAGATAAAAAGTAAGCATTTCACAAAATTTCACCTAAGGAAAGGAGAGGTTTTAATACAATCTTGGAATATTTTATCACTTCCGACATTTATTTACTTACGGTTGGCTCCATGACAGATGGACCTGGGCTGTCTGGGTTCGGAGGAAAACTCTTTATGTTCACATACAAAGATAAAAAGTAAGCATTTCACAAAATTTCACCTAAGGAAAGGAGAGGTTTTAATTTAATAGAATTTTGGAATATTTTATCACTTCCGACATTTATTTATTTACGGGCAAGCCCAATTGAAGTTTAAATTACAATTTTAAATTATAATTAACAAAAAATGGAATGTAAGGCTGAAATGCAAATTACAATATGCTGGACTTCATTTGGTAACTTATTGTAGAAAGTAATAGCATTGTCCTATGGGGAGTTTTTTATAATTTGTCATTTGGTGTAGTGGGACTATCGGAAAATCACAATTTCTTGAATTATGGTTGTGTTGCTGTGTTCACAAATAATTTGGGGTATTGCTATTGTCTTTAGGAACTTAGAGAGAAAAACATGAAAAGAGACAGTGTTGACATAATTTGAACACATTCAAATGTATAAAATTTGTTGAAACTCACAGATTTCGGTACTGCCAGGTAATCAATTGAAAAACTTCTGTGTGTGGTTTACACTACATGCCACCATTTGTAATATTCATATTCTTAAAATTCTTTGGTGATTCTATGTGATATACAAATATGAACAACATAAAATGTTTTTTAACAAACCCTGAAATCAGATAAAAAGAGAGCTGATGAAGGTTTTCAAATAATTTTTCGAAGAATCTCATGTTATTGTCAAACTTGTGATATTAGCCTTCTGACAGATGTTTAATTGACTTGTTTCCATTATTTGATAGTTGAAATATATTGTAAAATTCTATCTTGGGTTAATGCTAAGTATTGGTTCGCTATTTTACAGCAACTTACAATGCCTAATTTGAATCTTTAATCTAAAATTGGAACATTATAATAATAATAATTGGTTTTTTCTTGCAAACTCTTCATTTCAATGTAACAAATATACTATACTGATAGGATTGAGAGTTGTATCGAATGACTCAGTTTTTTCAGTTTCCAAACCTGTGAAATATCTGATATATGGGATAGTATTTTGGAGAGTTTTCTGTAGTCATAATTTGCAGACTATCCTAATTCTACAGTATGCTCTATGTTATTTATACAAAAGTATTTGAATGCCAAAATTTTATAACACAAATCGAAAACAATCACGTTTTCACTAATTTTTTCTTTCATTTCATGATGAAAGAATTGATTCTCAGGAGTACTCAGGCTGGGATGCCCTGGAGCACAAATAAACGTGCATGGTGTCCACTTTCATCTTGGCTGATGTATAATATGTAAATTATATTTTGAATATGCTGCATTTTTTTGTTATTACATGTAATAATGGTTGCCTAATCTCAGTATGGTAAATTTCAATACAAGCTTTGATTACATTAGAATGTGAAAAAATGTTAAATTAGAAATATACACGTTATTTGGTTCAACGATGTGCATTTGTTATTATTATTACAAGTTATTGAGAATTTGAAGACTATTGTCTATAGGTAGATGTAGTGTGTAATTCTTAAAGAGTAGTTGGTACTGTCGTGGGGATTTCCTTTAGTTGAAATAGCAAATACATTACCTTTTTTTTTGTTAAGTAGACTGTGAAAAAATTAGAAAGATAAAAATTATTGGGGATTGTAACTACCATTTATTCTGAAATTTAACCACCTGCGAGAAAACTGTATTAAATTCTCTATGAGATTGTATATTTATTAAGCAGTGATTTTTGAAGGAAACATAATAATTATACTAGACTGAATCAAAGATATACCGAATTTTTTGTGGATTTTAATACGTCGAAAACATGTCACAATGAAAAACAACTTGCTTCAGTATTTTTAATCAAAATGTAAAAAAATTAAATATACAAGTCATTGAGGATTCAGATATGAGAACTATTGTCTATGGGTATAGAAATGAGTTACCTACTTGGATTTAAAGCTTCTTTTGATTGAAAATTATTGAGTAAAATGTAAATTCAAGGAAATCTATACGAGTATATGAGGGTCAATTTATCAATTTTACTTGACAAGTCACTACCAATAAAATTGTGGAATATTTTACCATTCTACACTTGTATAGATTTCATTTTCATACTCTAGAAGATTAGAACATCCAATAGACTTTGTCAAGTAGGAAATGGATTTCGAAATGACAAGTAGATCTCTTACTAGGATTAGTTGAATTGTTCTTTGCTTTTCGCCTAGCCTTGGGAAATTATTCGATTAAATCCTTTATTAATTTATACTTTTTGAGATGTGTCGATTAGACAGAGGCGGGTGAAAATATAGAATAAAATAACGACTTGAGATCAACCAACTACAAAGAACTATAAGAACATGATTATTCCCCTGAAACCATTTCTAATTGCGGATTGTTCAAAAAAATTGTCTGTGCAAGCCTGATTGTGTGATCGTAGCGTATTGCCTATAGAATGTTTCATAGGCCGGTTGATTATTTCTTCTTTGGATAGTCAAGGTACGCGACAGATGCCGCAACTATCAGGCACAATAGCCAAAATCATAGGAATTTTAATGTGAACGGTTTTTGACGAAATAAATGAGAGTAGTTCGAATTTCACTACTTTTGCGATGGCATCTGATTTTGAATAGCACAAGAATACAATTCATTTTAAATCGTTAGGTGGCGCCACTTGTAAAGACATTTGAACAAGTTTATTTTGGTTTCAAAAGTTTTGTTGAGGTTTGCAAATTCGTTACTAGTTGGAAACCGCACTGAACAGTCTATGAGGAGATGCAAACTAATCTTGGACACATGATTGAACAAGAAATATTTTGCGACCTCATTACGCAATCTTTCGTAGAATACACTGAATTATTCCAGTTGAGTAGAAATCTACCACATGTGGTTACCTTGCTAGTGACTGCTATGGATAGTTCGATTTATTGCCACAGATGGCATATGTATGGCTGTATGTACTCACGGTAGACAGTATAGTTATCCATTATAAGGCTTCTGGAAAAAACATGTATGTTTGTATAAGACACGAATGGAAGCTTGTACAGTGGTACTTACCATATCACATTGATATAAAGAGTTATTACTCCTCGGCTCATTGCTTAGGATTAGCTCTCCATTTATTCGTTGTCTATACAGGATCAGAATTTCAATTAGCATGTGATTGTTGAATTTATTGACCTAAGTGACATAAGTGCTAGGCATGCGCAGCCAGCTGATGACACTTTGTGTTGTAAATCAACAATTCATATCGCTTTTTCCTATTTTTCACTGGTGGTGGTAGATGGTTAATGCATGGTTAGTTTGTAGGTAATTGTATTTGTAGGTAATTTTAATTGGATCAGCATGGCCATGAAGTAGTATGGTAGGTAGTATTGAATGTTAGTGGAGTGTCAAACATTCAAGTCACTACGAAATTCAAGAACCTTCAACAATTGTTTAAATAGAAGTAACTACTACAATTTCAATTATTATTGGATTCAAATGATGGCGACATGTAGATGGCGTTAGTAGTATGGCCTCCAAATCATGTCATAACTCGATTGAAACAGCATTTAATAATATTTATTGAAATTATAGTAGTTACTTCTATTTAAACAATTGTTGAAGGTTCTTGAATTTCATATAAGTTATCCATAATCAAAAAAAACTTTTGTGAATGTGCGGAAAAAGTTTCAATAAAAGTGTTATAGATGGCACCCGACTCTTTATGCGCTACTCTGCTGAAGGAAAGCGCACTTTTGATTATGGATAACTTATATGAAATTCAAGAACCTTCAACAATTGTTTAAATAGAAGTAACTACTATAATATCAATTAATATTATTAAATGCTGTTTCAATCGAGTTAGGACATGATTTGGAGGCCATACTACTAACGCCATCTACATGTCGCCATCATTTGAATCCAATAATAATTGAAATTGTAGTAGTTACTTCTATTTAAACAATTGTTGAAGGTTCTTGAATTTCGTAGTGACTTGAATGTTTGACACTCCACTAACATTCAATACTACCTACCATACTACTTCATGGCCATGCTGATCCAATTGAAATTACCTACAAATACAATTACCTACAAACTAACCATGCATTAACCATCTACCACCACCAGTGAAAAATAGGAAAAAGCGATATGAATAGTTGATTTACAACAAAAAGTGTCATCAGCTGGCTGCGCATGCCTAGCACTCATGTCACTTAGGTCAATAAATTCAACAATCACATGCTAATTGAAATTCTGATCCTGTATAGACAACAAATAAATGGAGAGCTAATCCTAAGCAATGAGCCGAGGAGTAATAACTCTTTATATCAATCTGATATGGTGAGTACCACTGTACAAGCTTCCATTCGTGTCTTATACAAACATACATGTTTTTTCCAGAAGCCTTATAATGGATAACTATACTGTCTACCGTGAGTACATACAGCCATACATATGCCATCTGTGGCAATAAATCGAACTATTCATAGCAGTCACTAGCAAGGTAACCACATGTGGTAGATTTCTACTCAACTGGAATAATTCAGTGTATTCTACGAAAGATTGCGTAATGAGGTCGCAAAATATTTCTTGTTCAATCATGTGTCCAAGATTAGTTTGCATCTCCTCATAGACTGTTCAGTGCGGTTTCCAACTAGTAACGAATTTGCAAACCTCAACAAAACTTTTGAAACCAAAATAAACTTGTTCAAATGTCTTTACAAGTGGCGCCACCTAACGATTTAAAATGAATTGTATTCTTGTGCTACTCAAAATCAGGTGCCATCGCAAAAGTAGTGAAATTCGAACTACTCTCATTTATTTCGTCAAAAACCGTTCACATTAAAATTCCTATGATTTTGGCTATTGTGCCTGATAGTTGCGGCATCTGTCGCGTACCTTGACTATCCAAAGAAGAAATAATCAACCGGCCTATGAAACATTCTATAGGCAATACGGTATGATCACACAATCAGGCTTGCACAGACAATTTTTTTGAACAATCCACAATTAGAAATGGTTTCAGGGGAATAATCATGTTCATATAGTTCTTTGTAGTTGGTTGATCTCAAGTCGTTATTTTATTCTATATTTTCACCCGCCTCTGTCTAATCGACACATCTCAAAAAGTATAAATTAATAAAGGATTTAATCGAATAATTTCCCAAGGCTAGGCGAAAAGCAAAGAACAATTCAACTAATCCTAGTAAGAGATCTACTTGTCATTTCAAAATCCATTTCCTACTTGACAAAGTCTATTGGATGTTCTAATCTTCTAGAGTATGAAAATGAAATCTATACAAGTGTAGAATGGTAAAATATTCCACAATTTTATTGGTAGTGACTTGTCTATCTATAGACAATAGTCTTCAAATTCTCAATAACTTGTAATAATAATAATAAATGCACATCGTTGAACCAAATAACGTGTATATTTCTAATTTAACATTTTTTCACATTCTAATGTAATCAAAGCTTGTATTGAAATTTACCATACTGAGATTAGGCAACCATTATTACATGTAATAACAAAAAAATGCAGCATATTCAAAATATAATTTACATATTATACATCAGCCAAGATGAAAGTGGTCCAGGGCATCCCAGCCTGAGTACTCCTGAGAATCAATTCTTTCATCAGTGAAGAGTAGGCCACATGAAATGAAAGAGAAAATTAGTGAAAACGTGATTCTTTTCGATTTGTGTTATAAAATTTTGGCATTCAAATACTTTTGTATAAATAACATAGAGCATACTGTAGAATTAGGATAGTCTGCAAATTATGACTACAGAAAACTCTCCAAAATACTATCCCATATATCAGATATTTCACAGGTTTGGAAACTGAAAAAACTGAGTCATTCGATACAACTCTCAATCCTATCAGTATAGTATATTTGTTACATTGAAATGAAGAGTTTGCAAGAAAAAACCTATTATTATTATTATATGTTCCAATTTTAGATTAAAGATTCAAATTAGGCATTGTAAGTTGCTGTAAAATAGCGAACCAATACTTAGCATTAACCCAAGATAGAATTTTACAATATATTTCAACTATCAAATAATGGAAACAAGTCAATTAAACATCTGTCAGAAGGCTAATATCACAAGTTTGACAATAACATGAGATTCTTCGAAAAATTATTTGAAAACCTTCATCAGCTCTCTTTTTATCTGATTTCAGGGTTTGTTAAAAAACATTTTATGTTGTTCATATTTGTATATCACATAGAATCACCAAAGAATTTTAAGAATATGAATATTACAAATGGTGGCATGTAGTGTAAACCACACACAGAAGTTTTTCAATTGATTACCTGGCAGTACCGAAATCTGTGAGTTTCAACAAATTTTATACATTTGAATGTGTTCAAATTATGTCAACACTGTCTCTTTTCATGTTTTTCTCTCTAAGTTCCTAAAGACAATAGCAATACCCCAAATTATTTGTGAACACAGCAACACAACCATAATTCAAGAAATTGTGATTTTCCGATAGTCCCACTACACCAAATGACAAATTATAAAAAACTCCCCATAGGACAATGCTATTACTTTCTACAATAAGTTACCAAATGAAGTCCAGCATATTATAATAAAACGCTATTCCGTTGAAATAGAGTTTCATCACAGCTGATACTATCAATTGTTAGGCCGAGCGGTGCCTTTTTCAATATTTTATAGGAGCGTTTATATAGGAACACATCAGGAAAATTATACATTTACTTACCTATCAAATCTCATCTCCGGCAGCCGACGGCCCAGTTGGAAGATTAAATTTAACTGAATAAAACAAAGAAATCGGCCAAAAACATTTATTATGCCGAAAGAAAAAAAATAGAACGCCGGAATAACTAAGAAGTTTTAAATTTATAAGTTATTAAATCAAACACAATTTAAAACCAGTGAATTGAATAAAATTTTATGACATTTACGTTTTTAAACTACTCAAAAAGCTATAATTCTTACTAAAGTATTGAACTGATATTTTGAAACAGATCATTCACCAGAAAAGGTCACGTCTAACACTCTCATGATTTAAAACAGGACTGCCGTTTAGAAGCATAAAATATATGTCCTTCAAGTTAGCTTGGGTTTCAAAATCGTTTAGGCAGTAAATATAAGGGTTGTTCGAAAATTAAATAGTGAATTGAATTTCTTTTTCAGTTTCTTCTACAATCGGCTTATGCATTAAATATTTTATAACTCAGATATTCCGACGTTACGAGAAAAAAAAAATAATGCAAATTTGTCGCATTATGAAAAAACTCTTTATATCTAAACAATTGATCTTATTCCTACTTATTCTATGTCATGGATCTTTCTGTAACACTCGGTTATGGTTTGAATCAATTCTATTAACGGAAATATGACGTTGAATTCATAATGAAAACTGATTATTGGACACAAAATATTTGGTTCGAATTTATAAATACCCCTCGTAAAACTCTCGAAACTGTGTTGGAACGATTTTTATAGCAACCATATGGGCAAAGGTTTTGGCGCCCTTCTCGGTATCGTAAACTAAATGCTGAATTTAATGGCTTCCGGATGTAGATTCATTGGTTGTCCTCTTCGAGAACTTTTAATGAATTTCAAGATTACGTTTTGTTACAATATTGTAATTTGCATTTCAGCCTTACATTCCATTTTTTGTTAATTATAATTTAAAATTGTAATTTAAACTTCAATTGGGCTTGCCCGTAAATAAATAAATGTCGGAAGTGACAAAATATTCCAAAATTCTATTAAATTAAAACCTCTCCTTTCCTTAGGTGAAATTTTGTGAAATGCTTGCTTTTTATCTTTGTATGTGAACATAAAGAGTTTTCCTCCGAACCCAGACAGCCCAGGTCCATCTGTCATGGAGCCAACCGTAAGTAAATAAATGTCGGAAGTGATAAAATATTCCAAGATTGTATTAAAACCTCTCCTTTCCTTAGGTGAAATTTTGTGAAATGCTTACTTTTTATCTTTGTATGTGAACATAAAGAGTTTTCCTCCGAACCCAGACAGCCCAGGTCAATCTGTCATGGAGCCAAAGTGGTTCGGAATTCACTTTTACGTAAGATGTAGGCCCTGGGTCACCCTTGCTCGCACAAGCTCTGCTTCTCAGGGGGTTTCTCCGAAAAACTGGAAGATTCATTGAAAACAAAAATATATGTACGTTTTAATTTATTCACTTCATACTATCTATCAGATTCACGTTTTCACATTAATTCCTAATACCTTCCTGTATAGTTTACTAGGGCTATTAATATTTGTACTACTCTTTAGGCGTTTTCCATTTAGGGGTGTTGAGCCCTAGAGCTGCAATCCTCTGAGATCGGAGCAACACTTTATCACTGACTTTTTCGCAACAACTGTGTTTTCGTGGTTTTGACTTTCGTCTACTTGTGCTTCATGCACGTATAAAACGGGTGGTGCTCGAGGGGCAAGGGCCATGTAAACCGGTGCTTGCAGCCTCACTAAATAGAACGCATGGTCATATTATACGCTCCGGATAGCTCTGGGGATCTTCTTATGTTAAATGGAAAGCAGCTTCTGTGGACGGTTTTCAGTTGGACCATTTCTCTATGACTAAAAACTTCTATACCATTCAGTTCCATGACCCTATAAAACACTATCATTATTATGAATACTCAAATGCAAAGAACAATTCAATAGTTACCTTTCAAGTTGTCCATACCATTTTATGATTTTTATCACAAGAGTGACTTTTGCATCATTGACTTACAGAACACTTTAATAATTACAAATTTACTTTCTGCTGGACAATTCTCTACGAAAATATTTAAGAGTTTTTTAATTTTACTAACAGCAACAGGTAACGTCCATAAACCAATTCGTTTTCGTGACCTGCGCGAAGGGTGCGACTGCGATACCTATAATTATTTCGTTGAACTGATGTAATGTTGCAAGGTCTTGTTTTGCCATAAGAGCTAGTGTATCTATTTTATCTGTTTTCTCACAATTAATCGAATTTTGGACATAAAATTGAGTTTGGTGATATTCCTTCATGTTCATAGTTTTAGAATATAATAACCGAAATGGCGTCAGAATTAAGCACTCATCCAAACAATAGGCGTATTTGTGCAGTGCCCCAATGCTTCAATCGTTCAGCAGGCAAAGTTTCTTTCCATCATTTTCCGATAAAAAACAAAGAGTTGCCTTCTTTATGTGGCCTTTGACGAATGCCTACGTATGTGAAAATGTCTGACAAATTTACTTCAACTTTCGACATCTTCCGTAATCAATTCAAATTTGAAAGAAAATAAAATGAAATAGGTACTATGGTCTCTCATGGGATTTGCGCCTAAACTCTGAGCGTCATCTAGCGGGAACGCATTTCGCAAAAAGGGTGCGCCATCAATAATTATTTCAATGAACTGATATAAAGTATTCGAGCTATTTTGCCTTAAGCGGAAGTGTATTTAATTGAACTGTTTTCGAATTATTTATTGCTATTCTTGGCAACAAATGGGGTTTAGTGATATTTTCTAGTGTTCACACATTCAGAATCAGATAACTGCAAATGGCAACAGAGAAGTCAAAAGTTCCATTATCAAAAGTATTCGATCAGTGCTCCAATACTGAATGCCTTATCTATAGTTACACCATTGTTTAAATATAAGTTAGATAGTTAGTACCTTTGGAATCGGTATTGGACCCAAACTCAAGTGTCATCTGGCATGATTAGTTACAAACATGAATATTTGACGTCATATTGATGCACGTTCTTCAGGCTACCCTGATTTTAATGTTGTACCATTGTTTCAATCAAGTTACGACATGACTTGGAGGTCAGATCATTGAAGTTACGACATGACTTGGAGGACAGACCACTGACGCCATCTACATGTCGCCTTCATTTGAATCCATTAATATTAATCACATAGGGTTAGCTTACTATCTCACTTCTATTTAAACAATGGTACCACAGACAGTTCCTTTACATAATTTCCCATTCGAAAACAGAGAGTAAAGACTCGTTTATACCCCTACGAATATCCAATTTTTTTTTAATGAATTACGAATTACATATTGTAATTTTTCAGTAATCGGGATTAAATATTACTACATTACCAAATAAATGACACGCTGGTTCATCATTCTCCGCAATATTTTCGCCTTAAAAGCGTCGATTCGCAGAAAAATTGTGAATATTCGAAAGGGTATGAACGAGCCCTCATGCAAAAGGTTGTAATGCCTGACTAGATAACAATGTCTGATAAACTTATTTCTTCTGCTGATTCACGCCTAAATTCTGAGCGTCATCTATTGGGAACGCATTTCGCAAATTGCTCAATCAACTGTAAATACTCTTCTTCTTCTCAGACTAAGTGCTTTCGCAATCATATTCATAAAAATCTCAGTCGATCAGGATACATATATGGTCAGATCGTTATGTGTCCCATGATACGGTACCAACATTCCCATCATAAACTATGGAGTCGTGAAATGATTTTACTGTATAGTTAGCATAGTCTGTCGGAAGATGGCGTAACTGAGCTTAACTCGTGTGTGTTCCATCGTGAACCTTCAATACTATCTCTTCTTTTGGTTACGTCAATCCAAACATAATGTAGATTGTAGGTTAGAATTGTGGAGGTCTCAAACATTATCATTGTCTCTGTCAGAAATTGACGTAGAGTTCTGATTTCGACGAATATATCTATTCAGTTCGAATATCGTTATTTAATATAATGTGAAAGATGTAACAGTATTTACTTTGGGATTGGAGGGGTGGGGGGTCAGAAATAAAATCAGCACTTATAATATGAAGACAGGAGAAAGAATGACACCTACTGGCGCTCAGAAGTGTGTCTAAGTGGACGATGGTATTCTCTAAGGGCACTTGAAACTTAGAAAAAAATTGCCATTGGTAGTACAGAGAGGGGAATGATTTATTTTTCTACTGATTTTGATCATATTCATAGATCATCTCTGAATTATATTATAATGGGTTTGGTCTTTATTTGAGATGTTGAGAGTACACATAAAGGCAATATGCAATTACCAATCTGAAGGTCACTGATGATGACGTCATAGTGAATTAGTCTTCTATGGGTTTTTTATGTACTGTTTCACATACTTTTACTGTTATTGAGAGTACACAGACGAAAAAAATCACACCTGTAGGTCACTATAATGATGACGTCAAGGTGGATGAATTAGTCTTCAATAGGTTTTTATGTACCTACATAATTGATCAACTGTTTGTTGAGAGACAGAAAACGAACCTCTCAGTGGCACTTGATCAAGTGTGACGTCACATTCGACCCCACCAGCACTCGCTACGACTTGATCAACTGTTTGTTGAGAGACAGAAAAAAGTCGACGAAGTCGAAACCTCTCAGTGGCACTTCATCAAGTGTGACGTCACATTCGACCCCACCAGAGAAGTGTGTCTAAGTGGACGATGGTATTCTCTTAGGGCACTTGAAACTTAGTAAATAATTGCCATTGGTAATACAGAGAGGGGAATGATTTATTTTTCTATTGATTTTGATCATATTCATAGATCATTTCTGAATTATCTGATGTACTTACCTACATTATCCACTCGAGACAACCCCACTACTTGGATGGACTTCGTCAAGGTGGATGAATTAGTCTTCAATAGGTTTTTATGTACCTACATGATCAACTGTTTGTTGAGAGACAGAAATAGTCGACGAAGTCGAAACCTCTCTGTGGCACTTGATCAAGTGTGACGTCACATTCGACCTAGAGGTGGGATAATGAACACTCGATACGTGAGGTGTCACGATACGTAGTAAAATCGCTGTGGTTTCCTTATGACTCGACGTTCATTTCACTACGAATCACGTCAAACTCGCAACGAGTCGAGTGTTCATAATCTCACCACAGCACTCGCTACGTTAGAAGAGGGGCGCCAAGCCAGAGAGGGAACGGCACCAGGAATAGGAACTGAATCTTACATTCATCGCTGGAGTTTCATGGAGTGAAGATGTGGGACGCAAATATGAGACGTGAATGAACTATTCATCAGTTTACAATGATTTATCATTTGTTCTGTTTCACAAAAGAGTTTGTTGCGAGTACACATAATTCTAAGTATAGTGTCAATAATTTTTGTTCATACTCTCTAGAAACTAGACAGTTTGTAGTGAGAGTACATATGGAAGTCAAACATGAAGGTCAGTCATGAATACTGATGAAAAAACAAAAACACTTTACCTTCATCAAGGTCAAACAACATGAACATTTTTCGAATCCGAAAAGGACATTTCGAGGTCATTGACACAATGGCATCCATGCACCAGACATAAAGTTGAAGGTCACTGATGATGATGACGTCAAAGTGAATTTGTCTTGAATGTTTTTTTTATGTACTGTTTCAATAGTTTGTTGAGAGTATACACATAAAAGTCATACAAAAAAGTCTTCGAGCTTGAAGAACAAGTGAAGGTAACACATGTTGATTATTATTCTTCAGTAGACACATACCCCCCACCCACCAGCAACGCCAGAAGTGCGATCCTAAGCCAGAGGCAAATGAGAGCTTATCCTATTCGTCAATGGATTTCTGTGGTGTACAGACGTGTGTTGTCTCTACAAATCTTGTATCGAGTTGTTTGTAATGAGTAGGTACACATGAATGCTACACTAGTCTTCAATGAATGTTGTGTGTACTTTTTACAAACTTGATTGTAGGGATGAGTATACGTGAAAGTCATACGACAAACACTGGAAAAAACAGTACCCAACCAAAAGATCTTCACTACCTTGTGTGCAACTATTATTAATGTCATCTCAAGGTCAAACACGTACCCTGAGTTCAAACACAACGTCATACGACAAGAAAAATTTCAAAGTCTGCCAAGGACATCTGGAGGTTCCCTACCAAGAGTCCACCAAGGACATCTGGAGGTTCCCTACCAAGATCTTCATTACCGTGTATGAAATCTCTCCCAACTATCACCAAAATTTCATCTCAAGGTCGAACACCTACGTCACTAAGCCCCCACCATGCGCAAGTTCGCACCAACATCGCATCGATACAGTGAGGGCTGAGACTGAACAGATCAGAGTTCATATATCTGACTGGAGCTCCGTGGTATACGGACGTGTGCATTCTCGGACTCGCTACTTCAGATTTCTATGTGTACTTGTATGTACACATGAAGGTCATACACAGTAGCAAGTCTGGAGTACATATGGTCGTACACAGTTGCAAGACATGAAGGTAATAAGTACTCAAGTACTCGATTACAATTACAGTACACAGGTCATACGCAGTAGCAACACTTGGAGGTACTTGAAACATGCCTCGTCATCATTACCGTGTATGAACAAAATCCCAATGTCACGCCAAGGTCAAACTCAAACCCTGAATACTACAAAAAATCTACATCAAGGTCAAACAACTACCAAATTATAAAGTAATTTCAATGACATCTCGAGGTCATTGCCACACAGTAGCGCCCATCTCCATCGCTACTCGAAACATTAAAAGAGTGGTAAAATAAAAGCCTACATGTGTTGATAATCAATCTTCAATAGTTTCAAAAGAAAGGAAAACTTTGATCAGTATACCCAGTAGACACCCTCACACCACCCACCCACATGGTCAAAAGATGGATCTCAAGCCAGACAGAAATAAGAGTTTAAATTCGTCGGTCGCTGGTTTTCTGCGGTATACAGACGTGAATTATCTCTGCAAATATCTGTAAAAGACACATGATTGTCCCATGTACTCTTACAAACTAGACAGTTTATAGTGACTACACACGGAAGTCACACATGAAGATGAAGTATAGGCACGGATTAACTTCTCTTGCTGACTGCTCGACTGCTAGGTATACAACTTCTGATTTCATATCACCATACCCACTTCTTTTATAATAGATAGTGAACCACCCCCACCACAGTCTTATGCACTGCGTGTGCGATGCAAAGCACCCACCATGCGTGAGTTTGCATCGCATCGATAGATGACGGAGAGTAAATAGTAGTCGCTACTTAGCCGCAACGTATGGGTGTGTGACGTCAGCAGACCCACTCCATCGTGTCTAGAGCGAGAACCTGACACACATCAGTGAATCGTCGTGCGCATAGCGCTGACGTAACGCGACCTCTCCCCCCACCACCATCGCAAGGTATACATCACGGGAGAGGAATCAGAGCTAACATATCTGGCTGGATCTCCGTGGTGTGCAGACGTGTACCTTCTCCATACTTTGGTATATATTTTCATGTGTACTCCACAAATGAGAATCATACACAGTAGCTGTAGTAGGTATACATGCAGGTCATGCAAGACATGGATGTAAAAAAAAATATGTGTACTTACAAAAAGTACTTGTCCGTGTATGAAAAAAATTCCAAGTCATCACAATGTCATCTCAAGGTTAAACACAAACCCTGAACACCTCTCCCAACAATATAAATCAAGGTCAAACACAAAATTTCAAAGGCATCTCTAGGGCATGCCAAGGTCATAGACCTACACAAAGGTACCTATGCACCAAGGTCAACCCAGAAGGTTACCACAAGGTCAACGATGACGTCATAGTGGTGGGGGGAGGCCCAGAACCGGCTCAAATCTCCTACTTATTATGAAGAACAGAAGTGAAAAACTGGTGTTTTTCGAATTCATCAATTCCGAGAGTTCCATCATGCCGTACGGTACTAATTTCAGAGTGGATTCTTTCTGATTTCAAGAGATTCTGCAAAGCCTTCTTGACGAGTGGGCAACCACGAAACAGCTGTCGGAGAATGTTGGAGCTCTCGGTATCTAATCTGCAAACACTGTCTTCATTTTAGATTCTGTTTGCGTTATTCTCATCGCATTAGAAGCTTGACTGGACCTTGGATTGGTCAGAACAACAAGATTGTTGGCTGCCTATCAATGAGTAAATAATCATCTAATTTTGGCTTCCTAGGTTCGTTTCAAATTAATTTTCAGCTATCGACTTTTGATGTTACAAGTTACTTTTACCAATATACTGTCTGTACCGTACGGTATTAATTTCAGAGTGGATTCGTTTTGATTTCGAGATATTCCTTAGAGCCTAACTGGGAAGTTGGTATCCACGAAGCAGATGTCGGAGGATTTTGGAGCTTTCGGAATTGAATAAAAAAACATTCTTTTTTCACTTCAGATTATGTTCGTATTCCTGGTAATGCATTAGAAACTTGATTGAACTTTGGGTTTTTCAAAACAGCAATATTGTTGGCTGCCTGTCAATGAGTAGATACTTATCTTACTTCTCATTTCTTGGTTCAATTCAAATTAGGCTTCAACTAGTGACTCTCTGTAGAGGTCACAAGTATCTGTTTTTAAGTACTGTCTTTGCCGTACGGTACAATTTTCAGAGTGGATTCGTTTTGATCTCGAAAGATGCCATAAAGCCTTCCTCATGAGTGGATAACCACGAAACAGCAATCGAAGGATGATGGAGCTCTCGGAATTATTTCGAAAAACATTAATTTTTTACTTTAGATTCTCTTTACGTTTCTCATAACGCATTAGAAACTTGAGTAAACCTTGGGTTGGCCACAACAAAAAAAAAGTGACTGCTTCAATGAGTAGATAATTATCCAACAGCATTCCATGATTCGTTTTAAATTGAGTTTCTACTAGTGAGTGTAGATGTCACATGCTATTTCTTGTACTATATAATATAGTTATAATAGGGTTAAGACCACTGAGGAGAGTGTATTGGGGATCCTAACTCCATTCTCACATTCTCAATCACTGTAATCCTGAATAGATACATTGTCCTGAGATTTCAGTTGAACAATGTTTGTGTAGGATGGGTATTTTTTAATAGTTGTCTTGACTTGTGTAACTTCTCAAGAATAAACATTTAAATTAGGAATGATTGCTCAAATGCGCATTCATCTTTTTACGAAAAACGAGAAATGAAAGTTTTTATGTTTCTATGCCACTTTTATTTGTAACGTTATACTGCAGTCTCGTCCTATATGGACGTTATCAAATGAATACTATAAACTGAGTAGTATTCGTTTGATAATGTCCGTAGGACGAAATTGCTGTAACGTTGGTTACAAATAGACGTAGTATAAAACATAGAAAGTTTTATTTCTCATTTTTCGTGATGATATCCTACCACGTACTAATGGCTACATCTATCAATGTATCGTACATATTTTGTTTATTGAATTTAAATATCGAATTATGAGTAAGAGTGCAACCATTCACTCTAATATTAAACATGACGATTTCAATATATCCATGCAGCTATAAGTAGAAAAATGTGAATGATCGAATCAGTTGTGACCATAGAAATATAATAAACACTAGAACGCCATATACGGCGGTCTGATAGGTGGTCTGAGCTAGCTGAAAGAGGCGAAACATACTACTTCCTACTATCCGAGTGCACGCATTTGTTGACATGGCGCCCAACGTGGGGCTAGTAAACAGGAGTTTACTACTGTATCCGGATGGAGCAGGGCCCTCGAAAAACAACTTTTCCAGTAACCCGGACTTAAAGATGCTTATCGGTAAGTTTTCTTGGATGCACTTTTGGTATGATTTTGAAGCGAGTTATGCCAGTGGAATCGAGGATGTCCATATCCTTCGTGGGTTCGATGGTAGTGTTCCGTTCCGCAGCCAGCCAGTTGTTCCCATGCCAAGAAGCTGGGGTAATTCGACATAGTGAAAGCTACCTCGCCAACGGTTGGTTGTCCTGAGCCAGTGGGCAAGGGGCGAAGTAAATATGGTGCCTCTTTGGAAGCTGGATAATGAGCGTATATGGATATATAGTACATCCCATAAAAGTTTCGTAAAGGAGTAATCCGGAATTCCTACGATAAGCCAGAAGCTGGAACAACATCTGCAACATTTGGATAGCCAGTAGCTGTAACATAGTTCTCTTTTAGGTTTTATTTTTAGGTACATGTTCGATAGAACTGGTCCTTTCCAGGACAAATCCAACGACGTTCCATCCGCATGCCAAGCGATCCCTCAAAGGGGGGCCGTGTCATAATCTGCCAGCAATACTACTATTTTTGATTTTGGAAAAATACCCAGTGGGGTATATCTGGAGGAGAGAGTTCAAATAGGCTCCGCCTACCAGCGAATTGTTATACCATTGGCCGACTCAAATGTTCGGCAAGTGTATAAATTTAAGCTCTTTTGGCTGAAATCTTCAACCCCTGAAGAAGTACGGCGGAGGCGAGACCTTCGGCGACGCCAACGTCTACTTCAACAGGCACCAAATCACGATTAATCATGCTTTTTTCAATTTCAATTAACTCAGCACACAGCACTCGGCCCTCAGCCGAGAGTTTTTTCAGGCCTTCAGCCAGTTTCAGGGGGGCACCATGCACAGTAAAGTAAAGTCATTGTTTAAAAGTCAACTCATGTCAGATATAAGGGAGCTTCAAGCCGAGAATTGGCTGGGCACTTCATATCAAACGGTCAGATTTTATTCTGCTGATCGCCAGTCATCAGGATGAGGAACCGCTTTAACGAGCGGGGGTGGTGGATAGGGGGGGTGAGCTTTCGAGTACGTACGAGTGCTGGGGAGTTCATCCTTCCGGGCCTCAACCTTAGGGGGTGCATGGTGGTGAAATCTTCAGTCATCCAGGAGCCGCCCGAGGGCTCGGACAATTCCCAGGATAGAAGCCCTCACTTCTGTATTGTTCAGTAGTGTAAAATAGTGTAAAGTGCACATAGTATTTCTAGTTTTTAGGAATCTTCGGCCTGGCATGCGAATTAATGGAACCTAGTTGGTTGGCAACACTAACAAATTCAGAAAGAATTCGTATGTCAGACACGTTCCTGCTGGTTATTCCAAATAATTGAAGAGCTCCGGAGTTGCTGAGTTTTTGCGACTATGCTGTACTTCGGATAGGTGGTCTGAATTAGCCGAAAGAGACGAAACATCCTACTTCCTACTATCCGAGAGCACGCATTTGTTGACAACGTATCAATCAGAGAATGAGAACAGCGTAGGCTTTTGGCAGTTTTAGGTATTAGGTACCAGTTGTTGTTGTTATCTAGTTTGTTTTCGTGTTTTGTGATTGCTTTGCTTGTCATTTGTGTTGTTTTCTGTGTTTTCTGAAGTTGTTTCTGACTTACCTGTAGTTTGGGTTATGATTGCAAAAATATAGTTTAGCACCCGAGAAACTATTTTTGACAGATTCCATATGAATTTTATATTTCCAATCGAGGATGACAATTCTGCGTTTATACATAAATGGTGTACATATTTTCTGGCATTGACAACTAATTAATTATGTGATCAATCAATTTGTAGAAGTCGATATCACATAATATGATTCAAAATCTCCACATACAATGAGTTCCTAATTGATTCAACTCACATCATCCACAACTAAAGCATTCATAATCACCTGAGCACTGTGCCAATTTACCCAAATTACTCTAATATTCATATATACCACCATCAATATTCAGAATTTCGTAAATAAAAAATATAGCCACGTTAAGAACCTGTTTCCCCCCTTTCGAATACAGATTTCGATTGTAATAGGCTCAACGGTTTAGGCGTGTGGACGATGGACACGCAAAGTGAGATTTTTTCATTTTTGTTCTATTTACTTAGTATTTTCAGATAGGTTTAAAAAGGAAGCATTGCTTCAAAATATTTCATTTTTTTCAATTAAACTCGAAATTGTGCCATACTCAAGAAGTCAATTTTTGTTTTTCTTTGTAAATCATTAAAGGAAAACTATATATTTCAGGAACAAGAAGTCAAAAATACCAAAGAGACCGTTCCTGGCGACATATCACATATCTCGCTCAATAACACGATCTATTGTGCAAACTCATCGGTCAGGTTGTTTGCAGTGTAGGAAACCACGACATTCCGAACTGATTGGTGTTCTAGTATTTATTATATTTGTATGGTTGTGACAAAATTCTAATTAAAAAAAAATAGCATTCGTCACACCTAACGATATTTCTATGACCAAACTACGATTTGTCATTTTCTCGTCTTTCACCTCATTATGAAACTTCTCTCGAATAATTGCTGTGTGTATAATACATCCCAGACGTACAATTTTTATGCATGTCATGTACACACTCGGAAACAATAGCAAATCACGTATCTTGTTTTCCTGAAAATTAATGAAATTTGATCTCCCTGATGAACGCCATTGCAGCCTGCGAAATAACTCATGGACATAATGTACAGAGCTAGATGCACAGCACGTCTTGTCAGCGCGGGCTTTCATCGTCCCCCATCCTGGCAAGGCTTGTCACGGCACAGCACTGAGACGCTGTCATCATCAGCTGTACGCTCCGAGAGGATTTCATTATGGCAAATCGTGTGGCGCCTACAATCATATAATGGATGTATATATTTTTGAGAAGAATGAGACTCGTTGATTTGAATAATTCATATTCTGGCACCTACTAAGTCGGGACGGAATGGAAATCGAGGGGAATTTGTGTAGTATGTTGAATTTATGAATAGTTAGTTGCTAGTTTATCCTGATATTGCTTATACTTAAAGAGATGGATGCATAGGCATATTCAGAGGTGGGTATCGAGTAAACTGGTTCTTGATATCTAGAATGTCTCGTTACTTGATTTACCTTGAACAGGCCTAGTTTTGAATAAGCGATTGAATATGGTGAAAGACGTTTCATTATACTCAATAGCATAGAAAAGGATACTCAGACTTCTGTACTAACTTTTCTACTAGCAGGTGGATTGAACATATAATTAATTGAATATCAAATTAGAATTATTCCTAATGTCCCCTCCCTTTATTCCTTCATACATATTATTCTGGTTGGCCGTTAGTGTGTGAATTCTTCAAGCTAGTGAAATAATATGTTTTGTTCTATTATGTCCAAAATACTATTCTTTAACAAACAACTTCAAAGAATAACACTTTTGTGGGGATTATTTCAGCTATAAAACCCTCATGTGATCTCAATCATAACAATGATTTTCCTCACCTAAATACCTTGTCTCCTTCGTCTTACTGGTGTATACCAGAATGGGTTCGAAGTTTACACGCACTGGTTCCCTAGTATTCTCAATGACTATGAAAATATTGGTTGTTTTGAATGGATTCAAATCATACTAAATTATAAGAAAACTCAATTGGCTTTGGTTGCTTTCATATTTATTGGCGGGGAAAAGTCATGTGTGAAAATAGAATAAATATATAAAAAACTGACTAGACAATTAATATATTAGAACTAAGAACTGGAATTAATACATTAACATTTACTATAGACTTTCTGAAATACTTGTAATTACCAAAAAAATGAAATTAAATCTGCAAGTGGGTTATTCAAAACTCGAAAATGACAAAACTAACTCTGAATGCAATCCTACGTATTCATCTGTACCAAACACCTTTTCAGAACACACATGGATATCAAAACACGTTTCTACACGGCGGCGAACTAGTGACTTGACTTTAATAATAATCCTAATAATATCTTCTAATTCATACTGAATTTTTCACAATGGGAAAATAAATCAATATATGTCCACAGTATGATTGGGCGGAATACAGTGGCCAGTATCCGGGGATATCAAAAACTGCTTTAAATACGAATTTGCTTGGTTCGGGATCCGAGGCTCAAATAACTATATGAAAACTACAATTTACTTGAATAATGACAAAAACGCAACTGACTCGAAAAATGATTGAAATTCAACTTACTGGTACGGAAACAACATTGCAACTAACTCTTCTGTGGATTCTCAAAATGAGGCTCGACTTACTTTCTCCTCCTTTAGGGTTACTTAGTTCTAGCGACGCCCTTCGACTTAGTCGCCGTGAAGGGTTTTTTGGATACGGATGAATCGTTTTGTGTGACAACTCTGATAACTAGACTTTCCCAAATGATAGCTTGGGTGGACAACTCCGTACATATTCATTAACATATTGTATCATTCTTGAATATTTAGCTTGGAAGAAAAATTTCCAAAAAACTTCCATATTCTTTCGAATGGATTGAATACCATCATCGCCCCTAACCCTAGTAACAAATATATATTTGCATATGACATATCGATTCGATTCCGTTGTTTGATCGACTAAGTATTCCCGCATTTTGAGTTCGGAGAAACTGTATCAATCTGTGCTATTTCTACTCCTTTGTACGCGGTTTTGAAAAGGATCATAAAAGTAGAAATCTCTCTTCAGAGAAAAAAGGAGTTTTATGACCGCAATACTCGAGAATATCGTTCCTAACATTATTTTCTATTGTGTTGGGTTCCGACTCGCAATAAAAAATTCGTCACTCTTATAAAATTGAATTCTATTTTTGGGAATACTACAGCAAATATCTGGTAATGGATTTTCCGTTAAAAAAAATGTGTCGAACAGATGAGCGAGATCTTCAATGTGATCTTATTGAACGATATCCCCAAGCAGTGGCGTACTGAACGAGTTCATTTGTTACACTTCATTTAGGAATTTGTGAGAACACACATTTTCTGAAGTGAACAAGAAACTGTTGATCAGTAAAAATATTTCATATACAGATTGAAAAACATTGTAAAACGAAAGTAGAAATGTCACAGCCTATACTGTGATATTTCTGGCAAGTTTTTGTGCCCACTTTCTTGTTCTTCCTCTAAACCTATATCCAAGTAAATGAACAAGCATCTTGAATCGATTCCAAACTTATGAAGTTCACCTCCAGAAGCATCAAAATTAGTTCCTCAACCAAAGTCTCTTCCATTTTCATTGGCATTGCACCACAAAAATTGTTTTCTATCATCGATAATAGTTTCTGATTAAACCCAAGGCTTTTGTTAAAGTCAATTAATGGTACTGTGGAAATAAGGGAAACCATGTTTTTCAATTATATGAAGTAAGGTGATGTCTACCACATAGGCAATGTTACTAGCCCACGGTGTACTAAATTTATCACACCAAAACTACAAAATAGTGGATCTGTTTATCTTTTTTCGAACGAGTGCGTGAAACACTCTTGTGAATACTAAGTAAATACACAGTATTTTTTTCGATAAAGTTGAAAATGGCATACACCAAACTTATGATCCAGATGATAGAATTCATTCATTCTCGTAAGCTGATATGTTCCGAAATGATTCCTCATAGATAACGGAAAATATGAATGAAATAACAACGGATGAAGCCATGGCAAAGTATGGTCTCAGCGGCCAGGAGGAGAAGCGTTGGAAACCACCTGCAGGTGGATAAAGTCAATACTCCGAAATCGACAGGCCCATACCAACATGTTTGAAGACTCCGCCAAGCTGAAAATTGCTAGAGGAACCCAACAGGGAGGGATACTACCCCCCTACTGTGGGACATGGTAGTAGACGAACATCTGGAATCTTCAAACAATCAGGGATACTACTCCCAAGGTTATGCAGACGACAAAGTAGTCCTCGTACAGGGAAAGTATGCCCATACAACCTCTGAGCTAATGCAAAATGCACTGGGGACCGTGACCGTGGAGGAATGGTACGAAAGAGAAGGACTGAGGGCAAGCCTCAGCAAAACCACATTCCCTTCACACGCAAAAGGATTCAGGAGGACTTGAAGTCACCCAAATTCTTTGGCGCTGATCATGTCAAATATTTAGGGCTATTCTTGGACAAGAAACTAACCTGGAACATGCATCTACAACATGTAGTCAACAAAAGCAAAGCATCGTTCATGATGTGCAGAAGAGCTTTTGGAAAAACATGGGGACTGAAACCCAAAGTCATGTACTGGCTTTACACCGTGATCATAAGACCCAGAATTAAATATGGTTCACTTTTGTAGTGGCCCAAGATGAAACAGAGAAAGTCGAAAACCAATCTTGGTAAAATACAGAGGCTCGCCTGTCTGTGTATCACGAGTGGTATGGATAGCACTCCAATTGCTGCTATGGAAATTATCCTAAACCTCCCACCTTTAGATATCACAGTCATGGGGGCGGCGAGGATGAGTGCATACAGACTTAAACAAACAGGTAATTGGATAATCCAACCACAAACTGGGCACACCGAAATCATCCATGAAGTCAACATTACCAAACTGGAAATGAGATCAGACTACATGCTACCACAATATTCGTATAAAAAGCCATTCAAATTGCAGCTCAAGTGGAATGAATGGGACTCGGGAGTAGAATCACTATCATCTGGAAGCATTATCTGGTACACAGATGGTTCAAAAACAGATGAAGGAACATGAGCAAGAATATACGAGGTGAGGCCAAAAAGAAACGAAATAGTTCCACTTGGTAACAACACCACAGTATTCCAAGCAGAGACACATGCCATAAGGACATGCATACAGATGAATCTAGACCGCGGGTGTGGAAGAAAATATATCTACATTCTATCTGATAGCCAGAGCGCTACAAAAGCTCTGAACTCAATACAGATAAAGTCTATGCAAGTCTGGGAATGTCTTCAGAGCCTCAATGAACTGTCAAAACGCAACAAGGTTACACTTGGGCTAACCAACTTGCAGATAAAGCATCTGAATCACCGTTCACTGGTCCAGAACCAGCGTTTGGAATTAGCAAAACCCGATGCGGAAACCTAATCAATGAGTGGAACGTATTGGGACCAAATCGAAGGGCATCGAAACAGCACAGCAATGGTGAGGCACCTGAGCCAAACACTGACAGCTGACACACTCAACCTTAACAGATCTAAGATACACACGATCACCGGCTTACTAACCGGACACTGCGGCCTTAGAAACACCTACACACCATGAGAATAAATAAATAAACCGTGGACTGTATACTCTGTGGTGACGAGGAGAAAACAGCCTCTCACATCATCTTCGAATGCGATGCGCTGCTCAATAAACGCAATAGAATATTCGGAGAGACCAACCTAGAAACAGGCATGAATCCGAAACACCTAGCAAATAGACTACTGAACCTGATGAAAAACACAGGCCTATTTAAGTAGGAACCACTGACGACAAAACAATACAACAGACCACACCAGCTGGTCTCAGTGTTAAGGGAAACCTCAAGGTAAACCCGGTATCTCTCTCGTCAGCCCTTAACCAACCAACCAACCAACCATGGCAACAGGAAATGGATAAAACAATTATATGTGCACAAAAAAAATATAAAAATTTGTGAAGTGAATTTAGGACACCATGAACGAAAGGGTAAACAGATAAGAAAGCGAATTGAACAACATTATATTTCAATGCCTAATTTCACATTTGAAATATGCAAATTAACTAATATGATTTGTTCTAGGACAATCATTTTCAAAACTATGGTGTCGTTCTAACCGATTCAGTATAAAGCATGATGCTATCCATCAGATAAATATTTTTGGGAATTCATGTTCAGGGTGAACTACCACTACTCACAAAATAGATAGTTGAATGGGGTACTGGTCAGTCATTTGCCAAAGCACCTGTTAAATTTGAAAGCTATCCGAGATGATTTGAACCAGTCTTTGTACGACAACATCGAAAGATGTACCAGTGCATCATTAGACTTATGTAAATACAGCCATGCTCCCGCAGTAGGTAGCCAACTTACACACTGCTTCAGTGATGTCGCATGTTACTATTTTGTGTTCAGAATTGGAGATAATTGATGATGATAGTTCGATTCGACTTCCGGCAGCGGTTGAGGTCAGATAGCGGCCTTGTGTTGGAAGTCAGGTTGATGTGTGTAATGTCCGCATCGACCCAAGATTAAAGTGTTTGTTAAAAACTTAAAAGTGTAAATTAATATGGGATGCAGTATTGCGTAGATCAAGACAACTGCATCCCTCGATACAGCTCCGCTGTCTACGCTGGTTAGAGGCCGGATGGGAACGGATTTATCGCAGCGGGGCATGTCCACATGGCGCCGAATGGAATCCGACGGACAATAATTGAAGAGAGAGATAGAGAGATGATGATATTTGTTCAGTTCTTCTTGATTTATCTTGTTTATACAACCATTACACAACTTAAACACACTGTATGTGTAATCATCATACAACATAATCAGTATGCTCCAATTAATTCAATTGAGAGTGCTTATAGTCCTAGGTTCTGACATTTGATAAGCACTAGAAATCGTGCACGTTCATATATGTCATCCGTTGAAGATGTCGCCAGTTTGATTTTGTTTTGCAACAGTGTGTACAGTGATCGTATTTTTTTTCTATCGTTAATCAATACCGTTCAGTATGGCAGCGTTCACCTGCGCAAATTTTGTGAAATGATTGTGCATCATTCCACACCTGCATTTGAATATTTACTTCAACTTCCACGTGGTGCTGTGTTGTGTTCTTCATAAGTCACCTCATTTTAAAATTTCCTATTGGGAATAATGATACATCTTCATAAAAAAACACCAGCTTCAGTCTTACGTAGGATAAAGGGAGAGAGAACAGGTTACCATGTTTGTGTATAATTATCCAAAATTGGTCGTAGATCATACTGTATATTATGAAGTCAATGGAAATGTTTACTTTCAGAACATACGACGATATATTGAAAAATTCTTAGTCTACTATAGAACCATACAAATTTTCAATGTCAAAATATTTTATTACTCAACATATTATCCTCTTAATTGAAAACATTCATTACATCGAACCTGCAACGTCTCTAGACCTTTAAAAAAATGTTTCTTCTTGCTCTGCAAACCAGACTTCCACACCTTTTATTACCTCCTCGTTGGAAGAAAATTTACGACCTTTAAAACTTTTTTTCAGTTGAGGAAAGATTTGATAGTCGGACGGAGCCAAATCTGGTAAATAAAGGGGGTGTTCTAGTAATTCAAACCCTAAATCACGAATTTTTTGCATGGCAACATGAGATATGTGTGCAGGGGCGTTGTCCTGCAAAAACAAAACACCTTTGGATAGCTTTCCGTGTTTTTTCTCTTTAATTTTATTCCGTAGAGTGATGTCGAATAGTAATCTCCAGTTATTTTTCTACTCTCATCCAAAAAATTAAATATGATTACTCCATGGCAATCCCAAAATACTGAAGAAAGAACTTTTCCAGCAGATTTTTGGACACGAAACTCCTTAGGTCTTGGACAACCGGAGTGTCGCCATTCCATCGATTGTTGTTGTGTTTCTGGATTGTAGAAATGTACCCAAGTCTTATCCATAGTAACAATTCGGAACACAGAAACTGGCCTTCCCGATCGGTCAGCATCTCCAATGGAAAATTTACTACTTTTGAAGATTGCAGACCGATTTTTCACGGTCGCATACGAAGGACATTGATCACCAAGGGTATTAAGCACATCTTCGTAAATCTGCTTACCTCTTAACCCTTTTAAATACAGGTACTTGATGATTGCTCGATACTCCAATTCTTCGATTTGTACAATTTTGGTGGACATATTTTTCCTTTAATCCATTGCGTAACTCTGGTTCAGTTTTTTGACGTCAAACTTTACACTGACACTTCTAATAAGTTATTGTTCGTTGCTATGGTAACGCAATATTTTGATCATGCGGGGAACTGGTCTAGGCTAACTAGATATCAAAACATCCTCGTATTTGAGAAAGATCATATGAAAAGTTTAGGCTCTGGTACAATTGAGAAGTCAGTCCCGTTTTCAATGAGATGATGACTTCGACACTATCATTTATTGAAATTCATAGATTTAAACAAAAAGTACTAATCTTAGTTTGAAGCTTATGCCAATTGTCACATATCCAACAGAAAGTGATAATCTTATAACATACAACCTCGTACAACGTTGTATCGAAGTTAACTTCTTCAAAGAGTTCGAGGCTATTCAATTGCCTGTCTTCAGATGTGAATAGCATTTCCATTGTAAATGAAAATATGAAAAATTAGTTTTTACAAATCCTCCAGGTATCTGGAGAAACCTCTTAGAAAGTAATGAGCTTGTGCGGACAAGGAAGATTCGGGATCTACATCTTACGTAAGAGTGGATTTCAAGCCACTTCGTTCCTTGGCAGACTTTATATACCGACTGATTCAGTCAAGTATTCACGGCCCTGTAACTTTCTTATTTTAAGAAAAAGTTATACAGTTTTTTCATGGTTCATTAAAAGCAATTGAATGACTCATTCCAATTATCCACATTTTGTGAGCCAGTATACATTTTCACCATGATTCAGTCAATTGGATCCTCGGCCAGAAATGCGAGAAAAAAAATTTTTTGCTGGAATATTTCCAGAGGCGAAGCGCCTATAGGCTCCGCCCACCAGCTGCTTTGCTTCGGCATTGGCCGAAGCAAATATACGCTTTCTCAAGTCAATTCTAGAAAAACCAGTCATCCGGGTGCTACGGAAGAGCACGGATAGTGGTACTCTTCGGGGAGTGGTAGCCAGATGGCTGATTCGTTGCTTTTAGCTATTTTTATTGATGTTGAGTCTTGCAGAGCATTTTCGGCCAAGGTGTAGGAACCTGAAATCTATACAGCCTGGCATAGGCCTATGAGGCGCCGTTGGTTAACACCAACAAATTGAAAGAAAATTCGTACTGTTCTCGACTGATTCTGAAAGAAGAGTTCTGAAGTTGCTGGATATTTGCGACTATGCTGTGCTTGGAGAAGCTGAGCTAGTTGAATGAGGTGGAACATCCTCCAATTTCCAATCTCCAAGTACACGAGGGATAAATAGCCTGCTAGGCGTCCAAATCTTATTCCACTGGACTTTTTTTCTGGATCTATGTGAAAGAACGCAAATATCGAAGACTCAGAGAACAGAATGTGAAAAGTTTAACAGAGTCAGTCTCCGAAGAATAAGTACTGAGGTTGTTATGAACAGCTGAGAGTTGGTTTCTGAAAACAATGGACGTCACTTCGAACATCTGATTGGTTGATACCTCAATTTTATTGTTTTTCTAATCAATTACCACTTTCTTGTTGATGTTCCATTTTTGAATATGCATAAAAGTATTCAGTTCAATTCACGAATAATTTAATTTTCTCGGTGTAATTCTGAAAGAAATATTTTACACTGTTGAAGACACCCACTATCATAATTTACAAAAAAAGACCATCTAAGTCTTCGATAGTTGACATGATGTATATAATTAGAATCAGTGGAGGTTAAAGAAACAAAACTTGTTTGCTCTTATTAGCAACAATACAAATCATCAGAATTGTCCAGATGAATTTACTTACCAGAAAATAATAATCTATCTTGCCA
The DNA here is from genome assembly GCA_944452925.2 of Chrysolina oricalcia. Lineage (NCBI taxonomy): Eukaryota > Metazoa > Arthropoda > Insecta > Coleoptera > Chrysomelidae > Chrysolina > Chrysolina oricalcia. The sequence goes on from OX101821.2 coordinate 16,980,765, forward strand.
CATGAACTGGATTACAAAATAAAATAAACATAAAAATTATTTTCAAAAACATATGCTTTTATTTATAAAATATCTTAGAAGTAAAAAATAGATTCTCGGCACACACCCAACATAAATATACAATTTTTATGGATTTTTCTTATTTTATTTTCGCGAGTTTCCGAGAACGAGAGGGGTCGAAGCCACTCTACTGATATTTCTTTCTGTTGTAATTTCACACATCCGAAACCACTGGAAATTTTTCCGAATGTCAACTCGTGAATTTCTAGTCTTCAGGGGACAGGGTTTACAAATTTTTCAAATTAAAATGTTCCAACTATCCGACATATTTACTATTTTTGTAACTTTTTCGAAAACGACGGGGGACCGAACCCTACAAACGACATGTTTTTGCCGTTATTTTGCCTGTCAGACACCGTCCGTAATTTGTCCGAATACCTACAGATCGACAAACGTAAGGATGCCTCTGAGATGCGCAAACGATAGAAAGCGTGAGTAGTTGTGCGACAAAGATCGACTACTATTTACTGACTGTACACTCACGACATTCTTAAATAAGGCAGAGTGATTGAGCTCCTGCCCCACTCCAGGGTTTTGTCTACTGCTCAACCAATTCTCGAAGGCATACTTACGCTTGTCGATCAGAACGTTTTCTCTATCTAGCCTTCTGATGACACTGACTGTGCCTTCAATAGATATTATGCACATCAATACCCATGTGCGTGACAAGACGAACATCAATATTTGAATATTAGAACAAGCTCACATTGACGAATGTCACTTGAAAGACTCCAGCCTAACTAGCGCCACCTACTTCAAGCTTTCCAGATTGCCTGCCATTACGAAAACGAAAACGAATAATTATTACGAATGGGTATAAAAGGGAGTACTCCTGTTTTTCTCCTTCAGTTCAAACCTCAGATGATATCTGTTGAGAATTCATTCCACAAAGTATTTCCATGAATTCCCTTTCTCATCATTATATCGTCTTTAAATGCAGTGTACTGAAAGTTGTAGCTCGAGCTCGTATATTGTTCAGAGTACTTAATTGAATGAGTCCCATGTAAACTGAAAATGATATGGGAGAATGAAAAGAGATGAGAGCACTCCAAGCATATAGAGTGGAACACACAGATGTCGGTAAAAATAACGAGAGAAAGTTCATTAAGAAATTTATTTTCGAGCGAAGCGGTTTAATCTTTTGTGTTCATTCTGCTTCGTAGAAGTCTATGGATTTGTAGATGTGGTAGATGAACTTTGAACGGATACTTTGAGTATACTTTGATTTCAAGTACCTATTCTGTAAGTAATTTTTTGAAACGCACAATGGACTGCTATTTAGCTATTTATAATATCCTCCGGAAGTTCATGGTATTCAATTGAGTCCTCGGTGGAATAGTGAATTAATTGATCTTGTGTAGTTTGTTCTTGTCATATAAAAGTTCATGCTTCCCCTTGTAGGATGATCATAAGTAGAATTTTGATAAATAATGAATTAGTTGAAGTAGGTAGGTAGTTTTCCGGACATTAGTTTGAAATTAAAAATCATAAGATGGTAAAACAATCTGTCCTTAACAAAAAGCTAATCAAGAACCTCCAAAAAAGAAATTATGGGAGAGTATCTGTTACATCTCAATAAAATTCTTTTTTCTCCATTTTGCAGTTTCTGCATTTTGGAGATACAGTTGGAACTAAGATGGAACAATATAGAAGGGCAATTATCAAAGTGAGGTTTGATTATTTTATTATAAACCATTAGCGAGGTTCAAAATGACAGAGATCTGCTGATACTCGTGAAAGAGAATATGTAGGTATCATCTAATGATTCCAAACAAAGTTCGATGAAGTTTAATAGAGATTATCAAATTATTGAAACAAATAATTTTAACGATCCCTAAATACCCTTATACATTAAAGTGGTAGGAATCGCACGTATAAAGGTAAGACCTCGTCAATCCTTGGCTCGCACAAGTTTCGACTTTTGAGGGCTGCCGTTGAGGGGCTGTTTAACGGAAAAAACAATTTTAAACAACAATTTAAATATTGAAAAATAGCAAAACAATAATCATAAAAAATATAATCACTTTTGTTTCTGGGTCCCTTAGGAATGATGTAGCTAAACTCTCCGAAGGTCTAATGGAGGAATAATAAATGTTGAGATGTCCACTGAACTGATATAATTCAGTTGGTACAACACAATTCCTTTAGTTTGCAACTTATCGATAAGCTCTTCTTTCCTATTGATCTTTTTCTAGTGACGCCAGAGAACACGCCTAATGTTTTGTGACTCACTTTCTCACCGGTCATTTCGTGGTCCATCATCATAATCCAGGACGGTAATCAGAATAGAGTGTAGAAAAAAACCATATGGTCAAAATTATTATACAAAGCGTCCAAGGCCGGTTTCACTCCAGCAATATTCCTCAACTTCCGTATCATGAGGAATATTTCTAGAGTGAAACCGGCCCTGGACGATATCACGATAACAAGTATATAAGTAAAACCATTGTGCAAAAAATTACAGAGTAGAGAGTTTTTTCTGATGTTTTGGTTCTCATGAAGAGGAAAATCTTGTTATGTTCACTAAATTCTTTATAGATTTTGCTAAAAAATTCAATTTACCTATGAAAATTGTTAAATTTATAGCACTTGAAGTTCTGAAATTTTCCATAAGAATAATGAGATCACATATTTAATGTCAATGACAGAAAACATCCCTTCAAATAGTCTTAAGATTTTTAGAATTCATTATTTACTGTATTCTTATACGTTTTTATAGTATTCCTTGTTATTTATATAGACCACATATGTTGGTAGGATGTTATTATTTTTTATAATAAATATATGTATGTTCTGCTTGAATTTCTGAAATCTATATGCGTCAGAGAACAGCTTTTGGGGCAGTGAGTTCCAAAGCTTTGTCGTTCGTTGAAAGAACGAGCCTTGGAAAATAGATGTTCGGCATTTCTCCAAAGTAACGACAGAGGGATGTGAAGACTGAGCTCGACGCTAACGGGGCAACGATTGATGATATTTCAGAAGAGCATCCATCGATCATGAAAATATCTGTGAATCAGGAACAGATTGCCTCCTTTTCTTCGGTGATTCAGATAAGTTAGTGAGCTTGTAACCTCATCATCACCGACGAGATGAATGGTCATTTTTTGGACAGAATCTGAAAGTTTTATAATGTGTTCAGGGGCTGCACTCCTTATATGGGAACAGTATTCCAGGAGAAGACGGATCTGTGCCTTATTAATAACCACTTTATTCAACACACACTATGACGGTAATTTCCATTTTCACATAGGGTGCGGAATTTTTATTCAGGTAAATGAGATCATGTACAGTAGACGGTATATCGGACTGGTTTTTAGCGAACAAAATGTCACTCAACCTTAACAAAACACACAGCATCTTGTTCAATCTGTATCGAAATATAGAAAATCCAAGTATCACTGTGAACGATTGCTACAGATTCCACGACATTTTTAGGAATTGATAGTGACTTCAGCTGGTCGTCTCACATTAACCAACTGAACACAAAATTAAGTTAAGCTATAGTCGCCATTCGAAAGATAAAACATGATACAAATTCAGAAACTGCCAAATCAGTCTACTTTGCATATTTTCAGAGTTACTTACCGTATGGTTTTGAACTTTGGGGATCCGCGGTTTTGTCCAAAACCACTTTCACGATACAGAAACGAGCCATTCGTACTCTTCTCGGACTTCAGTACAGATAATCTTGTAGAGACTACTTTAAAAACTCCGGTATATTTACATTGCTCAATCTATACATATTTAAGATCTCTATATTGATACATAAAAATCGTAGTACTCTTACCAGGTCATCAGATAGACACACATATTCAACAAGAAATAAATTTTTCAATTTACCTGCCTATAAATATAATCGAACACTTAATGGACCATTGAATACTGGCATTAACATTTTCAATCATCTTCCTGAGAATTTGAAAGTGATCTCATGCACGAAGAAATTTCAAATAAGTCTCAAAAAACTATTACGCCAATATGTATTTTATGATTTGAAGTAATTCTTCTTTCCAATAAAATAAAATTAAACAAATGTAAAGAAAAATAAAAAGTAACATTGTGCACCATGAATGTATATAATTATAAAACTTTATTTTGTATTGTCCACAGGAACAATATCATTTACAGTATTCGTTAATATAGCACTGAGCTGTTCTCTAAGCCTACGGCAAGAGATTTACACCAGCTCAATAATTATAATTGTGTTATTATTAAGGAAAATATTGTAGACTCGATGAGAAGTGAATCTTATCTAATTTAATCTAATCTAATCATGTGAATTGATAATTCAATATTTAAATATTCAAAACTTTTAAATTTTTTCAACTGATACTCCAAAATACCTACTCTCATGTCATTGAAATATTCGTATGTCCATGTTCATGGCTAACTATGATCAACTGTAAAATGAGAAATATATTAGGGATTTTTTCCAAAGCAAATTGTAATTTAGGGTGTGGCGGTACTATTACTGGTGAAGAGTATAACTTTGGAATCTACCGACTAGCCGGAATGAATGTTTTTTTTAGGTTTTCGCACAACTGAGAAGAGAATGCGCCACCAAAAGTCGCCTCGTAGTTCTAGGACAGATTTTTGTAATGGTCGCAGTTCATCCGAACATGCAATGTCTCTGGTACTCTTACGTGTGTCTTTATGAGAAATTATTACCATTACTCTAGAAAATTTCAAGTTATTTGGAGGTTTGTGTTAGATACAGAGTCTCGTATACTGACCATTGTACTCATAATGAACATTTTCAAATTGATTCTTTCATTGTCTAAGTGAGAGGTATAATCACAAAGCTTGCCATGTCCTTTCTAATAGATTTCCAATAAACCAATAAAAATTGTCAACAGTAGGTAATTCGGTTTATTGCGATTTGGTTCAATTTGATGGGATCTCTATACATATACAAACTCCCCCATACAGATTTTATTAAAAGAGACCCATTGATTCTGCCAATTTTTCAATATTCTTTGTTGTAAATGGAAAGTTTGGTTACCGACTAATGGAAATGACAACTTTTGTTAACCAGTTATATTGATCAGTTAGCCCAGTTGGTGTAGTAAATTTTACACTGAAAGCACAAGTAATTAGCAAACTCGCTGATTTTATTTTTTTTTTGAAAATCAGTTTAGAGTATATTGGTTAATATAACAAAAAGTTTACTAGTCAATCGATTTCATAAAGTCAAAAAAAAATCGAAAAATATTTTTATTTTCAAAATCATAGAATATTTTGGGCTGAGATGAATAAAACGAAAAATAAAAAATACTCTCTTGTAGGAAAAGTTTTTTTCTGCCAAAAAAATCTGCTCTTTTTTTGTTAGACTTATAGTTTGTCCGCAAAAAAATCATTTAGTCAGCCGCGTGAGGACCTATTTTTTAGAACCGGGCGTATTACATTATAATCTGATACGTACGAGATCTTGAATTGGAATTTCAAATACTCTATTTACAAGTAGGAAATGTGAGCTTTCAAATGGTATAATTTATTTTTCGTTTTTAATACAACATTGTATAGAAAAACACGCGTATATATACATATATCAAACATAATTATAATTCAGGAAATTTTTTTCATTTCAGAAAATTGTTATGTGACCTAATTCACGGATAAAATTTTCCAGTCATTCATTCCATCTCATTAAGAAATATGGCTCTTGTGACGATTTTGAAATTTTTCGGAATCTAAAGATCATAGCGAATACCTGTATTTCTTACCTGTTTTTTTCACAATCGAAATGTTTTTTACTATGGATAGATACTATAAACGAAAAACAGCGAACTACCATCAGTTAGATCGCGAGAGATTGAAAATGAGTGAATACCAACCAGCAAACTTGAAATCATGTCTACGTGGACATGGCGAGTTTTGAAAACCAGGGAATTCGACTTGGATGAAACAAAATGGATTATGGCAAGTTTTGAGAATAACTGGACATGGCGGCATTTGTTACGTACCCGAATATGGACATGGCAACTTTTGTTACTAATTCTTATTTTTCGACATGAAATTCTGGCTGGTTTTGTGACGAATCGGCCTGACATGTTTAAATGTCCTTTTGCCATATGACGTACTTTTATCGCAATTTTCACGGAATATGGAAGTGGCCAGTTTTGTGATTATACCTCTCAAGTGTATTTCATTTGTATTTCAAAATCTCATTCCTCTTCATTATCTGAAAAATTTACCAGGATCGCTCATATTCTAGAGTTCTTTATTCAGATGTACCAAACAACACCTCTTGACCTCTCCTGAGTTTTACGGATTTGGTATTGAATGTTTAAACACTCGGCAAACTTTGAAATGTAGCCAGTCATTTGTATTGGAAAGCTGGCTTATAATAAAATTGTAAAATATAGCGTGCATCGACCGGCTGTGGCCTTTTCCGAATCAATTTCTGTTTTTGCGCGGCTGTTATTTATCGATAATATAAATTGTGAATGACCGTGCACTGCTGGAATTCAAATAGAAATTTTCGCGATAAAATTTATAACTATTTGTTGTTTTCGGGACTCCTAGTGAGTTGGAAAAGAAATTTCAAGGCATTTGTTTTCGTTCTTTCGACAATCTTCCGATGTCTTCGAGATGGGTCCAGCGCGTGATCCCCAATCCGTTCAAGAATTCCACTGAAAATTTCACATCTCTACTTTTTAACTAATAAGATGCATTAATTTTTAAAAAAAATTATAGAATTTTTTTTGTGGCCTCACGATATTTAAGTGAAAATTTTTTGACAGTTGAAAAGGGAAACATATGATCTACAACCATTAAATATTGTAGTTATACCTGTAAATAATGCAAAATTTCTATTAGAATTAACATTATTATTTATTTTTCGCTATAAAGTTTCATTAAACATAAAACACAAATTTGTTTAATTATTATGCATTAACAATTTATATTTCAAAAAACGTAGGATCTACAAACATAGTAAGATTTAAATGTTGCTTGGATTCTAACCCATCCTCTCTTCTTAATGGTGAATAGGAAGGTGACGAATTAATTAGATGTCTGTGTTTCAAGACATATATGTAATATTTTGAAACAATTTTGTTCAAATCTCTTTTACGCAAAAGGCCATATTCACTTGACATCTGCAGCAGACTTTCTTGTATAAATACATTTCTACCACCATTAGTAATCTAAAATTATGAAAGGGCGATAGACTGATCTAATACCCATCTGAGTTTTAGCATTTGGTGTAACTAAAGTTGGTAATACCTTTTATTTAACGAAACATGGTGTACTTGACAAGCAGTGAAATTAATTTAAAATGTCATATTGGATTAATAATTTTTTTTCCAAATTATGGTGTGAAATTTTCTTACCGAATACCACGCAAGCTTAAATTATTATATTATAAGATTTCTGTCTTCTTCGATCAGTGCGTATCATTTCTTTGATGCGGCGCCAAAAACCGACAACCGATGGGACGAGTCGATGTTACTATGTTACGGTGTTACGCTGTTACTCAGTGCAGTCCAGACTTGTTAAGCGTCGGTGTTACGATACGAAGTTCTATGTCTGTACGCACCTTGTGTGCATGATGATGACGTTGATGATGAGGATGAATCAGGATCACTAGTTTTGAAAGTGCTATTGATCACGTTTATTGAAACCGCGTTACCAATAAGGGCTAGAAAAGTATTTAATTGAGTTGTATTGTGTTGCATTGTATTATATTTTGTTGTATCATGTTGTATTGTGTTGTATTGTACTGTATTGTATTGTATTGTGTAGTACGAAACAGTGTGTAAAAGGAGCATTCGTAGAGCTCAGAAAAAGTCGTGTGTTCTATAGTACTGATTTATTATATCTCTGTTATTACAATCATCGTTTTTACCAGGGCACCTATTGTTCCATTTTAAAATACCGATTAAGCATGTTGCACAAATCGATGTTGAATTATTTAACAAAACAATACTTGCATCAAATGCTTATCAGAAGAAAATATAAGTAAACCACCTCAATTATATTCTTTGGGGTTGGTAACCCTACACCATCCCTTTTCGGGGAATGACCTTCGCTATGGCCATCTTGCGAAGGGCATTCTAAGAGTTTAGAATAGAAATATTATTGAAGTAGTTACGTAACAGTAATACCAATTGTACTACAGGAAATTTAACATTTCAAGATGATAAATTTGCATTTAAAATTTTAACACAATATTAGATGGGTAAATACAGTAAGTGAATGATTACAAAAATTATACACAATATATTGTAACACAACTACCAAATACTAAAATTAAATATACTAAACTACAATAAAACGTTTTCGACAGGCCTGTCTAAAGATGAAATCTTTAACATAAATAAAGTACTTATTTTCTACCTATATTTTCGTATGCGGTTCTTATGTACTTTTAATTCTTTTCCATTTTTATCTGCTACGACACAATTTGAACCCTCAACGCTAATAACTGAGAAAGGTCCGTCATACCAAGAATCAAATTTATGGCGACTTTCATTAGTTACCATAACCAACTCTCCAGGAGTGAGAATAATTGCTTCTGAGTTTTTATCAAAATGTGTTTTACGCATTACTTTTGCTTTTTCGATATATTCTTGCGCTCTTTTGTGTGCCACTTGTAGGCGATACCGAAATTCTTTATCATAAGCATCTATATTATACAAGGGATCCACCTTTGAATCCTGTAAAAGTTGATGTAGATCTGCTTTTTTGCCAAAAACCAGTTCAAATGGCGTATAATTGTGGTACGAACTTGGTGTAGTGTTATAACAAAATGCATAGTATTGAGTCCAAGTACACCAATCAAGTTTTGAGTTGTCAATATACATACGTAAATACTCATTCAAAACTCTATGGTTGCGTTCACAACCTCCAATACTTTGGCTGTGATACGCAGTAGAGATTTTATGATTTATTTTCAGTAGTTTTGCTAAGTTCTCAAAAACTTGATTTTTGTATTCTGTACCCATATCTGTTCGTACTTCTTTCATTGGGCCATAGACGAGAATAAAGTTTTTGACAATATATGATGCTACAGTTGAAGCTTCTTTATTCGGAATTGGGATGATTACTATGTATTTTGTTAATTCGCATTGAAGGGTGATTGCATATTCATAACCACCATTTGATCTTATAAACCTGCCAATCGTATCTATGCATACTATGTCGAAGGGTTTTTGAGGAGTCGGAGTTAAAACAAGAGGTTCCGGATGCTTAACTACTATTTTATTTATTTGGCACTTATGACACTTTTTGACAAAATTAGCAACATCGTGAGACATATTTTTCCATCTGAAGGATGCTTTAAGTTTCTTTAATAACCTTTTCTGACCACAATGACCACCAAATAGGGGATTGTTGTGATATCTAACAATTAGCTCAACTTTTTCAGATTTATTAGTGATGAGTCTTCGTGCAAAACAAAGTACAATGTTGAGTTTCTTCAGAAATTTTAGGCCTAATTCCTTGAATTCATTTATCGTGCACGTTTCAAAAATAGAGTCATTCAAACTCATCCTCAATTTTTCTATTTTCTTATCACCAGCCAATTTTTCCAGCTGAGAAAACACCGGCCCTAAGGCAATGTTTCCATTAGTGATCTGTACTTTATTTTGAACTAATAACTGCTTTTTATGCCTAATCATCATCCTAAGAGATGTAGGTCTTATATCAAATTGCAAATAAGGTAATTTTAGTACTTCCGAGTTATCTAGAGTTTCGTAAATTTTTGGACACGCCACTTCATTTTTTAGATAATATTTTTCAGTTTCTGTATTATTAAGTGGACTCGCTCTAGTCATAGAGCGTGTAACGGCCATAACTTGTGAAATATTTTGATGAATTTCTTTCAGATTTTTAATGTTTATTCTAGAGAGTGCGTCTGCACAGACATTGTCGGTACCTTTTACGTATTCTACATCAAAGTCATATGATTCAAGCTCAAGACGGATACGAGTCAATTTAGATGTAGGATCTTTCATGGAAAAGAGATAAACAAGAGGTCTGTGGTCTGTGCGGACGACAAATTTGGTACCATAAATATAACATTTAAAATGTTTAATGGCAAAGTGTATGGCCAGCAATTCTTGCAAAATAGTGGGTTTGTTCGCTTCAGCTTTTGTGAATGCTTTGGAAGCATATGCAATTGGCAAATCCTCACCATGAAAATTCTGAGGAAGAACAGCTCCACAAGCAATTTTTGAGGCATCTGTCGTGATAATGAAGGTTTTTGAGAAATCGGGGTACTGCAAAATTTTGGGCGATGTTAATGCTTTTTTCAAGGTATTGAAAGAATTTTGACATTCTGCCGTCCATTCAAACTTTGCATTTTTTCTAGTTAATTTGTTCAACGGTGCAGTTATTTCCGCGAAATGTGATATATGGCGCCTGTAGTAATTCGCGAAGGCCACCATTCTTTTAACCTCGTCAGCGGATGACGGCGTATTCCATTTGTTTATAATACCGTATTTCGAATCGTCTGGTAGAATACCTTTACTCGTAACTTTATATCCCAGGAAAGTCACATCGTTTCTAAAAAACTGACACTTCTCTGGGTTTAATTTCAAATTATACTTCCTGCACGTTTCAAAAACTCGTTTTAAATTTTGTAAGTGATGATTTTCCGAACAGCCTATTACGATGAGGTCATCCATATACAGAAAAGCTTTTTCAGGAGTGATACCTGCGAATGCCATTAACATCATTCGCTGAAAGCTAGGGGGACTTACTGAAAGTCCGAAGGGTAATCTTGTGAACCTGAAAGACCCTGTGTCCACACTAAACTGTGTAACATCTCTTGAATTTTCATGTAAAGGGATTTGATGAAATCCGGATATTAGGTCAACAACTGAGAACCATTTTGCTCGCCCTAACTGGTCTAATATATCGTCAATACGCGGAAGTGGGTATTTATCAGGGATTAATTTTTTTTTATTAATTTGCCTGAAATCGATTACTAATCGCCATGCCTTGTCTCCGTCTGTAGATTTTTTAGGGACCAGCAAGGCTGGACTATTATACTGAGAAACTGATGGTTCTATTATCTTGTCATCAAGCATTTTTTGTACCTGTCTATTTATTTCCTTTTTTTGGGCATAAGGAGTTCTATAATTTTTGACAAAAACTGATTCCTTATCCACTAGTTTTAACTCTTGAGTATAGAAGTTATTGACGGTTAGTTTGTCACCCTTTAGACCAAAAATATCATTGAATTGTTTACATAAATTTATCACATCGTCTTTAAGATACTGGGGAATACCATTCGTATTAAGTTGTTTCAATAAATTTGAAATGCGGTCTTGTTTCTCATTTTCTATAACAAAAACATTAAAATCGTTCAAATTCAAAATTTTAAAATTAATTTCTTTCAATGTTACTACGTTGCAAGTGGTGTTGATAATTTTAATGACTGGGGTATTTTTCGAAATTATAGCTCTTGCGATAAAAACACCGGGTTGAACTTCTTGAGAGTCTATGATGCTATCCTTTTCAAGACTTTTTAAGCTTTTCAACTCCCTTACTACCTCACATCTAGCGGGAATAATAATAGAATTGTCCTGAAGACCATTTTGTATCGGCACCACGATATTTCTGTCACTTAATCGCATTGTCATTGTCCAATCTGAATAATCTAAATTACACCGAAATTTTGCAATGAAATCTCTACCTAATATAGCATCTGTCCGTATCGGAAAGTTTGCGTCAACAACATGAAACTCGTGCTGGATTATGCAGTCGTCCACAAAAATATCTGTTGTTGTTATACCTAAGGATTTGATTACACCGTCCGTGACCCCTTTTATTTTACTCGGGTTTGCAGTATTTAATAACTGATCTGGGTTAATGTGTGTTCTTTTAAAAATAGATATATCAGCTCCAGTGTCAATTAAAAATGTATTTTCGGTATTGGTCATTTTTGTTGGTAATGTAATAAAATTTGAGTATGACAGATCGAAATTGAAAATTTTCACAGTGCATCCCCCAATCGACTTGGTTGGGGGTCTGATCCGTTTCCCGGATCAAACTCAGCGGCTGTGACTCTAACAGACCTGTAATTATTATTATTATAATTGTTATTCGGAACGCGGCCCGATCTATTATTATTATTACTGTATGTCCGGTTACCTCTAAAATTTGACCTACCCCTTGCTCTTCGAGAGTTATTCCAATTGAAACGATTTGAATGATTACTGGGGTATCGGCCACGATTATTATAGCTATGATTTTGCCTAGCGTAAAAAATATTGGAAGTACTAGGTTGGCTTACATTACTTACACTTACAAATTTGGAAATAGCCTCTTGGACTGTCCCGAAACTACCTGCTTCCATAATTAATTTCGTTCTATCCGAATTTGTATTTTGTATAAGGGATTTTACCGTTTGTTGGGTCGAGTATTTTTCTGCTACTGCATTAGGGACTCCTTCACTTATATACGTGTTTTTTAAGTTTTCCGCGAGTGATTCTATTTCTGATGCGTAACTGCTGACTTCTTTAGAGTTTCGTCCTAAATTTAACAGTTTGGTTAAAACTAATTCAGAACTTTCTCCTTTGATTTTTTCTCGCAGTGTTGTTATTATTTGTCCTAGATCGGCCTCATTAGAGATTAAACCTCTTGCCTTTCCGGTCAGTCTGGTTTTGACGAATGCAACTGCATTTGCAGTGTGTGTCTCAACATTTTCGTTTAACAATGTTAGAGAGTCTAAAAATGATTGTAACTTTTCAGGGGAACCATCGAACTCGTGAGCGACTATTTTACTTGCTATATTGAAAAATTCAATGTTTGACATCGGCATCGTGTTTGATTTGAATGTATTATTCAACTTATTATCATAAATGTCGTCCACTAGTAATGGATCTATCAATTCTAAACAACTTTTAGGTACTTTATAATTAACTCTTAAAGCATAAAACGCTCTTAAAATTGTGTCTCTTATGTTGAAAAATATGTCATTAACAGCTAATCTCTGATCCTCGTTGAAACATTTCCAAAAACTTGCTATGTATTTAACGATTGTATTATAGGACAACACAAGATTATCTCGAATTTCTTCGTTTTCCTTAATTTGCCTAATACCTTGCGAGTTTATTACAGGTTTTGCAATGGCAGAAATATCCTCCCTAGATTTGATTATTCTCTGTAAGAACCTTTCCCAAGTTACCGACATATATAGGTTCAATTGAAGCAGATGAAGTACAAATATTATCTCACAATTTACGCATTACAATCAATTACTAAACCGTTTACGAGTCCATAAATAGAAAAATATGTGAATAACCGATTAATCAATGTCTAATAGATAGATATAAAATGCCACTCAGAATAGTATGAATATATATATACCTATTTTCAGTTTCGCACTTTAACCATTATACATTAGTGCCTCGAATCCACCAAACAGTCTTTTAGCTACCTCACAAAGCCAGTGATTCTTCATAACCTTGCCTCTCTTGATTATTTCAGTGTGTTAACACCTGTGAGCCGGCTGCGGCGGCGGTGATGTTACCCATGGAATAGCCATTCATATTTCTTCGCATTTGCCCCTGAACGTGATTTCTGTAGATGCGGAAAATTCTTATTACCATGAAGATTGCCAAAATTGCTACTATTACGTACAACAGCACCTTAACGTCCTTCGTGATATTGTATTCTTGTTCTTGTACAATAAAGTTGGAATTGACGACTCCGTTTTCTTGGACCCTTTGCGAAGTTTGTTTGCTGCTACACATAATTTTCCTCTTATTACCAACTGTGCTGAATAAACTTCCTGGCAACCACCTAACACCTCCAGTCTAACATCGTTTTAGCAGGATCGCCATGTAAAAGGAGCATTCGTAGAGCTCAGAAAAAGTCGTGTGTTCTATAGTACTGATTTATTATATCTCTGTTATTACAATCATCGTTTTTACCAGGGCACCTATTGTTCCATTTTAAAATACCGATTAAGCATGTTGCACAAATCGATGTTGAATTATTTAACAAAACAATACTTGCATCAAATGCTTATCAGAAGAAAATATAAGTAAACCACCTCAATTATATTCTTTGGGGTTGGTAACCCTACAAGTGTTTGTATAAAAAAATTTAAGGAAATTGCATACAATCCCGAACCTAATATAAGTCCGTAAAACTCCCACCTTGAAAACCTACCGGAACGTATTCTAGGTATACTAACTTGTTGAATTTTACCTAAACACCGAATTGTGATAAATAAATCGCGCGAAGTGAAAACTATGAGACACCTGGAGCAATCCCTTCAGAAATCAGATTCTTTTCATTTTACAAATTGTGAATAAGACCGTAGAATGAATATTTGTTCATAATAATCAAGAATGGTTAGTGATAGCGATATGGAACTCCTCTGGAACTGCAAGAATTGGCAACTACGGCCACGTTGGATTTACTCCCCCAGAAATTACGATTTTTTTTTACAAAAAACAACAAAACACATACAAGAACTGGCGTCTAGAACATACTGTCGAGAATCTCTCAGAAAATGTTCTTCTGGCTGATTTTTCTGGTAATGCTGGTAATAATTATAAGTCATCAACGCTATGGTCGATACACTCTATGCTAAAATTCACATCAGCCACTGAGGAAAACGTTAACATATCCAAAGGACCCCGCAAACTCCTTATGGAATTTGGGTCCCGGTGGATTTTTTTTGAATTTTTGGTATGATGTAGTCCATGTAATTCTCAACCAATGTTACCATTGCGACAACTCAAAAAAATTGACAGTTTTGCTGCTAAGGGGCGTTGAAATCACCCCTTGCGCAGATTAGACTATTTATTTTTGAACCTGGTAACAATATTTTCACTTGTTTCATTGTTGCTAATGCTGCACAATATTGTGCTGTTTTATTAAAAAAAAATCCTACCCCCTCCCCTTTTCCCCCCAACTCCTGTTACGAAACGCAAAAAATAATATTTCCCGAATGCCTTTAAATGAATCGTCAATTGTTTAAATATGCCTAAATGAGGGAAATAGCAGTTTTTTTATGGTTATAACTCCACCCCTCAAATGACACAAAACGAAAAATTTTCGGTGGATTTTTCTGAATTTTTGATATGATGCAATTCAAGTTATTGTGAATAGAAATAAATTGGGTAATAGTTTTGATGCTATAGGAGGCGTTGAAGTCATACCTTGCTCAGAATATTCATTATTATAGGCGGAAGTAATAGTTCTACGTCTTTTAGTTTAGAATATGATGATCAATTGTGCAATTTTTTTATAAATTGAAAATTTAAATCCTCCCCTAACCCCCTACCCCTATTTTAAAACACGAAAAAGATTAATTCCCCACTACTTGTGAATGCTTTATCAAAATACATGTTTTAATCAGCTCAAATTGAGGAAATCGTACAGATGTTTAATTTCACCTTTCCCTCCCTTCAGAAAAATATTGGTGGAGTTCGCTGACTTTTTAGTAGGGCGTAGTTCATGTTTTTTGAATATCAATTAATTGGGCTAATATCTTGAAAATAAATAAAAATCAGACATCCACAATTTGAATTTGAGGTGGTGCCTGAATTAATTTTTTTCGTGTTCTGAAATAGGAGTTGGGGATAAGGGGGAGGTTTTAGATTTTCAATTTATAAAAATTTACACATTGATCTGCATGAAATAAAACAAAAATACGTATAGATATTGTTTCCGCCTATAATAATGAATAGTCTATTCTGAGAAAGGTATGATTTCGACGCCCCACAGCATGAAAACGATTCATTTTTGGGGTTTTTCACCCGATTTATTTCTATTCGAAATATCTTGAACTGCATCATATCAAAAATTCAGAAAATTCCACCGAAATTTTTTCATAATCATAAAAAACTGCTATTTCCCTTATTTAGGCATATTTGAACATTCGACGATACATTTGAAGGCACTTGAGAATTTTTTTTTGCGTTTCGTAATAGGAGTTGTGGGAAAAAGGGGAGGGGGTAAGAATTTTTTTTTTTATAAAACTGCACAATGTTGTGCAACATTAGCAGCAATAAAACAAGTAAAAATATTGTTACCGTGTTCAAAAATAAATAGTCTAATCTGCGCAAGGGATGATTTCAACGCCTCCTAGCAGCAAAACTGTTAATTTTTTTTAGTTGACGCAATGGTAACATTGGTTGAGAATTACATGGACTACATTATACCAAAAATTCAAAAAAATCCAACGGGACCCAAATTCCATAAGAAGTTTGCGGGGTCCTTTCCGAAACTTATTGCATTTTTGAAAAACCAAAGCGTTGAGTACAAAGCGAAAAAATCTAGAGTATTCAGTAGAGATGAAGTTTCTTCGTGATGTCCCAGTTGTCTTGCACAAGGTGAAATGTTTCTAATTATTTTGCTGATGTATTTATTGTTATGTTATTACAGCTCTGTATAATTAATGCAATTGCTGGAGCTTATCGAAGAGACAAAGTACGTAAAATAACGAAAAAGATTGTTTTGCCGGAAAGTACAAATAAATGTGAATAAAATCGAAAAAGTCGAAGTACCCTCCTCTCCAAATATTTCCATGAAGTGGAAAATATGATGCAAAAATCTGACAGAAAATAATTTTTCCCCTGGCTAATGCCACGACGGATATTGAACTACATCTGACAGATATTTGTGCAACGTTCTTCAAAGAAGACTCAATTGCAAGGCAAATTACAGACCACTGAACCGCTTCAAATAAATCCAGCGGAAAATAAAGCGCTTCATTTATCTGCAGCTGCTGAAAGACCTGTCAGTCGTCTATCACGTGCGTAGTTGAAGCGGCTTCAGCCGCTGCATGCTATCAGACGCACCAGTTTGACAGCTCATCCACAATATTTCTAGTTCGTTTGCGTTTCGTATTGTTGTAAAGTTGTTTGTAAGGCTTCAGAAGAATAATATTGCGGAGAATACTTCATAATTAGATAAGAAATAATATAAAAACAACAAAAATATATATTACGCATATTGCGAAGAACTTGTGAAGATAAAAGAAGTCACCAATAATTAAAATACTCATCTTACCGATTTGAATAGAAAATGCAATATGGAAAGAAACAAAAATGAGAAATCAATCAGCATAGTACAAAGAAAGCGTCAGGAAATTTCAACCAAGTTTTCACGAAAAGATAAGTTGAATAAAATTGTTTAATTAATATAGTCAAGTATAGGTAGATTTTTGATTGATATGATTTTTTCATCGGTGGACCTATTCATTGTTGAAATGCAAGGAGTCGTCAGAATATTTTCAGACACATTCGAAATAACTAGTAATTATATAATTAATATGAATTATTATCTCCTTTTATATGAAAAATAGAATTCTATTCGTGCATTATAGCAAAATGTCAACTATCACATGTCAACTATTTGACAGAAAAATTTCCACTCATTAATTTCGCCCAGGGTACCCTGGAGGATGAAAATTTCCGGAATTTTTTTGGGTTGCCATGGCAACTAAACAAACATCAATATTTTGATTGTCTAAAAAGGCGAGGTGTGAAATTTTCACTTATAATATCATAGGAGCTTAAATTATTTCCGGAAATTTTTTTGAGAGCACGAATATTTTATAATTTTCTTAAAATATTATTGCCCGAAAGAAAATTTCCAGGAATAATTTAAGCTTGCGTGGTATTCGGTAAGAAAATTTCACACCATAATTTGGAAAAAAATTATTAATCCAATATGACATTTTAAATTAATTTCACTGCTTGTCAAGTACACCATGTTTCGTTAAATAAAAAGTATTACCAACTTTAGTTACACCAAATGCTAAAACTCAGATGGGTATTAGATCAGTCTATCGCCCATTTTAGATTACTAATGGTGGTAGAAATGTATTTATACAAGAAAGTCTGCTGCAGATGTCAAGTGAATATGGCCTTTTGCGTAAAAGAGATTTGAACAAAATTGTTTCAAAATATTACATATATGTCTTGAAACACAGACATCTAATTAATTCGTGACCTTCCTATTCACCATTAAGAAGAGAGGATGGGTTAGAATCCAAGCAACATTTAAATCTTACTATGTTTGTAGATCCTACGTTTTTTGAAATATAAATTGTTAATGCATAATAATTAAACAAATTTGTGTTTTATGTTTAATGAAACTTTATAGCGAAAAATAAATAATAATGTTAATTCTAATAGAAATTTTGCATTATTTACAGGTATAACTACAATATTTAATGGTTGTAGATCATATGTTTCCCTTTTCAACTGTCAAAAAATTTTCACTTAAATATCGTGAGGCCACAAAAAAATTTCTATAATTTTTTTTAAAAATTAATGCATCTTATTAGTTAAAAAGTAGAGATGTGAAATTTTCAGTGGAATTCTTGAACGGATTGGGGATCACGCGCTGGACCCATCTCGAAGACATCGGAAGATTGTCGAAAGAACGAAATTTCTTTTCCAACTCACTAGGAGTCCCGAAAACAACAAATAGTTATAAATTTTATCGCGAAAATTTCTATTTGAATTCCAGCAGTGCACGGTCATTCACAATTTATATTATCGATAAATAATCGCCGCGCAAAAACAGAAATTGATTCGGAAAAGGCCACAGCCGGTCGATGCACGCTATATTTTACAATTTTATTATAAGCCAGCTTACCAATACAAATGACTGGCTACATTTCAAAGTTTGCCGAGTGTTTAAACATTCAATACCAAATCCGTAAAACTCAGGAGAGGTCAAGAGGTGTTGTTTGGAACATCTGAATAAAGAACTCTGGAATATGAGCGATCCTGGTAAATTTTTCAGATAATGAAGAGGAATGAGATTTTGAAATACAAATAAAATACACTTGAGAGGTATAATCACAAAACTGGCCACGTCCATATTCTGTGAAAATTGCGATAAAAGAACGTCCTATGGCAAAAGGACATTTAAACATGTCAGGCCGATTCGTCACAAAACCAGCCAGAATTTCATGTCGAAAAATAAGAATTAGTAACAAAAGTTGCCATGTCCATATTCGGGTACGTAACAAATGCCGCCATGTCCAGTTATTCTCAAAACTTGCCATAATCCATTTTGTTTCATCCAAGTCGAATTCCCTGGTTTTCAAAACTCGCCATGTCCACGTAGACATGATTTCAAGTTTGCTGGTTGGTATTCACTCATTTTCAATCTCTCGCGATCTAACTGATGGTAGTTCGCTGTTTTTCGTTTATAGTATCTATCCATAGTAAAAAACATTTCGATTGTGAAAAAAACAGGTAAGAAATACAGGTATTCGCTATGATCTTTAGATTCCGAAAAATTTCAAAATCGTCACAAGAGCCATATTTCTTAATGAGATGGAATGAATGACTGGAAAATTTTATCCGTGAATTAGGTCACATAACAATTTTCTGAAATGAAAAAAATTTCCTGAATTATAATTATGTTTGATATATGTATATATACGCGTGTTTTTCTATACAATGTTGTATTAGAAACGAAAAATAAATTATACCATTTGAAAGCTCAGATTTCCTACTTGTAAATAGAGTATTTGAAATTCCAATTCAAGATCTCGTACGTATCAGATTATAATGTAATACGCCCGGTTCTAAAAAAAAGGTCCTCACGCGGCTGACTAAATGATTTTTTTGCGGACAAACTATAAGTCTATCAAAAAAATTGCAGATTTTTTTGGCAGAAAAAAACTTTTTCTACAAGAGAGTATTTTTTATTTTTCGTTTTATACATCTCAGCCCAAAATATTCTATGATTTTGAAAATAAAAATATTTTTCGATTTTTTTTTTGACTTTATGAAATCGATTGACTAGTAAACTTTTTGTTATGTTAACCAATATACTCTAAACTGATTATCAAAAAAAATAAAATCTGCGAGTTTGCTAATTACTTGTGCTTTCAGTGTAAAATTTACTACACCAACTGGGCTAACTGATCAATATAACTGGTTAACAAAAGTTGTCATTTCCATTAGTCGGTAACAAAACTTTCCATTTACAACAAAGAATATTGAAAAATTGGCAGAATCAATGGGTCTCTTTTAATAAAATCTGTATGGGGGAGTTTGTATATGTATAGAGATCCCATCAAATTGAACCAAATCGCAATAAACCGAATTACCTACTGTTGACAATTTTTATTGGTTTATTGGAAATCTATTAGAAAGGACATGGCAAGCTTTGTGATTATACCTCTCACTTAGACAATGAAAGAATCAATTTGAAAATGTTTATTATGAGTACAATGGTCAGTATACGAGACTCTGGATCTAACACAAACCTCCAAATAACTTGAAATTTTCTAGAGTAATGGTAATAATTTCTCATAAAGACACACGTAAGAGTACCAGAGACATTGCATGTTCGGATGAACTGCGACCATTACAAAAATCTGTCCTAGAACTACGAGGCGACTTTTGGTGGCGCATTCTATTCTCAGTTGTGCGAAAACCTAAAAAAAACATTCATTCCGGCTAGTCGGTAGATTCCAAAGTTATACTCTTCACCAGTAATAGTACCGCCACACCCTAAATTACAATTTGCTTTGGAAAAAATCCGTAATATATTTCTCATTTTACAGTTGATCATAGTTAGCCATGAACATGGACATACGAATATTTCAATGACATGAGAGTAGGTATTTTGGAGTATCAGTTGAAAAAATTTAAAAGTTTTGAATATTTAAATATTGAATTATCAATTCACATGATTAGATTAGATTAAATTAGATAAGATTCACTTCTCATCGAGTCTACAATATTTTCCTTAATAATAACACAATTATAATCATTGAGCTGGTGTAAATCTCTTGCCGTAGGCTTAGAGAACAGCTCAGTGCTATATTAACGAATACTGTAAATGATATTGTTCCTGTGGACAATACAAAATAAAGTTTTATAATTATATACATTCATGGTGCACAATGTTACTTTTTGTTTTTCTTTACATTTGTTTAATTTTATTTTATTGGAAAGAAGAATTACTTCAAATCATAAAATACATATTGGCGTAATAGTTTTTTGAGACTTATTTGAAATTTCTTCGTGCATGAGATCACTTTCAAATTCTCAGGAAGATGATTGAAAATGTTAATACCAGTATTCAATGGTCCATTAAGTGTTCGATTATATTTATAGGCAGGTAAATTGAAAAATTTATTTCTTGTTGAATATGTGTGTCTATCTGATGACCTGGTAAGAGTACTACGATTTTTATGTATCAATATAGAGATCTTAAATATGTATAGATTGAGCAATGTAAATATACCGGAGTTTTTAAAGTAGTCTCTACAAGATTATCTGTACTGAAGTCCGAGAAGAGTACGAATGGCTCGTTTCTGTATCGTGAAAGTGGTTTTGGACAAAACTGCGGATCCCCAAAGTTCAAAACCATACGGTAAGTAACTCTGAAAATATGCAAAGTAGACTGATTTGGCAGTTTCTGAATTTGTATTATGTTTTATCTTTC
Source organism: Chrysolina oricalcia (assembly GCA_944452925.2). Lineage (NCBI taxonomy): Eukaryota > Metazoa > Arthropoda > Insecta > Coleoptera > Chrysomelidae > Chrysolina > Chrysolina oricalcia. The sequence continues at coordinate 17,002,218 of OX101821.2, forward strand.
GAATGGCGACTATAGCTTAACTTAATTTTGTGTTCAGTTGGTTAATGTGAGACGACCAGCTGAAGTCACTATCAATTCCTAAAAATGTCGTGGAATCTGTAGCAATCGTTCACAGTGATACTTGGATTTTCTATATTTCGATACAGATTGAACAAGATGCTGTGTGTTTTGTTAAGGTTGAGTGACATTTTGTTCGCTAAAAACCAGTCCGATATACCGTCTACTGTACATGATCTCATTTACCTGAATAAAAATTCCGCACCCTATGTGAAAATGGAAATTACCGTCATAGTGTGTGTTGAATAAAGTGGTTATTAATAAGGCACAGATCCGTCTTCTCCTGGAATACTGTTCCCATATAAGGAGTGCAGCCCCTGAACACATTATAAAACTTTCAGATTCTGTCCAAAAAATGACCATTCATCTCGTCGGTGATGATGAGGTTACAAGCTCACTAACTTATCTGAATCACCGAAGAAAAGTAGGCAATCCGTTCCTGATTCACAGATATTTTCATGATCGATGGATGCTCTTCTGAAATATCATCAATCGTTGCCCCGTTAGCGTCGAGCTCAGTCTTCACATCCCTCTGTCGTTACTTTGGAGAAATGCCGAACATCTATTTTCCAAGGCTCGTTCTTTCAACGAACGGCAAAGCTTTGGAACTCACTGCCCCAAAAGCTGTTCTCTGACGCATATAGATTTCAGAAATTCAAGCAGAACATACATATATTTATTATAAAAAATAATAACATCCTACCAACATATGTGGTCTATATAAATAACAAGGAATACTATAAAAACGTATAAGAATACAGTAAATAATGAATTCTAAAAATCTTAAGACTATTTGAAGGGATGTTTTCTGTCATTGACAATAAATATGTGATCTCATTATTCTTATGGAAAATTTCAGAACTTCAAGTGCTATAAATTTAACAATTTTCATAGGTAAATTGAATTTTTTAGCAAAATCTACAAAGAATTTAGTGAACATAACAAGATTTTCCTCTTCATGAGAACCAAAACATCAGAAAAAACTCTCTACTCTGTAATTTTTTGCACAATGGTTTTACTTATATACTTGTTATCGTGATATCGTCCAGGGCCGGTTTCACTCTAGAAATATTCCTCATGATACGGAAGTTGAGGAATATTGCTGGAGTGAAACCGGCCTTGAACGCTTCGAATAATAATTTTGACCATATGGTATTTTTCTACACTCTATTCTGATCACCGTCCTGGATTATGATGATGGACCACGAAATGACAGGTGAGAAAGTGAGTCACAAAACATTAGGCGTGTTCTCTGGCGTCACTAGAAAAAGATCAATAGAAAAGAAGAGCTTATCGATAAGTTGCAAACTAAAGGAATTGTGTTGTACCAACTGAATTATATCAGTTCAGTGGACATCTCAACATTTATTATTCCTCCATTAGACCTTCGAAGAGTTTAGCTACATCATTCCTAAGGTACCCAGAAACAAAAGTGATTAAATTTTTTATGATTATTGTTTTGCTATTTTTCAATATTTAAATTGTTGTTTAAAATTGTTTTTTCCGTTAAACAGCCCCTCAACGGCAGCCCTCAAAAGTCGAAACTTGTGCGAGCCAAGGATTAACGAGGTCTTACCTTTATACGTGCGATTCCTACCACTTTAATGTATAAGGGTATTTAGGGATCGTTGAAATTATTTGTTTCAATAATTTGATACTGTCTATTAAACTTCATCGAACTTTGTTTGGAATCATTAGATGATACCTACATATTCTCTTTCACGAGTATCAGCAGATCTCTGTCATTTTGAACCTCGCTAATGGTTTATAATAAAATAATCAAACCTCACTTTGATAATTGCCCTTCTATATTGTTCCATCTTAGTTCCACCTGTATCTCCAAAATGCAGAAACTGCAAAAGGGAGAAAAAATAATTTTATTGAGATGTAACAGATACTCTCCCATAATTTCTTTATTGCAGGTTCTTGATTAGCTTTTTGTTAAGGACAGATTGTTTTACCATCTTATGATTTTTAATTTCAAACTAATGTCCGGAAAACTACCTACCTACTTCAACTAATTCATTATTTATCAAAATTCTACTTATGATCATCCTACAAGGGGAAGCATGAACTTTTATATGACAAGAACAAATTACACAAGATCAATTAATTCACTATTCCACCGAGGACTCAATTGAATACCATGAACTTCCGGAGGATATTATAAATAGCTAAGTAGCAGTCCATTGTACGTTTCCAAAAATTACTTGTAGAATAGGTACCTGAAATCAAAGTATACTCAAAGTATCAGTTCAAAGGTCATCTACCACATCTACAAATCCATAGACTTCTACGAAGCAGAATGAACACAAAAGATTAAACTGCTTTGCTCGAAAATAAATATCTTAATGAACTTTCTCTCGTTATTTTTACCGACATCTGTGTGTTCTACTCTATATGCTTGGAGGGCTCTCAGCTCTTTTCATTCTCCCATATCATTTTCAGTTTACATGGGACTCATTCAATTAAGTACTCCGAACAATATACGAGCTCGAGCTACAACTTTCAGTACACTGCATTTAAAGACGATATAATGATGAGAAAGGGAATTCATGAATATACTTTGTGGAATGAATTCTCAACAGATATCATCTGAGGTTTGAACTGAAGGAGAAAAATAGGAGTACTCCCTTTTATACCCATTCGTAATAATTGTTCGTTTTCGTTTTCGTAATGGCAGGCAATCTGGAAAGCTTGAAGTAGGTCGCGCTAGTTAGGCTGGAGTCTTTCAAGTGACATTTGTCAATGTGAGCTTATTCTAATATTCAAATATTGATGTTCGTCCTGCCACATACATTGGTATTGATGTGCATGATATCTATTGAAGGCACAGTCAGTATCATCAGAAGGCTAGATAGATAAAACGTAGATATTCGGAAAAATTACGGATGGTGTCTGACGGGCAAAATAACGGCAAAAACATGTCATTTGTAGGGTTCGGTCCCCCGAAGTTTTCGAAAAAGGTACAAAAATAGTGAAAAATGTCGGATCGTTGAAAAATTTTACTTTGAAAAATTTGTAAACCCTGTCCCCTGAAGACTAGAAATTCACGAGTAGATATTCGGAAAATTCCCAATGGTTTCGGATGTGTGAAATTACAACAGAAAGAAATATCAGTAGAGTGGCTTCGACCCCTCTCGTTCTCGGAAATAGTTATGAAAACTTGCGAAAATAAAATCAGAAAAATCCGTAAAAATTGTATATTTATATTGGGTGTGTGCCGAGAAGCTATTTTTTACTTCTAAGATATTTTATAAATAAAAGCTTGTCTTGGAAAAGAATTTTTATGTTTATTTTATTTTGTAATTCAAATCATGCGGCAAGATAGATTACTATTTTCTGGTAAGTAAATTCATCTGGACAATTCTGATGAATTGTATTGTTGCTAATAAGAGCAAACAAGTTTTGTTTCCTTAACCTCCACTGATTCCAATTATATACATCATGTCAACTATCGAAGACTTAGATGGTCCTTTTTTCGTAAATTATGATAGTGGGTGTCTTCAACAGTGTAAAATATTTCTTTCAGAATTACATCGAGGAAATTAAAGTATTCGAGAATTGAACTGAATACTTTTTATGCATATTCAACAAGCTGTTCACACGGATGTTAGGAAAATCCACCGTCATAAAACTGCATTGTTCATTTTCATTATTCAAAATGGAACATCAACAAGAAAGTGGTAATTGATTAGAAAAACAACAAAATTGAGGTATTAACCAATCAGATGTTCGAAGTGACGTCCATTGTTTTCAGAAACCAACTCTCCGTTGTTCATAACAACCCCGTCCAAATCAAAACATAATTCTGCTGGTTGGACATAGAGGCACTTGCAATTGCGTCCTCTGATGTTTTGAGGAACGTTGCTCAAGTAGCTGTTAGATTTAATTCAATACCCGTCGTGGTCTTAGCCAGGGGAGTAGTTGTTTTCTGACAGGTTCTTGCCATAATAAGCCTACATAGTTAGGTGTTTATGGGAGTAAAGGGTTCATCATCGGTCGGTAACGACTGTTCGTTAGCAAACGATCTCCCAAAGATTTCTGTTTTCTTCGATTAAATCTCTCAACCCGGAGATTCGGAGTGTCTTCCTCTGCTCGCTAGATGGAGCGGCCTAGAAACTGCTTTCATCTCGTGGACCAGAATTGACTAATCAGCGGAGTGTGTATTGGTTTGGACGGGGAACAGATGGCTTCAGTGCCGTCTGTGTTGACCTGCCCTTGCACTGATGAGAGGCAACAACCTCGAAACTAGTCTGCAGGTGGTCACCCCGTCCAAATCAAAACATAATTCTGCTGGTTGGTCATAGAGGCACTTGCAATTGCGTCCTCTGATGTTTTGAGGAACGTTGCACAAGTAGCTGTTAGATTTAATTCAATACCCGTCGTGGTCTTAGCCAGGGGAGTAGTTGTTTTCTGTTAGGTTCTTGCCATTATAAGCCTACATAGTTAGGTGTTTATGGGAGTAAAGGGTTCATCATCGGTAGGTAACGACTGTTCGTTAGTAATACGCACTGATGTTGCACCAATTGTTCGCATGTCTGGACAGATCTGCGTTACACGGTTGCGATTCATTTTTCGTTTCATTAATTCAGTTGAAGACATTGCTATTATGGAGTGGACAGAAGAATCTACCATTGACTTCATAAATAGTTATCGTATTGAAGAGATTTTGTGAGATACAAACATCCCAAATATTACTACTGGTGTACAACTGGGTCTGCTACCAGCGCCTTTCTGCACTTTTTTTTGTTATACGAAGTAATGCTCCGTAATGAAACTGCACACAAGAAAAAGACGAAGGTTCTGTTTTAGAACAGACGGAATGGCAGCATGTTCCGTTCATGAGATACTTGACGATGTATTGATACGCTACATTGTTGACAATCCGTATCTTCGATGCATATCAAACAATTGTTGCGCGTCGGTGATACGATACGAAATTTTTTTTTATATGTCTGTACGCACCTTACGGTTAAGGCCCAGAAAGATGAACTGCCCAGCACTCTACGTACTCTAACGCTCAACCCCCTTCCACCACCCACGCTCGTTAGAGCGGTTCCTGATTCTGTTGATTGAAAATCAGTAAAACAAAATCTGATCGTTTCGATATGTAGTGCTCAGCCTTCACGTGCTGCCTTATATCTGACATGAGTTGACTTTCAATAACAATGAGTCTTCCGGCAGCGGTTGAGGTCAGACGGCGGCCTTGTGTTGGAAGTCAAGTTAATGTGTGTAATGTATGCCGTCTGAGGAAGTGCATCGACCAAAGTTTAAAGTGTTTGTTAAAAATTGAATGCAATTGATGCAGTATTGCCTAGAGCAAGACAACTGCGTCCCCCCGATACAGCTTTGCTGTCTACGCCGGTTAGAGGCCGGATGGGAACGGATTTCTCGCAGCAGGGAATGTCCTAATGGTGCCGTATGGACAACAACTTAAGAGAGAGAGAGAGAGAACAATGAGTCGACTGTGCCTGATGCTACCTGGAACTGGCTTGTCTGACTGTTACTGTTGCGTCGGTCCTAGTGAGCTGAAACATATGAGGTATGATTAATCGGGAATTAAGCGCTGTTGTAGTAGAAGCTGGCGTTGCCGAAGTTCTTGCCTTCGTCTAACTTCTTTCGTGGTGTCGTTGTTTGTCTGGTTGGCTGATCTTCTATGCTTTTTTCTGTCTGTCGCCATTTTTCTCTCCTGACTTCGAGAAGTTCGGTCTTAAAACTTTTCAGAATATAAATGCGTTCGCCAAACATAACAGATCAATCCTAGTCATTCCCAAGTCTTTAATTTTCACACGTAGTATCTAATATAATGCTCCAAAACTGTACAACTCGCTTTCCAGTGGATACTGAATATAGGTCGTTCACAATCAAAAACTTCAAAATGAGGTTGAAGTCGATTTTATTGAAAATATGAACAGGATTTCCATAAAGTCAGTTGTGAAATCATCTGCGACTGAAAGATAAACTTTAGTTGCTATTTTCTATCGTACAAGATGACCTCTCTTGGAAGGGAGTCATGTTATAAAGGAAAACACTCTCAATTGAAAATTGTACGAATACATGACTCCTCTGGAAATGGAAAAACCTACGATAAATTGAAGTCGTCTTTTTGTAATATAAGTGATTGTTTTCTGTTAGATATTACAAAAAAGTAACTTCAATTTATCGTAGGTTTTTCCATTTCCAGAGGAGTCATGTATTCGTACAATTTCCAATTAAGAATGTTTTCCTTTAAAAGAAGTTGAAGTTGTTTTTACTTCGTTATTTATCATTTTTTATGTAGACTAGGCTCACTTTCCATGACTTGTGACTATAATTCTAAAGATGTAGCAGGTTTCTGTATTTTGTATACAAACTTTGTGTTAATGACATAAGTAGGTTAGGATTATTGATTGTATTTCTCTCATTTGATTTATTCATTGTAAATGTATAGGCAAGGTTGAGATTTAAAAAAAGCGCAGGCTGACACTCCACCTTTTCACTATGATTTTTTTTTCTCACACAAATTATTGTAATTACCTATATATTTATTTTTTGTAGTGAATAATTATTATTTTAATATTGGGTTTGCGTAGTTTTTCACGCTCACAAGTGTTGCCGCCACGTGTGTGCATATCAGATCGTCTATGTAGTTCGTTGGGATATCAAGCTCTTTTTGTATATATCTGTTTGGCATAATATACCTTGGCGCGTCTGTTGCCATTCTCAAGCAGACGTTTAAGAACGTATGGATACTGTGCCTGTACGTGTAGGCGTACTGCTTCAGCTTTAGGGCCATTTTGCTTGCTTACGTGATTTGCCTTTGGAAGGTGAGTTTCCCGTCTAGGGTTACCCCTAAATATCCGGCTTCGTATACACAAGGGATTTGTTGGCCGTTCATAACGACATGCCTGTGTATTGAGCTAGATTTTCTAACTCTTCTTGAATGCGTGTCGTCAGATGTCTGCGGTAAAATAAGTCCTCCAACGTATGATGGTAACAGATACTTTAGTCATTTTGGTGTCGTATACTTGATGAAAAATGAAAATGAAGTTGATGCATGCTTTAGAAAATATGTAACCATGACTGAAGCTAAGTTCAGTACGAAATTGTCGAAACTGAGGTGTGATAATGGAGGAGGGTATATTTCCGCCAAAATTCGTGAATTCTGTGATGAAAAAGGAATCGAATTGGTTTATACTGTTCTTCGAAATCCTCAACAGAACGGGATTGCTGAACGATTTGATAGGACAATTATGGATAAAGCCAGATGCTTGATTTTTAATCCGAATTTTGGAAAAGAGATGTGGCGCGAAGCTGTTTTGACTGTTTTGACTATACAATCATATACCATCGACTGTTTTACCTGATGGAACAACACCTGTTGAACGATGGTATGGATGCAAGCCTGAAATGCACAAAATACATCTTTTTGGTTGTACTGCTCACGCTTTAGTCCCTCGAGAAGATCGAAATGGGAAGGTGTTGTCTCATTCGAAAAAGCTGTTGTTGGGTACTGTAACAACGGTTACCGCCTCTGGGATGCTGATCATCGAAAGGTTGTTATATGATATGATATGATAATTATATACCATTGACACCCAAGAAAATTCTACAACAGACTGCACAAGGTTCATCGAATGAAAGCGTTTCTGAACACGCTAATGATCAACCTAGGTTACGGCAAAGTATTAGACAATGAGTATTGCCTGCTCATTTCAAAGATTTTGAAATGATGATAGCCTTGTCTGCTGGAAATTTTTCTTCAGAGGTTCCGTCTTCCTACGATGAGGCGATGAAGAGTGATGAAGGCTGGAAAGCTGCCATAGATAATTAACTGAAATCTATGAAAACTTACAAAACTTGGGAGATTTTGGATCGACCACACGATGTAAATGTTATTGACTCAAGGTGGGTTTTCACTGAAAAATTGGTGGATGGACAAGTGGTGAAGAAAGCTCGTTTAGTAGCACGAGGATACCAACAGCCAGATTTGGATGATGAAAATTCTTAATCGCCTGTAGCTCGAATGTTTACCCTGAGAGCTTTACTTTCTTTGGCTGTGGAACGTGACATGAAGTTCCATCAACTTTTGTGAGGTCTGCATTCCTTGCCAGTCCCCTAAGGGATGTTGTCTACATGAAACCACCTCATGGTCTAGAAGTCTCTGATACGAAAGTTTGTAAGTTGTTGAAAGCGTTATATGGCCGGTGCAGAGTGCTAGATGCTTCAATGATTTTTGAATGAAAAACTTGTGCACTTGAACTTAAAACGGTCTGTTATTAATCCATGTTTGTATTATAATGGATGTTCATTCATTTTAATTTGGGTTGTCGATATGTTGATTGCATCAAGTGATGACAATGAAGTAGCATGTATAAAAGAAAATTTGCTGAAACATTTTGACCTGAAATTCAATTCAAATAATGATAAATTTCTTTTCCTTGGCATTGAAATGGAAAGAACAAGAAATTGTGTGAAAATGAGTCAAAAGACACTTATTGCAAAATTGTTAAAACTTTTTCAAATGGAAGATCCAAAAGTTGCTAACCTTTCCAACCTAAGTTAACTTTGAATAAAACAGAAAGTACCAATTATTCGAATCACGAATTTCAGTATAGGGAATTAGTTGGGAGTTTGATGTATTTAATGTTGGGTACGAGGCCTGAAATTTGTTTCTGTACTACATATTTCGGAAGATTCCAAGGTTGTTACGATATTTCCCATTGGAAAGCTCTGAAAAATGTTTTGAAGTACTTGTCAGAAACAAAAAGTTTGGGTTTGTGTTTCAAAAAAAAGTGGAAAATCAAATATTGAGATTTTAGCTTATGCCGACTCAGATTTTTCTTCAGATGCTAATGATCGAAAAAGTGTGTCAGGCTTTCTCTTTAAAATGAACAATAATACTGTTTATTGGAATTCTAAAAAGCAACCTGTGGTAGCTATTTCTACTAGTGAAGCTGAATTTATTGCTTTAGCTTCCTGTATGTGCAAAAGTTTGTTTTTGGGTCAGTTATTTGAAGAAATTCTTAATGAATCTTTGTTTCTAATAACTGTTAAAAACTCTGGAGAAGAGAAGAACGAAACATGTGGATGTAAAATATCACTTCGTCAAAGACTTAGTTACTCAAGGTAAATTCGGATTGATTTATGTGTCAACTGAAGATCAGATAGCTGATACATTAACCAAGGGTTCAGGTGTCATTAAATTTGAAAAATTCAGGGAGGAAATGGGTTTACAGCATTTATAAATTTTGATCGTATATACATATGTAATCTGAAAAATGAATGAATGCTCATTATTGTACTTAATATATGCTGATGAATTTTGATGTGTTAAAATTTGGCTTGATATGTTTTGAAATATTTTGTGATTAATAATTTTTGAAAAAATTGTGTATGCAGGTATATCTATTTGGAGAAAAAAAATTGTGTAACGTAGAATTGAGAGAGGGTGTTGAAGTAACAATTCTAAATAACACTCAGAGTAAGTTGTTTTAAATACTGTCAGTGTCAGTTTTCAATAGTGTATTGTATTGTACCGATGTGTTTCTTCTATAATTAAATTCCTCAAGCAATGTATAACCTGTATCCTATTGAACGACAGAATTGTCAAGGGTCAACGAATGAAGCAGGTATGAGCCAAATATTTTCTACGCCGTTGATATATCGATCGAAAATTAGATTCCAAAACTGATATATTGCTCTCGCGATTCTTATTATCTAGGTCGGAATTCACGATCGTAAGTACCATATACAGGGTGGGTCACGGTCGATGGTACCTTAGACGTTTACGGAGAACGGGACATAGGATCATTCTGAAAATTTGGTTTCTCAAGTAGTTGCTCTTGGTCTATCGATCTAAAATATTTTCAGCAATGCAACGTTGCCGCTTATAACAGAAAGTAGCAGCATCTTTGTTATTTCAAATGAGTCACCCTGTATATTACCGCATTTTTGAACTTGTCATTCCTTTCTGATTATTTCTGCCACATACTCCCCTATACCTATCTCTAACGGTTTTTGAGATATTGGTTATTTTCCATATTTTTTATCCAAAACATAGCTCGAATTGAATGTTTATTTCTGCGGTATTTGGATTCTTAGGAAGTTGCAATTTTGTGTTTAGTTCATGAAGATCATGTACATTGATACTGTATAGATAAGTTTGTTGTGCCTTATACAGGGTCGTTCAAAATTCATGATCTTACTGCTAGATACGAAAAGGGTTGAAGGTGCGTTTTTTTAAATGGAACATCCTGTATATTATGAAATATCCTGAAAGATGACTAAATGTTGATGTTGATGATGTTCCTATACTTAAATAGCCAGAATTCCGAGATAATAGCAATTTTCACTTGTAATCTTCCAAGTGCTTGAATTATTGCCGGAAATTTTTCGACTACATGAATTTTCTTTGAAAGTTCATGTACGAGATAAACTTATGGCAATTAATTCAAGCACGAGGGGGATTCGGTAAGAAAATTTTACACCGAGAAATGAAAATCATCCAACAATTCATAAGAAATAACTAACGATGGTTTCACCTGAACTATTTATAACCACTGAAATATTGATATGTAAAATACTTAACAAAACTATCATCAATATATGTGTTTGAATTTGGAACAAAAAAAAATTAAAAAGTTATGTTCTGAGCTCAAACTCAAACTCAAAAACATGTATATTCAGATATTTAACTATTTACATTGCATTTCGGTGAAATCTATGTACAACACAACTCTTCTTGATATTTTCCGCCCACTTCCGTGGGCTGATAGGGATCCCGCAGGTTGTGAGGGAGTGCTGGGGTTGGGGGGCTCCGTCGACCCCTGTTGCCATGGGGTCAGCGTTGTCCCGAATGTAGTGTCTCCTAGGCTCCTCAAGAGGAACAGGTGAGGCACCCCCGCTGGTGTTGACGGGTGTAACTCAGATTCTACTTTCCTACATCATGGTATTAGTGTACCCTGTCTCCCGCTATGCTTATACAGGGTTTGATTGTCAGATTGATCAGATATTAGAAGTGTGATTTGTGAGGGGTGTTATGTGGATTCCCGAAAAAAGTTTTCGGCAAAAAACCGGGTTCTGGTCTTAGCTATAGAGGTGACTTGGTGCTTAGTCTTGGCGTTCATGGAACAATTCCAGTTTCTGGTAAATGAGCCCGCCGTGTTTGCGGGGCTCATTGTGGTGTGCCCTTTCTCTTGTTATTTCCCTGGTGAGTGAACTCTTGGGAATGTGATATTTGTGAAATTTATATGAAAGATTCGTTATGTGGTCTTGGATAGTGGTGACTTTAGCTAGGTCATGCACGTTTCAAAGAAAATTTATGGGCTCGAAAAATTTCCGGCAATAATTCAAGCACTTGGGAGATTACAAGTGAAAATTGCTATTATCTCGGAATTCTGGCTATTTAGGTATAGAAACATGAATTCGAAAGGAATTTAGTCATCTTTCAGGATATTTCATAATATACAGGATGTTCCATTTAAAAAAACTCACTTTCAACCCTTTTCGTATCTAGCAGTAAGATCATGAATTATGAACGACCCTGTATAACGCAGAACAAACTTCTCTATACAAAATCAATGTTAATGATCTTGATGAACTAATCACAAAATTGCAACTTCCTAAGAATTCAAATACCGCAGAAATAAACATTCAATTCGAGCTATGTTTTGGATAAAAAATATAGAAAATAACCAATATCTCAAAAACCGTTAGAGATAGGTATAGGGGAGTATGAGACAGAAATAATCAGAAAGGAATGACAAGTTCAAAAATGCGGTAATATACATGGTGACCCATTTGAAATAACAAAGATGCTGCTACTTTCTGGTATAAGCGGCAACGCTGCATTGCTGAATATATCTTAGATCTATAGACCAAGAGCAACTACTTGAGAAACCAAATTTTCAGAATGATCCTATGTTCCGTTCTCCGTAAACGTCTAAGATACCATCGACCGTGACCCACCCTGTATAAGAACAAGCTTTTCTCATGACTCGGTCTCGGGTTGGTTTATAATCAAATCTGACACATTCAGATTCACATCCCTATACATATGTGTCTGCCACCGGTCGCCAAAAGTGGTATCAGTCAGATTTTTATCCGTCAAAATGTAAAGTCTGTGAGGGCAATGAGGCAACCGCGCTTTCAACTCTGTGAGCGCATGTAATTAACTTGCAAATGTTGAACACGTCGCGGCGCGGCGGCGGGCACTAACCTTCGGCTTCGTTGCCAAATTTCGGGAGTACGTGCACCTGCTGGATCTTAATAAGTCGTAGTTTTTATAATGGATGTTGCATCGTTTCGAAGGTTTTTGCAAAAGCTTGATTACAAGTGTTCGTTATCTTTTTTGCTAACTATTACTAATCGATTAAGATTATGTTCGAATAGCGTTTGTAATTATTACTCCAAAATGGGATGAAAATGATGTGTGGCGTTTTTCACAGAACGTTACTTAGTAAAAACAACAAAATCGTCAATAAAATTATCTAAACTAATAATAACGCCAATAATTACGTATACAGGGTGATTCACGACGAATTGTACATAGTCCAACCATAAGTACTATGGACCAATGCCATTTCATATATGGTATTGAAAAATGCCTTGTTTCGTTTTTGACGGATATACAGGGCTATATTTGAAAATATGTGAATTATTAAACGTTAAATATCTCTAAATGTAAAAAACTCAGGCATATGAAATTTTCCACACTGAAAATGCTTCCTGAGCTCAATAAAATAGTTTTTGAAAAAAAAAATTTTCAGGTCCGGACTTAGTTTTTTTTAGATTTTCATTGGTTTTTTAAAAACAACACCCTGTAAGCAACATCAGGCAAATTTTATTTTTCTCACTTTGAAGCTTAAGGACCATACTAAGCAACAGTTGAAAAAAATTGAAAGCGGAAGTTTCTGTTTTCTGCAGAAAAAAATTGCACATTCAAAAATACTATAATTTTAATGGATTCACATTCCGCTTATGACTGATGCGGCACTACATCGATAACACATCATAATTTTTCAACAGAAATTATGAGGAAAGTTCATAATACAAGAGATAAAGTATTATTCAACCAACCGTTAAAATTCCAGGGTCGTATTTTTTTTTTTATGTTTTTATTGATCCAGTATAAACAACACCCTGAAAAGCGGGTTGAATAGATTTTCTTTCTGTCACGTCAATGCGGATGGTACGATAGAAAAAATATTTTTTTTAAACATTGCAAATGTACTTTTTTCTACCATGGCTAATACAGCACTACATTGAAAAAATCATTTATTTAAAATAAAATCGTTCGGAAAGTATTACTTACTCGATTTAAAGATTGATATTACAGGTTCTAACTTATTTTAAGTTCTAATTGGTTTTGTAAAAACAATACCCTGTCACCTTGGAGGGTGGCTAATACTAAATGCCTGAGCAAAATTAACTAAAGAAAATTAACGTAAAATATTCCAAAACTAATTGATTTCTATCCTGCAAGTAAAACAAAACCTTGGATGTTGTATCCAATAAAGATGGCAGCCGATCAAATGTAAAAGATGGAGCTAAACTCACTTTTATTTTTCTACGGGACAATTTTTAAAGTTTGCTGCTAACCGTCACCGTAAGAAATACATGAAAATGTTTTAGTCAACTTCAACAACCGTTATTGTGAAAAATGGAACGGAGAGTAAGTGCAATTACAGACATACAAATAACAAATTCAGTTTTCTAGAAAATTTTATTTAGTTGACTCAACGATAACAATAACAAATAAACACTACTTAAAAGAGACCTAATCGGATTTAAGTTTATTTTCAAAATGCCATCCATTCGCCTCCCGGCACTTCCTTTCTCTTTTCAAGATATTCCTTACGGCTTTTCTTATCTGATCTGGATGCCTTCTTGTGAAGAGAAATGCTTCAATTATTCTCTCACGTAGCTGTTCTCTTGTTGTAATCTCTACCTCATATACTATGCTTTTCAAAACGCCCCACAAATAATAATCTAGTGGGGTAAGGTCAGATGATCTCGCCAGCCAGGGAATCGGCCCACCGCGTCCCATCCATCAATTGGGAAAATTTTGATTGAGAAACTGATTAACTGCCCTGGTTGAATGAGGTCCTGCTCCATCGTGTTGAAATCTCATATCTCTCACATTGACTTCCTCATCTTCCAGAAGAACAGGGAGAACATTCTCCAGAAAATCAAGGTACTCCTGCCCACTCAATCTATCGTTCAAAAAATAAGGACCCACTAATTTATTACCGATGATACCTGCCCAAACGTTGACAGAGAATCTAACTTGAGATCTAGTTTGCTTTATAACATGTGGATTTTCATGTCTCCAGTTGTGATTATTTCTGGAATTGTTTATGCCGTCTTTCGTGAACTGGGCTTCATCGCAAAACAATATCTGGATAAATGTATCTTCTATTTGCAGAGATCCACCTGCATAATCGCAAACGTGGAAGATTATCTCCCGGATGCAGTCTCTGCACCAGTTGGGGGTGATAGGGATGGAGGAGATCTTTCTTCAACGTCCTGAAAACTGTGAACTGGGAAATGTGCAAAATGCTGGATATTCGCCGGGTACTTATCTTATCATTTTGATTAACCATTTCTAAAATATGCTCTTTTTGGTCTTCAGTCAGTCGCTCACCACGTTCTGCAGTACCAGAAGGAAATTTTCCCGTTTCTCGCAGGTGCGTAAAAACGTTGTTAAACGTTTGGTGGTTCGGTACTCTTCTATGTGGGAATCTTCTCCGGTACTCCCTGACTGCTGCTCTGGCATTTCCATTACAACATCCGTATACAAAAATGATATCTGCGTATTCTGCGTAAGTAAACTGATGAGGCATCGTGCTGAATGACCAACTCAAACTGTCAAAATGGATACCCGAGCTTCTGTCACCCGTTGCTTTATTTGTTTTTCAAAGCGAATTAAAAGCCTACTTGCATTCGAACTGTTTTCAAAAGTAATAGTTTCTTCTATGGCAAATGGTGTCTATTTATTTCAGTTAGTATCATCATCATATTTGACGTGACAGTAAGAAAATGTGTTCAACTCCATTTACTGGGTGTTATTTTTACAGGATCAATAAAAACTTGAAAAAAAATACGGCCTGGAATTTCAACGGTTGATTGAAAATACTTTATCTTGAGTAATATGAACTTTCGTTAAAGTTTTTGTTGAAACATGATAATGTGCTATCGATGTAGTGCCGCATCAGTTATAAGCAGAATGAGTATCCTTTAAACTTATCCTTTTCAAAATATTCCATTTCTTTTGTAGAAAACAAAAACTTTCGTGTTTAATTAAAACTAAATCAGCTTAGGTCATTTTTAGGTAGTTTTATTTAATATGTTATTGTTATCGTTGAGTCAAATGAATTACATTTTCTAGAAAACTGATTTCAGTATTTGTATGTCTGTAATTGCACTCTACATTCCATTTTTCACAATAATAGTTGTTCATGTATTTCTTATGGTGACGGTCAGCAGCAAACTTTAAAAAGTGTCCCATAGAAAAATAAAACGGAGTCGGCTGCCATCTTTATTGGATACGAAAGGTTTTGTTTTACTTGCCAAATAGAAATCAATAAGTTTTTAAACATTTCACGTTGATCTTCGTTGATTAATTTTGCTCAAGTACTTAGTATTAGCCAGCCTCCAAGGTGACAGGGTATTGTTTTTACAAAACCAATTAGAACGTTAAATAAGTTAGGACCTGTAATATCAATCATTAAATCGAGTAAGTAATACTTTCCGAACGATTTTATTTTAAATAAATGTTTTTTTCAATGTAGTGCTGTATTAGCCATGGTAGAAAAAAATACATTTGCACTGTTTAAAAAAAAAGTTTTTTCTATCATACCATCCGCATTGACGTGACAGAAAGAAAATCTATTCAACCCGCTTTTCAGGGTGTTGTTTATACTGGATCAATAAAAACATTAAAAAAAATACGACTCTGGAATTTCAACGGTTGGTTGAATAATACTTTATCTCTTGTATTATGAACTTTCCTCATAATTTCTGTTGAAAAATTATGATGTGTTATCGATGTAGTGCCGCATCAGTCATAAGCGGAATGTGAATCCATTAAAATTATAGTATTTTTGAAAGTGCAATTTTTTTCTGCAGAAAACAAAAACTTCCGCGTTCAATTTTTTTCAACTGTTGCTTAATATGGTCCTTAAGCTTCAAAGTGAGAAAAATAAAATTTGCCTGATGTTGCTTACAGGGTGTTGTTTTTTAAAAACCAATGAAAATCTAAAAAAAACTAAGTCCGGACCTGAAATAATTTTTTTTTCAAAAACTATTTTATTGAGCTCAGGAAGAATTTTCAGTGTTGAAAATTTCATATGCCTGAGTTTTTTACTTTTAGAGATATTTAACGTTTAATAATTCACATATTTTCAAATATCGCCCTGTATATCCGTCAAAAACGAAACAAGGCATTTTTCAATACCAGATATGAAATGGCATTGGTCCATAGTACTTATGGTTGGACTATGTACAATTCGTCGTGAATCACCCTGTATATTATAGTGAAATTTTAATAATAAGAAATTAGGAAATCTGTGAAATACAGTCAGAGATAATGTTTCCAGACAGACAAAGGGTTGCACGTTATAGACCGTCAGATAACGACATATTTTGCTGACTCATTTTCCCGTTTCTGGGTTGACCACTGAAAATTATGTCAGTGTTGAGCTCAAAAAATGAAAATTTAGCGTTCGGACGTGTGCTAGGCATATAGAAAATTCATTTTCCACTTGCAGAAAAAAATTATTTTATTTTTTATTTTTTCGTTTATGGCATTCTCACACATGAGTACGTATAACAATCTAGGTATTAGAGAAAAACCAATGCCATAAGGTTTGCACGTACTTAAAGGGTTGAAATAAGGGCGCGATCTTTTAAAAAAATAGTGCATTTTCTCGCTTCTGGCAATCGACAGAATGAAATTTAATAACGTTAGGAACCCAAAAAACATTTCCTATAAGCCGGTCAGAAATTTTTTTCGTTTTCTGGCACACTTTCTCGTTCAGGCATTTATTTAAACCACATTATTTTGATGATGGTCCTTTGTGGAAATTCTTTTCATTTTCCCGTTGATGGTAATTGGCATGTAAGAAGAGAATAGTATTTCAAGACCAAAAAAAGTCATAAGTTGGAAACATGATATCGATGTTTTATATAGTGTGGCCCATTTAAAATGAATGCACCCTTATAAAACATACTTTTTTGAACCGATTGGAAGCCTTTTCTTTCAGTAGGTAGATAATCACTAGAACACCAAATTTCATTAATAAATCTTCATTTTCAGGACCAACTATTCTTTTTTATCGAGGTAAAGAACTGAAAAATTTATTGGCGATTTTTTTAGAGAAAGTCTGACTACACTACTGGATTCGTAACATATTCAAATGGACCATTTTGAAATTTTGTTGAAATTTGTCAATAAATAAGAAAGTTATGGGAGAATTATATTTAAAAAATATACCGATTAATCAACTCATCATTTCAATTTCTACTCTTGTCCAAGATTCGGATACACCACTGGATTCAGGTAGTCTCAAAATATCACTGATCAGAATTTCATCGAAATCTATCAATAAATAATAAAAAAAAATTATGAAATAAAACAGTTTTTCATGAAATTCCATCAACATATATTTCAAATTTTGTTATCCTGAAATTTTCTCATTTATAAATAGAAATTGATGAAATTCTGAACAGTGATATTTCGAGACTTCTTGGTGTATTTTGAAAAGAGTTCTTAAATTGAATTGGTGGGTTGATTAAACGGCATATTTTTAACAAGAACTTCTTAAAAGTGTCGCGAATGCAATGGATTTTAATGCTTGACTCTTCTTTTTAATACGGTGAGTAATGTGACTTAGTGGACAAAAATCGAGGAAATTGTAATTATTGAATAAACATTAATAAAATAGCTTTGCATGGTAATAGTACATTTCATTGCGAGTTCAGAAAATAGGCTTTTACCGTCCGAGCGCGACATGTTCCCGTAGTACGGAAAAAGCATTTATGGACGAGTGATGAACGATATTTTTCGTTATATCTACCTGAAAACCACGAATTGTTTAGAAACATTTATTTTTAATGATGAAGGAACATAAACACTTATCAATAATTGAAATCTTTATTTGAAAGTGGTTGACAATGTTTCACTTTGAGTAAGGTTATTCTGGACTTTCATTGTCTAAAAAAGAACAAAGAAAAATTCAATTCTCTGCAATTTTTAATCACGACGTTTCAACTGTTGAAATCTACAGTCGTTATCAAGTGTATAATGCGACAATCTCAAGGACAATCTCAAGGATACTTCTTATATATGCTGTGGATAATTTTGTGTCATTAGCCTAGGGGTAATTATCCACAGCATATATAAGAAGTATCCTTGAAATTGTCCTTGAGATTGTCGCATTATACACTTGATAACGACTGTAGATTTCAACAGTTGAAACGTCGTGATTAAAAATTGCAGAGAATTGAATTTTTCTTTGTTCTTTTTTAGACAATGAAAGTCCAGAATAACCTTACTGAAATCTTTATGGTACAAAAATATCCAGAAATTGCCACAAAACAAGCGTTATTTACCGTGTTGGTAAATGAACTTCAGTATTTCTGAAGAAATGTTTGATTTCAATTCCACGTAGCATTTCTATAGACGAATGTGAGCAGAAATCATTACGAATACAGGATTATCCGCGACTGCATGCATGCCCAATTTTGAAAGTATAAAATATGACAGTTCCTGAGCGAGAACGTTTGCAAAATGATCTTTTTCACTAGATACCGTTTTTATATTGAAAAAAAAAACTGAAATGCCCATAATTTATACTGAGTGATCCATAATTATAGAAACTATTCACATGTTTGTTTTATTTTTCTAGGAATTTCTGAAAATATTTGGAACATCAAAAAATTCTGTTCTTCAATGGATTGGTGAATCTCATCAACGGTTTTCAACTGACCCCCTAATCCATTAAAAAAATTGGGTGCCACTTTGAGGGGGGTGAAGGAGGAGCGATTTTTTTTGTCACAGGGTCTTTTCGAAAAAATAACTCGGCGTGACTCAGGGTTTTTCTTAAAAAATAATAACGTAGAAAATTAATGTATTACTTTAGGACCTCACTGTATTAAATGTCGTAATCATGTTTCTGAGTTACGGTTTTTTTTTCTGGTCTTGAAATCAGTTTTTCTTCCTGCCAGCCAATTCCCATAAACGTGAAAATAAACAAAAATTCCTGTGATTTTCCTGCAAGTTTTCCAGTTTCATATAGTATATGATAAGCACGAACTAGACTTATGGCTTTTTTATAACACACTTTTGCATCAAAAAGGTTCAATGCACAATAATTTCGTTCACGAGAAAGTTTACAGGAAGACGAAAAAAAAATTACAAAATTTTCCGTCCGGAAAATTGACATCAACTGCTGACCGGCTAATGGGAATTTTTTTTTCGGGTTCCTAAAAATAATAATTTTCATTCTTTAGATTGCCATAAGCTAGAAAATGCATCAGCAACCAACTATTTTTTTACAAGATCGCGCTGCCCCTATTTCAACCCTTTAAATACGTGCAAACGGCTTTGGTTTTTCACTATTAGATTGTTATACCTATCTATGTGTTAAAATGCCATAAACGAGAGAATGAATAATAAAACAATTTTTTTTCTGCAAAAGGAAAATGAATTTTCTATATGCCTAAGACACGTCCGATCGCTAAATTTTCATTTCTTGGGCTCAACACTGACATAATTTCCAATGGTTAAAATCCCAGAAAAAAGAAAATGAGTCAGCAATATCTGTTAGTAAGATGAGAATTTTTCCATTTTGTCAAATTTGTCTTTCCTTCATCTGACTGCATCCTTACGAGCAACCATAGGAAGCCTTTGGGTATCTATTGAATGAGTTTACGAGATCATTATATTTTATCATACAATCCTAAGCACAATGTATGATGATAGGGACAAACCACACTTTAGAAATAAGAGAATTGCCAAATTGAAGAGAATTCATCAGGAGAAATAATGAAGAGAGCAGTGGAGAGAGACGACTGAGCTAGGTAAAGTTTGAAACGACAGGTAAAAAGGGGTTCTCAGTTACGAAATTGGGTTATGCATTTGGTTCAATATGAAGAACACTAAACTGAAGTTTTATTACACAGTTTATTGAATCACATTACTATATTGCATACAATATTTTACAACAAAATTCTATAAAACAAATTTCAACTAAAAATACAAAATTAAATTTTATCATTTCATATTAGTTTGTGTAATTGATGACTTGTTTATTTTGTGAAAATTCGTAATCACTTCAATGAATCGAAAGAAACACACTTCTGTCTAACTTCCACTAGTTTTTCATTTTCACGACCGGTTTCGGGTTTTATCCCATTAAGAAGTATAAAAACTAGTTGCTGTTAGTTTTTAGACATGATAATGGGATAAAACCTGAAACCTGTCGTGAAAATAAAAAACTAGTGGAAATAAGACGATAGTGTGTTTCTTTCGTTTCATTAAAGATTTCGTATTAGGATAATATAACTCATCATTATTATAACATCTCAAGATAACCGGCAAGAAGAGAACATTTGAAGAACCCGTCAACCCTTTCCACATTATATTTCAGCGAGACGGTCTTGCTCCCACATTCAAATTGAGACGAATGTTTCGAAAAAGCGAAGACGACTCTAGGTCCGGCCATCATAAACGTAGAAAATCTGGCTAGACAGTGAAGAAGCATTCTGGTGTTCCTGACGTCGCGTCGCGACGTTCGCTACATTGTTCCTGTTTATTGTGTTTCGGTTCCTAATGCGATGCGATATACCTTTCTGAATGTGTATCGAATTACAAGATGAAATCTAATATAACACGCTGGGGAATCTTTTGTTCGGTTGTCTCTTGGAAATCTCCAGTGTAAAGCCTCATTTCCGTAAAGTTCGTTTTCTGGTGTTCGGTTCGGAATGAACTCCGAGCACGTTCTGAAATGATCTGCTTATGTCAATAACATGTATAGTAACATGCCCGTCCAACGAGGGAACTAAAGACAGGATTCTAAAATAAAATGTTTAACTTTCCTTGATTCTGTTTCTGATTTATAACAATAATACCCGAACACCAACAGATTTCCCTAAATATATGACGAACTGGGTGTATTTTTTTTGTTTTTTGATTGACGTGGCCGTTACTTGATGGAAGTTCATAATATTTGACTTAAGGTAAACACGATTAAATTTCCACAGATTTATTGTCTACGCGACATGTTTCGATGCACAGTATCTTTCTCAAGCGCAGATAAAGGTAATACAGTCATTGCAATCAATAGGAATGATTATGATTTCATTGAAAATATGAACAGAACAGGATGTTCATAAAGTCAGTTGTGGAATCAGCTGCGACTGAAAGTTGGAATTTAGTCGCTGTTTTCCATCGTACAAGATAACCTCTCTTGGAAGGAATTCATGTTTTGAAGAGAAACATTCTCAATTGAAAATTGAATCAATACATGACTCCTCTGGAAATGGAAAAGCCCTACGATAAAATTGAAGTTACTTTTTTGTAATATCTAACAGAAAACAACTACTCCCCCGGCAAAAGCCACGCTGGACATTGAACTACATCTGATAGATATTGAGAAAGACCCTATATAACTTGAGAGAAAAAATCTGAAATTGAAAATTTGCCTTTTCATTCAGATAGTTGATTATTTATTAAATGTCCAATTTCCATACAATCAAATTATCTGGCTCATGCCTGAGTTGTAACTGATGTGTCGTATATTCAGTCAGTTCCTGAATGGTAGATGGAAATGGATGGACCATCATAGGTCATCACCCTGCATACAGGCCGTTTCTTTTATCATGTGGTAACATTGCTATATTCTAAACCGTAACAGATACGAAGACGATTAAATGGGAGAAAAAATAACTATTGTGGAGAACAGTGCAATGGTCAAAGAAAATTTACAGGGAGTCTCGGTCTTCCCGAGTTATACAGGGAAAACTAAAAATGCTGTTATTTGTTTTTTACGAATAGAATTGTTATTTCTGAAAATATAAAAAAATGGAAAAGGAAAGTTTTGAAGTATTCTAAATGTACTATGAAAATATAATAATGAATCTTTGATTAAACGTTTCGTGTCACACGGCCACCATCAACATTTCTTTTCAAATACGGACCTGTCTGTTTTAGTACAAATATTGATAAAGCGATAAAATCACAATTCAGTGGTACATCACACTTGATATTTTTATAACGTTTCATTTAAAATAACTAACATCATCAGTGACAACCATTTTTAATTACGGTGCTGTCATTAGGTCGTTTATGGATTCCACAAAACCTAACTCTCCGATATAAAAATTATCAGTGACGCTTTGAATAAATGTATCTATTAAAATTATGTTTACACTATAATAAAATATATCTGTAGTTTCAGAGACGAACGATAGCAATTTACCTCGGAAATAAACTTACTTAAGAGTAGAAGAAATCAAACAAACAGAAAACAATTTATTTCATATTGAATTTTTGAGTGAAAATAAAACCAATACAGAAAATGAATTCTTCATGATAACCTACATTAAATGCTCAAATTGCCGACCTCTTTGTTGAATGCACATAAGTTGTCTGTCCATACAATTTCTGCGGCAATTTTCTAGCATGATGGGTGTAATGCTATTACATGCATCTCTTATTTTTTGTTTGAGATGGTCGATATCTGTACTAGTTGTCGAAAAAACTTTATCCTTTATGTATCCCCAGACAAAAAAATCTAAAGGGTCAGGTCTGGGGATCGAGCTGGCCAGGCAATTGGTCCATTGTTTCCAATCCATTTTCTTGGGAATATTGCATCTAAATGTTCCCTTACTATTGCTGCATTATGGGGAGGGGCACCGTCTTGTTGAAAATATTGTATTTCACGGCGGATGTTCAGTGGCAATTCATCTAAGTAGCCATCAAACTCATTGGATAAAAAATGTAAATACATTCCACAATTCAAATGCTCGTCGTAAAAGAAAGGACCTAGTATATTTGTTCCCAAAATTCTCAACCAAACATTTATTCCGAACCTTTCCTGGAAATTGGTTTCTCTATGTTCATTTGTATTATTTCACCTATAATGGATGTTTCTGTTAAACCAACCATTGTTGGTGAATTTTGAATTGTCCGCCCATATTATTTTATTACAAATATTTCCAACTTCCCTATTTCTACGTCTCAACAACATCGCAAATCGTACTCTCCTTCCGTAATCCCTTTCATTGAGGTGATGAACTTTGCGTATCCTGTAGCATTTGTATTTGTTCTTTTTCAAAATATTTCTGGTAGATTTTACAGAAATTCCTAGTTCGTGGGCAATTTCTCGTAAAGAACAATCTTGATTAGAAATATTTTTGTAACTGACCAATCCTAAATTGAAAAAAAATATTTTCGTCACTTTGCTAATCTTTATGAAGTAATATTTGCTTACCTAAAACATTTATTTGATTCCGCATACTTCCAGTAACAACACATTTTCTAGTTTTATTTCTATCAAATGCACCACAGTTTCTCAAATTTCTTTCTAATCGTCTAAACATTTGAATGTTTGGAATACGACGATTTGGGTATAGCTCACCATACATATTTTTTGCCAAAAGAGGATTTCTATTTGATTTTGCATAAGCAAATAGCATATCAGTCCTTTCGTCATTTGAATACATCTTTGATATGACTGAGTGTATAAACGACTGACAGTTCTTAACACGTATCAACAACTCATTTATTTGTCCTGCCATAGAAACCAAGCAAAGCCTACTTGTTTAAAAATGGTAAATGAAGTGAGATGCTATTTAATTGTACCATATCACACAATAGTCGTATTTTGACCAAAAACTAATATTTTCGTTACTTCCAGGATTGAGAATTATAGAAATATTCAGTATGATAATTGATTCAGAAGAAATCAGCCTTGAAACAAGGATTTCTGTAATACAAAAATGCCAAAGAAGGAAAAATACGAACGTTCGTTGTGTTGGGGTATCTTCTTATCGAAATTATTGGGTGAAGTCTGAAGTATGCCAATAGTTGAATAGGATTTGAAGAAATCAAAATAATTTACAAAAGAGCTAACGACAGGACCGTAATTTAAAATTGTTGTCACTGAGGATGCTAGTTATTTTAAATGAAACGTTATAAAAATATCAAGTGTGATATACCACTGAATTGTGATTTTATCGCTTTATCAATATTTGTACTAAAATAGACAGGTCCGTATCTGAAAAAAAAATGTTGATGGTGGCCGTGTTGACACGAAACGTTTAATCAAAGATTCATTGTTACATTTTTATAGTACATTTTAAATACATTAAAACTTTCCTTATAATTTTTTTTTATATTTTCAGAAATAACAGTTCTATTCGTAAAAAACAAATAACAGAATTTTTGGTTTTCCCTGTATAACTCGGGAAGGGCGAGACTCCCTGTAAATTTTCTTTGACCATTGTACTGTTCTCCACAATAGTTACCTTTTCTCCCATCTAATCGTCTTCGTATCTGTTACGGTTTAGAATATAGCAATGTTACCACATGATAAAAGAAACGGCCTGTATAATGTTACATTTATTTTGATCTCCACATTACCACGTTTCACTATTTGTGAAAAATCTTGGCCACTAGTAGAATGTGCGCGTGAACAAGTTCCTTCAACTCGTCATGCAAATGGTAATATGTTCCTCAATAACTATGAAACTAGCGATAGTAGGAAACTGAATTTTTGGGACAGTGTTGGGGAGAGAATGATGAATATATTAAATAATAATAAAGGAGTTTCAGAGATTCAGTCGTGAATTACAGGGTGATTTCTGAAACGTTGATATTTTGTCATTTTTATCATAGGAAATTTTTATGATAACCCCATATATCCCAACGTAATCATGTTTATACGGAATCAGCTATCTTCGGAGGATGATAATTCACTTGAATATACAGGATATGTATAAAAGAACCGGCCATATATATCACCAATTTTTCAAATCACCCTGTACGGAATGTATGAATTGTGATCAATGATGGAATAAGAATGGTAAACTGCATGCCAGAATGATTTTATCCATATTTCATTATTACATCGAATTTTCAGACATTACTAAACGTTTTTATTTTTCACTCTGTACTTAATGACATAATCTGCACCATCTGAATGATATTTAGTAATATGAAGGTACGTTGATAATGAGAACGAAAAAAATACAATTGGCACTTTCAAATCCCGAGAAAATAATTAAATAAAAATTACTGATTTTTAGCTTAATCGCATAGTATTTCAAAATCTATCCATCAATGAACTTTGCGATTCTGCACGTTCAATCAGTACATCGAATACTACAATATACTAAAAATTCAGACGATTTCAACGAGAACCATTTTACCTATAAAAAGTGCGGGGTCCTTTAGGGGTTGCACAAAACCCTTTCGACTCCAGGGCGTCCGACAACTAGAATGCCCCAAAAATGTTGTCAGACAATGTTACCACTGAATTTTTAGTATTTTTATTGAACGATTCTGAAAAAATTAGCTGTGAGGTGAAATACCCAAAATGTTTTTCTGTTCTTTTATTAGAGAGCTTCCTATAAAAAAATACTTATGTTCAAGTCATTAACTTTTTACTCGCATTAAATCAGTGAGATAGAGGAACTCCAAAAAAAAACGCCTGGCTACCTATAATTGCCTCAAAGGAAAACTTGTCTGACTTGAAATAAGGAACAGATATAAGATATCGTAACGGTTATAGGTTATAATTTATTTAGAGGCATCGGGCACGAGTACTCTCTGTTACACACAGGTTTTTCAATAAGAAGTCTTCAGAATAGGACGGCATAATGGTTTGCTTAGAAGGCTGGGGTCAATTGTTGCCTCAAACCTTTGGATCATTCGAAACACCGCCAGATAGTGGTTGATAGCCTTTTCTAGATGAGATTCCATCTCAAGTAAAAACTTTTTTTTTTTTTCAAATCACTCTCAATATAATTGATATTTCAATTTTTCAGACTCTAAAGTATATTGCAAATTTGTAATTCAATCTTTCTTCTCAAATAAGCCAATCAATATAGCATTTTGTTCTAACAAAAATACTAGTAGGAAACCGACTGTGCTATATAATGAGCGAGTTTTAAACAAAAATACTTGTAGGAAACCGATTATGCCGTCACATGGAAGACAGTCCGTAGTTATATTCTGTTGTTTTCGACTCGCAACTGTCATTTATTAATTTGTTATAAACATTCAAATAACAAAAAACGTGTTTTTTTAATTGTTTTGCTTATAAAATAAAAACTAATAGAGCAATCTGATTAAAAAAATTCATAACTCCGCCATTTTTCAAAAAATAAGGTTGGCCCTTCTCATGAAAGTATTGAATCATGTGTACTTTCTGTGTGCACAAAACAGGTCATTGGTTTTGGCACAATTGCAATTTGAATTTTTTTTAGCCCTTTCTTGCAGCGTGCCTGGATGATTTAGTGATTTTGGAAGTAGAATTACAGTACCAAGCGGTCGAGAGGTAGGAGAGAGCGGGAGATGAGAGGAAGTGTATTATCACGTAATCCGTTCATTACAGAAGGATTCCCATCTCCCGGAATCTCCAACCACTCGGCAGCTAACGCAGGCTCTGCCGTTTTCAGTCATGTTTGCATGCATTTTTCACCCATTTGGCACCAATGTAGCGCAAAATGAGAATATACGTTTTGTAGTACAATACTTTTACTTTCATAATCTGTTTGAGATATTGAAATCAGGCTATCACTAGAGCTATCACACTGCAAGATAGTGCAAAAAAATGTAATTGCCAATGTGCCAAAACTAAAGATCCGACAGCGCCAGTTTTGTGCAAACATAAAGTACACATGATTCAATACTTTCATGAGAAAGGCCAATCCTACTTCTTGAAAAATGGCGGAGTTGGGAATTTTTAAAAAAATCGCAAAATTTTCCGGTTTTTTCAGTTTTTTTTCGTTACTAATGATCCCATTTTGTTCGTATTTCAATTATATACAATTATTTTAATTAGAGCAACCAGATTGCTCTACTAGTTTTAATTTTATAAGCAAAACAATTTAAAAAATCAAGTTTTTTGTTATTCAAATGTTTATAACAAATTAATAAATGACAGTTGCGAGTCGAAAACAACAGAATATAACTACGGACTGTCTTCCATGTGATGGAATAGTCGGTTTCCTACTAGTATTTTTTTAAAAACTCATTTTATACTCTATTGCTTTATATAAAAGACGAGTATAGATATTGTTTTATCTCAAGATATTGGATATACAGGGTCCTGCAACTGCTTTCCGGTGGTCCATAGCTTCTGAACGGCGCAACTTGAAAATTTCTTTCGAATGCAAGCATCTTCCCTTCTTGAGAGATTATCTTTGGAAAATATTCCGAAGTATACAAGGTGACCCAGAAAAGTGCACCAAACCAAACTTATGTTTTTGGTAATGGAACACTCTATATTTCATCACATGGTTGAATATAGAATACTTTGAACATTCACAAAATATATGATGTATGTTCAGCAACGATATTTCCGGAGATATATCGATATTTCTTCAAAAAACATAAGGTATTCAACACTCTGTAACTCCTCGTGAAAAAATAATTCCAAAAACTTATGGAAGGCGAAATGACTCCAATATGTTCTAGTTTCTGTAACATGACAAACAGTTGAAATTTCATTACCTTTTGTGTACCGTATAGATCGAAACGCAAATTGAAATATATCTTGTTTTTTTTTCAAATGGAAGCCCATATATTTAATTCCAGTATTGGAAAGGCCATAAAATTTCATTTCGAATGATATATCACACTTGGTATTTAGTTCACCTTGAAAATAACCTAAATTTCCAATTGAAAAAACCAATATATCTCTCAATTTGCGTTTCGATCTATCCGGTACACAAAAAGTAATGAAATTCCAACTGTGTGTCGTGTTACAGAAACTAGACCATACTGATGTCATTTCGCCTCCCAAAAGTTTTTAGAACTATTTTTCCACGAGGAGTTACAGAGTGTTGTTTTTTGGAGTAATATCGATTTATCTCCGGAAATAGCGTTGATGAACATACATGACCCTATATTTTTTGAATAGTCAAAGTAAGCTCTATTCAACCATGTGATGAAATATAGGATGTTCCATTACAAAAAACATAACTTTGGTTTGATGAACTTTTCTGGGTAACCTTGTATACTTCGGAATATTTTCCAAAGATACTCTCTCAAGAAGGAAACATGCTTACAATCGAAAGAAATTTTTAAGTTGCGCCGTTTAGAAGCTATGGACCACCGGAGCGCAGTTGCAGGACCCTGTATACCTTTTGTGTTAGTTTTCAAAAACCAATATAGATTAATGTTTGAAATGTTTTCTTCTATATTTTTTCTTTATGCAACAAATGATAGAATATCAATAAACTAAAGATTAATATTGCCTAAACTGCAGGACAAAATTGACTATAATTATTGAAATGGAATGAATGATAATGAGGTGAATGAAATTATTTCTAAAAGTATCAACTAATGGTGGATTTAGTCAACTTTAGCATAAGCATTATCATAAACATAGCGGTAACATCAAAGGTTTTCAGCATAAACTTAACATTGTTGTATAAATGGCGCCATTTGATATAACAGATTCAACTTTCGCTTTTGACATGTATTTAAACACAATTTTAAAATGATGTTGACTAAATGCACCTTAAACCTTAAAACCTTAAAAACGATAATGCTGTGCCTCAGCAATTCTATGAATTGTCTATTTTTGACAAATGCGCAACACGGAAATCATCTTCAAATCGGATCACTTTTTTTTATTATTAGTAGTCTAAACTATCCTTATATCTGGTATAAATGGAACGGTCTCACCATGAATACATCAGCCGTTAGTTGGGCAATATCAAGCTCTTGAATGTAGGGATTCAAATCAAAGAGTACACCAGCTAAGAAGAGGCGAAAGCTTTGTCGGAACCTTTGATGTTGAGTATACACGATTTTGAGCGGAAATACGTCACAACATTGAAAGATAAACTACCTGATACACTGAGAAAAGTACCACAAGTAGTGATTAAAATTCTCACAAAACCGAACTAAACCAAGAAAAACAATACTGTTGATAAACATTTTGTTGTGACAAAATATTTAATATAATTGACGGAATGAGTTGATGACAAACTTTTACTATTTAATTTCGTAAATGTATAATTGATTACCAAATTCACTAATATTTCAACAAAAAACTTGCATTTTTATATAAAATCGCGATTTTAATATACAAAAAATTGAAGTAACTAAATTATACTAAATTTTTTTTATGTTAAGAATGTAGTGTTTCCATCAGTTTTTCCGAAACCACATCAAAAATGCTATGAATTGAAATGGCTACAATTGGTAGCTGTAAGATATAGATTAATTGGTAAACTTTAATTAACTCAAAAACGATGCTTGATTTATTGTTTCAAGCAACACATGTATTATAAGAATTTTAATGAAATTTAACATTTCTTTTATTTGGGTAGTTTAATTACTATTGCCAAATAGTCTAGAGATGGAATCATCATCAGGTAATTGTCGACTAACACTAAAGAAAGCTGAACTCCAAGAAATAGGCTGTTAAAATTCTGTTAATTTGTTAGATAATTGAAAAAAAAAAACAACAAAATAAATAAATAAACTTTATTTTCCTTTTGACAATTAAATTCTATATTATATACGAATCGTACGTTGATATTGACCCTACAAACTAAATGGACATATATTCCTCTGGACTACAAAAAAAATTACATAGGAGGAAGTCTTTTAATCTATTCTTAAAAATAGCCAATGTTCTACAGTTCTTTATAGTAAGTGGAAGCTAGTTGTACATTCTGGGAGTCATGAGGTTAGGAGAATTGTAGGCCAGTTTACCTTTACCAAATGGGTAACGTTACAATGTTATACTTAATAAATGCGCTTCTGCAAGATTCATTCCTAGGAATACCTAGCATTGCTCGTAATGACCTTGAGCAATGAAGACTTCTTTCCAGTTAGAAGATAAGCCCCATGAACACAGACCATACCTAAGTCTGGAGTCAACCTAAGCATAATACAATGTCAGCAATTGATCACAGTCCAAAACTTGTTTAGAAAAATACTGATCTGATGAGATATTGTATCCAGTTTTTTATCAAGAGTCCACAGTGATAATGCCACCCTAAACATTGATCAATGGAGTCCCAAGAATTTGGTGCTTTCGCTATCTGCGATGACAAGATCGGAGTTTTTGTTTGCTTCAAAACAGATGGTGTTTCAACTTCTCTGACGATTGTGAAACCGAAATGAAACCGTTTTGATAACATTCAAGTACAGATTATTCGAAGCAAACCACCTATTTAAATCCTGAAAAACGTTATTGCATTTGTCCTCAAGGTCCGAATCATTCTTGTCGGAGACAATGATTGAGGTATCATCTGCATATAGGGTTAAGGATGTTTTGATTGATTTATCCACATCGTTAACATGAAAATGGAATATATGGGATCTAAAATGGATCCTTGTGAGTACCCTAGATCTACTGAAATAAGGTCGGATGTAATATTGTTGATTTCCACATATTGTTTTCCTGTATCGTAGATAGTATGATATCCAGGCCAGTGGAATGCTACGTATGCCATCCGTAAACAATTTTTCTAAAAGAATGTCATGTTTAACACAATCGAAATGCCCTGCTGAGATCACAGAATATCCCAATAGGGATAATAAATGTCTTATATTATTTACTTCCTGTCATAGAGTATGCAAGAATATATTTTCTTAATATTACTTGATATATACTAGGACGAAATTAATATTGCAGATAATATTCTTACAAATTGGAAAATACGACAAAATTTTAACATATGAGTAAAACAAATAAAACTAATTTCATTACTCTGTAACAGTAACCTAAATAAATATGTGAACTTCAAAAATATGAAGATATAAGAATAATAGCAAGATTGCAAATGTAGGAGCTCTCAATAACTTAAATATGTGATAATATTGTCAGCTTCCTGTTCTTTTTCTTCTTATTGCTATTGTTCTTTAAATCTCTATTAAAATATTTTAAAGTATAGAATAATCGGAGTCTAATAAATAGTTTCAAAACATACAACTGTGGAAAAGACTTGCACGGGTGAGAAAAGTGAAACTAAAGGATTAGTAAATTTGTTCTCAAATGATATACAAAACATTTTTTCTAATTTGTAAATGTACTGGACAAAATCCTCGCTTGGAGTTCTCAGTCCTCCAAATATAAATTGTTCTGCATTGAATGCTTTGAAATGTATTAATAGATGGCTAAAATCAAGTTCGTCAACATTTTTAGAGAAATCTTCACATATCTGACATATATGTACGCCAAGAGCTTTCTTAATTAAATACCCACAGACATACTGAAAAGTATTTTGAGTAGCAAGACTTTCTTTTTTATAATCACAGTATGAAAGTGAAATAGCTTTGATGGGACTAGCAAAAGGTTGCTGATTAGTGCAAATAACTTTGTTAGGGTTCAAATTCATCAATTGTACATCAAAATCATCAATGCAGTTCATAGCAGAAGAATGTAAAAAATTTTGTGCAAAAAGCTTTTTAAATGCTCTCTGAAATTGAATGGGAGTAGGGTTCACTAAATTGCCTCCTTGTTGTCTTACACTGCCAAAATAATTTTCAACGCAATCTTGATTCAAACGTCTTGTTTTCAAGTATTTAAAATTATTTGATGATAAAATATCCCAGATCTGTTTGACCCCATTTATTGTTACAATCCAGCATTTCATTGATGTAAATCTAGATGTAACATCTTTTCCAGTTTTATCAAAAATTTTTAAATTTTTTATAAATGTCAACATTGAATTTAAGAAATTTAATTGAAAATCTGTACCTTCATAAACGTTTTTGAAATGGTTTGAATTATTCCGATCCGTGGAATTCAACACATCAAAAAGATTATCTAATTTTTGAATAACTTCTATGGTACCTGCAGCTTCTGAAGGAAGAATTCCCAAAGCAATATAAGTACTCATAGAACTTGCAACTGTACTGCTCAAAACTTGGGTTGCAAGTTTCACACGCATTTTCTCAAAGCTGCTTGTGAGTATGTCAGTTTTGGAGCACACTTGTAAAAACTTTTTATTGTCTTCATGATAAAAAGTCTCTACAAAAGACCAAGACGTTTTTTTGTAGCCATCAAAACAGAAAATATTATTAATTAGAGCATTTCTTGTAGCTTTCACCAAATGACATGGATCAAATATAAAAACAATTTTTTTACCATCCACATAAAATTCAGGTTTACCAGTTGTAACTCCAAGTAATCTACTCAATTTAACAAAATTTGATCCCATATCAGAGACTAGACATTGTACATATAAACCTGTTTCAAACAATTTTGTGATACATTCCTTTATGACAAGAATGAGTTTTTCTGCATCAAAACTTGTTTGCACGAAGAAATAAGCTAGTGGCTGCTTCCAATTTGAATATAATCCTCTTGCCATGATTACAAGTGCATTTTGTTCTACCAATGCCTCCTTGTTTCCATTTCCTATATCACAAAGTCCAACAATCTCATCCCGCCCTGTATCAAAATACAAGTTACTCTTCAGAGACATCTCGTCAATGCATACGCTACAATGTTTGTCCTCATCAAGCATTGTTTTCACCTTAACTTGAAGAGCTTCATAAATTTGGTTATTGTTTAGTCCAGGTTTACATGACAAATGCTCTGTAATTTTCTGAAGGCTTCGTTTTGTTGGCAAATATAGAATTCTCTCCATGAAAGCATAGGCTCTAGGTCCTTAAAAATTCAATGACAGAGCAAACTGCTTATATTCATTGGAATATCTTCTACTCTTTTTTTTCTTATTTTTAAGTACGGCCTGTGTTTTAACTATTTGTGCTAATGCCTTGTTTAAAAATGTATCACACATTTTATTGAAATCAGATAGGCTATATTTTTCGTTTTCTGATTTCTTTTTCAATGTCGCCTTCTGTTTATTCATCTTCAAATTCAGACATTGGATTTTCCTGCGCAACTTCTTTTTCCTTGGTCAGCTTGTACTCAACTGGGCTGTAGTTTGTGTCGACATTGAAGATAATCCTGGAGTACCTACATGGATTACTGGTTGATAGAACACAAACTAAATCATATTCATCAAACAGCTCCGATGTTGTTACTGGTACATCTGAAATATTGAAGGAGATTAATCATGTGTAAATAAAAATTAATATTTGACTGAAAATGTATTTATATTGATATTAATGCAGTACAGCATGGTATTACTATGTGTCAAATATAACACAACACTGTTAGGGTCCCTGACTGCATTTAGCAGTAAGTCAATATACAGTACGGAGTCCTAATTGTCATTCAAAATATTAGTAATCGTAGCGCAATTAAGAGTTAAACGAGTGCTTCCTTCCACTCAATCTCTCCCCTCTTATAACTACAAAGAATGCTATTCAGCGAATCAGCGTTCTTTAATAACATCATTCTATATGAAATCGGACACTGTCCAACAACAAGTTAAGCACATCTAAAGTCTATATCTAACTAGTAAAATTACCTGAAATCATTTGAGGTTGAATTGATGCTTCCATTTCGTAATCTTCACTTTGTGCTGACGCCACTTCTTTTGAGAATGATGCAGAATCACCTACAAAACTCATAAAATTATACATATCACCAGATATATTTAAAATACTAGTGATGGTGAAGCTATAAACACGCACCTTCAAGTATTATCAGTTTTTTGGAAGGTTCTTCTGTTAAATCAAACTGGTCCTTGTGTTTTAGATGTAAAAATATAGTAGGATATGCTTCCTGGAATAGAGTTTTTCTTCTTTCACTATTACAAATATACTTTTCTTCAAAATGGAGCTCGCACAATCTGTAATTCGTATGTAAAGCCTTAATATTTTTCTCAATAAGATCTAGCCTATTGCAGTTTTTCAACCAAATTTCAGCTCTAGAAAAATAAAAATAATGAGTCTTCAGTAAATATCAACAATTTTTCATACACACGATCTTTGGGTATTGAAAACAAACTTAAACCTCCGCCTGTTCTAGAGTTACAGCCGCGGCAAATACAAAAAAATCCACCTTTGTGTGAACTCACTGTTATTTAACAATTAATACTATGCACTAACCACAATCCAAATTATCCAAATACACAAGAAAACGTTTACTGATAAACTATGAACTTCAAATTCACCATAAAAACAATGTCAATGAGAATCTTATCTTTTGACAATGTTTATTTTTGGATGAATGGACAATGTTGCCAACAGGTCAATATGAAATTACTGGAGAAACTTGAAGTTGATTGTATGCATAATTTTAGGATAGCATTTCCTGAAATGTGATTTTGATGGGTTCATTATTATATTGGTATGTACCTATAACATTTTCGTTTTTTATTTCAAAGATCTTACCAAGATATTTCCTCTTAGTATAACGGTAAATACCAGTAATTCCTTATAAACCGGCAACACTGCGACACAATTATGAGACAGGAAGTGGCTGATTGACACTGACAGTTAAACTACTTAAATCGCGCATGCGCTCTCAAATTTGTGGTCACGAAAACCGCTTTAATTCGCCTCTTGTTAGCTGGTGTACTCTTTGATTCAAATTCCTCTCACGAATTATCAGTTGCTCTCACCAACCTCGAATCCATTCAGAGATATTTTTGGTACTAAATCTCAACCACGTGACAACTGAAATATGTTGGATTCGTTTC
The DNA here is from genome assembly GCA_944452925.2 of Chrysolina oricalcia. Taxonomy (NCBI): domain Eukaryota; kingdom Metazoa; phylum Arthropoda; class Insecta; order Coleoptera; family Chrysomelidae; genus Chrysolina; species Chrysolina oricalcia. The sequence goes on from OX101821.2 coordinate 17,037,072, forward strand.
ATTTTCATATTATAAATCAAGGATTACTTACCGTTGTTGGATGGTAGCTTCGAAATTACATTGAAGGTAAATTATCGATCAAAATTTCAAATTAAGATCAGTGACAATCATTGAGTTTTTTCCTTGACAAACGTCATTTACTCACTTCATAATACCAAGTGCTCAAATAATTTAAATACCAAATACAGTTACAAGGGTTCCGTTTCAACATGATGAGACTTCTTTGCTGCAATGCCTCCAGAGTCGCAATGACTGAAGAACCTTTATTAAGAAAAAGATCACAAAGATGAATGATTGCTCTAGAATTGAATTTTCGTATAATTCTGATTTTAAAATATTACATTAAAACAAATTATTTGTGTCCACCCTGTTAAAATTGAATGCGGGAGAAAATATTAAACTGCTAATGCAAAAATAGCATATTTACCAAAATGACATGAATAGCACATTTAACGGAAAAACACCCAGTAAAATATTGCATTAATTCCGAAGAGAAAGCCATTATAAGAGGAAGATTTCTCAGGTAGCCAACTCAATAAACCACCAGGAAAACAGTAATACGGACCGAAGAGTTGTGCCAAGTTTTAAATTTCCAACTCTGATTTAATCGTGAAGGATAAAAATACCTCCGGTGATTTATATTGTGTATGTATTCCTTAAGAGCTTCTCCAGGATTTACATTTATTGATATTACTTCTTCTACTTCTTCCTCTATTTCTCAGTTGTGGACTGAAATGATTATAACTGACTGTAAATACGTTCATTCCGGATAATATATTACGTTAATGGACGTGTTTCTCTTCCATTTCGGATTCTATGAGAATACTCTTTCGGGTACTTTTCCGTTCTTATTTTATTCAAGAAAATAAGCTTCTGAAAACTGTTTAAATATCAGTTTCTTGAGGATGTTTTTCAATTATAGGAGTCGTCTTTAATGAGGACTAACTTCAAAGGACAGAAAACAAAATTAGGTGTCTTCTTATATTTCTTTAAAAATATTCGTCACTTTTAAGGTGATTATTTCATTCAAGCTCTTCCTTCAGAGAATAAAATAGTTCGTCGGTACCAGAGTGGAAGTTTGCATCCTTTGCTCGGATTAGCAGTGTCGCAACTCAGCAGGGCGTTAGGAGCTGGTTTGCCACCATGCTAATTCATTTTTCCATAAGGACTATCTCAGTCGGTCCCTTTCTCCAATTTCCTGATGCATGAGGAAGTCGCACTGGTGTCATTCACCCTGAGAGTCACTTCCTATATCCGTGGGGTGTGATCACTGTCTCCGAAAGGGAACTAACGAAGATTTCTAGCATTTTTGATGCATCAAGACCGTTGACCTTGACGAGTTGCTTACATATTTTATAGTGAACTGTTAACTAGAATCAAGAAATGTCTGTTCACCAGAGACCAATAACAGGTGGACCTCATAAAAACAATATTTTTCTACGACAATGCGTGAACTAAGCTTTTATGCACTGCTGACAGTGCGTAAAGTAATAATTTGTCGCACAAGTGCGTAAAAAAATCACCTGTGCGTAAAATCATCAACACACTGTTCAAACATTCATGAATTTTTGGAAAATACAGTATTTTGGGTCAGATATAACTCCGAAGTATGTCTCCTTGCTTAACAACCAATCAGTCTATTTCAAATTTTGAAATTTAGCTTATAGAATCGGAAGTACAGTGAAAATATAGCTTGTCGCTGTATTTTCATGGTGATAAACCTGCTTAGTTTTTGTTTTACTAGCTGTCAAGTGAAAATAATGATTTAAATTATAAACGTCAAATCTTTGTGTTTTGACTAGTTATATTTCTTACTCAATATGAGCGATCGTTGGGGACAAATGGCTATTGGTATCATAGATGTCGTTGTTAGATTTTGATTTCTGTGAATTACTTCAAATTAAAACGGTGACACGATTTTTCTTTATTTCAAATCGATATATTGTCGTCCTAAATATAAGTCGTGGTATGATTAATAACCTATAATTTTTTGGAATATGATTTCATTGGCAATCCCAATGCAAGAAAATACAACTCGTCCTGCGGACTCGTTGTATTTCCAGGTTTGGGATTGCTATTCATTATATTCCAAAAAATTATCGGTTTAAATCATATCACTTATTATATTACCCCTGCGCCTCATTCAACAAACTTCACGCTCATACAAAAAAGTCCTACTTTACGAACTTGTATCATAATTAGCTAATTTTTCAATACTTACGTCAATTTGTAATATTTGATGACTTTTAAATGTCAATAGTAGGATATTTTTAATAGAGTGCGTTTTTATTTCTGCAAGGCTCGCAAAAAAGTACAGACCTACGTTTTTTGAATACACGTAATACACAATACTCATCATCATTCTCATTTCTATGGTTGTTCATTGAACATATAATATATTCCTTCCATACTGATTGTTCACAAGATTCATATCAATAGAACAATTGCTGTTGTATGTTAATTCCAAATGATGATTTTGGGAATACGAAATCAAATGGCGTTTCTTTGTATAATAGACCAGGGCTATAGCATTTTTGGGATAAAATAATTATTTATGAACCAAGGGTATAAATAGATGTTTATGCCTCTGGCCTGAGGGTTTGTAAGTCGCCCGAGGGTATACAAATCTGTTTATGCCCGCGGTACATACATAACTTTATGTCATACTAGTTCGTTATTGCAATCCAATCTCAATACAAATCAGTATTTTAAAAAATCAGGTTTGAATTAACAACATTGCCATTCTATCATAGTAGACACTATCGTTGCTTGGTGAATGTTGACAAACGTAAATGCCATAAAATCACAATAATTTTTATATGTGTCAAAGTTAGAAGTCAAAATGAACGAAGATTTTGGAATTCCTGACGGAATTATTTCTCTTTATGCCCGCGCGGGCCATAAAGTACGACATTAGATAGTTGGAAACTAAGCAATACAAAAATAAAAACAATAATGAACAAGTATAACATAAAATAAATTAACAGCATGTGACCTAATGGAAGAGGGGAAAAATATTATTCGAATGAAGAGAAAAATAAATTGGAGTCGATAAAATGGAGAAGGGTAGAACGGGTGCGATTGATAGCGAAACTTGACCTATTTAAAAAAGTTGAAGTAAAAAACGACCTACTTTTCAACTGAGAAGTTTCATCGGTGAAATTCGTCTTTTCAAGCTCGCGAACAGCCAGTTTTTTCGTTGAAACAACTACTTTTAACTTTCAGATTATGTGATAAAAGAGTAGCACTACTGTAAAAATTCTCTCCAGAAAACGCGAAAAAATTAAAAAACCGATTTTCTAAAATCTATTATTTAAATTTTTGTTCTAAACTCATATTTATTAATTAAAATTATTGAAATTAACAGTTGAAACCTTTCGAGAGAGAACTTTCATGTGCCACCATCACCGAAACGTCGAATTTCTTCCTCATTCCTTCCAGCTCCGGTTTGTTCGTATACTTATCAAGAATGGGGGTGAAGATAATGAACTCGATGAACAGTGGCAACACAGTACCTGTCCGTTCTCGATTACAGCGCCAATAAGGTATAAATTTCCCGATCGTAGAATCCATTTTTTTCAAAAACAATTGAATTCATAAAAGATATTTTTTGTGGTCCCGAAACCGAAACCGAAACCTTTTTATTTATTCATTTGGTCATTTAAATATTTTTTTCTTAAAAATGATTGTAACCAAAAAGCACTGTTTAACGTTTCATTTTCAACGTTACGAATTTACATCTAATTTCTAGCTTTGCCCCGCTCACTCCTATATAGATTCAGCTGTAGACGCGCAGATCAATTTCTCGGAGCCCACTTCACAACGGACGTGACGTACCTGGGTAGTTTTCGCTGTTGACGAATTCCTACTAACACCATCCTACACCGTCAAGGTTACGAGTGGCGGACTAATATCCGTGAGTTATCTGTTGTTATGATAACTATCACATCGTTTGACTTAGTTTGTGCTGGTATTGTTTTAGATCTGTTTTGTGTGATTTAGTATTGTCTGTCGTCGAATTTAATTGTTACAGGGTCCACAGAGTAAGTGAAGTAAAACGTACTAAAACGTACTTCGGTAGAGTGTATAGAGTCGGTACGTTGGCTACACTGTATTTTGAAGTCACCAATGGAATTGGTAGTGGGACTTCCGTGTCAGAGCAGTCTATCTGAAGCTGTTGTGTTAGTAGGAACTGGATGAAAAAGTTATTGTGAAGAGCCGTAGGTTCTTGCATTCAAGTAAAATATCTGAGGATATCTAGTGACATTTGTGTCATCCCATGTCGGGGATCCTTGATCTTGTTGCTGTATGGTAGTTTTGGGAAGCGTTGTGGTTTTTGGAAGCGTCGTTGGATTTGGAGCGCTGTTCTGGAACCTTGCTGGTTTTTTTGAAGATAACCTTCTCAAACCCCTTGAGGGGATCACCATCACATAACTCATCTCGTCGTCCTACAGCTGTTGTATTTTGTGTGGAACCCTTGTTAACAAGGTAAATAATACTTTACATGTTTTATTTCATTTCTTTCTATGTGTTAAATGTAATTTCAATAAGGGCGCTGTTCGACACACAGCCATTTTGTTACTTTTATTTTTGAAATAATAATTATTCACTATTTCGAGTCAATTGTCGAATTTATAGGGGGAGTTTTTAATGATTATTAGCTTACTTCATCGCAGTTCGATTGCTTATTTGTTCAACATACAATTTTCACCGTGAACTCATAAAATCACGTAGAGGACTGGGGGTAATCGAAAACATTTATAATAAAGCTATTCGTTAGAGTAATGCTGGTATTCTTGTTCCATAGGGTTTTTGTGGAAGGCCTACGTTCTTGCTGAAGGCCTACGTTTTTGTTGGAGTCCTACGTTGCGGTTGGAATCCCAAGTTCTTGTCCGAGGCCAAGTTTTTGTTCGAGGCCAAAGTGTTTGGGTGAGGCCTACGCTTCTATTCGAGGCCCAAGTTTTTGGTCTAGTCCTACGTTGCTGCTGGAGTTCTACGTTTCTGTTCGAGGCCAAGTTTGCCTGTGGGATGCCTACATTCAAGATAGAGGCTCATATTCATGTTGAATCGGTAATACGTTGGGAAAACTATTTTGGAGTCCTATCAGACTCATCTGGAGGCTGTAAGTAGCTGCTAGAGACTGTGAGTCCAGAGAAGTCCTGTTCCAGAGTCCTGTCGGATGAATAACGTCCATATCCCAACAGATAAGTGGTTAAAAACGGTGTGAAATATCTTTATTATTTTATTTACTAGTAAAATATTATTTTGAAGGGTTGAAACCCTTATGAACTTTCGTAAACTTATATCTTAAGAAGGTATATAACATACTGGTATTCATAGGTATTTTTTGTTGTAAAATATCTGCGGAAAGCCCATAACATCATATATAAGCGCACGATTTGCACATAATAAACCTCTGCCAATGGATCCATTCGCCGATGTCCCTTTTTAATTTGGTAATCTTCAGAGGGTACACTTTCCGTACGGTATAAATATTTACTCACTCACTAGGAATCTATTTTTGTGTTTATGAATCTAATTTAAGCATTCCGTTTCATAGTTATACCTTGGATACCGAAAATAATAATAATACATGAATTTATCGTAATTACCAAACAAAAACTTTGTCAAATTAATTCATCATAGACATTACCGTCGGCACAACAATTTTGAACCATATAACTTGCTATAAATGTACAGGGTGTATTTTGTTCCAAATTTTAAATACACAGGGTTAAAGTTTTGGGAATTGGTCTTTCTTTTTTCCGATTTCCTAGTTCTTTAGGAGGAAGCCAGTTTCGAACCTGCTGTACAAGGGAACTAGGTGGTGCCCACAATTAATTTTTTTACAGGTAAGGTGAATTTCTTTTCTGTTAGTCACCTAAACGCTCACCTGTAGTTTTACCCACGACCATCTCCACTTCGAGCGTAGCCGCGAGCATGCAGGGATTTTTGAGCGTCGATCCCCGAGACAAACCTTTGTAAACGAACCAGTTGGGGACATATTATTGAGTAACTAGTATATGTCAATTATATAATCAGTGTCGCAAAAGGATCGTTACAACTGAAGTTCCGGAATTTACACAAAAACATTGAGTAATGCAAAAAAAAAATTGAAAATTCTCAGACAAAAATGGATTTTTGTTTTACCAAAGTAGTGTTTGATCTTAATATGCACAAAGAATGAACAATGATATAAGGATTTGATTAAGATAGAAGGGCGAAAGGAGGTGTACTTCTGGGGCTAAAAATGGTTTATCTCTATTTGCAGCGGAAACTAACCTACTAGAAGATGCAAAAAAAATGTTGTCAATGAGAAGATCTACAACTTTTGTATTCAAGATTTTTACGCATAACCTCAAAATTTCCGGGAAAATCGGAAAAACCGTTTCAATTTGGTTTTATTTTTCAATGTTTTTTTTTTGTGTGAAAATTGTATGTTTGTCATAAAATCTATTGGAAACATACCTTTTTATGTTTTGAAATGGACGTTTTTTTGCAGCGAAATATTTATTTTTCTCGAACCTCTTTGATGTACTCGGAAAGAGGGCGACTCCTAGTTAGGCTGGTGCCAAAACGAATTATAAACGCCTGAAATAAGGAAGAGGCAAAGACTAGGTGGAGAATGTTGTAGAGGTTCTAGCTTTGAGGAAAATAATTATTTGAATACGAAAACACTCAAAATGGTGATGCAGTTTAGGGGTTGAAAATGTTTTTTTTTGCGATTTGCGGCGAAACGTGACCTCTTAGCGGAAAATGTTTAATAAAAAACGTGGGGATAATAGAAAATATCAAAAACTTTTGAATTTAACACTTTTCGACATAACCTCAAATTGACCTTCAAAATGGCGAAAACCCAATTTTTCAGTATTTTATTTTTTTCTCGCGTATAAATGATTGAATTCACATGAAAATCTGTAGGAATATGTCTTTTTTTGGTGTCGAATGAGCATGATTGTTTCGCAATTTAGAAGACTACTAATTTTCGAGTTATGTAATTTTTCGATAAAAATACCATTATCTTCCACGAACAAATAATGTCTAGGTATTTTTTTTGTATTTCGAAGGTTAAACCGATTAAAATTTGGGTTCATTGTTATTTGAAAATCCAATTTTTTTGTGTTCTCGTTTTTGAATCAGGAATTTTAGCAATTATAAAAGAATCCTTGTCCTCAATATCACGTGTTGTCATTTTTGATAATTCACTCTGTCAACAAGCACTTGACAATCCCGAAATCATAACTACTTCTATGAAAATTTTTTTATCCTCAGCATCAAGCAAAAATTCAGTTATATCTTTCCGTTTGTCTTTCAAAAAATGGATTCACTTTGGGATTATCACCTATTTTGACATAGAAAACTTAGACCACAGTAAAACAGTTATCTGCTCACCGTTTTAACGAGAATAATTTTTTAGCCGATAGATGGCGCTAGATCTTCAATCTACCAAGTCAAACTTTTACCCAACCAATCAAATTTCTTTCTTAAGCGTCTGTAAAACAAACCAAGTAAGATGGTGGGTTTTGTCATGATCATTTTTATAATTTCTCAGTCTTTGAGCCTAAATGAGTGGAAATTCCCGCCTTAAGGGCGTGCTCACTAGCGTAGCCAATGTAGTTTGGTTTACGAACAATATTTCAATTTTTTAATGTATCTCCAACTTGTATAACTAATTGTAAGTAATACCATACACCATTTTGTTAAACTTTATTTATATTTCACTTCAAATTTTAACAATTATTCAATTTATTGTAGATTCTCTTCGACTGAAGATGGGTTTTTCTGAACCCGAAACATGTTTCGCCTGTTTGTGAAACCAAACATTTTTTAAGTTTTAAATTTAATAAACTTGTGGAGATGACTTCGAGATTTATTCTTACATAAAAACTATCCACTCCACTTCGAGATATGGACTTTTTCAACAATTTACATTAGACCACAGTGTTACCGATTTATGGTTTTAAGGATTTGAGGTTTTCTCCAAAATACACAAGAAGATACCTCAAGAAAATCTTCTCCACTTACAGAAGGTGTTGTAAACCTTTTCAGTAAAAATCATTCCAGTAATAGTTTAATCATAGACATAAATGAATTGATAACTGTGCCAATTGACTTGATCGATTGACGTTATTGAAGAAGCTTAGAACAAGTGGAATTGTTTCAGATGAACGATTTAGTAGTGGTCAGTATTACTATAATGATTTTAGTCATATTATTCAGGAACATTCTTTCGCTTACTATTTATAAATATCGTATATTCCCAAACTAGGTGAAAATTCAGTACTTACAACTGATTTTTCTTCAAGTATACAATTCACTTTGCCAAATTTTCTCTGTGTATTATCCTCCGAGTAATAAAAGATATAGAGAGGGCGCTTCTGTCTCTTTTTCGAAAGCAATATATCCGATGTTGTTTACAAACATCTCAGCCCGATTCATGTTAAAAAAGGGCGTTGTCGGAAATATTCGTTTGCACTCGGTGTTCAGGTTGGAATTCCGTATTATATTCACTCTTAACTTGGCGATCATGTTTGTTTACGTCCGTTTACGACTTATTTGTCATCTTGTCAAATCAAACCATGCGCGTCGCAGCATGGTAATCATGGCATAAACCATACTTGACCTTTTCATTGGTATTAATAAGTTGATTTTCATTGAATTTGCTCATTTTTATCCCGATTTTGATACACTATTTGTTGAAATAGCTGTAAAAAAACTATTTTACTATGTAAAGCGACTGAACGATCACCTGTCAATAAATAGGAAAAAACTTGTTGAAATGTAGGTATACTAAATATTAAGTAAGTAAGTAAGCAAACTCACCTCTTCATTAACCAAATTCAAATCATAAGCCACCAGCTATATCTAATGGGTATTAGAATGTTTTGTTGACATACAGGGTTTATCACGTAGGTAATCCGTTCAGCAGAAGTTGTCGATATTCCCATTTGAATGAGATTTTATATACAAGGAATATCACATATATCAATAAGAATAATCGATCTGGAATATTGTCAGTGACGTATCGCTTCTGGTAAAAGCGGACGTGGACATAATAGTAATTTACGTAACATGTCTGGAAAATACTGTTTTTCTGGACGAGTAGACCAAATTCTAGGACGAGTGTTAGCGAGTCCTGGAAGTCTACGAGTCCAAAAAAACCGTTTTCGGACGTGTTGCGTACACTATTTTTTCGGCAATCATGTAGAATAACAAATCAATGAGACGCATTTAGTCTAAGAGATGAAGAGAGGTCGACTTTCACCCATCTGTTTACCGGATGAAACGATTCCAAATTTGAATATTTCGAACATTTCAGTTCTTATTTGTATTATATATTGAAATTCGAACAGAAGATAGGTACTAACAGAAACATTCTAATTCTTATTTATATTAATATTTGTATTAAAATTCGAGCACTTCCTGGCCTAGTCCGGGAAGTACGGACTTCCCGGACTAGGCCGGGAAGTGCTACTTTCCCAAAGAAAAAGTGTCCGGGAAGTGAACACTTCCCGGATGGGTGCCAAAAAACTTCTTTACTGTGAATGGAACACTGTGAATCATCGCAGGTTTGAAATCTAATCAATTGTTAGTAGTATTTTTAATACTTCTTCCCAATTTCGGGAGATCTTTCATTGAATTTCTTCAATTCTTTTGGAGATGCAAGAAGTTAAATAATAACTACATAAGAAATTATTGATTTTCTACTGACAGACTTGTAATATCGATCGCTCCCTAAGCCACTCCACACAAGTTAAGAAATAACTTTTTGACAACTCTAAAAAAAAAATTTCAATCATCTGCCTCAGAATATCAATAACCTGAATTCAGAAAAAAAATATTAGAAAAAGTGTTAGAGAGCTACTAGCTTACTACACTTTGGATGCGTATTTCAATGATTCACTTTCATCATGAATTTGAATGTAATCTCTTATGTGTATTATAGTTTATGCGTAAACTCTTGTGTGTATTATAATTCATGTGTATCGTATTAATAGTGTATAGTATAGTTTACTAATGTGATTCAAAGATTTGGATATTTTTACTTTTTTACTTTTTTTAGTATCCATGACCTTATTCTATGCTTTACCAGCAATAATCTAATTATTCGCACAATACAGTATTTTTGATTGATTGAACCATCAAAAGTAAGTGTTCATTCTTTGAAGCAATTTAGATTCTATTGTCACACAGCGTTCACAATTGACGAATGAAAGTCAATTTTTAAAAGATCGTAGAAAAAATAGTGTATGCCATGGTAGTATACATGGCGTTTTAACAATTCTCATGTCATTTACAATTGTCACTTATTTTTGTACCTATTCATCGTAATAAAATATGTTACTCTCTACTGACAACACTCGTAGCCTGTGAGGGTACATGGCGGCTATTATTTGCCGTGGCGCTCCGGGGTGACTTAGAAATTATTGGTAGCGCATTCACTTTTTAACTTACGGAAACCGCACTTCCGCCAAGCATTAGACGTCTAGATTGACATCTTGATAACACACGTGCTTTCTAACCAGGCATGTGGTCTCCTATCGATACCAATACATGTGAGAACAAATTTCTCTGCACCGACCGTGTCTAATTATACATATTTTTAATTAAAAATTAAACATGAGAAAATGTTTTAGCACGCCACTGGTTCTACGCTTACGTCCGAATATCATAACAATAACAAATCTCCCCCTCCGAATTCGGAGTTTTACCCCTCACCCACAATCTGTAACAAAGGATATTTTTATGGAGCTTTCATAACAAATGTGTGTTGTGATTATAGAAATGGCATCTCTATGTCTTTTATTGCTCGGAGGTATTATCCAATCTAAAAATCCAAAATCCAAAAATATCTATTCATTGAATTTACAATAAAATACATCTAAATATATAAAATAACAAAAATACTATCACTAAGCTACTAAGGGGTTAGGAGGGTATGATATTGCAATCCATGCGGTGATAGGTTTTTTGTCCTGCCCTTCTGGGAAGCCAGCGGGCGGGCAAAACCAGCACACATCAGCTATAGAGCTGTACCCACGATGTTGTGTAGTTCAAGTCTACGATGTTTGACTATCTCTACTTCCTCCGAGTTATGTAGGGGTTCTTACGTGCTTTTATGTAAGGCATCAGGCTATCAGAACAGTAACTGTCATCAATGAGTTTTCGATCAACGCTCGGAAAAACAACGATAAAAACGGGTTTGAACATTCATTGGTTTATGAGTGTTGGTTCACTCCTCTTCTGGGTTTTCCTGGAAAATATTCAATTTTTGGTAAATGAGCTCCCCGTGATTTTTTGGCCTGTTATGGTGGGCTCTGATGACTACTATTACATCTCTAGTCAGCGTTATTCCAAAGATAAAGTGTCTGTAGAATTTATCAGATTGTTGTTTGATAAATTCTATGATGGATGGAATATCGGCTAGCTCCCTCAATGCGTCTAGCCGAATGTATCTATCACTATCCGTGACGATACGGAGCACTTTATTCTGCATCCTTTCCTATCTCAGCAAATGAGTCTTGGCGATGCTGCAGAATACTGGAGAAGCATATGTGATCGTTGGCCAGATGATCTTCTTGTAGATCAACACCATGTTTTTCATAGACAGCTTGGATATCAACGGATAGGTCCTTCTCATTGCTTCCGCAGCTTGCTGGATTTCCAAGCTGACATGTTTTTCAAGTGTTAATCCTTTGTCCAGTTGCACCCGCAGGTACCGCACAGATTCTGACCTGTCCGGTTACCCAGAGCCATAAATCCTCCAGAGAGTTCAGCGCATTCGTGCTTCTTTCTTGTCTCTGCTTCTTGCATCTTCTTTCTCTTGGTGAAAATCATGAGGTCTATCTTGGCCGGATTAACCACTATTTTATCACTCGCCATGTACGGCACTATACCTTCCTTTGCAGATGCACACTTAACCGAGCCGCGGCTGCATTGCCGGAATGTGCATGAGCATATATTGCATTGTCATCTGCATATACAGCCATGCTCGTGTGAAAAGCTCTCTGGATATCCAGCAGTTTCATGACTATGCTGAGATCCTGAATGAAGCCCTCCCTCACCTCGTGGACGATCCTTGCCACCTGGAAGACTGTTGAGTGTACCCTTCAGAAGCCGAATTGCTCTGCCAGGATGAGTTCCAGCACTTCTTCAAGATTTCTGAATCTTTTGAGAAGGATTCGGTCCATCACTCCGGCCACCGCACTAAGCAGTGAGATAGGGTGGTAGCTTTCGACCCCTGCATCGTATTTCCCTGGTTTCAGGATTGGGATAATCTCTGCTTGCTTAAGGCATTGTGGGTAGTGCTGCAATTTAATTATGCCATTGATGATGTATATTATTTTCACGAGAGACTTCCTTGAGCAGAATTGCATCGATCTTGTCAATGCTAGGTTCCTTATTTCTGGGAAGCTGCTTGATGGTTTCCTGGACCTCCTCGGAGTTGGTCAGCTTCGAGAAAGCCCTGTTACTCATCGTGCATGAGGTTGCCCCAAACTCCCTGGCTCCCCTAGTGATATCCTATTTGTTTGGAATCGACAACTGGCACTCTGGAAGTATTCCTCAAACATTTCTGCATTTTTTGGGTCGGTATTCGGATGTTGTTGGCCATTACTCACGGCGGGGATATACTTGTGTTTCCTACGGAGACCTCTAGACATCCGCCAGAAGGGAATTTTCCCCAGCATTTGCGCTCTCCAGTTTCTTCTTTCATTCTTGTGGCTCCTTATTAATTCGTTGATTTCCCGTCCCAGATTCAGAATATTTTCCGTATGGATAATAATAATAATAATAATAATAATAATAATAATAATAATAATAATAATAATAATAATAATAATAATAATAATAATAATAATAATAATAATAATAATAATAATAATAATAATAATAATAATAATAATAATAATAATAATAATAATAATAAAGGTCTTTATTTTCATCAACAAAAATACATTTTTGAGTAACATGAGCACAGCACTCCAGGTTGATAGAAAAATGCCGAAGATCAGGTGACAGCACAATCTGTGGTTGCAGATAGCACTGTCTGTGTTTTTCATCTTAAGCGAGGTAAGGAAATAATAAAAAGAAATAACAGTAAAGAAGTAACATACCGTTAGAAGTAATAAAAAAAAATAAGTTAAAAAAAAAATTAATATGTATATACTTACATGCAGATATTATTATATGATTTATAATAATAAGTGAAAATCTATATATACATATATACATATACATATACACATATATATACACCTATATATATTATTTATTGGCAGGAGTTATCAGAGAAATTCAGATTTGGTTTTGATTATCCAGTAATTTCAATTTTAGACCTGATTTGAAGGCTGCTATTGATTTTAATTTCAATTCATTGGAAACTTCATTATATATTTTTGATGACTGGTAAGTGAAAGATCGTTTGAACAGTTCGGTGCGATGTTGTGGTGTTGTAATTCTATGTTTGAATCGAGTGTTTACCTGATGGATATCAGTTTGGTGAACAATTTTTCCAAACAGGTATTGCGGTTGTTTGTGTTTAATGATTTTGTGAAAGAGACATGCAGAGTGTAAGTATCGTCTGTTCGACATATTCAGCCAGTTAAGATCTCGTAATTTGTGGGAAATTCTTTGGCGTTTCCTAATACTACAAATAAGCCGTATACAAGAGTTTTGAACGACTTGTAGTCTCCTAGAATCGTTTGCGTCGATACAGGGGCCAAAAACTACATCTCCGTAGGCGAGTTTAGATAATACCAGAGCCTCGCAAAGTATTTTTTTTTCGCCAACTGAGAGATAATGGCGATTGTGAAAAATGGATTTTATGTTCAAATAAGCGTTTCTGATGCAAATGTTAACATGATGTTTAAATCGCAGTTGATCATCAAAAACCAGGCCAAGGTTTTTTGCCTTGTTTACTGGTGCAATTTGCTCTCCATCAACATTTATTCGGATTACTTCATTGATTTGCAATCGGGTTAAGGGATTGTTACCACTTCTTCCTTCATATGGCATACCTCAAGCATTCGTTCGGACTGGGTGGGCTGATTTATATTTTGGCTTATTGAGGTTTTACTTTTTCTTTCTTTCTTCCTGGTTCGCAATGTCTCTCGTAGGTTTCGCACTCGTGCGTGCAAGAAGTGTGGGCTCCCCTGCAGTTACAGCAGAGGGTTGGACTCGTTTTGGGCTTGGGGTATACCCTCGACCAGTGTGCTCTTGCACACTTCATGCACCTTATTGTTGGGTTGCAGTTCGACTGGGCATGTCCCCAGGCCTGGCATCGGTAACACTGAGTGGCAGCTATGTTGTTTCGCTTTACTTCCCACGTTGCTATTACACCGACAACGGCACGGATGTTCTTGTTCAGGAAACTTTCCGTTACCTTCATGTCCGTGTTGACGATGTATAGTTTTTTTTCAGTGTTCTCGATACCTATGATTCCATAATATGTTGTCAGACTTTGCGACTCCAGGTCCTCTGCTAAATCTTCAGTCTTCGGACAGTGGTGTATTATCCCCAATCAAGAATAGGATTAAGTTTTGTTCTGAGGAATTTCCAATCAACGTCTATACCAGCTGAATCTGCCATATACTCGAACCATTTGCATACAGGGTGTTTCTCAACTTATCCGAATTTTTTAGTGGATTGCTGTAAAAATGGAATAAAAGTCAAACAAAAAACGAGTTAAAAACTGTTTTGGTTGTTTGGTTCCAATAATTGTTATTAAAAGAAGTGAAAAATCGTACAAAAACAAGGTGCAAAATCTGTTTTGTTATTTTGGTACTGTGATAACACCGTCAGGGTAGGTTTTGAACAGCTTTTGTAGAGTGTCTTGTTCAAAAATTTTACAATTTTTATCTCGTTCTCTGTTGGACTTATTAATTTTTTTGTCAAGAAATAGACTTATTATTCAGAAGTGCATTTATAAATGAAAAAATTGGTTACGTTGTGAAATACCATGTATAAGTAGCAAATAAGGTTTTACAGTATTTTACAGTCCTGTCAGAATGTTAATTCACGTTGGTAATCTTTCAATTCCAAAAGTCACAAAGAACAACATCGTTATCCAACTTCAATCATTTCAAAAGCTTTCCTTTGTGTACATCATTCGAACATTGTGATAACTTGAGGTGTTCATTATTTTCCATTCAGTGGATAATTTAAGGTAAACATCACATGAAAAACAATAGAGAAAATTGTCAAATGTCGTGACTACGACACATTACGAAAATCCACAATTGGAGACAATACCCTATCATAAAATGAAATGAATACTCTCTCATAACTAGCATTACGATTACTGCAGGTAATGATACAGATAAAGAATAGGGACTGATTGTAATATAATGCTCCATGGATTATTTACTAAATAAATCTGATGTGTATACTACTCATTAATGGATGGAAAAACATATCTCAAATTTGAAAAACCGAATGAAAATTTATTATTTCGTCAATATTTTCAAGTACCCAATTAGAAAAAAAATTCGTTTGAATGTTTTATTTTATTTGAATCACCTCGTTTTTTCTTGTAGCGGATCTCTGTTAAAATGTATTATTTTAATTTTGGAATATGGAATTGAATATTTGAATCCCATAATTCTATAATACCAGTTGCGCCGTTTTCAATTTAAGCCTAATGATATTATATATAATATTGACCAATTGAGTGGAAATATTACAAGCCTTCCATAGATCTGCCGCTATTTCATAATACTTGCCGTTGAAAACAAGGAGAGGTATAAGCTTTACGGAGATAGCATCTCATATTTGCTGAATCTCTATTTCACATTGGGCCAATATGGACATTTGTAGATGTGAAACCAATATTGATCCAATATGGGAGAATATTTGACCAATAATACCATATTTAGTAACGATGGTGGAATATTGACTCAAGTCATTCTGAATGTAGATTATCACACACATAATATTTTTGACCAATATCAATGAAACAATACATAAATTATTGTGTCCATTTTCTAGAAAAAATATTGCGATCCCAATATTTCCCCTATATCAATTCCATTGATAAAAAATACTGTCCATCCAAGTTTGGTAGCAAATTGGTTGAATATTATTTAACCAATATTGAACAAATTCTTTCACCAACAGTAGGCCACTATTGGTTGAATAATTTTTACCAATATCGATAATACAATATTTTCTACATATTTAATACAAATCTAAGTAAACACCATCACCAACAAACAGTTTGAAATTATTGACATCTCATTGATATAACACCGAGTAACATAACCCAGATGCTATACGTTGAATAATAACTGATATAATAATTTGTATTTTACTTGAAACCATAACTGAGAATGCAAACGTTAAAATATTGGAATACCTCTGTATATCATTAAAAATATCCATTATTTTATTGAACAACAGGAGTTTGTTGATTCGAAACAAAAGACATACGCTATGGGCTTGTAAACTTCCACAATTTTGAAAATGCAACTTTGAAAAATCTAATTCAAATTATTGGAAGTTATCACTTTTTACTGATATGCTGCTCAGACTGATTCAGTTAATGTGTGGGTAAGGTTCAACAAATTAATGATCAGTGGTCAATTCAGATTCGGTTATTATTGAATAAAATGTGACAAGAGTTGATAACTAGTTCGGATAGGAGGGTGCGAGGTTGCCAAAAACAAAACCGATAGAGAAAGATAAACGATTGATTATATTTTTTTGGAAAATTCACACAAAGAGGCAGGAGGCCGAAAAGAAAGATTTGCTGAAGAATACGAAACGCAAAAAAAAATCTGTGGGTTGACATTGATTGAAACTTGAACTTGAAAATTCAGGAGTTGTACAGAATCTGATTCAGACGAAGATGGTCCTCTTGGGTCTATATCTGTGGTGGATGGTTTGTTCGTTGATGTTCCCCATGCAAAGAGTGACAATCTGATCTTCATTGGCTTTGTCTGAGGCTTGTGACCACCTTATAGCTGAAGATGAATAAATGGATCACTTGTTGCTTTCTAGTCCCTACGGAGAGTAACGATTGGGTCACAGTTGGCTGTGTCGGAGACATGCTTATCGTGCCTCTTTGACCCTTGGTCAGCCAGGTATGGTACCCCCCAGTGGTACCAGTTCTCCACCAGGTATACCGCATCCTCGATAGCATGTCAATAGCAGAATTGGTTCTTACAATATTGAGAAGACGAAGGAATGACTAAATTAATTCTGAGCCAGGACTTCTACGCTAAAGATCTGATTAATCTAGAAACAGTCAACTTTGACTGATTACTCTCCATGAATCAATAATTAACCTTTAAACCAATTCAAAAACTGACATTGAAAAACCCATCAGAAGAATTATTTACAGTCAATGAAATATGGAATATTCTTTGATAAATTGTTAAACATACCCTTAGGGCCAGTTTTTTGAGTTCCAGTTAAGCTCGAGATATCTAACTGAAAGTTTATATGGTTAATGACATTCGTTGAATGACGTTAGAAGGATCACATTTTAACCATTAATTAAATGAATGTAACATAAAAAAAATTCTTACATTCAAATTTCCAAAAAAATTAAACAAATTAACACTTTTGATCGATTGTAACAGGTTTATGCATTTATTCTTTGAATTATTAGAGAATGTTGAATATTGTGTCAATATGGATTAAATTTCCAAAGATATCAAAATGAACATTTTCTCATTATATTTTTTTTGTTTCAGGTGAGTTTGGTGAATTTCTATAATGAGTGAGTATAACTGTATATAACACTAGACATTTCTCCATCACAGCGAGCTGTAAACAACTTTTGAACCCCTAACAGAGATTCAACTTTTTCCTCTCTCGCGACTTTGAATGGAGACATTTCCTTTTGTAACTGATCAAAGTGAGGATGAACATAATTGGTATAACTATTGACATAACATACATGAAAATTCATAACGTTTGAAACCGTTGAAAAATCCAGTTTTTTTCAAATAACCTTATAATTGTTACAGATTTTTTTTACAAAAGAAACACATTCCATCACATTTTAATTGTAAGTTTTCAGAGGTTGATAATGACCGTTTACAAAATAAATAACATTGATCTCAGGAAGCGGAAATTTTATTGTAGTTACGAAACTCATTACACAATTATTTAATCTAAATTGTGCGATATGGAAAAATCCTTTGTAGAACACAGAACGTGGGTTTCTACTTGTAGCCTTAGCTTAAGATAATATTATTGGAAACATTTCATATCCCTCGGTATTGAAATTATACATTAGAGGTACGCGAATTCAGTCTAGGTGTAAAAACGTAATAATAATTTATGATTCATATACAGGGTGTCTTAGAATAGAAGTAACAATCTCCGTTAGTAGAATCCTCAGTTGATTTTAAGGCTAAAAGTTTCAATAAAATGAACCCCAAAGATGTGTATTCTCTGGGTTACAGGGTGTTGAGAGTGGTAACAAAATATTTTCCAAAAAAACTTCATATCGGCTCAGCATTTCTCCAGGAAATGTAGTATGTCATTTGATAGCATTCAGTTCAAAATATGATTTTCGCCAGTTTGTAACTTCAAACAGGGGAGTACGGTAGATGGGTATCCCAAATCGGCCCTTCCCAATTTCCACGCTACTGAATTGAAATAGATTTTGTCATATTTTCATGTCATATTTTCTATGCGAAAAATGATGGGTAATGGATATGGAGACTCTTTGTTGATTATTTTGTTGAAGTTGCTCTCATTTGTTTTGAATTTGTGATTTAGGTGTAGGGACATGATTTATCATCTTGAAGCATTTTTCATCATCTTTCAATTTATCGAGTAATATACAGGGGGTTTCATTTGAAAAAATGAACTTTTGACCACTTTTATGCATTATGGAAATAACAGTAATTTTAGCACGCCCTGCATGATATGGAGTCGATTTCTTGGTGTTAAGTAAATATTTCGAATTTTTCCAACCCATAATCAAAATATCAACTTTTCATGAATTGAGAGTACTGATGTACTAAAGTTCAATTAGGGCTATGTTTTGGACCATATTTAACAAAAATTATTTTTTATTTCGAAAACAGATAGAGATATCATTAACAAAAAAGTATTATAATGAAAGAGCGATTCAAAAAATGAGTTAATGTACGGGGTGTTCTATTTAAAAAAATAAAGTTGCTAGTTTTTTTATAGACGTGGCAACGCCGCAAAGCTGAAAATATTTTAGATCGATAGATCAGGTAACAAAATGTAAGATGTGAAATTTTCTGGGAAATCCTGCTTTGCGTTTACCATAAACGTCTAACCTACCATCGACCGTGAGACACGCTGTATATCTATCCGATAGCGTAAAAGTTGGGAGGGCCGATTAGGGGTACCCATCTTCCGATGCCCCTGTTTATAGTTATAAACAAAATGGTGAACTGAATGCTATAAAATAACTTACCAGGTTATATTGGGAAATGCTGAGCCGCTTATGGGGTTATTCTGGAAAACTTATTTTTTCCACTTTCCACACCCTGTACTGATTGAGTATTCATTTTAGAAGAACTTTTAGCAACAAAATGAAGTAAGAATTCTGTCCTCGGAGTTTGTACCCTTACGCCTGGGACATTCTGTGTAAGAACCCATGAGGTATGAAAAGTCGTGTATAGATTATTGAAAAACCGTCAACGTAACAGTTCACCTTATTTCACCAATAAAAATAGATGTTGATATTAATATACACTTGAAAGATAAGGAGGATAGTTGTTTGGAACAAGTTTTCACTCTACTTGTGCACGTACGCTGTCTCAATGTTGGTAAAATAGCTGCGGACGTGTTTTGATTTCAGTCATAATTGGTAGCTGTGGGTTAGTTATTTTGGACAATGAATTATTGATCAAAAGTTCAAAAATCAGAATAGCAAAACAAATTAGAGTGCAAAATGGTGGCAATACAACAATTTTGATAAAGCTAAGTATTCGAAGTATGGTTGAGAGTGCCACACTGAGATTTCAACGATACAAAATATTTTATGATAATTATAACTCTGCCTGACAGAACTTACTTTTTATTGAAAGACAAAGAAGGTAATGAAATAAATACCCATAATTGGCCTTTTTTGAATTTTCAGTCCATATCTAATGAAGTGAAATCAGTTTGGAACTCACAGCCTCGGGAGGTGTTTTCTGAAGGATGCATCAGCCTGCAGAAATTCACTTACATTTCCTTGGCTCTCAGGATGTTTTCTGAATATTACTTGAGTTTTCTTTCCATGAGAACGAATACACGAAAAAAAGTGAATTGGTGAATTTTGGAATGTTTGGCAACAGCAATTCTTCATCGAAAAAATTGAAGTCATGTGCGATCCGCTCGATTCAGTTTTCATAATGAGAAGGCCAATATTACTGGCAAATGTAAAGTGAATTACCTACTATTCTCCAAGAACTTCCAAGAACGAAATGTATTCAAATTTCAATATCAGAAACAGAAATATCAGTGTGATCATATCAAATTCAGAAAAGTGCAGATTCTATACAACATACTGAAAATAAAAATTTATTACCAGTCGCAGAAACACACACAGAATATGAATTTAAGTTTGTTCAATTTCCCTCATGATAACTACAATGTAAGGTGTTAATTTTCCTTGTGGGCAATTCTTCTCTGTTCTAACCATCTCTGTATGTCTTGTCGTTTTTGAAAACTACATGAGTCAAATTTTCGTCGTACTATATAGGCCAAATTGTAGATAAAAATATCTTTTCATACAAAATAAATGGCGAAAACGGCCTATACTACTTTTCATAATATAGTTCGTTAATGAAAATCCTGGTTTTTGCACCAGCAAAATTACATTGTTGAATTTTTTAAACAAGAAATAGTGAAAAAAATTATTTATTGGTTTTTTGGAAATATCTCAAAGATTATTCAAGGAATCCTTTTCCAGTCAATAGAACTTTTGTAAAAATCTATAAAACATACAAAATTGTTTTTTATACGCCCAGATCATTCTGTAAACGGCATATGGAAGTAGAGATCAATATCTACAATTCGTATATTTTAGATTTTAACCTGAGAAGTGGGAAATGTGTTGAAAATGTCACTGGAAGTATCTCTCATGGCCGATTCAACCAACTGATTCCTAAAGTTGGGAAATACCTAAATCGGATTCAGGAATACAAAAGTTGATTTTAAGGCTAAAAGTTTCAATAAAATTAACCCCGAAGATGTGTATTCTCTGGGTTACAGGGTGTTGAGAGTGGTAACAAAATATTTTCCAGAAAAACTTCATATCGGCTCAGCATTTCTCCAGGAAATGTAGTATGTCATTTGATAGCATTCAGTTCAAAATATGATTTTCGCCAGTTTGTAACTTCAAACAGGGGAGTACGGTAGATGGGTATCCCAAATCGGCCCTTCCCAATTTCCACGCTACTGAATTGAAATAGATTTTGTCATATTTTCATGTCATATTTTCTATGCGAAAAATGATGGGTAATGGATATGGAGACTCTTTGTTGATTATTTTGTTGAAGTTGCTCTCATTTGTTTTGAATTTGTGATTTAGGTGTAGGGACATGATTTATCATCTTGAAGCATTTTTCATCATCTTTCAATTTATCGAGTAATATACAGGGGGTTTCATTTGAAAAAATGAACTTTTGACCACTTTTATGCATTATGGAAATAACAGTAATTTTAGCACGCCCTGCATGATATGGAGTCGATTTCTTGGTGTTAAGTAAATATTTCGAATTTTTCCAACCTATAATCAAAATATCAACTTTTCATGAATTGAGAGTACTGATGTACTAAAGTTCAATTAGGGCTATGTTTTGGACCATATTTAACAAAAATTATTTTTTATTTCGAAAACAGATAGAGATATCATTAACAAAAAAGTATTATAATGAAAGAGCGATTCAAAAAATGAGTTAATGTACGGGGTGTTCTATTTAAAAAAATAAAGTTGCTAGTTTTTTTATAGACGTGGCAACGCCGCAAAGCTGAAAATATTTTAGATCGATAGATCAGGTAACAAAATGTAAGATGTGAAATTTTCTGGGAAATCCTGCTTTGCGTTTACCATAAACGTCTAACCTACCATCGACCGTGAGACACGCTGTATATCTATCCGATAGCGTAAAAGTTGGGAGGGCCGATTAGGGGTACCCATCTTCCGATGCCCCTGTTTATAGTTATAAACAAAATGGTGAACTGAATGCTATAAAATAACTTACCAGGTTATATTGGGAAATGCTGAGCCGCTTATGGGGTTATTCTGGAAAACTTATTTTTTCCACTTTCCACACCCTGTACTGATTGAGTATTCATTTTAGAAGAACTTTTAGCAACAAAATGAAGTAAGAATTCTGTCCTCGGAGTTTGTACCCTTACGCCTGGGACATTCTGTGTAAGAACCCATGAGGTATGAAAAGTCGTGTATAGATTATTGAAAAACCGTCAACGTAACAGTTCACCTTATTTCACCAATAAAAATAGATGTTGATATTAATATACACTTGAAAGATAAGGAGGATAGTTGTTTGGAACAAGTTTTCACTCTACTTGTGCACGTATGCTGTCTCAATGTTGGTAAAATAGCTGCGGACGTGTTTTGATTTCAGTCATAATTGGTAGCTGTGGGTTAGTTATTTTGGACAATGAATTATTGATCAAAAGTTCAAAAATCAGAATAGCAAAACAAATTAGAGTGCAAAATGGTGGCAATACAACAATTTTGATAAAGCTAAGTATTCGAAGTATGGTTGAGAGTGCCACACTGAGATTTCAACGATACAAAATATTTTATGATAATTATAACTCTGCCTGACAGAACTTACTTTTTATTGAAAGACAAAGAAGGTAATGAAATAAATACCCATAATTGGCCTTTTTTGAATTTTCAGTCCATATCTAATGAAGTGAAATCAGTTTGGAACTCACAGCCTCGGGAGGTGTTTTCTGAAGGATGCATCAGCCTGCAGAAATTCACTTACATTTCCTTGGCTCTCAGGATGTTTTCTGAATATTACTTGAGTTTTCTTTCCATGAGAACGAATACACGAAAAAAAGTGAATTGGTGAATTTTGGAATGTTTGGCAACAGCAATTCTTCATCGAAAAAATTGAAGTCATGTGCGATCCGCTCGATTCAGTTTTCATAATGAGAAGGCCAATATTACTGGCAAATGTAAAGTGAATTACCTACTATTCTCCAAGAACTTCCAAGAACGAAATGTATTCAAATTTCAATATCAGAAACAGAAATATCAGTGTGATCATATCAAATTCAGAAAAGTGCAGATTCTATACAACATACTGAAAATAAAAATTTATTACCAGTCGCAGAAACACACACAGAATATGAATTTAAGATTGTTCAATTTCCCTCATGATAACTACAATGTAAGGTGTTAATTTTCCTTGTGGGCAATTCTTCTCTGTTCTAACCATCTCTGTATGTCTTGTCGTTTTTGAAAACTACATGAGTCAAATTTTCGTCGTACTATATAGGCCAAATTGTAGATAAAAATATCTTTTCATACAAAATAAATGGCGAAAACGGCCTATACTACTTTTCATAATATAGTTCGTTAATGAAAATCCTGGTTTTTGCACCAGCAAAATTACATTGTTGAATTTTTTAAACAAGAAATAGTGAAAAAAATTATTTATTGGTTTTTTGGAAATATCTCAAAGATTATTCAAGGAATCCTTTTCCAGTCAATAGAACTTTTGTAAAAATCTATAAAACATACAAAATTGTTTTTTATACGCCCAGATCATTCTGCAAACGGCATATGGAAGTAGAGATCAATATCTACAATTCGTATATTTTAGATTTTAACCTGAGAAGTGGGAAATGTGTTGAAAATGTCACTGGAAGTATCTCTCATGGCCGATTCAACCAACTGATTCCTAAAGTTGGGAAATACCTAAATCGGATTCAGGAATACAAAAGTGCAATTTGCGTTCAACCATACGTTAAGTCAAGAGTGATAGGAAGTACAAGCATTACTTAACGCTTGGGCATTCCTAAATTTAATTTAGGTAATTCCTAACTTTAGGAATTAGTTGGTGAAATCGGCCATAAATGCTTGAAAGTGCACCTGAAGTCGCCCAATTCAACTCTCATTAACTTCAGTGCGACTTCGGGTGACTTCGGACGTACTTTGAAGCGTTTTGATCATCAGTCAGTGGACTTTTCAACACATTTCTCACTTCTCAGGTGAAAATCCAAAATAAACAAATTGTTGATATTGATCTCTACTTCCAGATGCCGTTCACAGAATGCGAAATATGTTGTAAATACCAGAGGTCTCAAACAAGAGAAAGAATGATTCCACATGATTTACCGGCAGATGATCGCCACAGATCTGTTTCAATTTGATGGTGATACTCATCTGTTATTGGTAGATTACTACAGCAAATTTTCTTTTGTTCGTAAAATGCCATAACATTGTACAAGTCAAAGTCATCCAAGTGCTGAAACAAATATTTTCGGAACATGGAGTTCCCGAAACTATTTATAGTGATAATGGTCCACAATACAGTTCGGAAGAAGTCCGTGGATTCACAGTAGACTAGGGAATCAAAGTATGCACCAGTTCTCCTCATTATCCAAGGTCGAACGGTTTTATAGAAAGACATGTGCACACTATGAAAAACATATTTAAAAGAACAACTTAGGGTAAAGAGATATTTACAAAGCTATTCTGAATTGGAGAACAACACCAATAAATGATATTATTCCTAGTCCTGTACAAATAACAGGAGAATACGAGCAAACCTTTCAAACCGCATCTCCAACCAAACATGGAATAGAGATGAAATTATGGAAAAAATTAAGGATCAACAATCTCAAAAGAAAGAACGATATGATTTCCATGCATCTGATTTACCTCCTTTGCACGAAGGTCAAATAGTCCAGCATCAGGATCAGAAATCTAATAAATGGTTTCCGGCTACTGTTATCGGAAGAGGAGAAGAACCCCGTTCTCATCTGATTCAAACGCCGAATGAATCAAATCTGAGGAGGAACAGAATACATCTTCGGGATAGGGAAAATACCACCCCGAAACGGGTGCGTTTTGAATTGCCCAAGTTTCCTGAAATTAACCAAAATGAAAAGGTTGTACAAAACCATGACAATTCCGTGGATATGGAGCCAAAGGATTTCCATTCAGAAAATAATCTTTTAAGAAGATCAAACCGCATAATAAAAAAAACAGATAGACTTGATTTATAGTATTATTATATTTGTTTATTCTGTTTTCTTCTTTGAGAAGAGGGATGTTACATATCATTATCGAATCACTCTTCATTCTTAAACAATGACATGTCAGTGGATGTATGGCAAAATGATAAAATAAAAAGTTATCGTTCCTGAATTCATATTGAACTCATTTCTAAGGACCCAAACATACAGCGTGTCTCACGGTCGATGGTAGGTTAGACGTTTATGGTAAACGCAAAGCAGGATTTCCCTGAAAATTTCACATCTTACATTTTGTTACCTGATCTATCGATCTAAAATATTTTCAGCTTTGCGGCGTTGCCACGTCTATAAAAAAACTATCAACTTTATTTTTTTAAATAGAACACCCCGTATATTAACTCATTTTTGGAATCGCTCTTTCAGTATAATACTTTTTCGTTAATAATGTCCTATACCTATCTCTATCTGTTTTCGAAATAAAAAATAATTTGTGTTAAATATGGTCCAAAACATAGCCCTAATTGAACTTTAGTACATCAGTACTCTCAATTCATGAAAAGTTGATATTTTGATTATAGGTTGGACAAATTCGAAGTATTTACTTAACACCAAGAAATCGACTCCATATTATACAGGGCGTGCTAAAATTACTGTTATTTCCATAATGCATAAAAGTGGTCAAAAGTTCATTTTTTCAAATGAAATCCCCTGTATATTACTCGATAAATTGAAAGACGATGAAAAATGCTTCAAGATGATAATCATGTCCCTATACCTAAATCATCAACTTTTCTTAATAAAATTGCTTTTTAAGAATTTGGTTTTAGGTAACAGTGGATTTGTCAAGCTTATAACAGTTTGGTAACTTTTATAAGTAATTTACGAATAGTTATCGACGGTGTTTCAAATTATCTTCCAAAGTGAATGCAAATATCGATTATTCAAACAAAGTTCTTATGATATTATTTATTATACACGGACAGTGTGATCAAATCATTGCCAGAACTTGCAGAAATTTCAACCAAATGTATCCTGAATTAACACCAATGAACGAGAGGAAGTATGTAAGATTACAAAATAATTTTCTTAACTATGGCTGAAAGTTTCCAGGAACAACTGTCCAAAAACCAGGCATTTCTAGGTAAAAAGTACGATTTTCTGGAATATAACATGTGAAAGTACAGAAAAAAACAGAATTAGGAGGATTAAAAATAACAAAATTGTAAACAAAATATCACATTTTTACAATAAATGCTGGAAATGTTGTCCATTACATTCTAAACATTTTAAAATATTCTTTTGCACGCGACTTGTCGTTGCTTTTTCAATTTCATGGGGATCTAGATCTTCAATACACCGCACTATTCGCCGTCGCAGTTCTTCTTTGGTAGGCACTCGAGTACTGTACACCCTTTCTTTTAAAACACCCCATAAAAAAAAGTCAAGCGGCGTGAGATCAGGTGATCTCGGTGGCCAATCCCACGGCCCTAAACGCCTAAACCAACGATCGTCATACATTTGGTGAAGTTTCCTGGAAACTTCCTGAGTGCAATGAGCTGGCGCTCCGTCCAGTTGAAATCACGTATTCCTATATTCCTCTAAAGGCAAGTTTTCAAGGAAATCGCTAACAGTCGTCCTTAAAATATGAAGATATCTCTCTGCATTCAGTGTGTCTTCATAAATAAAAAAGCTAATTTTATTTTTCTTCAAAATACAAAACACATTCAGGGAAAAATTTTCTTGAAATCCCATTTCTTTCGTCACATGAGGATTATAATCAGCCCAAAAATGTTTATTCCTTCTATTAAAAATGCCATCCCTCGTAAATTTTGATTCGTCGATCCAAATTATTTTTGACAAAAATTCCCGATCTTCCTGTATATGTATTAGAAGGGATTCGCAAAAATGCACTCTGCGTTCAAAGTCTTCTACTTTGAGAGCTTGAACTTTGGTAAGTTTATACGGATGCATTTCGTGACTTTCCAAAATTCGTTGTACTGAAGCATGTGATACACCCAAATATTTTTCTGCACTGCGAACGGAAGCTTCTGGGTATGCATAAAATATGCCAAGACGTTAACAGTATTTTCCTCATTTAAAGTAATAGGTTTTGGTAATGTTGAAGGCGCTTTTAACTTTGAGCCATAGTTAAGGAAATTATTTTGTAATCTTACAAACTTCCTCTCGTTCATTGGTGTTAATTCAGGATACATTTGGTTGAATTTTCTGCAAGTTCTGGCAATGATTTGATCACACTGCCCGTGTATAATAAATAATTTCATAAGAACTTCGTTTGAATAGTCAATAGCATTCATTTTTGGCGATTTTTTAAAACACCGTCAATAACCATTAGTTAATTACTTATAAAAGTCACCAAGCTGTCATAAGCTTGATACTTCCACGGCCACCTAAAATCAAATTCTTCAAATATTTTATACAACTGTCCGAACTGTCATTAAAAATCTCTTTAATAGAAACAATCAGAACATCTACTTAGAAAGAATTATTAAGAAAAGTTCACACATGTATTTGGCAGTTTGTGCAATTGGTAATCTTTATTCCCTGTGAAGTAACTGACGAAGTACCTACTATTCAATTCAACTGTAGAAAGTCCTTTATGAATAACCAATAATAACTTTTATATAAACATGTGCGCTGATGTATGTAGTTGAAGCATCTGCCTTGTAATCCAAAGATCGTGTGTTTGAATCCCATGGACGTTATTCATTTTTTTGTTTTTTTTTTTTATTACTAGCTGTAACTGTTGTACACAAAAATGTGTATGATACATGGATTTGCTCCACTCGCTGACGTTCGTTTCGCAATATTCCCCACTCACAAAATAAAATGCCACTTCCATCACTTGTAGGTATCATAAATAACTATTTTTCCACAAAAACGGCTTTATTAAGAAATGTTGATGATTTAGGTATAGGGTCATGATGTATCATCTTGAAGCATTTTTCATCATCTTTCAATTTATCGAGTAATATACAGGGGGTTTCGTTGGAAAAAATGAACTTTTGACCACTTTTATGCATTATGGAAATAACAGTAATTTTAGCACGCCCTGTATGATATGGAGTCGAGTTCTTGGTGTTAAGTAAATACTTCGAATTTGTCCAACCTATAATCAAAATATCAACTTTTCATGAATTGAGAGTACTGATGTACTAAAGTTCAATTAGGGCTATGTTTTGGACCATATTTAACACAAATTATTTTTTATTTCGAAAACAGATAGAGATAGGTATAGGACATTATTAACAAAAAAGTATTATAATGAAAGAGCGATTCAAAAAATTAGTTAATATGCGGGGTATTCTATTTAAAAAAATAAAGTTGCTAGTTTTTTTGATAGACGTGGCAACGCCGCAAAGCTGAAAATATTTTAGATCGATAGATCAGGTAACAAAATGTAAGATGTGAAATTTTCAGGGAAATCCTGATTTGCGTTTACCATAAACGTCTAACCTACCATCGACCGTGAGACACGCTGTATATTCGAAGACAATATATAACAGTGGACAGAAAACATCTTGCGTACAGTTGAACCACATTTTATTATCTATCAGTTTCCGCAATATTGTTTGTGCAGCTTCATATTTATAAACATTATAAATTTTTGAAAATGGTTTCTTTTTCGAGCTTTTCCCGGATTTTCTCAGTGAAAGATGCACCGATTCGGTCGTTTGTAAATCCATATTGTATGTTTTATTAATCTCTACAAAAGTAACATTGATTGTAGAACGATCTTAGATATTCTTTGAGATATTTCCAAAAAAACTGAAAAGTTGATTTTTTTTTCACTATTGCTTGTTTCAAAAAAGTCCACAAAGCGATATTGCTGGGTGAAAACTGGGGTTTTCATTAATGAACTATCTTATAAAAATTAGTGTAGGCTATTTGCGTCTTTAATTTTCTGGGGGAAAAAACTTCTATAGCTTGGGCTAGTAGTTATGTAGGTCTGATGAAACCCTATTTTCAACTCCTTAACATTCATTCAATACTATTCGATATTAGAAACCGGTAGCAACAAATGCCGGCTTATCTTTGTATAGTTTTTGTGTAATCAAACATTTGTCTATGAACACGATAGAAGTGTTGGATTACTGCTACTTTTCTTCGTCCATGGAACGATACACTGGATTTTATTTTTCATCAATTCAAACGAATCCTCAACTTTTTTCAATTCAATTTCACTTCTACGGACTTTACGTTTTCGAGTTTGCAAAGCAATCATCCTGTAATTATAATTGTTATTCGGTCCTAAAGTTTGTATAAGGTGTAACGAAACTTTTCGCAACTCTACAAGAGAAACCAATTTCCCTGGAAACGGGAATGAAATAACAGAAAGAGTTTTTCTTGAAAGTTAGAAAATTCCATTTAACCAGTCCGGAATCTTTTTGAATGATTTTAACGTTTGCATTTTAATTTTACGATATTTTTATGCGCGTATTTTAATGGAAATTCCGGTTTTTAGGTACGGTTTGGGAGTAATTGTGCTGCATTTGTTCAATCTCGGGAATGTTCGTACAGGAAAAATGCATTAACGTCCTGAATTATGTAATTGTTTCATCAAGGGAAATTCGGAGGAGGAGGGAGGAACAGGACGGCTGGATTTCAAAGTTTTTCTTTTTCTGCTATTTTTACAATAGAGTATGTTTCAACTGCAACTGGAATGGTCGTTTCTAAAAATCATTTGGAGTTCGGACTAACGATACAATAATATGATATGAATGGAAACTAGAGTATTTCCAATGATTCTAGATATTCATCACTGACTGTACCGGGTATTTCAAATTCGAAGGCCACCATTAGTATTTCGGAAACTATAAGATATATGAAGATGGTTAAATTGGGACAAAGGACCCCGCAAACACCTTATGGGATTTGGGTCCCGGTGGATTTTTTTGAATTTTTGGTATGATGTAGTCCATGTTATTCTCAACCAATGTTACCATTGCGCCAACTCAAAAAAATGAACAGTTTTGCTGCTAGGGGGCGTTGAAATCTCCCCTAGCGCAGATTAGACTATTTATTTTTGAATCCGGTAACAACTTGTTTCATTGTTGCTAACGTTGCACAATATTGTGCTGTTTTATAAAAAAAAATTTACCCCCCTCCTTCTTCCCCCCAACTCCTATTACGCAACGGAAAAGAAAATATTTCTTGGGTGCTTTTAAATGTATCGTCGAACGTTTAAATATGCCTTAATAAGGGAAATAGCAGTTTTGTATGATTATCCCCCCTCCCCCCGAAAGACACAAAATGAAAAAATTTCGGTGAATTTTTCTGAATTTTTAATATGATGTAGTTCAAGTTATTTTGAATCGAAAATAATTGGGTGACAAACCCCGAAAATGAATAGTTTTGATGCTAGGGGGCATTGAAATCTCATTTTGCTCAGAATAGACATTTACTAATATAGACTGAAACAATTTCTCTACGTATTGTAGTTTAGATTATGCTGAACAATTGTGTGATTTCTTATAAAAAAAATCTGAAACCTCCCCCTTACCCCCAACCCCTATTTTAAAACACAAAAAAAAATTATTCTCGACTACTTGTAAATGCTTTATCAAAATAAATGTTTTGTCAAAATAAATGTTTTAATCATTTCAAATGAAGGAAATCATACAGTTGTTTAATTTAATCTCTCCCCTCTTCCTTTGAATCCACCAATATTTTTTTGAATGGAGGAAAAGGTGAAATTGAACCACTGTACAGTTTCCATAATTTTAGCTGATTTAAACATTTATTTTGATAAAGCATTTACAATAAATATCGTGTTTTAAAATAGGGGTTGGGGGTAAGGGGGAGGTTTCAGATTTTTTTTTTTAATAAGAAATCATACAATTGTTCACCATAATCTAAACTACAATACGTAGAGAAATTGTTTCAGCCTATATTAATAAATAGTCTATTCTGAGCAAAATGAGATTATTTTCGATTCAAAATAACTTGAACTATATCATATTAAAAATTCAGAAAAATCCACCGAAATTTTTTCATTTTGTGTCTTTCTGGGGAAGGGGGGATAATCATACAAAACTGCTATTTCCCTTATTAAGGCATATTTAAACGTTCGACGATACATTTAAAAGCACCCAAGAAATATTTTCTTTTTCGTTACGTAATAGGAGTTGGGGGGAAGAAGGAGGGGGGTAACATTTTTTTTATAAAACAGCTCAATATTGTGCAACGTTAGGCAAAAATGAAACAAGAGAACATATTGTTACCGGATTAAAAAATAAATAGTCTAATCTGCGCTAGGGATGATTTCAACGCCCCCTAGCAGCAAAACTGTTCATTTTTTTGAGTTGGCGCAATGGTAACATTCGTTGAGAATAACATGGACTACATTATACTAAAAATTCAAAAAAATCCACCGGGACCCAAATCCCATAAGGTGTTTGCGGGTTCCTTTGCGCATTAATGTGACCAATAATATGCCGTTAAGAAAGTTTCAAAATTCCGAGCATATCCGGAGATATACGAAAAAAACCGAAATTTTGACGTTATTTGATGAATGATATCAGAATGAACAGAAGTGAGATTTGTGATATGAAGGTAGGTCTTACCGCCAATCATAACCCACTACGCCCCGTCACCGCTCACGGCACCAACCTTACGGTCTATCCGCAGCGCGGCTGCGGACGCAATGGGGATTTGGATACGCCAGATCAGCGCGCGTAGGCTGTGCAACGACACAGTCAAGCTACCATTTTGCATATTACCAATGGTGAGGCCGTATACTAAAGTATACTACTGGCTCTGCATTGTCAGTGCCCGAGCAAATTTAGCGTTGCTCACACGCCGAGGAGGGCTTTGCCACCCACCCCAACCCTAAGGGTGAGGGCATTGACCACCTCTACCGAATTACGGTATTGTTTTCCATTGTCCTATCCAGCGAAACCCCCACCCCCTAGAGGCCAACACCTTGTGGAAGGGCATCAAGTTGCCTTGATGGGGCTCCCCTTCCCCCTAGGTACCAATGTTAGTCAGATTCCTCCGACAACGTTGATGGGTCACCGTCTGCAGTCGTTTTTACCCATACTGCATACCCATGTCATACTGGATCCCTCCAGCCTACGTTAGATGGGTAACCGTTCGTGACTTTTCAGCCGCTACCATGTTGACTGGACGAGGACCCACGGCTTTCAACCAACGGTGTTTGGAATCACCGTGGGCACTTCTCGCCCGACGCCGAGGGCACATGGTGGACCTCCGGCCAAATCAGAATGAACAGTACATTTACATTGCCATTTTGTCCCAGCTATACGACGAAATTTTCAGATGGCCCCCATCATCAACTTTATTTTTTCTTATTGGCGCCATATTGAATTGTTACAAATTTAAATAGAGTTTTTCATTTTGATTCAAACGAAGTATAATATGTGATATTTTGTTATGTCACAACCTTTTATATTTCACAAGAACTAGAATTTTCAAATAGGCTCTGACTCCGTCAAAAACACTTGTTAAATGAGTTGATTCGTTGTTACACTATTATCTGTCACGTAGTCTGCTGTCACAAATTCAAAGTGATAATAAACGTAAAATGGTGTTTTCAAACCAAGAAAAACGGGATATGATGAAACTGTTTTTTAAATCAGACGGTAATACTGTGAGAACTGCAGAAATATATCTTCAACTATTCCCAGAAAAAATACAACCCGCAAGAACATTATTCAAAAATTCAGATAAAAAATTTACCGAGTATGGTAGTTTAAAAAAACCGAGGAATAAATATGGAAATCGATTAGATGAAAATACGAGAAACAATATTCAAAATGCGGTAATAAACTTCTATCCTCTTATTAAAATTTTTTTTTTTTATTTGTCTGTTTTTTAGATAAATATGAATCCGTCAGTTTCAACACATAAAGTTGCTCTAAATACAGGTGCGCCACAACAAATGTTTGGAGGGAGCTCAGAAGAAATTGTCTAAAATGCTACAAAATTCAGATTTGCCAAAAATTATACCCAGGTGATCCTGAACGGAGATTGGCTTACTGTAATCGGCTAATGAATAGAAATATTTTCCCCAATTTCTCTCAAAGGTCATTTTGACGGATGAGAGCACTTTCACTAATTGTGGTATGTTCGATAGAAATAATGAGCACATCAGGAGTCAGAATAATCCTAGAGAGTTTGGAGCAGTTAGGCCACAGGTACGGTTCAGTTTGAACGTATGGGCTGGAATTTGTGGAGATCAAATCCTTGGTCCTTATTTTTTTAATAGAACACTCAATGGAAAAACTTATCTGGAGTTTCTCTGAGGCGCTTTTGAGGATTATCCAGACATGTTACCTCTGGTAAATTTATATCAATATTGGTTTCAACATGACGGTGCCCCTCCACATAATACCAGAGGAGTACGTGGATACCTAAAAGAAAGATTCCCAGATAGATGGATTGGAAATAATGACACTTTTTTGTAGGGCACATTAAAAAACGGGGTTTATGGCCAACAAGAATTCAGTAATGTTGAGGATCTTATGAGAAGCATAATTGAACAGTGTCGGTCAATAAGAAGAAGGTATATAACGTAGACAACTTAGGACGGCGAGCATGCCTATGTATTCAGCAAGAAGGCAGAAACTTTGAGCAGTTGCTTTGATGCTTTAGATTTTCCTTCGTCAGTGTTGTATTATTTCGTTCGTTAATTTGTAGTTGGACACAGATATTTTCAATAAAGTTCATTAAAAACTAGTTTAATCAGATTATATCTCGTTCATTGTTAAAAAAAAAAAATTCTACGTAATTATTACTTTGAGAATAACAGCAGATGTGACAAATAATGGGGTAACAACAAATCGATTAGTTTGACAAGTGTTATTTGATGGAATCGAAGCCAACTAAAACTTTTTTTAATGTTATGCGAAGTTATGACATAACAAAGTATCACATATTATACATCGTTTGAATCAGAATGAAAAACACTATTTAAATTTGTAACAATTCGATATGACGCCCATAAAAAAAATAAAGTTGATGATGGTGGCCAACAGACGAAACATCGGATGGTAAATCTGAAAATACCGTCGTATAGCGGGGGCAAAATGGCAATATGAATGTACTGTTTATTTTGATGTTCTTCATCCTTCATCAAATAACGCCAGAATAAAAATGGTTTTTCAAAATTTCGGTTTTTTCCGTATATCTCCGGATATACTCGGAATTTTTAAACTTTCCTAACGTTATATTGTTGGTCACATAGATGCGCAAATTTGCCCCAATATAACCATATATGTATTTCTTATAGTTTCCGAAATCCCAATGGTGGCCTTCGAATTTGAATTATCCGGTATAGTTGTGCACAATTTATTTTTGAATTTCAGTTTGTTTTACATCATAAACTTGTAGCAGTGATAATGAAGGGATGACACTTCTATTTAGAGGAGAGACATGGTGATTGGTTACAACTTTAGTGTTTTGAAGATAATGGAATGAAATTCGAAGGATCTGCATAAGACATTAAATTGCGTTTTTGACTAATAGAACTTCTGGTGTCACCGGAAGTCACTCAAACTTTTGATTTTTAAATGTATATTTTCACCTCTTTTGTCTCCATATTACATTCTGAATACAATGATGGGCCGTTGTGGTCGGCTGGTAAAGCGTTCGCCTCGCAAGCGTGGGGTCGTGGGTTCGATCCACCGATTCACCGGTCTCGTGCATGGCATCACACGTTAAAAGGTAAGGGCTGCGTCTTCCCTAGCTCACACAAGTCTCTCGAAGACTTCTGAGGGTCGCGCGTAGTGGTGCAACCGGTTGTCGGAAATAACAATTTAAACAATTTTTTTAACCATGTATCAAATGTCACGTTTTTTTTCCAATTTCTCTTTAATTATGAATTATATTTTTCAGACTAGACTGCTATGGATAAGTTCAAATCGCTAATTGCAGCCCTAAACTTTTGGGGAAAATATAACTTGATTATTTTCGGTCAAAATGTATGTGCTTTGTGAAATTTGATTTCAAATTGAAATTATAAATTCTTTTTCAAATGGTGGCTCGTTCAAATGGTGGCTCGTCGAGTTAGGAAAAAATACCATTTTATAAAGACTTATTTGATCCCCCAATACTGATAGGTTTTTGACAACATTTCTTTAAAACCCTTAAAAATCTAAGTTAAAAAATGAATCATCTTTTGGTATCAAAATACGATCAAAATAAATCGAGTAACCTGTGACGAACAAAATAATAGAACAAAATCATCAACGATGTCGACTTCTTATTTTACCTCGCTTCTGCAAAAGTAAATTAGGTATTTATTGTGTAATTATTTGAAGAACCTATTGACGATAATATTTATGCAAGAAGCTATTATATCAGCTTTTGGATTATTAATATTGTTTCATCAGTTGTGTTGGTCAAAAACAGTAAATTTGTATTATTCTCAAAATTTTAGGACTGAAATTAGTGATTTAAAGGAATCCATATCCCTCTAAAAAAAAATTCATACTGAAAGTAAAATTCGGTTGCAAAAAATGGCAGAATCCACAAGATTGTAATCATTATGTCATGGCGACAAGAGCAGTGAAAATGAACCGGGTATCTCATTTGAAAATCGAAAGTTTGAGTCACTTCTGGTGAAACCGGAAGTTGCATGAGGTTGAATTACCTTTTAGAAGATGCAGTTTGATGTCTTATTCAGATCCTCCAAATTTCATTCCATTATCCATTACAAAAAATACTTATATGAGCAAGCCACTTTCCGCGGACACCCGGTATAGAGTTCCTTTTTCAAGTCTTCCTCTGGTTCCTCAATTCAGGTTCAGTAGTATTTTATTTTGTTTGGAAGGTGGGCGTTTGTACAACATGCTCACAGCATGGTTTTCTTCCAATGATATATGTTTTTACTATTTTTCACCAAACTGAAGATATTTTTCAAGTTTATTAGTATTAGTGAATGTGTGAACAAATCAACTGTCAGATATAAACTGAAGAAAATCGGGATGAGCATGTTATCCGATAGTTCATTAGTGAGATAGCAAACAGTATTGGTAATATATCAGAATTGATTGATTCATTGGAAAATGAAATAATAAATAATAGGTCGCTGCATTCTGCAAAGCTGTACTTAATCCTAGATTTAGAACCAATTAGTTCTCCGCAGTTTGCGGTGACTCATTAATATTCTACACGTATTGATACATTGATAATAATAATAATGATAATTGGTTTTATTGCCAGATAAATCATAAATCAGTTACCATGAATAATTAAAAGAGAAAATATCGGCAAAAGGCAGAGTTCGCCTTCTATCAACAGCGCTCTTCCACTCAACCTCATTCTCATGTACTTAAAATACATCTTGGTCCAGAACTGAACTAGGATGATGTTAACTGACATTTCGAATTTCACCAGATCGTCAGTGCTATCGTGGTCCGAGAGTTAACGACAGATATCATTACACCATTTCCGCAAGCATATTTTTTTTTGTGTGTGTTATGCGTGTAACGTACAATAGTAATATACAGGCATCTCTGCGACAGGGAATTATAGGAGGGCTACAACAATTGCAGCAAAGAACCAAAAACAAATTATAGTCCCATTCGCTAAACTTCTGGATTGCATCAGTTGAAACATAATAAGCTTGGAAAATATCGTCTGCCACCCACATAAGTTAGCGCGGAAAAATGAAAAATATATATACCCTCAACGATAAAATTATTTGCAATGCTTGTTTCCATAGTAGCAAACAAAAAAATAATAGTCTGCCACAAATAATATAACACGAAGATCGTCTGCCAAGCCTATGAATTTGTGCTCGCCCTGCATGCAGCGCGCGAGCATTGCGGCCAAGACCTGCATCTTCATTGTCCTGAAAGACAGTCGTTGTTCAAAATTATTGAACGGCTATCATGAAGTTGTTTTCTTATCTTATACATTTGGTCAATGAATTGATTTAATACATTCCTGCTGAAAGTTGTGGATAACGTGTATCAAAGCTAAGTTGAATATAACTTTTAGTTGTTCGTGTTGAATCTTCAATTGTCTAACTCGTTGGAAAGTACCTAATCTCTTTTATTATACCTCTCCACTCATCTTTGGGAGAACTTTTGAAGTTTGCCAGTGCTATTTAGAAATAAAAGTATCTGTCGATGGAACTGCGGATGCAGCTAGATTTATTCGGTCATCTTTCGCGAAAAAACATTAGATATTGATAGTTTTAAGGTATCCACTAACGCCAATTCCTTTCTCACTCTGCATTGTTGACAGTTCCATCTGTGAATCTGACAAATCAGCTTCATTGAAATTATTGGAAAAATATACTGATAAAGACCAACCACGATATACTGCTATCGTCAGTAACCTTATTTTCCAATTTCGTCACAATTTTTGCTACTGGAGAGATACCCACAAAAATTCTTTGAACTTCAAACTAAACATCCTGAAAAATGCCTTGACTGGAATATATGGCCATTGCCTTGTTTTTCATTATTTGGTTTTTATAATGGCATCGATTACTGCGATCATTAGTCATTGTATGTTCTGGGTAGGCTGTGTTATGTTACCAACTCCATACGCCCACCTTATGAGTAGCACTTACCTTTTGTTGTTATTGGTCCTTCTTCGCGCGAAGTGATCTGACTGGTAGTGAAAGCAGGCATCAAATCAACATGAAATGAAACAACATGGAATGAAAAGTTTGAACTTCAACTAGCTTAATAACTTGCACTTTTTTTCTGTCAATATACGATTTATGCTGATGATTCCTTAATATATGCAATCAACAATCAGATTTTCGTAAATTTGAATGATTTTTTACCTCTAGATCACATACTCTGAGACTGACAAATCAATCAATGATGAATACAGATTTGTATGTTG
Source organism: Chrysolina oricalcia (assembly GCA_944452925.2). Lineage (NCBI taxonomy): Eukaryota > Metazoa > Arthropoda > Insecta > Coleoptera > Chrysomelidae > Chrysolina > Chrysolina oricalcia. The sequence goes on from OX101821.2 coordinate 17,075,082, forward strand.
ATTTAGTATGTTAAGCTCTATTCGAATTGTCTAAAATAATAACATAAAACCGTTCATAATAAAACTATAATGTTGACTTTCACAAAATTTTCAATCGACAGTTGACAGTTATTGTTTTCGATTATTATCCTATTCACATTCATCTAGTGTACCTATGGAACAAATTCAAAAGTAGGAAGTTATTAAGTTTTGTTTGGTCAATGATTAAGTTTTGTGAAGTCGTTAAGTTGCAAACTATCTACTCAACTGATTTTAGTTCTTTCCTTTGTTCCCAACATTAAGTATTTCAAAGTTCAAAACTAAGATTTTCTGTGAGTAGAGGGGCAGCAAAAGTTGAAGTATTTTTGATTACTTGGTAATTTCTATGTTCGACTATGTGTTTTTTGAAATTTCTATCAGTTTGTTCGACATATAACAACAAGTACCTCGGGTTAATTTATAGACTCCACTCATTTCTATTTTTTTAACTTCATCTTCATTATTGTTCTCGATATATTTACTCAAAGTATTACTTATCTCAAAATGGAAATCAATACCTTGCTTTTTCAAATAAAACACCTATTTCGAAGATTTTCCAATATGTGTTATTGCTCAAAACTACTGTTGGTATTCGATATTAAGGTGAACTTTTTGGTTTTCCGCATAAATTCTCAGATAAAGTATTATCTATTCTATTGAAGAACATTTATTATCGTTAGTAACTTCTATTTACTCTATAATGTTTTATTAACGCCTTATGGAAATCTGTTCTACTTTATTGTGTACTGTTATATTCGTTTTTGAATGTTCACGAAAAATGGAAAATTCATGTTCATTATCTGAGTTGGTTATAGTAAAATCTAGAAGATGTAGGTATATCTATCGTGAAATTGATTGATGGGAGCATATGATTTATTTTGAATGTCTGCTTACAAACTCCCGGTATTCAGTGTCTATGTCTGAGCGTTGTTTCAGGCCTATTAGTCACCTAACAACTGTGCCTGCAGTCTGTACTTTTCAGTTCATTAGGGTGTTAACTGAGACATCATTCCAATATTTTTTGTTATCGATTGTTCAAAAGGTATTAGTTCGTATAGCTTGAATGTATTTCGTGCATTGTGTTCTCGTATACGAAGACCTCATTCGACACTATTCACTTCAACTTCTATATCCGGCTATGTTGTGCTCGACAAAAATCATTTAATTTTGCAATTTCCTATTGGGAGTTTCACAGAAACAAACAGAAAAACCAACACTTTTTATTCGATTTCATTAATTTAATTATCTGCACCTTTCAATCAATTTCATAATAGAATTAAAGAAGGACAATTCTTCAATACATTTTCTAGATTCAACTAGGACAAAATCGAATGATAAATATGGATTCTCAACTGTTCATAAAACTTAATGAACAAAAATTACAATAGAACACAGCTCAACCCAACCATAACAACATAAAGTAGCAGATTGATATGGATATTTTCGAACATCCATAAAATTAGTTTTAGCTCTCAAAACCACAAAATCAGTGAAAAACTGCATATGAAAATTCCACTCATCTGAAAAAGACATACACAAAGAATATTTTCTTCGGACCTAAATCGTCCGACCTTCTTCCAATGCGCCTAAAAATATTTAAAAAATGGGTAATCTCAAACTCACACTCAACCAACACATGCTAGGGAACCCGATAACATTCAACATATTCTGAAATACCTAATACAAGGATCCATAGACTCGTCCTGCATGGCCAGTCGTTATCCCTTCCTCTACATTATTGATCATTATTGATTATGTAATATCTAATGCATTGCATTATTGTTTTTGCAAAAAAAGTTATAACATGAACTTCATTGAAGAGTTGCTAAAAAATACGCCTAGGTGTACTTTATTCCTCTCTGGAAAAAGTTCCAAATAGAAAAATATTAATCGTATATACTCAGAAATATATTTAATAATGAGAAGAGATTAGGAAATTAGATTACATAGATGAAATTGATTTTATCAGCCAATGGAACTGTAATAACTGTTGTTTATTTGGAAATAAAGTTGATTGATAAATTGATAATAGTATGATACAAAGGTTGATCACCATTTCCGTAATTACATTTCAAATTATAAACGTTATGAACGGTTATAAATGTTCTTCAGTAGGTAGTGTTTCATTTGAGAAGTTACACAAAAAAGCGATTAAAGAAGTTTACTCATTATTGAACAGCAACAGAAGTTCAAAGCAGTAACATTGTGTATTGGAATTTATTGAAGAAACAATGCCCTTATATTTTCTTCAAGGCAAATTACACTATAGGTAAGCATATTTTATTAACAAAAAATCGAATATGTCGAAGTGCAATCTACAATCAAGAATATCCTCATATCAAGAACAATACAGATTTAAAATAATAGAAGAGAGAGGTCTATAAATCAACAAGTGGTACCTTATACTATGTTTTATATGGGACAAACTGGCAGAACTTCCAAAAAATGCCCAGCTAAAGATAGAAATTGGTATGTAAAGCCAAAAAAATTCAACTCTTTCTGCCCATCTTCAGACAGAAAATCAGATGATTTGAGCATGATTTTGAAACCACATTTTGAAAACAAATTAACAAAATTAAAGTTGTTTGATAGTTTGGAAATTAATGAATGGGAGTAGTCATTTTCTAATTTATTTTGCAAGAGTACGTATTGAATGTAATTACTTCAATAATCGAAAACAATGATTGTCAACCGCTGATTGATCGGAGGAAAAGTACAAAACAACCAACTCATTAATCTTTGGTTGGATAGTTTCTTTGTATACTTCTGCAAAACAATCACCATGTCTTCATAAACCAGAAACATTGCTAGATATTAAAATTTTATTATGAACGCTAACAAGGATTTTTATCAAGTATCAACTACATCGATTCAATAATTGGCAGAATACCCATCTTATTATCGTCATAAACGATAACTACTTTGGCTACGCCACTGGCCAACTTATATCTATGAATGAAAACTCAACCTAGACTTTCTCTTGTCATCTCGTTGACTCCTGAACCTTCTTCTGCATGCCGTTCACCTCATCCCATTACGTAAAAGTTCGTGGAAACTGACGATAACAGAATTCTTTTCTATGCACTTCGCTTTGAGTTTTCCTTTAAAAGCTTTTCTGAAGTGCTGAAAATTTATTCGTTCTTCCAAAAATCTGCAAACAGAAGTTTATTTAGTTTTACACTCGACATATTTCTTTATGGTTGATATTCGTTGGTGTAGCAGATATTCACAAAAATGCAAGACGTGAATTGGCGAAGGATTTGTGAGGTACTTGACCGTGAGGCGTATCGTAATAGAGTCATCACGTTTATTTCAAGTAGATTGTTACTTCCAATTTAATATTCTATTGTTCGTGATGTGACGAAAATCCAACTATGGATGGAAATCAAAACACTCTTTTTATATTTGAATTCGCTGTCTGAACTTTTTTGTTACAAATCAACTAGTCCATAATTGTCGTCTTTCTCTTGATCTCTTGAATAATATTTCAGCCAGCCTGCTTTGATAAGGATTGGCAGTAAAACTCGAAGGCATCCTTTCCTTTACGTTCAACTCCTTTGTTGTCAAAAACTCTGGTTTAGGAAAGGGTTGGTGAATCGAATAAGTTCGACGATGTCCAAAACTCTGCTGGAATGTGGGAAATATAGAGCAAGTGTCTGGCAGAGAAGAAACATTTCCCTAGCTAATACCACCACCGACATTGAACTGGATCTGACAGAAATTTGTGCTGTGTACCTCAATGTGGTTAGAGAACATTAGAGGTGTCCCAACAACGTTTAACCACAAACTTGGCATCTTGAAATCGATTTCGAAAGCCGAAGCTACCACCTGCAATGAGTTATCCTCTTCTCGCTAGCAAACTAAATGAGTAGGTATATCATTCGATCATCAATATATGTTTTTCTACGACAGTGCGTGAACTAAGCTTTTACGCACTGCTGACAGTGCGTAAAGTAATACTTTACTGTGCGTAATAGTTATTTATGTATCAAGGGCGTAAAGTAGGCGTTTATGGCCTGCAGCGTGGATCACACGCCGAATGCCTTAAACGCATTTTACGCACGTGATACATACAAAATTTTATGCACTAGCGGTTTTATAGCGCGAATCACAACTGACTTGAATTGCAATGGTTTACACGTTTCATACGTTATGCATACAATAATTAAGGGTAACGTAATATGAGGAATGTGAAACTATTGTAGCTGAGTGCTATATTGGAGAATCTATTTCAAATAAATAGGTCATCACCGAAAAAATAGCCAACGATTATGAACAAATGTTAGAAAGAGTATTGCTCTATTGAACTGAAATGATTCTAATTCGTGTTAGGAATTGCATGAAATGATGTGTGAGTATAGACAATTTGAGAATTTTGTCTACTTTACGGCCCGCCGGGCCATAATGCGCCCACGGGCGGTAAAGTGTCACTTTATGCCCGGCGAACTGGGCGGTAAAGTGTACTTTACCGCCCGCTAGTGCATACAGTAATTTTTGCACACTTTTCATATACTTACGCATTTTCGAAAAATACAGTATTTTGCGTCAAACATAACTCGGGAGTCTTCATTTTATAATAAGACGACAATTCAAATCACTAAACATTCTAATTAGATAGATAGATAGATAAATAAACTTCATTGTCTAAATGAAAACATTTGTCGACAAAGTCAAAGTATTACACTGTTAATTCTTAACCTATTAGCCTATGGAGAAAATCTCCCATAAAGATAAATCTATTTAAAATTTCAAAGTTACAAAAAGGACATAAAACCAAATAACATGTAATAGTATATTGTGCAACGAGCATGGAATAAGGCGAGTGCCGTAAATCATACGAGTGAGAAATGGGCATTCCATGCAAGTTGTACACTATACTTTTTCTACGACCATAGCAACATTTCACTTTCAATAAGCCCCACATTATATGATGACGTTATTATAAAATATGAACAAGAACATCGATTATATATTTCTTATCATATATTACTATTCAACATTAGTTTATTCATTATTTATAATATCAAATGTTCCATTTCCACAATGACTGACAGTTAGGTACATTTGGATTTTTATTACTTTCAATTTCCACAGTTAAATTTTCCTGATTTTTCCAAGCCTCAGAAGTTAAAGGTAAATTTTCTCTATTTTCTATTGAATTCCTTATTCTATTCTCAACGTCAAACTTATTTTTAATCGATTCATCGATGTTACCTTCTGATACTGCGGTTGATTTCCAGCCACCATGTCTTTTTGAAGAGGTTATGTCTCCCCAGCATCGACAAGAATTGTTGCAGAAGATCTGCGGAAACAATGACCAGTATATAATTCAGCATCGGGTAGTTTCAGGAATTTGGCAATACTTTTCCCCATGCTTCCAAATTTATTTATTCCAACTCTCTGTATGGTGCATTTGCATTTCTGGTAATTCAAAAAGAAGAGTCCTTGACATGTAATGGGCGAAGATCGGTATATTTTTTTATTATTTGGTGAAATTTTCTAGTAATAGTAAAATTTCGAACAATTTTTGTTTTGGAGTCTGGTGTCTTTATAACAAGAGCTGATCCCAAATCGTTCAAATCATCAATTTTCATTTGGTGCAATTCATGCCTGCGACAATCACCCATTATTCCTATTATCAAAGCGATCTGCAAAAAAAAATTGTATTAATTTATTATCTAATTATAAATTAAAATAGGACAGGATTTGAACTAAAGACCTTTTGCTTGGTAGTCCGAAGCGTTACCACGGCGCCACGGACTTGTTAATAAACAATAAATTGATAGGGACACTAGTATGCTTACTTGAAAAATTATTCAACTAATGTTTTAAATGTAATTTTTTTTAATGTTATGTTCTTATACTTATGTACTTATTTTGGTCATTAGGAATTCATCATCCGGTGCATCCTTAATAAAGTTGTTTATTTCCTGAGAAGTGAAAATTTTTGATTTTTTTGGTCGGTATCAATCGGATTGTCTTTTCAGGAAAACTCGTAATTTAATGTATTTGGAAATATCCACATCATCATTTATGCTGAGAGTTGTCCGTAACGTTGAATATTGTGTCCATAACGTTGTGGGCTTGAAAACTTTTGATTTATCAGCAAAATATGCCATCAAAACGCTCTCGGAGAACGATGATGTTTTCATACAGCTCCTCCAGTTCATGAATAAATGGTAGGCGATTTCATATTTTTTCTTCGATTTTTCTGGCAATAAATTTAAAGAAGCCAGTTTGGCATTCTCCAAAATCTCTGGAGGAGTCAAACTCAATTCGCTATCACTTGAAACTTCCATATTTTCAGATAAAGTTCGAATCATTGTATTTCTGATAATATTGGCAACTAATTCAAGGCTTGCTTCAATTGAGCATTAAAAATCGAGAATTTGGAATTCATACTCTTGCTTCACAGACTATATTTTATTTATAATGAATGATATTGATTCACATTATTAGTGGTGAACATATTTTTAATATTATCCTGGGCAAAATATTGCTGGACTGGTCTATTTGGGCTTTATATTTCAGCAATACCTGTACGACAGCCTGTACTGAAATGATCATTATAGTACAGTTTGTGATGTAGAAATGAAAAAGTGTTTACAATCGGCCTAATTTCTTGATCAATAAAGCGCATAAAATGGGCATATTTCTATGTGGTCGTAGAAAAAATATTTTATAGTATCACAGTATTATCAAAAACAGAATGTTGAATATTGAGTATAGAACGACTAGAATGCATATACAAGATACTCCTCTGAATTAACGAAGCGTTTCCCGATCAGAAGTATTTAAACTGATTTGATTGGGTAAATGATTGAAAATTTTCTTGCTTCTGTAAATCAAAGAATGTTTCGTGAGAGTTGAAGTGGAAAGAGGGAGGGTATGTTTTTTTTCCTGAAGTGTAAATCGCTTCGTGGTGGAGTTGATCAATTTCTCCCTGTTTTTGTGCATTAAGCAAGCTGTCTCTGAAATGAAAATTTCATAAAGCGTCAATGTTTTTTCACTGACGAAAATTGGCCTGCACGATTGACGCATCTTCACTTTGAAGATAAATTTTAAAGCTCGTTTCTGGAGGATGAAAACACTTTGGAATAAAACTTGACTGAAAGAACCCCAGAATGGAATTGCGTACCGTAGGTGGGACTCAATAAATGAGTAGTATGCAGTTAAGGAAGGTGCCATTCCGATTTCGCGAGATATTATATTGACAACGTAGCAACCAGAGGACAACATTTTTTTTAGAGCCGTTATACCGTTATACCCCAAGAAATTTTGTTTCAGGATTGCTTTTAATTACTTGAGAACCTGAAGGTACTTGTTCTAGATCCATCTTGAAAGTGACCAGATTTGTTTTTGTAACATTTAATGTCAGCAGGTTAGCCTAGCATCACTTTTTTTTTCTATATCAATAGGAATAGTTCGAACCAGAGCATCACGATCTTCATTGTGCCAGAAAATCGCGGCATCATTAGCAAACAATGTAAGATGTCCAGAAATATCTAGGTTGACCATATCGTTGATGTAGAGCAGAAATAGAATTAATAATATAATTGATACAATTTGGCAATATAATAACTGTCGAAAAAAAAAACTTTATATGAAACACTTTCGTAAAGGGCTTTTTTGTACTCGCGTGTTTGTTGAACTCGGCTGCGCATTCAACAAACTTCACGCTCATACAAACGAACTTGTATCATAAATAGCTATTTTGTAGATTTGACAAGAGCAGTCGATACTGTCATTGTCATAGAATTACTAGAAAGTATTGAATTCAGAGTTTTACAGACTATCGTACATCAATTTTAATAATTTCCTAACGATGGAAAATATTATTTTTTTTAAATTGCGTATCTCAGGGTACCGATTTTGTTCCGGTTCTCTTCAACACTTAATGAACGGTCTTCTCTCATTAAATATAGAAGGAGTAGGCGACAGTAATCGTTTACCTATCAGAATTATGGAAGTCACCAATATGAAACCAAAAGCGAAATGGCAAAACAATTATTCATTTAGTTGAAAGTTATTGACTTATATTTTAGAAAAAATTTAATAAACGTTATAGAAAAGTTTGTTATATGGCTATATTCAGACAAGAGATGATGTCAGACGTCATTGATTTGCATTATAACATTTTCGTCTTTTAGGAGAATCAAATTAAAAGTGATTCAAATCCATTCACCGTTCTCCACGTAATGATAGATTATTTGAAATAATTCCAGAAGATTGTTAATAATTATTTTTCAATATGTCCCTAGTGCTTTAATCAATGATATTTTCTGTAATATCTCAAGGCCTGGTTTTTTTAACCAGAAATAACAGAATTATGCACTCTGATAGTTATTCAAAATATGACTGACCAACTTTTTAACTTTCCGCATGATCGGTATTTATCATTCAGAAAATATCTTGGGTATCTTAAAACCAAAGATAGTTTCGTTTCTTTTGTAGTTTCATATTCCGTTGGAGGAACAAATACTGAGAATGAGATGTTTGGCAAGTCTCCGGGCTGGCAACGGGGATGAACTCATCTGAAAAAACTTGAAGAAACTGCTGAAGGTGGATGGATAAAATAGAAATATCTATAAAATGTAAACAAATGGTATATTAATAAGTTTGTTTTGATATTGCCAAAAGATGAGGAAAATGGTTTTAGTATTTTTTCATCGCATTTCTCCATTGATATATAGATCATTCACCTTTTCTGATCAAATAGCTAGTTACTTATTTTATAACAAAACCAGGGGCGTTTTCAGAACTATTCAATGTGAATTTTTAAAGAAAATGGTTGTCATCAGAACTTATCATACCATAAATTATCGATTTGGGAATGAAAAGTGGTAATTGACTATATTGAGACTACACAAGTGAATTAAAAAACTTGATAATAGTATTATTCTACATATAACAGCCCGCAAACATGTACCTTTTTTATTTTTTTCACGGTCCGTCAAGTTAACGTATTTACTAGTTCGATTGAAGGAATAGTATATAGGAGAAGTAAATGAAGTCGTCATCAGCCAAAGTTGAACTCTCTGTTTTTGATTATGACCTGTAAATACCTTTGGTATGATTTGTCAATATAAAGAACTTATTATTACAATTCAACTTTTCAGGTATACATTAATTTTTCCATACTAGTATCTTTCTGAATATTCTGCTGCTAAACTCAGAATTAGGTTAAGTTTATGAATCTCCGATATTTATTAACGTTAAAGTGATAATTCTGCTTTGATGTCAGAGTAACAATTCTGCTTACCGGTCGGTAAGAACTGTCTCTTTCCGATCAAGGGTAGTGAATCTATTTTCAATCTTCCTGAACTGATAAGAATTTCAGACCAACATGTTCAATACAGATCTAAGATATGCAGCATGGAAGTATTCCAGAATACGTGTATACTTAATATAGTTTGAAGTAATGAGTAATGAGGAAGTTTGTTGATGCTACCAGAGAACCACCAAAATTCACAAAATACTCATTACTTGGCCAGTTGGCATTGAGAAACTCCACACCAGTTCTGCCGATATTTTCTGACACTTCGATATCCATAATTTGAATATGAGCCATTCGTTGGATAAAGATGAAAGACATCGTACCGGATACATGCCTTATTATGGAAAGTAATAACTTTAATACATTTTGACTCTACCATTCTAGTAATGAACAAATTCAACTTTCATTCATAGCAGTTTTTTGTTGTTCTGCCAGGTAAGACAAAAAACGTACACACGTACACACGTACACTTATCGTACGAAACTAGTTCATTTTGTAATATTTGTTATAAAATATACATTATTAACCTCCCTTACAAAGATCTATCCCAAGAAAACATCCTTGTTTGGTAGCTCCAAGTATGGTTTCTATTACTTGAGGTCCTCAACAATTCTGTTTTTTTTTCATTTCTCCTTCCACCAAGTACAGTGCTAATTCCAATTATTTCTATTCGTTTTTTATTTAATTTTTTGTGGCAATCAACAAATTTCAGGGCTAATTTACAATAATTAGTGCAACCCGCCTTATTAAGACCATTAAAAATGTTTCTATCATGAACCCCTCATAATTGAGTTCATTTTTATTACTCACCCAAACGAGCACAGCTAAACTCAGTAATTCTGTTGTAAAAGTAGGTTATTCGAGAGTTAATCCTAACTAATATCACCTGAGCATCAGGTCGCGTGTTTGTCATTTCTTTAGATTATCTACAATTTGTTACTGCCAGGTCGACTCAATATGGCTTTGGAATGTTGATAGTGCATGTCATGTGCCCAGTATATCGTTATTACCAATTCGATAGAAGTTTCCGGTTCAATTGGAAGAATTTTTTTGAAAGTCCCTAAGGTGTGTTTCTCCGGTTGGGTTGTTTACGTGTACGTTCGCAACATGAGATTTGTGTGCAGGGACGTTGTCCTACAAAAACAAAATATCTTTGGATAGCTTTCCGCATCTTTTCTCTTTAATTTTTTCCCGTAGTGGTCAGTAATGTCGAATAGTAATCTCTAGTTATTGTTCTACCCTTTTCCAAAAAATATATCAAGATTACTCCATAGCAATCCCAAAGAACTGAAGCAAGAACTTTTCCAGCAGATTTTTGAACACGAAATTTCTTAGGTCTTGGGGAACCGGAGTGTCGCCATTCCATCGATTGTTGCTTTGTTTCTGGATCGTATAAATGTACCCAAGTCTCATCCATTGTAAAAATTTGGCTTAAGAAGTCTACATCGTTTCCAAATCGAGCACAGATCGAACGCGATGCTACTACCCTTGCACGCTTTTGGTCAACATTCAAACATTTGGGGATCCATTTTGCACCAATTTTTCTCATTTCCAAATTGACGTGAACTATATGATGAACGCGTTCGTATGAAATATTCAGTGCTTCAGATATCCGTTTTAGCTCAATTCGACAGTTTGTTAAAATCATGTCATGAACTGCATCGATATTTTCGGGGACTGACACAGAAACTGGCCTTCCCGATCGGTCATCATCTTCAATGGAAAACTTACCTCTTTTGAAGCTTGCAGTCCAATTTTTCACGGTCGCACACGAAGGGTATTAAGTATATCTTCGTAAATCTGCTTACCTCTTAACCCTTTTAAATACAGGTACTTGATGATGGCTCGATACTCACAATTTCGGTGGACATATTATTCTTTTAATTTTTTGCGTAACTCTGGTTTACTTTTTTGACGTCAAACTTTACACTGACACTTCTAATAAGTTATTGTTCGTTGCTATGGTAATATTTTGTTTATGCAGGGAACTGATCTAGGCTAACTAGATTTCAATACATCCTCGTAGTTAGGGAGGTGACGAGCATTTCGGTATACAGTGCGGCTTTTTTAGTCCCCTCCCGGTTTGAATTGTTCGACCTAAAAATAAACAAAAAATTGTTTGGAGGGTTTCACTTTTTGATACAGAGAAAATGTTGATTGCTCGACAACGGGCGCAGGGTGCACATCAACTCAAAATTTTTGACTAGCATGGGGGGTCAAGTGTCATATTGTTGAAAAGAAAATTAAATTTTCTTCACAAGCATCTATATTTTTTTTTTATTCGTTGATATTTTTTTTGCAATTCAAATTCGAAATATCAAATATAAATGCGGATCTGAAAACTACTTATACCTCGATAAACTTGAACGGTCAGTTGTGGAATAATGAAATCAAAAACATTTTGGAGGGTATTACCGATACTAATTTTTGAGAGAAGAAACATTGCAATTACTCTACAGATGGCGCTGGGGACACATTAAATCGAAAATTTCGAAAGGCATAAAAATCGAAATTGGGAACAAATTCCTAAACAAAATTTTAAAGAAATTTCATGGTTGTAAAGAGAATTGAATTCTCTTTTCAACGATGTGACACTTGACCCCCCCATGCCGCTTAAAATTTTTGAGATGATGTGCCCCCCGCGCCCCCTGTCGAGCCATCACCATATCTTTTGTTTCAAAAAGTAGTATCGGTGAAACCCCCCAAACGGTTTTTTTTCATGTTTGTACGTCGAACCATTCAAAACGTACCAGGGAGGGACTAAAAAAGCCGCACTGTATGATTAGCATAAGCTTTAGAACATCGAGGTGGATTGCAGTTTAGATCACTACGAATTGATTTGGTCCAGTCAATTTTGTAGCTTGGAAGAAAAAGGGACGTTGTCCAATTCTGCTGTTCCAAGAAAAAAGAGTGTAAAGATTTTTAGTATAGAATCATGCTCGTCCTGAAGAACGGTAGAACGTTACATGAGAACTATTTCTAACACATACTCCTTTGTATGATATTACAAATGATTAAATGAATATTAGCTGTTTTCTTAATTTGTGGAAAATATTGGATATTGTCTGTGAGGAATACATCGTTCAAGAGGACATTGGCCTCTTGATGAAATTTCATTTCACAACCAGTGTAACAATAATGGCCAATGTCAAGCATTTTGGCCCTTATTCTAATACGCAGAAATGGACATCAGCCTTCAGTATTAAATTACTTTTGCTCAATGGAGATCCCTAGGACTTTGGCCATTTTTTACGTGAAAATTTCAATTTTTGACGTATACCAGTGAACCTTGTACAATATTGAAACTGGTGATAGACCAGGTCGTGACTGTTCAGAATATCGGAATTTCACCTTTGTAAAAATATCACCGTTTTCAAAATAATGGGCATTTTAAGAATTTCTGGAAAATCGCAACCTCACCTTAGATTTTTGAGTGCCATGTATACAAATTGACACAAATTCAAATATCTTTGCTGCTGAAGATTACTGATGAGTGATGCTTTTAGACGTGCTGAACAGTTTTTCAGAAACTGAAAAAAACTATCAAGAAATGAGGTTAAAATGACAGATTTGAGCTTCATCAATTTTTTAAAAAAAGTTTGACATTATTGTCTGAAACAAACATAACCAATTGGTAGTGGAATTCAATTCAAAAGAATGCTTATTTTGTCCAGACTCTACCATGGATTTAAACAAACTATAATTATTTTTTGGGGGAAGTGATTTCCATTGAATTAGGCGTGGTTTTATTCTAGGCTTCCGTCAACTTATATAATTACTCCCATAAATTATTTTATTTCTATTTTATCACGATAAAATGTGGAAATGAATATTAATAATAAAGAATAGACTGCTTGGTAGCATTAAATAGTATGTCAATAAAATTGAACTTTTCATGTAATTAAGCCTAATAAAATTATCGAAATGAAATGTCGATTATCCGACATGGCACCGAATAAAACGAATTCTTGTGAAAAATGTCGCAATTGTCCAACATCCAGATTCCAACGAAGATTCAGAGACCGACAGATTTACAGGGTGTAACCAAATAAGTGCATAATTTTTTAGGTGAATCCTTGTCGAAAACTTTTCCAACTCCTATGTTGTGTCCGTAGAAGCAATAGTTTCCTGATTGAAAAATAAATGACAGCATTGTGCATGAACGGATCTTCTGTAAATAGAATTGAAAAAAATCTAGTAGGTGGCTGTCACACTTTGTTTGATCAACTTGTGACTTTTTTTATTATTCCCTTTGTTTCATTCAGTGGTATTTATTTCTTTATCACGCCGTACACACAGCGCTTTATAGTCTAAGAGCAAGCTACGAAAAAGTGAACTGATAAGGTCACGAATTTTGTATGAAACGTCTCCTTGGTACCTTATAAGTACGTAGCACTGCCGTCAGAACGCTCTCTCTGGGAGGGAGGCGTGGGTGGGTCGTCAAAGTCGTAAACTTTTAATAAAAAAAACTGATAAGATATAGTCCTGATATTTGGCGTAGTTATAGTTTTTAACTGTAGGAATCGAGGAAAATTATTGTCAGAAGTCTAGGTTTAAAGAATGTCGGAAGTCGACAAAGTTGTTGAAAAAAATTGAAATTTAAACCACAAGGTGCAGTTCTGACAATTGCATTTTCCTATTATTTATGGCTTACTGAACCTGTATATAAATTGTCACAAGTCTAAATGATGGCTAAGTACATAAAAATTGATATTATGGACGAAAGTCGCTGAAGCGGCTATCGCGACGGAAAGCAATCTTTCGAAGCTTGTTTCAATTTTGAATAACGAGGTGCAGTTCTGGCTATTTTCTGATTTTGCTATTTAACTAAGTATGCTATTATAGAAGGCTAAGGAACGGAGAGCATTGACCGTTGCGGCTCAAATAGGAGGCAAGCGTCAGTCCGAGTGTAGATGTTGTTTCGTACCATATAAATATTATAATAAACACTAGAACGCCAACCAGTTCAGAGTAACGTGGCACCCCATAGGACAAAATCACCGACTATCGAGTTTGCGCAATAGATAGTGTTATTGGGAGGGACATGTAAGGGACGGTCTTACTTCTCACTTCTTGTTCGTGAATCTGGTATATGTTGTCGGTAATAGCATTTGTAATATAGAGTAATCTTTTAATAATATATACAGGAAAACAATAATTGACTACTTGAAATTGGTGATCTTGAGTTTATTTTTAATAAAAATATATTACTACATAGGACCATGTTTTCGATTTTCGAGACCAAAGAAGGAGGAAATGATAGTGATCGTGAAAAAATTCAATTGTTGACATTTTGACGGAAATCGATTCTATTCCACTCATAGAGCCTATAAATCACAGTTATAAAAAAATCGCAATTTGTGGGTTTATCGGCTGCTTCCATTATACTCGAAATCCATATCAGTTTTATAACGAAAAAACATTTTCTTAAGGTACGTAAATTTTTTATTTACGAAGTTCTGAAATTTGAAGGTTGTTTTCACGAAGATTTGAGTAATTTGTATACATTATGGCCTATGTTGAAAGAATAAGAAATTATTTGAATTCGATAGTTATATACAGTGTCCGCCAAAAAGTATGTACCATATAGGAAAAAAGTTTATTATTAGAGTATCCGAAAAACTTTTCTGGGGAAAAAATTGTGCATGTGTTATAATCTAAAAATCGATTCTGACACATGTCACGTGACCACTATTATGGCGGAAAATTGGAAAAAATACCATAAAGATGCCAAATGTGAGGTAAGATGACAAGATATCGAAAAAAGTTATTTGAAAAAGTTTCTTGGAATTTAGCTTTATACTTACATACATAGTTTTAAGCAATTAATCGGAAAAATTGAAAATTGCTATTTTTTCTGTTTACAAAAATCAAACATTTTTCGTCTGAATGGCTTGACTGTAGTGGAACATTTGTATTTCGATGATAATGACAAAACTTTCTCACTTTTTCCGCATCAGATGGCAGTAAATTGAAAAAATTGGTTTTTGCCAGAACCCTCGCTGTTACATTGGTTTTTATCTAACAGTTAATTCAGAATTCCAATACTATTATAACAATGTGGCAATCAAGAAACTCTCTGGTTTCCTGATTATAAACAAGTTTCGATGATAATCCTGCGTGAGTGTTTCACTTCGCACATAAACTTGAAAAGAGTGCGACAAATTAAAGAGGCTTGAAGTTTATGTGCAAAGTGAAACGTTCATGCACGATTATCATTAAAACTTGATAGTAATCAGAAAACAAGATATACTCAGCCATTATTCAAACTTCTGACAATTTAAGTACAGGTTCAGTAAGCCATAAATAATAGGAAAATGCAATTGTCAGAACTGCACCTTGTGGTTTAAATTTCAAATTTTTTTTACAACTTTGGCGACTTCTGACAGTCTTTAAGCCCCGACCTAGATTTCTGACAATAATTTAAAAACTATAACTCCACCAAATATCAGGACTACTACACCTTATCACTTTTTTTTCATTAGAAGTTTACGACTTTGACGGCCCACCCATGCCTCCCTCCCCGGGAAAGCGTTCTGACGGCAGCGCTACGTTCTTATAAGGTACCACGGAGACATTTTAAATTCGTAACTACACCTTATCAGTTTTGTTCCATTAAAAGTTTACTACTTTGACGGCCCACCCACGCCTCCCACCCCGGGAGAGCGTTCTGACGGCAGCGCTACGAACTTATGAGTTACCAAGGAGATATTTTATATAAAATTCCTGACTACACCTTATAAGTTTTTTTTCATTAAAAGTTTACGACTTTGACGGCCCACCCATGCCTCCCTCCCCGGGAGAGCGTTCTGACGGCAGCGCTACGTACTTATAAGGTACCACGGAGATATTTTACATAAAATTCGTAACTACACCTTATCAGTTTTTTTCACTGAAAGTTTACGACTTTGACGGCGCACCCATGCCTCCCTCCCCGGGAGAGCTTTCTGACGGCAGCGCTACGTACTTGTGGAGACATTTTACATGAAATTCGTAACTACACCTTATCAGTTTTGTTTCATTAAAAGTTTACGAATTTAACAGCCCGCCCACGCCTCCCTCCCCGGGAGAGCGTTCTGACGGCAGCGCTACGTACTTATGAGTTACCAAGGAGACGTTTTATATAAAATTCGTGACTACACCTTATCAGTTTTTTTTCATTAAAAGTTTACGACTTTGACGGCCCACCCATGCCTTCCTCCCCGGGAAAGCGTTCTGACGGCAGCGCTACGTACTTATAAGGTACCAAGGAGACGTTTTATTTAAAATTCGTGACTATCTTATCTTATCTTATCAGTTCACTTTTTCGTAGCCAGCTCTCCCACTATCATGCAGAACGATATCCGATTGCACAATGCCGCTCAGAGAATCGCTGATTTGGGGGATATAACCTATAACGCATTTGAAAAGGTTCTTCTTCAAGACATGTCGTCTCTGCGTACGAGTGGATGGAAAATAACATTTTTGTAATATTATTCAGTGCGATGTTGAATAATCGTTATTGTGGTTTATAGTGTTTGTTGATTCAGAATAACGTTGAATTAGTATTTACTTCTTTACATCTCATTGAATGCTTCCTAGCATTTGATTCGTTATTATTCATAATTATTTAATCAATTCAGCTTGATACGATAAAAATAAAAGACATTACTGACAAAGTCTAATGGAGTTGATTTTAGCTCAGAATAACATCACACTCTAATATAATCGAAATTCTACTACTACCAATAATGATTATCGTATGTTTTATACCATGGTAGAGTCTGGACAAAATTGGCATTCTTTTGTTATGAATATGCACTTCAACTTAATTAGTTTTTTTAAACAATAATGTCAAACTGTCGTTAGAAAAATTGGTGAAACTCAAATCTGGCATTTTACCCTCATTTCGTGAAAAATTGGATAGTTTTCTGAAAAACTGTTTCGTACGTCTGAAAGCATCACTCATCAGTAATCTTCAGCAGCAAAGATATTTGGATTGGTCTCAATTTGTAGACATGCACTCAAACATCCAAGGTGAGGTAGTAATTTTCCAGAAATTTAAAAAATTCCCATTATCTCGAAAACAGTGAGATTTTTACAAAGGTGAAATTCCGATTTTTTGAACAGCAATGACCTGGTCTATCACCAGTTTCAATATTGTACAAGGTTTACCGGACACCCTGTATATGGCCATAATCCTCAATTTGGCACAAGGTACAGAATCAAAATCCTGGGTTGCTGCGTTCCCGCGATACAGCGGGTTGAATTTGCTTAAAAAGGATGGAGGGGGTATTAAATCATTTGCACACGTCTGCCTCTGGGATTCATGGTCACGATCATACTGGAGACGACGAAAATCAAAGAGGCAGACATTCAGGGCTCTGCATCATCACGGGACGGAGTTGTAAAAATGAAAAAAATAGCTCCAAAAAGTAATTTGCGTACGGTTCTCATATAACGGTTTTCATTATGACTTCCTGTATACGAAAAAACGTTTGGCAGACACTTTGCTTACTGATATTCAGCTGTATAATTGTTTGAATTTCACGGGTACAAGAGAAAGCTGGTAGAAAATTTTCGTGTTCGAGAAAAAACTTTCTGTTTTTAATTGAAGCTAGAGTGGTGTTTGGTAAGAAAATATCACACCAAAATATTATTTAAAAAATACTAGGATAATAAGGGATTTTGATGGTTTTAAAATTTAAATAGTCTCTGTATGTTAATTCAAAAACAATTTGAGGTAAAATAACAATTAATATACTCACATCAATTACTAAATGCTTGAGAAAAATGAAAAGAGTTCAGGCGGTAGGATTCGAACTCACTCTTCATATTTCGTCTATAAACATCTAAAAAATTCCAGTGTAATTTCGTGTTTCTTACCCTAAGGAGGAGACAAAAATTTCCGGAAATTTTATTAGTTGCTATGGTAATGATGAAAAATCGGGTCTTTGAGTGGGAGGAAATATTAGTAGTGGAATTTTCAATAATATTCAGTAGACGTAGAATTTTGTACTCGTGAGTTAGCGCGAGCGTCGGGTTGGAAAAAAATTCAATTACTCTACCTTCGGAATATCACAGGCCTGGATGTCTGCATCGTCGATTTTCTTGGTTTTTATGAAAAATCTAGACATTAGTTCGAAAGGTACACATGTGAGCATAATATAGCACACATTTTTGAAGCGCTTTCAATAGACAACGCACAGGAAACATACTGGCAGACAATTTTTCCTTTATCCTCCTCATTGTTTTTAATCAAATAATTCTGGTCTGCTGAGTTAGTACTTTATATACAGTTTGTTATATCATAAAAATAACTTTAAAAATCAAATACTACAACAGTCAGAGCGCTGGATGTCTGCCTCTTTGATTTTATGTATTCACAGGATGATTGTGACCATCAGCCCCAGAGACAGACATGTGCGCATAACCTTTTAACATTTCTGAAACACTTTCAATTATTGATAACGCAGTTCCACCATGGTGGTCCTTGATGTTTCCAAAGGTATAATTATTGCTATTATTTACGTCAGCCACGTGTGCCGATTATATCGAAATTTTAGAGCAAACGGAGGAAAATAGTTTTTCCATTTGGCAAACAAATGGCAGAAGTCCAAGATTCACGTTTTGAGGAAAATCACTTCAAACAATTTATGTAAATGAACCTAATTATTTCTAACATAAAACATACAAAATCAAATCACATTATTTTTTCCTAGTTTTTTCAATATCAGGGAACTGAACAGTTTTAGGAAAATTAAAATAATGTATCTGTTTTGAATGGACAAAAATTTGTTTCTTTCTAAAATATCTGAAACTTGAAGGCGGGTGTCCACATATTAAATAAAAATATTGATTTTTTTCCGAAGAATGTATATTATTTACGACTTTATTCATTACTAGTATTGCCTGACAATTGTCATGGGGTAGGTTCACTTAGAAAGATATGCATGACTCTGGAATATTTCTCTCATATGGATTCTAGAAATGAAATAATTATTTATGATACAAGTTCGTCAAGTAGGACTTTTTTGAGTGAGCGTAAAGTGTGTTGACTGAGACGGAGCTGAGTTCAACAAATCACGCTAGTACAAAAAAGCTCGTGACGAAATTTCTTCTACTACATTCATTATGTTGACGAATTGTAGCAATTGCTTGATGTTTCATCATATGACGTTTCCAATATTCGACGTAGTACCAAATGATTTCTTCAGAGTATAATCTGACGCAAAATACTGTCTTTTTGAAAAATGTATGAACAGTGCATGAAACATTAGCTCACGTACAGTTGACGATTTTACGCACAGTTAATTTTTCACGCACTTGTGCTAAAAAGTATTGCTTTACGCACTGTGAACAGTTTACTCGCACTGTCGTAGAAAAACTGATTCTTTATTCACCATCATAATTGTGTACTTGAGTGATTATTGTATCGATGAATCGATGTAAGTTGTCTCGAGGTATACTAAGTAACCATTTCTTAGTAGGGTGAGTGCACCAGTAATTGAACAGTCCCCAGTGAATGAACAAGTTTCCATAAAAATGTAAAAATTAAGATTATTTTTGACCATCGTTTCAAAATTCCCGTCAGAGTTTATGGTGCGAACTATACATAACGTTTTATATTGCGGAGTGCACCGTAGTTACTCAGTAGCAGCGTACCCTAAGCAGCTGAATGTGAAACATGAGTGCACATGCTAGACGCCATATTGAATATACTAAGGTAAGCACTTTGCATGTAAGATATGTTTTATTTCGAAATTGATGAGTAATCCGAAGTTAAGGAATTCTTCACAATGTATTTATGTTATTGTCTTGATGTTTATTTGCGCTATTTAAAATCATTAAATGTGGATTCGTTTTTCAATAAATTACTGTTCATGATAATGGTACTCAGTTTCAAGATAAATCCAGTGAATGAACAGATGTTCATTTACTGGGTTTTTTTGCAAAATTCTAAACTAGCCCTTGATGTACTTGTAATTAAGTACTAAAGTCGTTAGCTTCCAGAATATGGCCGTTCATTAGATAAATCTTGATGAATCTAGTTAATGACCATACAATTTAGTAGATGTGCCCATTCACTGGACACCTGCAGTCGGTAATACCACTAAATAAACAGCTGTGTATTCACGTAGGGTGTTCATTCACTAGTTCTGTGGCTATTGAATGAACAACATGATTATTCTATTGAGTATGAGTGTGCATATTATTATGACGTGGGAATCTTTATGAAGAATTGATTTTACTCTGTGTAAAGCCATGTCATCAATTTCCTTTCTATCTGTATTTTACCAATAATTGATAATCAATCTGTTCGGCTAATTTTCTGCTTTTGACGGGTTTATTTCCATTAATGTTCGATTTAATGTTGAAATAACTCAACACAAAGCATTTTCGATTACCTAATATTCGAAAAGTGCTCTTAGCACAGTCTGTTGATGGTACGATGTCTCACTTTACATCAAAACCACCCTCGAGTGTAGGCACATGTATGTCGATGGTGCCTTGCAAATTTTTAATTTTTTTTCACATGATACTGTTATTTCAACAAAAATCTGACTCAGGTGCAGACAGCCTTGTATCTACAATTTTCAATTTTGTTACAGATGTCTCAAAAACAAAAATATACCAAAACAAAGTTTTCAAGATAAAACCAGTCCGATTTGGAAAGAGCTGTTGACGAAATTGCTAGAGGCAGTTTAACTCTAAATGCTGCTGCAACAGTTTATCAAATCCCCAAAAATACTCTGCATAACAAAGTCAATGGCTTAGTACCGATTGAAAGAAGAATGGGACCTTCCACTTTATTGACTTCTAGTAAAGAAAATGAGATTGAGAAGTATATTCTGGATAAGGCAAAACTGTAAAATTCATTTTTAGCCCGCAAACCATCTATAAAAAAAATGTAATACGGAGATGATATCTAAAGCCAGGGCAGCACTAACCGAACAATCAATCAGAGACTGGTTTCAAGAAGTTGAAGACCACCTCAAAGAAATCAATGCATTGGAAGTGTTGAACGATCCGAGCCTCATCTTCAACGCCAACGTAAAAGGAAACCAGAAAAGAACTGAAAAAATACCTTTTGCTATTTCTTCCGAAAAGTGGAAACAGATTCAAGTTCTAACAGAAAATCAAAAGCTTGAAAAAGAAAACGCTAAAAAGAAAAAGAAGCTTGAGTAAGAAAAACGACGAGAAGAGAAAAAGCAAGAAGCTGAAAAGAGAAAACTATTGAAAAAAAGAACAGAAAATAAAAAAATGAAATAAAGGGAATGCGGTGAGGACACTATGGTTGCGAAAAGAGATGATACCTTCAAGATCAACGATTACGTCAAGGTTATTTATGATGAGTTGTGTTATCCTGGCTTAATATTAAACGGAAACGAGTATGAAATAAGTGCAATGGAAAAGTATCAAACAGGAAATGCCTAACCAAATTTGGTATGATTCAAACGCAATGGTTAAGAACATAGCAAAACCTGTTTCACAGAATAAACGAAGACTTTATATTTGTACTGATGTTTGAATTTTGATTTTTATTTTTATGAAAACTTTATTTTGTTTCATGTTTTCCCTTCATTATTTCAAATGCAAATAACTATATTTCGTTCAATTATTGAATGTTAAATCTCAGTTGTACTTAATTATATGTGTTCATTTATTGGACTTTATGTTTCATTTACTGGTTGGGCATGTTCATTCATTGGGAAAACGACTTTTACAGTTTACAGTTTACTTGAGTTAAACTTTGAATTTTAGTACTGTGGATTAACACTGTTCAAATATATACTTTATAAAGTATTGTATGGGACATAGGGAATTAATTTTCATCAAAACATTTTACAACTAGAAGCCTGGCTTGTATACAATTTGCTTAACTGTTCATTCATTCGTGCTCTCACCCTATGGCTTTTAAACATTACTAGGGAATATTTTTTTTCATCTCAGTTTCCAATGTGTTATATAATTTGGATCCTAGTTAAGTATGACATTTTCCTGCAATGGCTTTTGCTGGTTTTGGTGTTTTGAGAGACTATGTTTTGTTTCTTGTGTTTTATACATGTGATATTTGCATTGAGACTCTTCCATTTTTGTGTTGGTACAAGACAAGACTATGACAGAATAATTGACGAATATCAAGTACTCTGGTCTCGATGTTTAATAAGCCAAATGAAAGTCTTAATGTTTTTTGTCAAATTTTCGTATTAGAGTTTTATATCAGTGTCACAAGTTTCACTCGGGTTTGAAGGCCGTCATTTTTGGGAATTTCTTCCTAACGGTTCGATAGCGCGAATGGCTAGCTTCTTCAGAGGCTAATACAACATGAATAATCTCAGAATCTGAGAACCCGAGTGAAAATTGTGACACTGAAAACTCCGGCCACGAAATGAGTTTTAGTTGCTCTTCCCCAGGCAATGATTCCGTATGATGAATAAGATTCCGCAAGTCAATGGTAAATTATTTTCTTTTGGTCCATTTACAGAAAATTTGATAAATATACGAGCTCCTACAATAAGTATCTCGTTTATTTATGACGTTATTGATCTGCGTTTCCCATTTCAAGTGACTGTCTAAAAACACCCCCAAATATTATGCAAAAATGTGAGCTTATTATATACTGGCAAATGTTTTCCATTCCAGGTGAATTTAATGAAATTTGTTTTTTCGAAATATCATTAGTAAGTATAGTAAGTAACTTTGTATCAAACCAATGCGTAATTTTAGGGGGATCTCTTTCAGGCCTTTCCAGAATGGATCACTATAATGAACAGCGGTATCATAAGCGAAGTTTAAGATTTCTCTTTCGATTTCTAGCCCAAATAAATCATTTAAAAAGATATATTGGAACTAGGACCCTCCCTTGGGGAAATCCATATTTTATATCGAAAGGATCACTACAAATCTCCCCTATTTTCATACCACGTTGTCTATTCAATAGTTAGCTGTTCATTATGTCGTATGAAATCCCTTGGGTGCCAATATTTGTCAAAGAGTGGATTAATTGACTATGTCTAACAGGGGCAAATGCCTTTGATAGGTCTGCAGAGATACCAGGCGATGGTTTCTTTCTCACCCACTGTCTTATTTATTTTTGCAACAAGTTTAGATATCGCATCATTTGTAGATTTTTTCCAGAAACTCGAATTGTTCGTCTGATAAAACCTCATATTAAGTTGAGTATTTCATCATTCTGTTTTCATACATTTTTTAAATATTCCAGCAACATTTATATTTATACCGGTCTATAATTTGTTACCTATATACCCTTATTTGAAAAGTGGCTTAATAACGGCTTTTTTAAACACAGTTGGACAGTTACCTTTTCTGAATAACCTATTGATAACACAATTTAGGAGCTTTATTATTTTTGAGATTGACAATTACTACATTCACGTCATTAATATATTATGTGTCTTCTAGAAATAAAGAGTTTTCCAAATTAAATTTTTGTTTTTGATTTGAGAAAACTTTTCGATTTGAAATCATTTTCTCTGCTAATCGTTCTTCCACATTTGTAGAAAAATCGCAGAGGGTGTTAGCCACATCTTTTGTATCATTTGTGATGTGTCCGTCTGTTTTATTTTTATGTGTTTAGTGTCATTTGTTCTCTCACCAGCGGTTATTTCATTCATTCATTCACAAAGATTCTGCGTTCGCATTTTATTTTTTTGATTTTAATAGTGATTTTTTGCATTTTCAGTTCGTTAAGTTTATTATGGAAGCTTTCCAATGTTTAATAACCCTTTGGTGATCCAAATCTGTTGTTTCTGTTGATCATTTTCCATTTTAACTTTTTTTGTTGGATTAGATATCATCGATAACAACGTGTGCACAAAATTTTCATTGGCCTGTTCGGCATCAATTTTCGATAGTTTATGTTTTCCCAAAATTCATAAGAAAGAAGTGGAATCAGTTCATTCATATTTAACCGTTTTGTGTTTATCACTATTACAAAATAGTTACAGAATACACCGAGATCAATAAGTCATAACATAGTAAATAACAGGATGAATTGACTCGAAGGAATGGAACGTCTGGACGAATCCCTTCGCATGTACCATGAATTAGATTGAGTATTATAATAGGTGTTACTATTGTTACCTGATCTTAGGTACATATTTGGCCTAGCTAGCTTTTTGATTTTCGGAGGCAAGGGTGTAAGTCGACGTCAGTCGATGATCCTCAAATGATCCTCAATTGATCCTCAATTTGTGGCACAGAGAATGAGTTTCTCATCAATTATGGTGTTTATTGGACGCCACCTATAGTGTTAAATATGATTTCAAAAACGTATTCCTAGGTCAATCTCTGTAAAAAGGCCTCAACTATGCTGAAAGAAATATTCAACCCCAACTTCAAACAAAAGACACATTAAAATATAAATATTTAATAATTTTAACGGTTGTCTATTATAATAATAATAGAATCATTTATTCTTGATATGTAACCAAAAGAAGGGGTTCTCCAAGTCGTAAATTGAGAAATTATAATAGTTTTTGTCTTACCTAGTTCGAATGCATTCAAACCTTACACAATTAGACATTTATTGAGGAATCACGACTTTGGTTTCGTTTATTTGGTCTCCATAAATTGATGTTTTTACGAAAATCTCTAGCGTTGGGTCTGCTCCAATATTCTCTTCGGTTTCACAAGACCATGACAGGTTTTACAATACCATTACAGATTTTATCATACATCACAGGCTTTTCAATACCATCACAGGCTTTACAAGACCATCACCAGCTTTACAATACCATCACAGGCTTTACAATACAATCACAGGCTTTACAATACCATTTGAGCTTATATTACTTTGTTGAATTGGCTTTTCATTTTTAATTGGCCGATTAGTCCATAAACTGTCTGTCTTATATTCTCCCAAACTATCACTTAAAGTCTTTCGTAAATTCCTGTGGTAGCTATGGTAAAAAGAAACGAAAATTTTAAGGCGTGCTTTAATTAAAAAAAAATTGTATGTTTAATTCTCGTGAAGCGAGTTACCTTCAATAGATCTCTACATAACTAGAATATTCACCTCTCATATGTGTGGTCCAGCAATATTAGGTAGCTTGCCAAAATTAAATAAACTCAAAATCAACCTCTAGCGAGCTTCAGCGTTGCCATGTCAGAAATGGACTAATGGTGTTTCAAACACTTCCGTCGTCTCCTAAATTGATTTAAACAAAAAAACATTTAATTTTTTTTTCTTTGTTTCCACAACTATCATACGCATGTCATTGAACTATATCAAAGAGACTAGCATTCCGCGATTTCAAAAACTACATAAAAACGATAACGAACATATTTCTCTCTCTTTTCCATGAAAGTGGAACCCTGTGCAAACAAATGCAATGCAGTGAGCCCACTTCAACAACTCGAATAGTAATAGGAAGAAGAACTGTCGTCTGAATTCAGTGACCCTTCTTTAACAAATCGATTCGAAATAGGAAGAAGAAGCGTTGTCATCTAAGTGACATTAACCATATTAACATTCCTTCCTGATAACCACACAATTATGGATTTGAAATTAAATCACCAGAGATATCCATGGGAACCAAGAGCTGTAAAATTAAAACAATTATATTTCATGAGAAATAGGATGGTATGTGTCTAGGAAACTTATTTCATGTGGTGATCGAATGACAAGTGTTGTCTGATTAATTTAGTCATTTTGTCTCTACAACTTTTTGAAACTGCAATATTTTATAATTCAATTTTTAACTTATAAATTATTATTGTTAATTCTATCAAGTAACACTACCCGATTCAGACGATGATCCCCATTATGACCTAACCTCCTGAACTTGAGATAATTTCCAGATTTTGACATAATTTACCTTATCAGGAGTATCTAACTAATTTTAGTTCAATTTCAAGCCACATACAAGCTGTATTTGCAATACAGCTTCTGTGGTTTTTTTCATGTTATTCCAAAACATATTATATTTCTGTAACTGAATTTCAATGAATAAGAATATTGTAATGTATTGTATATCATTTTGTTAGATTTTTTTTCTTGTAAATTGATATGATCGGCTATTGAAAAATGAAAAATTGTAATGTAGCTGCCAAAATCTTTTCATTGGATAGGTTTGATTTTATGAATATTATGTGATCAATACATGTTTTGAATTCACCTCATATATCCTTGTTTGTTGATCTATTGTTGATATCAAACCAGTGCCCCCTAAAATATTCAGGTAATCATGTACAAAATCTTTGGTTTCTAAAATATTTGTATTGAAATCTCCCGTGAAAATGAGTGAAAGTCCTCGTTCTTTGAACAATTATGGAAATATTCGCTAAAAGTCTTGGTGAATACTTTCATATCTGTTGCTGGTGATCTAAATATTGCTGTGGTTAACACTGAAGTTAACTTAATTTAGAAAATATCAAATAGAATGAAATAATCAGTGAAATGAATATTCATCAAATTGCATTCACTATCAACATAACAACCCGCAAAAAGAAACAAATTGTTCGAAATGTCTACTTTTCGTAGCCAACAGGTTCCAAATTATGCACATTCATTCTGGAGAACAATTATATCCAAGAGCCTTAGCTGTAAGTAGTGTTTAAAGCGAGTCGGACATTTTAATGGAAAAATAAACGCGTGCATTTGTCATCCTGAGGTTTACCAATGACAGTTTACTTGTCTGCTACATAAAAAGACAAGCCTCTGGATATATTTTGTTTGGCTGTTCTCCAATTTGTGTATATCGCACTATCGAAGCATTTAACTGCATAGAGCAATTTTAAAATGCAATGCGCATAAATATTCAACTTATGGAAATTGGATTTAATAATATCCAAGCGGAAACCGTTTGCGATACATTGTCGTTATTCCCATTCCGCCTCTTGCAATTTTCTGAAGTATTTTCCGAAACGGAATTTGATTTACGAGCCTCGAGTAACAATTATGAATTTATCGAAGAATAATAAGAAAGTCCTTCTCTTAGATTACATTTCTTTTTCATTTTTATCGGAAACATGTTGATTGTATTGAATTCCGTTGGATTTCGATTTATATCCTTTTCAGTCATGAGAATTGGAGTAAGAAATGATTGAAGAATATGTGGAATGGTGAAACGTTCTGAAGTCATCCTCAGCCACTTCTTGATATTGCAAGGTGTCTGGTAGTGAGAATGGTGAAAATTTAATATTCAATATTCACGTGTCTGACATTTATCGTCAAATAATATTTGTACTACTTTCCGAATGAAGATGTGGGTGAACATTATAAAACGTAAAAGCAGCAGTCATGACTAGGTTGAGTCTCATTTGAGTAGACGTACTCCAATTATTGTGATAGCAAATAGCTATTTCGATATTGATTTAATCAAACATCGTGTACCACGGGGGTCTGTGCTTGGACCCGTGCTGTTTCTGTTATATTTTGATGACCTTGCAAATATCAAAACTGAGGGTGTATTCACTATTTTTGCAGACGACACAACGATCCTATGGCATGAGCAAAATTCAGAAAATCTATTTAGCAAAATGTCTCGGGACATAAATGCTGTGAGAAAGTGGTGTAATGCCAATCTGCTCTCGTTCAACAAAACTAATCTTTTGTCATTTTAATGCAATATACCAGACATACAATATCAACACCTTCCTAGGGATTCATTTAGACTGTACCCTCAATTTTGAAAATCATATTTGCTTTCTGAGTATAAAGCTGTCCTCAGGATGCTAAGCTGTACATGTTGTTTCGAAAACTGCGAAAGTAGTTTATCACGCCCTATTTGAGCCACACGTCAGTTATATCTCTTTCTGGGGAACCTGTAACAAAAAACAATTCAACATGATTTTTACTCTATATAAACGTGCTGCTTGTTATACCAGATGTACGCGGAAGGTGGCTCGCTCCTAAAACTTTTTGTTTTTGAAGATAATGGAATGAAATTTGAAGGATCTGCATGAGACATAACACTGCGTTTTTTGACGAATGACTTAAGTCCATGCAACTTCTAGTTTCAACGGGACTGAGTTAAACTTTCGATTTTTGAATGAGAAACCAAGTATTTTTTCACATCTTTTGTCTTCATATGACATTCTGAATACAGTCATGTATCATTTGCAATATTTCATAAACAATTTTTTATTTTGAGTTTAAATTTTTATCTAGAGTGCTATAAATACAATCAAATTCCTAATTGCAGCCCTAAAATTTTAGTAAAAATACAAGGTCACTGTTTTTGGTCAAAATGTATGTGCTATGCAAAATTGAAATTTTATTACGACTAATTTGATATTGCAAACTGATAGGTTATACAACAAAATTCCTTTGATAAACTTAAAAACCTTGTTACATGTTTCATGAAATAAAGATTCTTTTGGTATTGAGATGGGATTCAAATGAATCGAATAACCTGTGACAAATACACCTATTAAAACAAAATCATTAAGGTAAGGTAAAAGAAGAAGTGAAAACGGTATTTATTATGTAATTATTTAAAAATAAAAAAAAAATTATTAAAATTGTTTTTGCATCTAACAAGCTGTCAAAGAACATGTTATGTTGATGATCATATTTATGCAAGACGATATTTTATGAGTATTTGGATTATTGTATTGCTTTATCTGTTGTGTTGGTTACAGGTTGCTCGATGCGTTTAAATCTTATTTTGATATCTTACGATCATTCATTTTGTGAATGTTTTTCAAAGGAAGTTTTTTTGAAACCTAATAATGTGCAGTATCGAATTAATCGTAATCAAATTCTCTTCTCTCCTAACCCAACGAGCCACTATGTTACCAGTTGAAAAAAATTAGTAATAAAAATTTTAAAACGAAATTTTGCACAAACATTTCTCCAAATTTTAGGACTGAAATAAGTGATTTGATGATTCCCATAGCCCTCTAGAATAAAATATAAATTTCGTAATTAAAAATAAAATTTGGTTAAAAAAAGTGTCAAATAACAAATGGTTGTTTCCAATATGTCATATATGTACTAGAGAAGTGAATATTCCAGGTCATTTGAAAATCGAAAGTTTTTGTTACTTCTGGTGAAACCGGAAGTTGCATGCAGCTGGGCTACTTGTCAAAAGATGCATTTTTATGTCTTATCTAGATCTTCCAAACTACATTCCGTTATCATCAAAACCAACAGGGTTATAGGGGCAAGCCACTTTCCGCGGAAACGTGGTATTTGCGGAATTAGAACTCGAGTACCCTGTAAAGACTTATTCAAAAAGCAGAAACATCTCACAATTCCATCTCTCTTCATTCTTGAAACCGTATGTCTGGTACATAAAAACAAATCAAGTATGTCACAATTTTTGGACCCACCTGCCAAAATAACAACTTCATAAAAAGCTCAATATTTTACAATGCTGCTAAATTAAACAACCATTTTCAAGCAAGTGTCTAAATCATTGATTTCATCACTTTATTCAGAAAATCGGTGTCCGCAAGTTATTCGTTTCTAAGATACAGAGTGTCAAAGTTTACTTCCTATAGTTTTTTGTGAATAAATGCCAAAATATTTGTGATATTCGAGTAAAGTTTGGTATCTGGGATGATTTTTCAATGACAAAATCAAATTTTGTGTTAATTAACATATTCCTATAGAAGAAGTATTTTATGATGTTCAAGATTACCTCAATAAAAACATGAGAGGTCTTCTAAGTTAAATTTGTAATCTCTCCTGAATGTATTGTTCTTCAACTATACGTTGACAATGACCATTGCAGTATAATGGAATGGAAGTCTAAGACTGCGTCTATATGATCCCTTGAAACATCTAGAATCATTTGAGATAGATGAAAATTTTATTTTGTACTACACGAACACTATGTAACTGGTGGAAATTCTCCATGAATTAAAAAACAAAAAAAACGGCAGGTATTAAGGGGATATCAGTAACTATAATAGAGAATTTTTCTGAAAATGCATTGAATGAAGGTGGGTCATTAATATTTCGTTGCAAACCGGCACTTGTTATTCCTCTATTCAAATGTGGTGACTTGGAAACTCCTTCTAATTTTCACTCAATTTCTCTCATCTCAACAACAGCAAAACTTTAATGAAATTTTAATTTCTCATAATATAATTATCGCGAATCAGTTTGTATTCCAGAGCGAAAAAAATACCCATGATATATTCTCCGTCTTATACGAAGTCTATTCTGAAATCAACAATGGAGAACTTTCTGCGTCGGTGTTCTGTGGTCTATCGAAAGCTTTCGACTGCGAAGACCATAAAACTTTGTTGAAAAAGTTCCATGTTTATGGCTTCAGGGAAAATACACTGTGCTGGTTTCAATCATATTTAGCTGATCGAAAACAGAAAGTGAAAACAACATGACACTTACAAGAAATGAACGTAAATTTTGACGTTCCGCAAGGATCTGTATTAGGTCCATTATTGTTTCTCTCATGTATTAATGATATCAATGTCCTTAGTTCAACATAAAAATTCTTTTTATGGATGATAAAACTATCATAGTAGAATCGAAAAAAATGAAGAATGCAATGACAATAGATCTCAATAGAATTTAAGATTGGTGTGATGCTAACTCACTGACATTAAATATTAAAAAAACGAATCTTTCAGATTTCTCTTAGACAACATATCACTGAAGAACTATGTGGTTGGAAATAAAGATTGTACAAGATTTTTAGGACTCCTCCTGGATAACAAATTGAAATTTGAAGATCACGTTCATAATATAAATAATAAATTATCATCTGGATATTTCGAAGTCAGAGTAATTGCAAGATAACTGATGGGATTTCAGCCCGCTAAAATGGCTCACTATGCCTTAGTGGATGCCTTGTCCTTGTGTCTTAGGTGTGGTATACCATTTTGGGAGCATGTAATGAGTTCAGTATCATTCATGCAAAAACGAACTGTGAAAAATGTATGCAAAGTTCACCTTAGAGATTCGTGTTGAGAGCTTTTTTAGAATATACAAAATACTTACGGTTATTTCAATTTTTATAATGGAAACTGTGTCTCTCATACACAAACATAGTGTAAGTTCTCCTGTAGTCCGAGTCATCATGTTACACGTCAAACCAGTATAACCATCTGAATCTTCCAATTCCAAAATCTAAACTGGTTAAATAATAATGGACGCACAATGCTTTGTCAACAAAATTAATACTTTTTTGACAATAAAGTATTTTCATTGTTATTATTTCTTATTATCATTGATTGATTGACTGATTGAATAATAAAAACTATGTCCAAATCTCTGTATTTAATGAATTCGCTATCAGTTTCCTACGAGTCGGTTGGCATTCAATGTGTAAGCCACAAGTAAGGGAAAACAGCACGGATTCCATTTGAATATACATAATAGGCGTACCACCCTGTACATCTCAAATCCCCATAATCGAATGATTCTGTAATAATCTGTTGCTCAAATTCCATACAAAACGCTCCTGCGAGTTCGAATATCGTAGAAAATCTCCAGACTAATGTGAGTCAGCAGGCACAGCAGCAACAGCAGCATAGCAGCAGACCTGCGAGCTTATGCAATTTGAGATTTCTCTCGGGATTCGATTCGTGAGACCGTCCTCGTTCTCGGATTCGTTCCGCTTTGTAACCTCGCACTTTGATGCGGTACGATGTTTGCAGGAACGGATGAACGATTTTATAATGACATCAGAAAGGAAGCTCAACCCTTCTTTGATATTTTAAACGTGAATTCTCGCTTTCTGAATCAAAACCGTTTTTGCTTGTTATATCTTAATGTTGTACGACGGAGAAATATTGCACGAAAATAAAAGAATATACCTCCAGAATTCGGATCAGTGCCTTCGGTAGTGCTTGTGCTTCGGAGATATCAAACATGTTGAGTGTTTCTTATCTGGAGTCTAGTTAAATATGAGTCAGTTCAACTTACTTCTTATCATTGAATATCTGTGAATTTTGTTTTATTTCCAGCAATTGAGTTAATTTTATATCAAATAACTGTAAGAAATTATGTGGCCTACTGCTGTCTACAGACTCATAGAGTTGAAGTTTCTGTACTATGACTGTTATGGGAAGAAAATATACATAAAAATTGAATGAAAAATAGGATACATAACTGTCACCACTTTTCAGCGTATCTGCTTCACTTATCATGGTTTTCACACTATCTCAGCTCAAACACGACTGCTTTCGTCTGAAATTACCAAGGCACTGTTATCTTTTTCCAAGTAAAAATAATAGGTTTAACATACCTTTTTTGCTATTCCAGTATTCGAACATCAATTCGTAGAATAAGCAGCATTGCCAAACTTATACAAAAATTATAATTTAAATATTCGAAGTTGAGCATTGCTACAACAATATCTATCAATTCATTTGACGAAACTAATCCCTACAACTACGGTATTTGGTTGCACACAAAAATTATCATGTTTTAAAAGGCACAGATCCGATCTTTCCTAAAACACTGAGGCATTTACGTTCTATTCGGTATGTTAGTAAATCCTTAATCAGTTTATTCAATCATTTGTTAGCATTCTAAAGATTTGCCAGATTTGCTACATCACTATTTCTCGGAGATTGTTCTTTCATCGAACGGCAAGACTTTGGGACCTATTGCCTAGTCAGGATATATGAACAATACATACATTTATTTTTTGTTAAACTGAGCATAACATATTTTGAAAATTCAGAAAAGATTTCTTGATTTTTCAATCTTTTCTGCTCATTTATCAATATTTCCATGGTCACCAAGTACTTATTTTTTTAAATGCTACCGTAGTTCCGAAGTCAGCACAACAGACTCTCAAAGTGAACAATGAAGATATTCATATTATTGGAATTTGAAGACCTACAAGAATTCAATTAAACAAAGACCCAAACTTACATTAAACCAAAAAAGGCCAATCTTACATTGCCTGCCGCACCAATTGCAATAGAACCATTTCCGAAGGTTGAATATACATAGTAGTCCAACGAAAAGTACACACCCAGCTTTTCTATTTTTTTGGACTTTAAGGCAAAAATGCTCCCGGATACGTGGAGTTAACTTTTGAGGAGGACACATTACAGACATATTTTCCAACCTGCCCCTTTCTGTCTAGCGAGAAAGTGTCACAACCCTAAATTTTCAATGACGTAAAATTATACCCTATTTGTTGAAATTTACTAAAACAATTAATGGTAACACGGCTTTAAGAACATTAAACGCAATAATTTTGGTATGAAAAACACAAATAAATTTCAATTATTAGGAATCAAAACAACAACAATTAGTAGTACGTTTCAATGCTTGTTACTTTTAACAATACTTTGTGAAAAAATGGTGGACAAGCTGCTGAATTGATTGATTGATTGAAACGTTATTTCAAACAAGTATTGAAAATATGACCCATTTGCTTTCATGCAATAATACAGATTTTGTTCAAATTCATTTCTAACATTATGTAGCATATCAGGTGTTATGCTTTCGCATTCTGCTTTGATCTGTTGGCGAAGATCTTCTATGGACTCGGGCTTTGTAGCAAAACATTTATTTTGTGTGTCTCCAAAGAAAAAAGTCCAAAGGAACCGGTTATCTAAAAAGTCTCTTGCTGGAACAACATAATGCGGAGGTATTCCATTTTGTTGGAAATGAAACCGATCAGCATTTATTGGAGTTATGAAATTATAAATTGCATCTTCAAGCATGTTTAGGTAGACTTCAGCAGTTAAATCTCCAGCAATATGAGGTGGTCTTATGAAATGATTACCTAATAAACCAGTTGTTTTTTTTTTTGTGATACTGAATGATCTAGATACGCATAGTTATAGAAATATAATCCTATATAATTCCTACATTTTCTAAAACAGGGAGTATTTCTGCAATATTTAAAATAATATCGCATTACCTGACGCTAATTTTTTGTCCTTTCTCTCAAATAAGTCATCCAATCAAAATTTTAACATTTATTTTTAAGAAACCACTGAAATCGATATCTCAGAAATGATTCTCTCCGTTAAATGTAAACCTGTCGGATTATATTCGATGGATTGTAATCAAATGCTGCCCACATATTTCACAATACATCAAGTTTATTGTCAATGACTGCATTAATAATAACATTTATATCTATACAATGAAAAAAATCACACGTGATCTCCCTGGCAAAAGTGAACAACACTCAAAATTTCAATTACCTCCGTACTATGCGCATATTATGGGCTTTCTCGAAAGTACTAAACAAATATTGAACAACCAAATCCAAGTTTTTTTTCGACGAAACACAAGAGTCAATGGTAATTCAGATCTCACCACAGTTGGACAACTGCCCTGGTGAAAGTACTTGATGACATTCATGAATCTGTGGACTGTAACAAACTTTACCTTTTGGTCCTGATAGATGACTCCAAAGCGTTTAAAATGATTGATCATCAACTCCTCGTAGTTCTAAGGATACCACAGTGCTGAGAAATAATTATTCAACAAGTCACATGCAACGCGTAATTCTTGATAAGAACATGTCAAACTATCTAGACACTTATATAAACGGTGTTACCCAAGGCTCAATTCTAGGGTCTCTATATTATTTATAAATCCCAATTTATTTCTGTCTCCAGTTCACAATCATTCATAGCTATGCAAATCACACATATCAATATGCCAAAATTTTCCTAGCTACTGCATGTCAACAAATGAATCTGGACTTGGATGTCCCATAAATATTGCCTAACCATCAACTCTGAATTAGTCGCTATGTTATTTGGTCGAAGTGCCATGAAAATGAGATATTTAGGTAAAATCGATGACTTATTGTTCATAGCAAATATCAACAAATCAAACTACTACCGAAAAGGTAAATGAACTGTATTGTAAAGATTCAGTCCAGAATAGTATGAAGTTCTCAATATCAAAACCACACTGCAAATCCTTATCAAATGTATGTCAATCGCCTTCCATCCTCTCTAGCCACTTTTGTAATTCAATTCTTTTTCAATTCTCTATCTTATGGAAAAATCCGAGATTTTTCTCCAGTCAACTCATAGCATAGTTTGTATTTTTTCATTTATTTCTGTATCTGTTATGTACAGCCTTTTCAATTTTATATTGTGATTTTTAATAGTTCAGCTAGGAGTAGCTGAGCTCATATTTTAAGAGTATGAACCATACAATAGTATATTACGTAACAAGTGTTGTAAAAAGCATATTACGCACGAAGGGAAAAATTACGCACGAAGCCGCGAAGCAGCGAGTGCGTAATTCCATGAGTGCGTAAAAGCTTTACAACACGCATTACGTAGTATACTTTACCTACGGCCAAAAAAGTCTGAACATATGACAGAATATTTATTTTTTTCAAATGGGATACTCTGTATTTTATTGCATCTTTAGATTTTTTTCATAATTTTATTTCAAAAATTTCACAAAATTATCAAAAGAACGTTGAATTTTGGTTTTTGTACTTATTTGTAATTTTAATAATGAAGGATTTTTCTGTATCCTCAACATCTTCAACTTTCATATTTCTCAGTTCCTGTTTTCGGCATGCACCACTTCCGCCAATTATAAGAACATTCTAAAAATAAAAATTACTGAAGTGTGGAAAATAGTATTAGTGGACATATTTTACCTTCATAAACAAGTACTGATTGTCAGGAGCCGTTTCGAGGAAATCTTGAATATTTTTGGCCGTAAAAATTTTAGATTTTTTGCTTCTAAAGCCATCTGATTTCCTTTTTAATATCGCTATTAACTTGGAATATAGGCTATATTGCCCGATTTACTTGGCAGTAAATCATTAGTTGCCATATCTGCCATTGCCATGACGTTGGGAGGAGTTAAATTTTCGTTTTCACTATCACTTGACATATTCTTTTTTGGATAATATGTATCTTATAATTATTAAAACCAAAAAACTTTGTTGTCTTTCATAAAGTTTGTTTGTATCATTTTCATTTTGAGAGTTGTTATGAGTACGGTGTTGATGAGTGATTGTGCCATCATGACATACTCCAGAATTATTTCAAACTGTGCGTTTTGATTACGGAAACTGTGCGATTTGTTTACCGTGCGTAACGAGCTATTCACTGAGGCTGCGCGTCGTGTGTTTTCGCCTATTTTCTATTATAGTGGCCGTAGGTAAAGTAATATAACTGACCACTCAAGAATAGTATGGCAAATCGTCTTTCCAAATAGTAATATAAAGTTAAAAATAAATTCAAAAATAAATTCTAAAATAAAAAAACAAAGCAATGAAGAAATATTTAAACAAAAAATCAATGGAGCGAGCTGGTCTGACGTACTTACCAACGAATATCTAGACACAGCATTATCCAAATTTATTGACATTAAACAACATGTCCTTAAATCCTCCAAAGAGACTAAAAACCTAAAACAATAGCTTAACAATGAATTACTAAAAAATTAATACAACAATTATGAAAATGAACTTCAAAACAAATAGAAAGCAAAAATTAATTAATATAAAACCAGATTGAAAAAATGTGGAAACTCAAAGGACATAAATGGAAAACTATCAATCAAGAAGT